>CM073602.1:40360925-40990211 GCA_037074985.1 Solanum bulbocastanum
TGAAAGAATATTTTTATTTAATTTCACATAATTTAAAAATATTTTTGACACTTTTCTATTTTCTTATTTTAATCAAATAAAGAAAAAAAAAGAAAAAGAATATACATTATAAGAAATGACGTAGCTATATATGTCCTTGAGAAAATAGATTTGGTCTAAATTACTTCCTCTTGTGTTGAGATTCAAACATCTTTATTTTTTCATGCGAAGCAGTAATAGTCTTCTATATTTGCAATATTGGAGTAGCTAGTAATACTGATGCTCGTCTGATCGTGAATCTAAAGTTTGCATGGAGGATTAAAAGCGAACCAATATTATAAATATGAACATGAAAAATTATTAGTATTCCATGTATAAGAATAAGGATCCCTCTAAGTCTAAACCTAAAAGTAAGAGACTATTTTAAGTTTTTTCTCCCTAAATATAACTAAAATTTAAGTTTTAAACATTAATTCATGCCTCAAATCAAACAAGTGCATAATCATAAAAATAAACTTGAGTTGCCTCAATAAATAAATTTCTCAGCAAATATCATATACAATATACAACTCGATGAAAGAATGAAAACTAAATCAATCTTATTACTAAAAAAAATACTTTATTTATAAAAAGATATTTACATCTCAACTCAAATTCAAAGTTGGATAATGATAAAGAGCTAAAAGATAATTATCTTCAATTTAAGTTGGATATAATGATAACGAATTAAAAGATATTAATAAAAGATCTGTTTCTCAACTCAAATGCAAATTAAAGATACACAAGATAATGATTAATATATATATATATATATATATATATATATATATCTTCAATTTAAATTTATGAAAAAATTATTTTTCAACTAAAATTTAAATTGCAAAAGAATTATATAAGAAATCAAATATATATATATATATATAATATTTATGTTCAACTTATTTTTAATCCTATCTAATATACGGATAACGGAATACATACTCTGATCATGCTGGTGATAAGTATGGAGACTTTGTCTATTAAAACTTATACTCATAGTCTCCATACTAATCATAGCATGATCAGTGTCTGTCTTTTAATTTAGATTCGCTCAGGCTCAATTCAACTCAGTATGATATGAAGTTTGGTTGAGTTTTTCATGTTTGTATTTTTCCTCGTCTATTAAAACTTTTCTTGTTTGTAATTTTTCCTCTTGAAGTAATAATAAAATGTCCTTGAGTTGTTTTTAACTTTCTTGAATTAATAATAAAAATGTTCCATATGCATGCATTTCTAGAGATCACCAATGCTTTACCAATCTAAAAACATTGGGAATTTATCAAGAAATATACCCTCTCCTTCGTATTCCGTTTAGAAAAGAATTGATCCTTTTTTAGCAATTTTTAAGGGAAAATTTTCAAAACAACAATATTTTAGCATTTAATAGGGCCCCTTGTCAACACTTTCAAGAATGCAAAGAGGCTCACCAACAGACTCTGAACTGCTCACTGGATCAACGATGCGCTGGATGTCAATCCTTGTTACCTGCGTCTGCATCATAATACGATGCAGGTCAACTGGTATCAATACATTGAATGTACGAGTAAGCAAGTTGGAATGATAAACACAACATAGGCTTGAAAAGAATCTGAAGAACTTACCTGGCTCACCTCAACTCAGTATAACTGAACTCATTTCAATATAAAGCAGTTTAAAACAAGTGCAATATAAAGAAAATTGTTTAAAACATAATGTCAACTCTGTATGTATGGAAAGATGCATATAGCTCTGAAATGTATGTAAAAAATACAATAAACTGTGCATATAAGAATATAATTACTTCTGTGGGAGTTTCTCTAACCGACAACTATCACGTAAGAGATATTATGATAATACAACGTTTTGCCTCACGCTGTCAAGGTCGTTTTATACCTTGCCGGGGCTATAGAACCTGAACTACTAAGTGGATCCACTAGTCTATGCTAAAAAGTACTAAAGGAATCATCTAAAAAGTATGATCATTTTCTACCCATGATGACTACGTGGTTTATGGGGGTTATGAGTTGTCTGAACTCTCCCCTATATCGGTGCTCAATACTACTCCCAAAAATATAATATTAGCTCTTATGTTTAAAACATACTTCTTTCTATGATTTGAGATTAGTGATCAAAAACATAGCTCAAAGGCTATCTTGGAAATCAAAGTTTCCTCTCTTGCTTCATTTAGAAAACGATTACTCTTTTCTGAAAATTAGCCCGAAGGCTCTTTGGAAATCGAGGTTTTCCTTTCTTGTTTAAATGTGAAAATATTTTAAGGAAATACATAGTCCACATATACTTTTAAAGAAATGAACTTCAAACTTTACTTTTTAATCTTTACTCAACTTAAACTTTAAGTCTTAAAACAAAGTTAAAACATTTGGAAAAGACTTTTTGAAAACTTTAAAGAATTTTTCTTGACTTGCTTCTCAACTTCTAACTTGACTCTTAACTTTCCTTGAATTGAATTATGGATTCAAGGATTTGTGATTTGTGATAGGAAAGATCTCATGATGTTTAGGAATGATTTTAGATAGCTAAACATGAGAAAAGATCAAGAAATCACTGTTTGAGGGTGGGTCCGCGATGCGGAGAAGTATTTAAATTTTTGGTTCAAAAATGACGTTTGAGGCAGAACGGTCCGTGACCGCTCCGCGACGCGAAATGATTTTTTCCAAATCTGGGGAGCAGGTCCGCAACACGGAGGCACTGCCCAGATTTTTCCGACGAAAATTCCTTCTTCTAAACCCTCTAAACTCCTTTGGTTGTTTCCCCAAACACTTAGAATCATTTATACCTTCAGAAAACATCAAATTCTACTCAAAAACACAACTAAAAACGTGAATCAATCTCAAGAAAACTCCAACAATACAACCCACAAGGATTCAAATGAACTTCATCAAGAATTCAAGGGATTTACTTTTAAATCAATATGCTTTACTGAAATTGAATCAAGTTGGGCGCGTGGGTGAACTAACCCAACACTATGTGATCTCACATACCTTGTAGGGATCACCCCCAATGAAATCCACAAGCTAAACTTGACAATCTTGATGAATCTTGCTTCTCTTCTCATTTCTCCTCTTATATTCTCTTTTCTCCAAGCCCTAGCGTATTTTGGTAAAAGTGTAAACTGATCTAATTCTAATTAGACTCTAACTTAATTACCAAAAATGAAATAAACTAATTGGGCAAGGAAAAGACCAAACTACCCTTTAAAAACCGGATTGGACTTTTCGTATTCCAACAACCCAACTTCCAAAAGGCATAACTCACTCATAAGAACTCGAAATCGCGCAAACTCAGAGGCGTTGGAAAGATCAATCCAAGAGATTTCCTACCATATCTGGAATTACCTCTAACTCATCCTGAGCTAGAAGTTATGGCTATTTGAAGTTGGCCAAAACTCAACTTATTCTAAATTTCAGATTTTCATTCTTTTCAAAAATGACTATTTCCAATTATTAGCTTCTTCCTAGTTATTTCAAACTACGAGATGTTACAATATCTTCCCCTTGGAAACATTCATCCTCGAATGAGGTTACTCTTATTAGGGTAGGGGTGTAACATGCAACATTCAGTTTAAGCACCCATAAGAAAATGCAAAACAACATGCCAACTTATAAATAAATATTAAGAAAGGATTAGTACCTTAATTCGAAACTTCTTCGGATTCGAAGATATGTGGATATGTCTTTTTCATATCCTCATCAGCTTCCCAAGTATCTTTTTCAATAAATTGGTTCCTCCAATGGACTTTGACTGATGCTACCTCTTTTGTTCACAACTTGCAAACTTGGCGATCTAGAATCTGAACATAAATCTCCTTATAAGATAAGTTATCCTTGATTCCAATATCTTCAGTTGGTATGATCAATGAAGGATCACCCATGCACTTCTTCAACATGGAGACGTGAAATACCAAATGAATCGATGTTAACTCTTGGGGTAGCTCCAACTCATAAGCTATATTGTCAATCCTCTTGGATATTCGATAAGGTACAATATACTGGGACTAAGTTTCCCCTTCTTACCAAACCTCATAACACCTTTCATGGGTGAAACTTTTAGATATACCCTATTCTCCTAGCATCAGTGTAGGATTTCTGACGACTCTACACCGTTTTCAACCTCTCTTGAATCACTTTCACCTTCTCCATAGCTTGATGAACCAAATCTGGTCCTATAAACTCTGCTTCACCAACTTCAAACCATCCAATATGAGATCTGCATCTTCTCTCATAAAGAGCTTTATAAGGAGTCATTTGGATGCTTGAGTGGTAACTACTGTTGTAAGCAAACTCAATGAGAAGTAGGTGATCATCCCAATTCCCTTTGAAATCAATCACACATGCCCTCAACATATCTTATAAGGTCTAAAAAATGCGTTTTGCTTGCCCATCTGTCTGAGAATGAACGGCAGTACTTAAGTTCACCTTTGAACCCAAGTCTTTTTGGAATGACTTCCAAAATTGTGCACCTCTGTCTGAAATAATGGAGACTAGAACCCCATGAAGTCTTACCATCTCTTGAATATATGACTTAGCATAGTCTTCTGCCGAATGAGTAGTATTTACCGGTGAATAGTGGGTTGATTTTGTCATTCTGTCTACAATCTGCAAGACCTTGGTAAACCTGTGATGAAGTCCATATTAATCATCTCTCACTTTCATTCCGGAAGTTCTATATTCTGAGTCATACTACTGGGCCTTTGGTGCTCTATTTTAACTTGTTAGCAATTTGGGCACTTAGCATTGAATTCTGCAATGCCTCTCTTCATACTATTCCACCAATACACCTTTCTTAAATCCTGATACATCGTTGTGAAATCCGGATGAATGGAATATCTGGAGCTATGAGCTTCCTCCATGATCCTCTCTTGGAGTCCATCCACCTTTGGTACACACATCTTACCTTGATATCTCAATACTCCATCTCCCCCTGGTTCAAAAGCTAATACTTTTTGCGTGTGAACATTTGCCTTCAATTCAAGCAAAATTGGATGTTGGTCTTGCATTTCTTTCACTTCTGACACAAATGAATATTCAGCCCCATTCATCACTTCTACTCCTCTTTCTGTGGAATCCATTAGCCGGACTCATAAGCGTGTAAGTCTATGCACATTTTTCACACTCTCTCTTTTCTTCCTCAACATGGGCGGTATTACCCATAGACAACCTGTTCAAGGCATCAACAATAACATTAGCCTTACCTAAGTGATAAAGAATACTTATGTCATAATCCTTGAGCAATTCTAACCACCTTCTTTGTCTGAGATTAAGCTCTTTCTAAGTGAACACATATTGAAGACTCTTGTGATCAGTGAATACATTAACATGAATACTATACAAATAATGACGCCATATCTTCAAAGCAAATACTACAGCAGCCAACTCTAAGTCATGGACTTGGTAATGCTTCTCATGAACTTTCAACTATCTGGAGGCATAAGCTATAACTTTGTCATTCTGCATTAATACGCAACCCAAACCAACCCTAGACGCATCACAATAGACAACAAAGCCTTGCATACCTTTTGGTAAGGTCAAAACTGGGGCAGTAGTCAACCTCTTCTTTAATTCCTGAAAGATTTTCTCACAAGCTTCAGACCATTGAAACTTAATTGTCTTCTGAGTCAATTTGGTTAAAGGAGACGAAATGGACGAGAACCCCTCTACAAACCTTCTATAATAGCCAGCCAAACCCAAGAAACTCCTAATATGAGTTGGAGATGTGGGTCTAGGCCAATTCTGAACTGCCTCTATCTTCTGAGTATCAATTTTAATTCCCTCTCCAGACATAATATGGCCTAAGATAGCCATAGACTCAAGCCAAAACTCACACATAGAGAACTTGGCATACAACTCTCTATCTATCAAAGTCTGGAGAACTATTCTAAGATGACTAGCATGATATTTTTCATTACATGAATAGATTAGTATGTTATCAATGAAGAAGACAAGAAACAGGTCTAAATAAGGTTTGAAAACTTTATTCATAAGGTCCATAAATGCTGCAGGTGCATTAGTTAGACCGCACGACATGACCAAAAACTCATAATGACCATAACGGGTCTTGAATGTTGTCATAGAAATAGCACATTCCCTTACTTTCAACTGATGGTAGCCGGATCTGAGGTCTATTTTTGAAAAAACAAGAAGCACCCTGAAGCTGATCGAAAAGATCATCAATTCTCAAAAAAGGATACTTATTCTTGATGGTAACCTTGTTCAATTGGCGGTAATCTATACGCATCCTAAGGGAACCATCCTTCTTCCTCACAAATAAGACCGGAACGCCTCAAGGAGAGACACTTGGTCAAATAAACCATTTCTCTAAAAGATCTTTCAACTGCTATGTAAGCTCTTTTAACTCTGTTGGTGCCATTCTATATGGCGGAATAGATATAGGACGAGTATCTAGGAGAATATCTATATCGAAGTGTATCTCTCTCTTTGGAGGGACTCGGTGAAAAACATCAGGAAAGATTTCTGGAAACTCTTTTACTACTGAAACTAACTGGATAGGAGGTATATCAACATTAGAGTCATTAACTTGGACTAAGTGATAGACACGCCCGTTAGAAACTAACTTTTTTGCCTTAAGGTACGAAATAAAACGACCCTTAGGCACTGCTGAACTATTTTTTCACTCTAAGACTGGCTCATTTGGAAACTGAAACTTGACAACTCGAGTTCTACTATCAACTGAGGCATAACAGGCATAAAGCCAGTCCATACCAAGAATAACATCAAAATCTATCATGTCTAACTCAATTAAATCAGCCATGGTACTCTTGTAATTGACGGAAATGGGACAATCACGATAGACACTTTCTATTAGAATAGACTCACTAACAGTGTAGAAACACTGAATGGTTCACTAAGTTGCTCAGGAATAACATCAAAATCCATAGTAACATATGGAGTTACAAAAGATAAATTTGTTACTGGGTCTAGCAAAGCATAAACAGTAAAGTCAAAGACTTGGATCATACAAGTGACAACATATGGCGAATCCTCTTGCTCTTGGTGACTATTGATAGCATACGAGAGGTTTGTTTCTCCGCTGGTACTCGAAGTAGCCCCTCTAGGTGCAGCTCTGTCTGGTGGAGCAATTATAGAAGACTAAGCTCTATTACCCCTATTACTATTACCCTGCTTGTTCTTTGGACATTCTCGCATGAAATGCCCATTCTGACCAAACTTGAAACAACCAGTGGAGCCCTTACGACACATACCTGAGTGGTTCCTACCACACTTAGCGCAGGTAGGAGGCTTACTACCCCCTTGCGCTATGCTACCCTGAGAATAAACAGGTTTAGCTCTGAAATTCTGACTATTGTACTCACCTTTGTTCTTAGGTGCAGGTGCACTAGCAGATGATAGAGCAGGTCCCTTCTGTTTCTACTGGAAGGATAACCGGTTGACATTACTCTTCTGCTGCCCGAACTCATTCCATGTCTTAGCCCTCTTGTTCTTGAACTCTTCTCTATCCTTCAGCTTCTCTTCCTCAAGCTGCTGTACATATACCATTAACCTAAACGTATCCATATCACCTATCAACATTGCAGCCCTACCTTCCTTACTTGACAGACGAGACAGCCCAGCAACAAACAAGCTCATTCTACTCCTCATTTTCGCAAACATCTCCGGAGAATAATGGGATAGCTGGGTGAACTTAAACCCATACTCATGAACACTCAATAAATCTTGCTTAAGTGTGAGAAACTCTCATACCTTAGCCTCTTTCAGTTTTCGGGAAAAGAAACGCCCCAAGAAAGCCTTATCAAAACAAGTCCAACTCGCAGGTGGTACATCCTCAGTTCTACCCTCTTTCCACTAATCAAACCAAGTCCTAGCAATATTCTTCAGTTGACATGTAACTAGTTCAACTCGCTCAATATCGGCAACATACATAACTTCAAATACCTTCTTTAGTTCTTTCATAAAATTCTTCAGACCCTCTGTAGTGCTCGAACCCGTGAAACTTAGAGGATTCATCCTCAAGAACTCTCGAATCCTAGAAGTATCAGCCACTTCTTGTCTAGCTCCTATTTGTTGCCGAGCTTGGTTGGTCACAACTTGGCTCAACATTCGGACAGCCTCACGGAACTCATCATTGGTAACTTCTCCTTGAGGTTGCACTTCAGGTGCATTTGGTAACTCTTATTCTTCAACTTTATGTCTAGTAGGGCGACCTCTGACAGCTCTTCGTGGAGGCATGATTATCTAAAAACACGCGCAAGCACGAATTAGAAGGAAACTTTTTAAAGATCAAACACTAATGCACGAAATAAGTATGAAAAAAGTGAGATAATTTTCCTAAGTATTGCAGCCTCCTAATTATAGATGTGGCGCGCTTCACACCGATAAGTAGGACTCTACAGACGCGGCTTCATACACTCCCTAGAACTCTTGAAATATGGGCTCTAATACCAAGTTTGTCACACCCCGAGCCTACACCCCAGACGTGATTAGCATTCGAGAATCATTGTTGTCCCCAAGCGAACCCTTGGCCTGGCTTACTTAACTCAGCAGAAGACTCTATGCGTATTTATAATGATCAAAAACATTATACTCACTTGAATAATAAAATACTAAGAATGCTTAAAAGTCAAACATTCAACTTGACCAAAATGGCAACTCAAGTCTTAACATATGAAATGATAAAGTCAATGAAAAGACTAAAGAACTAATGTCTGATTGGCTATGAAGCCTTTAAAATAATTAAGATGGATGTCGGGACAAACCCCACGACATCTTAATGAACTAACAAAGTAACTGTAAGCAATAAAAGAAGTCCTCCTCCAGAATGCAAGGAGGCTCACCAACTGACTCTAGAGTGCTCAATGGATCAACGATACGTCAGATGCTGATCTTAGTTACCTGTGTCTGCATCATAATAAGATGCACCTCAATTGGCATCAGTACAGTAAATGTACGAATATGCGAGTTGGAATGCTAAACACAATATAGTCTCGAAAAGAATCTGAAGAACTTACTTGGCTCAACTCAACTCAACATAATTGAACTCATTTTAATATAAAACAGTTTAAAACAAGTGCAATATAAATAAAGTTGTTTAAAACATGATGTCAACTCTGTATGTATGCAAAGATACATATAACTCTGAAATGTATGTAAAATACAATAAACTGTGTATATAAGAATACAATTACTTCTGTGAGAGTTTCTCTAACTAACAACTATCACGTAAGAGCTATTGTGATAATACAACGTTTTGCGTCACTCTGTCATGGCCGTCTTATACCTTGTTGGGGGTATAGAACCTGAAATACTAAGTGGATCCACTACTCTATGCTAAAAAAACACTAAAGGAATCATCTAAAAAGTATGACCATTTTCTACCCATAATGGCTACATGGTTTATGGGGGCTGTGAGTTGTCTAAACTCTCCCCCATATCGGTGCTCAATACTACTCCCAAAAATATAATATTAGCTCTTATATTTAAAACATACTTCTTTCTGTGATTTGAGATTTGTGCTAAAAAACATAGCTCAAAGGTTATCTTGGAAATCAAAGTTTTCTCTTTTGCTTTATTTAGAAAGCGATTACTCTTTTCTGAAAACTAGCCCAAAGGCTCTTTGAAAATTGAGGTTCTCCTTTCTTGTTTAAATGTGAAAACATTTTAAACCCTTTGGGAATACATAGTCCCCATATACTTTTGAAGATATGAACTTCAAACTTTACTCTTTAATCTTTACTTAACTTGAACGTTAAGTCTTAAAACAAATTTAAAACATTTAGAAAAGACTTTTTGAAAACTTTAAATAACTTCTCTTGACTTGCTTCTCAGCTTCTACCTTGACTCTTAACTTTCCTTGAATTGAATTATGGATTCAAGGATTTGTGATTTGTGATAGGAAAGATCTCATGATGTTTAGGAATGATTTTAGATAGCTAAACATGAGAAAATATCAAGAAATCACTGTTTAAGGGTGGGTCCACGATGCGGAGAAGTATTTAAATTTCTGGTTTGAAAATGACTTTTGAACGAGAACCTTCTCTTTTCCTTTCTCCTCTTCTTTTCTCTTTTCTCCAAGCCCTAGCGTATTTTGGTAAAAACGTAAGTTGATCTAATTCTGATTAGACCCTAACTTAATTACCAAAAATGAAAAAAGTAATTGGGCAAGGAAAAGACCAAACTACCCTTTAAAAATCAGGATTGGACTTTTCGTTTTCCAACAGCCCAACTTTCAAAGGGCATAACTCACTCATACGAACTCGGAATAGCGCAAACTCACCGGCGTTGGAAAGATTATTCCAAAATATTTCCTACCATATCTGGAAGTACCTATAAATCATCCTGAGCTAGAAGTTATGACATTTGAAGTTGGTTAAAACTTAACTTATTCTAACTTAACAAAATTTTCAAATTTTTATTCTTTCCAAAAATGACTATTTCCAATTATTAGCTTCTTCCTAGTTATTTTAAATTTCGAGATGTTACAATTAAAGATTTGGAGATAGGGGCTGAAAAGAGTGGTGTTCAAGATCAATTTTTGGTGTGCCAAAATTCTGGTCAGCGTTTAGGCAAAGCAGTGTTAGACGACTACTCTTCCGGGAATCAAATATTATCCTTATTTCCTCAAACTGATGAGTTTTCACGGCAAAAAGTACTTTTCCCAATCAACAGAGTTGCCATTCAGCTGATCGTGTTGAAGTTGAAGAGCAACTCATTGTGGATACAAATTAATCTAACGATAAACAATTTGCACAAAAAATTAACGAGATAAAAGAGAATGAAGTTGTTGTTGAAAATTCAAGTATGAGGCAAGGTGATAAGCATACTCCTGAGAAACTTCACAATGTTATACAGACGCCAAAATATGATGTGTAACTTGAGAGTTTGGCAATTGATGGACAGAAAAAAATTGAAAGATCAAAATGTGGCAATTTGCGACTTTCGGAACCTATCGATTTGCAAGTTGAAACTTCTGGTCATTATGAGAATGCAACTGGGAATTGGAACACAATTGCACAAAAAAACCAATTTCTATGTGTATTGGTTCCTTGGCAAGTTGAAGTAAATATCCACGTCTTTAAAATAAGCAGCAGCTAACTACTAATCTAGTGGTGCAATCTAATGAACCGAAGGACATTGTTTGTACAAATTCGTTTGAGGCACTAGAAGTGGAGAAAGAATTAGAGTTAATTGATTCTAATCCCATGAAGGAGCAAGGTTCAAGCCAATTTTGATAATTGTATACAATCAGTTAACACGTCAATTGAGTATGTAGCATGACAGTGTTATGAGTCCTACATTATATATCTTTAATGTTGAAGTAGCTAAAGATTATTCAAGAAAGTGAGACTGCCATGTTGCTCAACAATTTAGCGATCAAGTCACCCATGGTCACATCGAACACCTCAACTCATGAGGTCTCGAAAGAAAAACAAAGGGAGATGAGTACTCCTGGGTGGGCTGATTTTGTTGATGAAGAAGAGCATGTTTCACCTCCTTTTTTGAATAGAAAATTAAGTCCACAAGCTTTGGAATTTGTATCTAAAAGTATAATTGCAAAGAAGAATGAACAAGAGGCCTTAGCATCAGCATTTAGTCCAACTAGAGGTTATGATAGTGATATGGGCGATGATTCTTTTGATGAGGATGAAGAAGAAAATATGTTGGACATATGCTTTGATAAAGTGGATAGGGATGGGGATATCTTACCTCGGCATCAAAGAAGTTGAAGCAACAAAAACAAAAAGAAGACACATGGAAGGCAATAAAGTTGGGATGGTAAATTGACAGGAGAGTTAGTTCCAAGGCACCTACCGATGCAACTGGCAAAGTAGAACCATATGACAGCATCAATAGCTTCAACAAGATCCAACACATCCAAGAATAAATGATGAACTGTCAAATTTTGTTGGACAAATTTGAAGAAGAAGACAAGATGAAAATACTTCAGGTTACTTTAGATGAGCTATTTTTCATTTTTAATTCATGCATTTGTAAAAGTAATTTTGAGGTTGATAACTCAACTTTCTTATTGGATTTTATATTTGTACATTTTTCAAGTATTCTCATTTATAATATCATCATAGAGTGTATTACAAACTCTGTGATAATCATAGAATACACAGTTCTCTTTAGCTCTTATTTTTTTTCATGCTTGTTAATTAGTAGAGGTTCGTTGCCTCATAAGGATTGACAAGGTAAGGCCTAACCCCTTGCTTGTATTTATTTCTATTGAGGATTTTTATTTTAATAAAAGATCTGCTAGATGTTGTCTAGTGGTATAAATTAAAAAAATAAATTTATATACAGATCGTTTAATATATAGTTTAGGAAATATAATGTAGTTGTATTTTTGTAACGACCTGATTTCGTCGTTAGGAAAGAGACAATGGAGAAAGAATTGGGGTCAGAAAACTTTTTCGTAGTAACTTGAGATTTTCCAGCCTAGTCCAGATTTGGACAAAATCAGAGTCATTAAGGTGTAGGGAAATCTGGTAACAACCGGATGAGTTAATTATGATTTTTATTACATGAGTAGTTAGATAACTCGTTAAAGAACTCGCACGACTTTACGAAATTGAATTCGGTCGAGTAGAACTCCCGAAATTGATCTTAGCGTAAAAGGTATTTTCTGATCGTCGTTGGTTAAAGGTGTGTTGTGAAATGAGGTCTTGGAATTCTTTAAATAGCTTACTGGTTCAGTACAAGCCACTTTAGCGGGATTGGTATCGCTCTAGCGGGGCCACTACAGCGGGGTGAGGATCACTGTGGCAGGTTCAACGCGATTTAAAGTCTTAAATAAACCCTTAAACAACCTTATTTGGCACTTTTCAATTTTTAGAGCTAATAAACGAACCTCGGGAGACTCCTACTCTTTTTTCACCATTCTTGAGGCTAAAGGTAAGTTTTTCACTCTCCGAATCTATTTTTTGATCCGTAGAACGTAATAGAATAGGTGAATATTGATGGGGGAGGGTTTTGTTATGGATTCTATGGTGGGAACAATCCTAATTTGGATAATTGGGATCATGAGTTTGATCTATAGTTCATAGAATTGTTAGTAATTCAGGTAATTAGTGATTGTTTATTGATTCCCGTATTATATTGATTGTTTGTAGACCAAGAACAAATGGAACAAATTCGAAAAGGGAAGGATCAAGTTTCTTAGGATTTCAAGCTTGTTTTGAGGTAGGTGATGGTTGTGATTCTATAATTGTGTGATTTATGTTTGTTCTTGCTTCATTATGATATATGTACGTATATGAATGTTGCATTATTGATCACACTTGTTGTAAATAAGATAGATAAATGATGGTTACCATGAAATCATGACTTAAGTTTATGATCTTGAAGATATACTTGTGATTGTGATTGTGGTGTGTTGAATGGATCGGTTGTCATGTTCCACCATAACTAACTTGGATCGATTGCCACGTTCCGGCATAGCTAACTTGGATTGGTTGCCACGTTCAGATATAGCTAACTTGGATCTATTGCCACGTTTCGAAATAATTATATGATCGATTGCCACGTTCCGGCATAGCTAATTTGAATCGGTTGCCACGATCCGGCATAATTATGGGATCGATTGTCACGTTCCGACATAATCATTAGATCATGTACCACGTTTCGATATGCTAACTGTTTGGGTGTGGGTTCCATGAGAGGACCATTGAATTGGGTTCCGTGAGAAGGCCATTGAATTGTGTTGTGTATTTATTTGTGATGAGTTCGTTCATATCTAATGACGATTGATATTGAAGGACAGTATGTTGTTCTAAATTGATATAACTGTGATATGTGAGAATTATGAAGTTGTTCATTATTCGTATATGTTGATGATATTATATATGCTCGATATCTGCATGTAATTATATTGTTGTATTGACAAATGTATGTTACACTTATTAGGATAGCCACGTGATCCTACCAGTACACTGTGGTTGTGTACTGATATTGCACTTGCTTGTTCTTTGTTGAGTACAGGGCATCTTCAGGCGGCTATTGATAGACCTCAGCTAGGTGACTATTGAGCGTGATTAGATTCAAGGGTGAGCCAGTTCTTTCAGGTTGCCATGAATCTTTCTTGTTTAAGTCCACTCTTTTTGGACTCAGACTACTTGTTTAAGGTGTTGTTTAGTTTCGGGGTTGTAGCCATTATTCTTAGACTTGTCGTTAGTAGAGTTTTGGTACAATGACTTTCAGTTTCTAGGGGTTGTTCTTCCGCATTAGTTTGGTTAGTTGTTTGTTAAAACCTTGGAGTTTATGGGGACTCTATTTTTATAGTCATTTAAACCTGTTTCGTATCTTTAAATGCCTTAGTTTTCATAGAATTTGTTTGTTTGGGTTATAGTAATGGTTCTCCCACTGGAGGGTTTGTGTGTGTGTCAATAACGACGGTCTGGGTCGTAATAATTTTTAATATAGTCATGCTTTGTTTTCTGTTTATTTTTTTATGATTTTGGTTTTTTTATACATATGAAACATTTTGTCTATAACAAGCGACTTCTAACAAAATGTAATTCAATTAATATGACAATATTATTGTCTATATATTTTAATGTGATGTCTTTTATTATGGATGTCATGTCTTTATTTACTTTTCTTTCTTTTCCGTTTGAGCTTGTAATTTTTTCTATAAATTTAATGTAACACCAACTAGACATTAATATTTTTCTTTATACATATCTTTTTTATAGCCAATTTCTTTTTTGATTATTAAAACTTACATTTAGTAATTAAAATATATTAATTCCTCTAATATAATAAAAGATTTTTCTTCACGAAGCTTTAAATATATCAAACCTCCAACATCTGACATAAGATTTTCATGCTATATTTTGTGAATAGTTCTATTCTATGTCAAACTTACATACAAAAGGACTTAGCTTTGAACTTAGTGATGAATATATGTACGCTCTACTATGATATATTTACTTATATAAATTAACCTTTCTAATGTCAATTAGGGGACAAACGTGCAACGCACGTTCCAAGGACTAGTAGATTTATATGGAGGAAGAAATATACTCTCTCCTTTATAGTTTGTTTAAAAAAAATGGTCTTTTATTTTTTAGCTTTTTTTTAATTTCGACTTTTCACATGGAGAATAGGATATATATTTGTTCTTAAACCTTTGCCTTTTCAAAAGAACAATTCTTTGAACGGAAAGAGGTCAAAAATACCCTTAAACTATTCGAAAAAGTTTTAAAATACCCCTCGTTTATCTATTTGTCTAAAAATACTCTTTTTGGCTCACTTCTACTCCCAACAATGAAAAGAATTATGGAACAAGGCAACAATGTCGACATATTTATGAAACATTTTTAAAAATTACAATAAACCATTATATGATGGTTTTATAGCATCAAACTCTTTCCCTCCCGCCAATAAAAAGAAATTCATTCAAATGTATTACTCCCTCCGTTTCCAAAAGAGTAGCCTAATGAGTTTAAGAAAATAAAGAAGATTTTTGAATCTTATGGTCCTAAATTAAAGTTATGTCAAATGTACAAAATTGTTCTTTAATCTTGTGGCCTTAAACATGCCACGTGGAAAGCTGAAATTAAAATATTAGTATATTACCAAAAAATAAAAAAAGGTCATTCTTTTTTAAACAAACTAAAAAGAAAAGTAGGTCATTCTTTCTGAAACAGATAGAGTATGTATCAATTGTATTCAATCAAAGATAAGTGAGAGTTTGTATTGCATATTTATTGTATTCGAATAACTATTTTTGTATTTTGTATCAAATGTATTTGTATTCAAATGAATACAATATGCATTTATTCTCTCTGTCAAATATATTATATATCAATTGTATCCAATCAAATATAGATGAAAGAGTTGTTTGAAGTTAATATTACCCGACCCAATTTAAACTTTAAACCTAAAAAATCTAAAGAACGTGCTATATTTTTGTTCTACAAGCTCCAAAGAATTTTAGGTAATTTCTCTTTCAGAAAGAAAATAACTGAGCAGGCTGTATTGTCCATGACAAACTTGATTTTGATAAGAAAAGAGAAAAAAAATTGCAATTACATTACAATTTGAGGTTTTTTTGTTTGAAGTTAAAATTGGGTTGTGTAAAATTGATTCGGGCGGATGGATTATTTCCAATAGTACAGGGATTTATTTGACCCTTTTCCGTATTTTTAAACATTTCCAAATAGTTCAGGGTACTTTTAGCTCTTTTCTATTTTTAAATTAATAAATAAACAAAGAAAAGATTTATTCTCTACTTTGTCCTTGTCTATGCCTAACAATATCTGGTATAAATATATATATCTTTAAAGATCATAATCCATTCCACTTTAACTATGAGCTACTGTCTCCATTTCAATTTATTTATCTGCTTCTAGCCGATACGATATTTAAGAAAGTAAATAAAACAAATTTAATCTTGTGATTTTAGATTAAAGATATTCAAATATACTTAATCTTGTGGTTTTTTTTATTCAAGATTAAGTACATTTGAATAGCTTTAATCTCAAACCACAAGATTCAAAAAAAATCTTTACTTTCTTAAATTTTGTATCAGTTAAAATAGGATAAACTAGTTGAAATGGAGGGAGTAACCCATAGTTAAAGTAGAATACATTATGATCTTAAAAAAATATTTATACCAGATATTGTTGAGTCCGGAGCCAACAGCGCAAAAAATTGAGTAAAATTTCCGAAAGGACAAAAAAAAATAAGGTTGAAACCAAAAATGAAACACTTAGATAGGAGGGTGACGCCGTGAAATTTTATTATGGAGGAAAGTGCAGTCTCTCATGCGCCTTACAAGCCGCAAGGCGACGTGGTACTTGTAAGTCGCAGATTTGCTTGCGCCTTGTAAGGCGCATGGATGCCTACACCTTACTTAGGGGTGTGCAAAAACCGAACTAATCAATAAATCGAATCGAAAAAATGTTATTGGGCTATTGTTATTGGGTTATTGGGTTTTTAATGGGTTTATAAAAAAAGTTATTAGGTTATTGGTATAATATCGGTTTTTACTGTTGGGTTATTGGGTAAACCGATACCCAATAACACGACAACAATTTACTACTTTACCCTTCCTAAATATTAGATATTAATAATTTAATGAGAAAATGGTCTATAACCCCCCCAACTTATACCCAAAATCCCAACTACACACTCTAACTTCACAGGTGTCCTATCACCCCCCTAAACTATTTAAAACTAAATTATCACCCCCCTAAACTATTATAAATTGAAATAATTACACACCTAAAAAGTCACAACTACATTAAATGTTGATAAGTGAAATGCTCGCGCTTGACACGTGGAAATGCACGCGTTTGACAGGTGGAAATTTTATTAAAATAATTTAGTTTTAAATAGTTTAGGGGGGTGATAGGACACCCGTAAAGTTAGAGTGTGTAGTTGAGATTTCGGGTATAGGTTGGGGGGGTTTTAGACCATTTTCTCTAATTTAATATATAACTAGACACTATAACTATATCAAATTATTAGTACTCTATCCAATTCACACTAGGCCGTTTTACTAGTTTTTATTGTTTACTCAAAACCTAAAGTCTAAAGTAAGGGTTTGCAATTGTAGCTATTTGATTCTTAGTTTTAGTCTTGTTGGACTATTTGATTTTAGTTTTAGTTTGTAATTGTAGGTTGTAGCTTTTGCAAGTTTGTAAAGGTCTGTAATTTGATTAACATAAGAAATTTCATATTATGTTTTGGCGGTGAGATATAATTATAGCCTTCGTACTATATTTTCTCTTATCGATGCAATTTCTCATTATCTTTCTTGTTTCACTATATCAAAGCATTTAGAGAAGTGAGAAGTCATATTGTTAGGTTTTCCCCAGATTTTCTTACCTTATTTGAAATTTATTTTTTCCTTAAAAGAAAAGTTAAAGTAATACCATAAATGCTTAAACTTTTTTTGAAAGGAAAGTATAATTCTCTTCCATATTTGGTTTATTCTTTCCTTAGAGGAAATGTATGAAATCCTATAAATAGAAGATCCCTCTTCTCACACTAAAACACAATAGAATCCACAATGTAGTTGTTTAGAAAGTTTTGTTTATGGGGAAATTTTCTCTCTACAGTTTTTATTTTATTAGTTTTTTAATTATGTAGACTAATTGGTCATATCATATAATAATATTATGTCTTTTAGTATAATTTTATGTGTCGTCTAATTTATCGTCTTGTGATTTGCAATTGTAAGCTTCCGCTTGACGCCCTAATCACCTTCATAACCCAACACATATAATACTTTACGAACATTTGCTTATTGGGTAAACTGAAAATCGAAAACCGAACCGATAACGACCAAAAATCAATAAACCGAAAATCGATAAAAAAATATCTTATTGGTTTGTTATTGGGTTAGCACATTTAATTTAAAACTGAAAACCGATAAACCAAACCGATAATACATAAAACCTAACTGAACCGACCGATGCACACCCCTAGCCTTACTCCTTACCATAAAAAAAAAGTTTGGTCACTCTAGAAAAAAATGTTTAGTCACTGGAAAATAAACGTTTAGTCTTTAGTGGTGTTTATGGTGGCAAAATTGAATCCGTCAAAATATATCACACAAATTGAGACGTCTCACAAGAACTACTTTGAAGAGTGATAGAATCATTCAAAGCAAACTAAGTAGTCAAACAAATGAGAGTTTGGGGAATTTCATTCGCACCTTACTAGTATATTTTGACTCTGAAAAAAGAAAATCTTGACAATTAAAAGTAGACGGAGGGAGTTCTTTAATATGTTAATTTTTTAAATATACACATAATCCTATAAATTTAATTTTTGATATACGTATCAATTCATCAAAATACGATTACAAATTCCCCACTTATACAATTGATACCTCAATACTATTATAAAGTAAATTCATACATTCAACGTTACTTTCTATTTCTTAATTATTTCTACTCTTTAAATTTAAAATTGTTGATAATAGTAGTAATATTACTTATCAATAAGCTTCAATGTCTCTCAACCAAATAATTTTCACACCACTAAAGACTAAACGTGTTTTTTAGTGACTAAACGTTTTTTTCTACAGTGACTAAATTTTTTTTTTTTTATGGTAAGGAGTAAGGCACAGGCTCCCATGCACCTCACAAGGCGCAAGCAGACTTGCGACTTACAAGTATTATGTCGCCTTGCGCCTTGTAAGGTGCATTGAAGACAACGTCTTCTTCCATAAAATTTCACGACGTCACCCTCCCTTCTAAATATTGTCCTTTGATTTCAACCTTATTTTTTATTGCCCTTTTGGAAATTTCAGTCAATTATTTTTGCCCTAGATATTGTTAGGCATAGACAAGGACAAAGTAGAGAATAAATCATGTCTTTGTTTATTTATTAATTTAAAGCACAACAACAAATGCCAAAATTACATTCAATTATTTCAAGATTTTCTTTCAACTCTCATATAAACCTATATATATCCTTCAAGTTGTCTTATTTGTTGTCATTGTCTTTCTGCTTCTATAGTCCAATTAGCTTAAGCCCTTCACTTCATACTTCATATATATATGTTCACTTCTACACTCATTTTTTCAAGACATAGGCAAAAAACACTTTCAATTTTCTTAATCTATCATTGGAAAAAAAAATGGAAGTTATGGTTCCTTACCTATTAGCTCTACTACTCCTCCCTCTCTCTTTAATCTTCATCCTCTGTAAACGCGATTTGAGTAGTAAAACCCTTCCACCAGGAACTTCTGGATGGCCATTGTTAGGAGAAAACATGGAATTTGCTCTTTTAGGCCCTCAGAAATTCATCAAAGATAGGATGGAGAAGTACTCGCCCGAAGTGTTTCAAACATCAATCATGGGAGAGAAAATGGCATTCTTTTGTGGTGCACAAGGGAACAAGTTCTTGTTCTCAAGTGAGAACAAACTTCTCACCTCATGGTGGCCACAATCGATGAAAAAGGCGTTGCTTTTCCCTGAATTCGTGGAGAGTTCATTGAAAGAAGTATCGGCTTTAAAACGTAGTTTTCTTCATGACATTCTTAGGCCTGAGGCTCTAAAACAATACATTCCACTTATGGATGCTATGGCTCGCGAACATTTAGATGAAAATTGGGATTCTAATAGAGTAGTCAAAGTTTTCCCTTTGTCGAAAAAGTACACATTTGATTTAGCATGTCGATTGTTCATGAGTCTCGTTGATCCTGAAGAAATAAAGAGATTGGCTGATCCTTTTACTCTTGTTACTAATGGGATGTTCTCAATGCCTATTGATTTGCCCGGAACAGCTTATAATCGCGCTATCAAAGGGGGGAAAATGGTGAGGGATGAACTTATGAGGATCATTACACAGAGGAGAAAGGAATTAACAGAGAGTCAAGAGACAGCAGGCAGAGACTTGTTGTCGAAAATGCTACTTGTTACTGATGAAGACGGACAATTCATGAGTGAAATGGAGATTTCCAACAATATAATAGGAATGCTAGTCGCAAGCTTTGAGACTACTAGTAGTGCAGTCACGAGTGTACTAAAGTACCTCGCTGAACTTCCCCACGTTTATGATGAAGTTTACAAAGGTAACCATGCTTAAAATTCAAAAAATCCAAATGCTATATGCGTATTTATAATGATTAAAATCCAATGACAGAGCAAATGGCAATTGCAAAGTCAAAAGGAGCACAGGATTTGCTAACGTGGGAGGACATTGAGAAGATGAAGTATTCGTGGAATGCAGCTCGCGAATCACTGAGACTAACGCCACCAGCTCAAGGATCATTTAGGGAAACAATCACTGATTTTACATATGCTGGTTTCACAATTCCAAAAGGGTGGAAGGTACTAATTTCATTATACTACATATCGTATGATTTATGAAATTAATATATCATTGTATTCTCTACAGACATTTTGGTCAGTTCATTCGACACATAAGAATCCAAAGTACTTCTCTGATCCAGAAAAGTTCGATCCTTCAAGGTTTGAAGGGAGTGGTCCTGCACCTTTTACATTTGTACCATTCGGGGGAGGACCGCGTATGTGCCCTGGAAAAGAGTATGCTAGATTGGAAGTACTAGTGTTTATGCACAATGTAGTGAAAAGATTTAAGCTTGAAAAGGATATTCCTGATGAGAAGATTGTGTTCCATGCTTCTCCTGTACCTGTGTATGGCCTTCCTGTTCGCCTTCTGCCTCATGGAAATTAACTTGAAAATACTGTTGTTGATTTCATTTGGTTTGAGAATTATTACGATTTGGTAATCAACTAATCATCATCTAATATATACCTGAAATAATTGTAATGTAGTATGTCAATAAGTTGTATTATCAATTTATGGAAATGCAGTAATCTGTTATACTCTTCAATTAGTAAGTGTTTACAAGTAATTCTGTTTCTAGTGTATTTAGTGGTGAAATTATACCTTTGATTTTCATAGCGACAGGTAAATAATAAGGGAAAGGTAACTAAATTTCACTAGTTTAAGAGTTAAATACTAATTAGATCTCATTCTAGTTTGTAATATTACGATCTTGCGAGATTTTGGTGCGTTCAGTTACATTCAAACATGTCAAGATACATGTATCTCAGAGTACATGGGGCCAAAATTAAATGTAACTTCTCTAGATACATTGTATCCAAAGTAGATTCGCCTGTTTTTGGAATACATAACAAATCTCGCTCGCCTTCCTCGCATTTCTCCCATCTTGCTCGCCACTCTCCTATGTATTTAATATCCTAGATACATGTGAATCACATCAAATATATGTATTTTCGTGTATCTAGTGTGATTCACATGTATTTATGATACATAACAAATCTCATCCGCCTCTCCCCTAGCAAAAATACATGTATCTTCCTCAATATATGGTAGGAAACTCTTAATTAATGATAAGATACATAACATTTTAGAAGTATAGATTAATAATAGTATATATGGTAGTGAAGTATGTCTAATTATGTAATTTCTCCAAATAATTAAGCACATAACATTTAGCTATAGAAATGTGTCCATCAAATAATTATGACGTCAAATAACATGCTTTTTAGTTGGATTAAGATCACATTTGGGCCTCTTATGTTAGTTCTGGATTCGCCAAAGTAGCCCATACCTTCTTTCTTTTTTTAGCCCAAAACATAGTGATATTATTATGAGAAAATTTCAAGAATAACAAACATAATAGACATAATAAGACTCTATAACTATAATTTCTATAATTGCGCTCCATAACTATTAACTACTATAGTTTCTTTTACTATGGAGTCTTGGTTTTTATATTTCTGTTAGTTTGTCTATTTCGCTTGCGAATATAGTAATAAGGTAAGTATATACAAATTTTGTATTTGTACACTCAAAAATTTTTCAAAACTCCGTTTGTATATTTTGCTTGTCAATATATAAACAGGGTAATTTATTATGAATTATTTATATATCGTATACAAATAGCTAGGGTAAGCATGTACAAAATTCTAGATTTATACATCAGGAACCATTATACAAATTCCGAATTTATACAAATCAGACGAATTTATACAAATCAGGCGAAAAGCAAGAATTGGAGAAACTGTAGCCACAAATTACAATTTTCTTAAACTGTCGTTATAGTACCCAATATAGACTAGATATTTGTTATTCTGCATAATTTTTCCATTTATTTATATTTATAGAAGATAAGCACTCTCTCAATAGAAATGATTACAAATACCTGACATACATATAACATATATGCAATATATATTTTTAGGTGTTGATTTCCCCATAAAATATACAATTTACATATCCTTCCCATAAAGTTGGTATGCACATACCGTTTGAAAACATATACATTGAATCCAGTTGTTCATAACTCATACAGTGGATATATATCTTTACATACATTCAGTTCCTTCTTTGAAAACACGTACATATTCAAATATTTGTATGACAAAGAGACCCCTAATTAAAAGAATAATACTTAAGAAGAAAGATTTTAATTTATTCTAACCAAAAGAAAAAAGCTTCTTTGATCAGTAGATATACATAATAACATCAATTCACAGTTAACATCATAAAACAAGTTAAATGAAAGATGAACAATTGAATTCTAATAATAAGGCCACATATGCCTTGCAGCAGCCTTTTTCCTTCCACATTTTTTCCTTGATATTCTTTACTAGAAACCAAAAAAAAAATCTGGGAAGTTTTCATAATATATACTTTCTTCTTCTTGGAAACTATAAATCTGGGAAGCACTCAAGCAAATGGCTTATATGAGAAGGTGGCTCAATCAATGTGTCAAAGTTCTTCCAATCACCATAAAATTGGTTATTATTAATCCCATTATTATGCTTCTCTTCGTCACCACGATCATCTTCATTGTTATAATTGACTGTGTAACTCTGTTCACCAAGGCTTATATTATCTTTCGTACAAAAACTTGTTGAAATGGTAGGGCTATCAAGTTGTGGGAGCTCATGAACTAGTACTTGATTCTCAAAGAAATTTTGTGTTGATGAATTATTAATGATCATATTTTGATAATCGTGATGATGATGAGATGGATTAAATGTGAATTGAGGGAAATTTGCTGTTTGGTTGAATGCATTAATATTATTGAGAGGTTGATGATGTTGCATTGGAGTAGTTGTGATTTCTGATAATGATGAATTAGGTCTATAATTAGTGGTGTTTGCTCCTCTAATATAATAAGCATTTTGCCATGCATCCAAATTTGGTTGCTTGTTTGGACTTGGCTTCTTGAATGCCCTGCATACCACCCATCCTTCTTCCTGCATAATCAAATTACAATTAAGTTTTAACTTTTTATACATTCACATTGTAAGAGAAATTATATATTTACCAGAAGAAACGAGCTAGAATTTGAAGGCTATGAGTTCAGAATCAATCCAATCATTTTAAATCAATAATTAGTACATGTTTAGATCAAAATCATTGATTTTGGTCGAACATGTACCTTGATCTCTAGCTACGATTTTGATATCATGTTGCCTAAAGATAAGTACTATAGCTAGTAGTTTTTCATAATAAGTGAAATTAATAACCTGAAAATAGTGAAATTCGATGTGCTATAACATGTAAATTGTACACTTAACAGTGTGAAATTTTTTTACATTGCAAGTTTACGTAAGTAAACTCATTTCAATTGTGATTAACTAGCCAATTAAAGGGGTGGAGTAGAAATAATACTAAGCTAGTTTTGTTTGATTTTTCCTAAGTTAAGAATCCATTAGTGGAGTTATCTACTTGTTTAATTCCCACTACAATTGACTTCTTCTTGTCCTTTTTTAATTAATTCGAAAAGTATGGTAAAGTTACATAATTGCAACTTGCATCACTTCTTTCATTGCACTCAGAGACATGAACTTTTGAAGAATAAGTGGGCACTTAGCACTCTATTGTGTAAACAATTAGTAGAACTTAAACTCTTTATAAACAATATTTAAGTTATATATATATGCTAATAGTGTGTGTGTATCTATAACTTTTTTTCCACAAAACTAGTGTTGTTTAACCTAGTAGCTTGTTATCACTTTTTATTAAGTTACCAATTAATATTTATTTTATAAAGATTTATCTGTTTATATATTTTATAAATCTCGATTGATTGTGTAGATATTATTTAAAACGTTGATACATATGCATTTTCACGAAATACACAAAAATGTTTCATATTCAAATTTCAGCAAAGATCGTAAAAATAATTATTGGTTCATTTTTTCTTATCTATCTTGTTTTTGATGGATAGAGTCGTCTGATATCTATATTGATGGAAGATAGTGAGTGTTACATAAAATTAGTCGAGGTATGCACAAGACTGACCTGAGGAGGAGCATGTTCAGAGGATTGGAGCCTGTATTCATGCATTATCCAATCAGATTTTCTTCCATTAGGAGCTCTTCCTTTATAGAAAACTAAGGTTTTCCTCATTCCTATTATTTTCTCTTTTGACAAAACAGCTTTGTCTCTTCCTGTTGCCTTCCAAAATCCAGCTGTTGTGGCTCTATTTGTCCTTGTTCCTGTTGGATATTTCCTGTCCTTATGGCTGAAAAAATACCACTCATTTTGTTCTTCATATCCAAGTTTACATCTATCTGTACAAAGTAACAATTTTCAAAATAGAAAAAAAACATGTTAGAAATCATGATAAAAGAAATATGTTTTGTTGTTCAGACTTTTCAAAAATATCAATGTGTGTGTTTCGGATATTCCAAAAGTAGTGTATTTTTATAGTGTCTGACATGAGTGCAACAACATTTTTAATGAGTTTGAACGATATAGGTTAATTGTACCTTGGATGTCCCATGGCTCAATTCTATAAAGATCAATATCAGTGATGACATCAAGATCAATCTTGAGGGAATTAATCTTTCTCTTGAGATAATATCCAACAAGTTCTTCTTCTGTTGGATGAAATCTAAAACCTGGAGGTACACATGAGTCCATTTCCATTCTTGATTTTCTTGATCAACTTTATATTAATTCTAAACACAATTATAAATAAAAGAGTTAATAATTAGAATACTAGAGAAAAATTGTGAGTACTTGTCAAGGCTAGTTACTATAAATTATGTTGGATAATATTTTCTTATGCTAGCTCCTTTATATCATAAAGCAACTTTTATACAAATAATAATAATAATAAAAAATGACTAAATCCTCTATCAACAGTGTGAAGCTGAATATATTGCACAAAAGAGTGAATGTTACACTCTCTTCTCTTCTTGATTTCTCATCATTCACATCCATTCGTGAGCACAAGTATCATCATCAAGAGGCATAGTGGGGTTAAGGACATTATATATATATATATATATATATATATATATATAAAATAACATATTCAGTATAATTTTACAAGTGAAATCTAGAAAGGATAAAATGTACGCAAATCCTACACTATAATTTAAATGGGGAGTACATAATAATATCTATTTTTCTTCCTTAAATTTTTTGTTGGCAATTTCCAATAAGTGCATATATACCAATATATAGTGATATCTACCTAAACAAGAAAACATGAGAATCCACAAGAAATAATGATCAATAAGACAATGGCCTAATTAGTTGCATGTATAGTATTATTTGTAGTTTGTATGATCATTTAGCTATTAGCTAGGGAACAGGAAAACAGCCGAAAACGTTGACTTTGTGTTACTTTACATTCCAAGATAAATATATGTATGAGCAAAAAATGTGAAATGATTTCTTTGAGTGCATTCCACTCAATAACACATGATCCCTTCAGAAAATAAAACTTTTTTAATTTCACACACCCAACCATATGCATCCAATCTCAATACCACTTTTCACTTCATAACCTAATTGGAGTTAAAACATTCAAAAAAAAAAAAAATCAATCAATTGCCTTTTTCTCAACCCCTAATAAAGGAAAAAAAAACTATCATTTAAGATACTGAAGTTTATAAATTTTACGGTTTATATAATACATACATATTCAAGATTTGTATCAAAATTACTGAGTTATGCTGATTCGTACTTTCCATACTAGGTCCGCTCCGCTAATTAGCTAACACATGAAATACATATATCCATATAAATGAGTTCATGTGCATGATCAAGAAAAGAACTAAAGATGGGAGAGAGAGATATACTAACCAGAAATTAAATCTTTTAGCAGTTTGATCAGAAACAAAAAAAGAATGGGAGAAAATTAAATTTAATTCTTGAAAGAGTGAGTGAAATGAAGTTTGGGGAATAGGAGAAAATATAAAAGGAGAGGACTCTATTAGAATGAGTTGATAAATGAGATGTTGGTTGAACTGTTGTTGTTGAGAAAGATATACAAATATATAGAGAGAGAGTCTAGCTAACTAGTAATATGTGATAAGCAGGTACACACAAAAAAATAATATGGAATTTTTGATTGTGACAGAATGTTTTCAACATAATTTGGTCATAAAGGAAAAATAAAAACTTATTTTAAGTTCTATGCATCTATTGTGTGAAAAATATTTACACAATCAATTTACTTGCATACAAATTATAATAATTTTTTTTACATAAAAACAACGTAACTTCGAGTATTCAGTGTCCCACAATTGAGGTTTGTAAAGAATGGTGTGTATACAAACTTAATTATTTTTACTTGTGAATTAGAGAGTTGATTGTTTCTGATGGATCCTAGGCTCAAGTAGAGCACAACAAAATAAGTATGAAAAGAAAATACAAAGAAGAAGAAGTCATGTTGAAAATAATAGAGAAAAGATCGAACAATATTAACAACATTTAATATGATAGTCGGAGCTAGCAACAGAAGCAACATGTAATACTCTCTCCATTTTAATTTGATTGTCTTGTTTTAACTAGACACGGAGTTTAAAAAAAAGTAAAAAAAAAAATCCTTTTAAATCTTACAATATTAATTAAAGATGCGTAGAATATAAATTTTATGATCTTGTGGAAAAGTTGCAATTAAAAAGTTGTTGAAACGAAGGGAGTAATAAATTGAAGACTAATTAAGATAGTAGAAGAATAATAATACTAATAAGGGAAACAAGACAATGCTTGACTACCTACTAACTTTGTACCCTAATTATTGACCTGCATATCCTCCTATCTAGAATCGTGTACTCAATAAATTGCAAATGTGTCAAAGCATGTCTAATCACTTTCTCCAACATTTTTTCTGCCTATCTTTGTCTCTCGTTATTCTACAATATCACGTTTAATCACTTCTCCCTAATTTAGATAAAAAGTGATATAATTAACATATTGTAATAGATTAAAAATTTTAATTGTGTAAAAAACTAACAAGGTATATAAGTTATATTTTTTTGAAGTATGAATTTTACAAATTGTGTGAATTTGTTAGGAGGGGGTGGGGGTGGGGGTTATTGTTTGTTGATGATTACGCGTGGGGTTGGCAGATTAGATGAAAGGGTTTATTTGGACGGCGTGACAAAAAAAAATCACGCCACCGTTATATTATGCTCTAAGATTTTCCACCATATAAATATTACTAATATTTCCACTTTATATTTTGAGAACTAATCTTCTCTTTTCGTATTAACACATGTTCAATATATATTACTTTTTTACTAATTTATGCAATTTAGAGAACCCTACATATATATTGAAGCACCAATCATTAGGCGACAACCAGCTATTCGCCAAAAAAAAAAAAAAATTAGAACCATGAAGCAAACAACTGAAGCAACTTCTTAAATAAGGGAATATATAGCTCATTTCTTTAATGAAATAGATTTAACTTTAATTGAGATTAATGTAAAGTATATTATTTCCTTAATGAACTTACTTGATATGGAACTAAATTAATCAAATGGTGAGTTAATTCTAAATATTAAGTAATTAAATTTTAAAAAGTATTCCTTCCATCCAAAATATATAATACTTTATATCACGTTATGTTTCTCGAAAGCCAAAATCATTTAAATTTAGATCAATATTTTAAGGAATCCTTCACCATATTGATGTGAGAAGAATTATAACGTACTTATAATAGTACTTTTCATGTATTTTTCATTATTTTAATTTTAAAATATTAATTTAGTTTCAAACATTAATTAACTTGACTTTCAAAAATTAAAACATGACAATTATTTTGTGACGGGAATATGAGAAAATTTTTTAGTGTTTGTTCCTCTTCCCACAATCCCAGGTTTTGTGGTCTGTTTGGTGCGCCGCCCTTGGACAATTGGCACACCTGGAATCCACGTGGATGTCCATACTGTCAACTCATGAAGCTAATTAATCATGTAAGTTAAAGTCATTACAATTTGTAATTAATGGTTGATATTAATTAATTTGTAGCCCATGGTTTTATTTTAATTTTCAACACTAATTTTTCTTAAAAAAGTCAGCCGCTCGTAATATTTAGGAAAATTCCTTAGTAATAATTCATCTCAACATATCTGTCAAAATATCTAGCAATTTAACCTTATATATATATATAGATCGATTGATATAATTCTTCAAAGATAAATTTATTAAGCAAATATAAAGAATATATTCGAATCTAATAAACAAAATAGGTTGTAATGAAATTTAAATTCAAACTTATAATTCAAATTATAGATCGATTAATATAATTCTTCAAAGATAAATCTCTTCAACACCCTTAATTAAGTGTTTAAGCAACAAGTAAGCTCCATGAAATTACACGTTTGCTTACTAGTTACTATATATAACATTTCTTGCCACAAATAGAAAAGGACTGTAATATAATAATAATAATGGAAAAATTCTTTTGGTCAGAATTTGGCAGAATGGAAAAATAACATATTTCACTATGTTATTTTATCTTTTTAAACGATTTTATCTTTTTAATTTTAAAACATTTTAATTAAAAAAATGAAAAAAAAATCAATTTATTTTAACATAAAAAGGATATTATAGACCTTTTAAATTTCTGACCAAATTTTGGTCAATTTTTCTGGCGCCATTTTGCATTGCCTAATAATTATAATAATAAATCCATCTTCCAAGACAAAAAAAAAATGACATATAAGAGTGAGAAATCACTTTTTAGCACTTTTTTACTTATTTATTTTTCAAGATTTAAGTTTGTGGTTGACACATATTTCTCAATTAAAACTCACTTTTTCTGATCCTATTTTCACGGGTACCCTTTAGTTCGTAGGCCTTGAGTACAGTAAAAGAGAAGATCTCAAAAAATGGCATTTTTTAAGAAATAATAAAATAAGATCAATTGAATTTTAGGCCATAAAAAAAAACAAGAATGATTAATTAGAAAAAAAAAATTGTAAGCCAAGCATGGAAAGCAATACAAAATCTAAGGAAATTAACATATTACTTTATCTTCTAGATGCACTCTTGCCTTCTGTTCAAGGTTATTACTAGTGGAGGAGGATTTATGCTTAGGTCTTCTAATTTTATTCTATTTTAATTGTAATCTGTGGATCATTTCATGTATATCTCGATTAATTTTATGAGTATTTGTTACCTTCCATCAATAAAAGTCCAGAGTTTATGATAACTCTATCCATCAAGCAAAGGCATATTTGAAATTTCTCGAGAGGATGAAGAGTGCACTATTATAAAAATTTGGATCTAAAATATAAATTTAATCAATTTATGATAACTCTATTTACTAGTCAAAAGCATATTTAGGATTTCAAGAGAAAGATGAGTGCACTATATTATGAAAAGATAGATCTAAGATATAAATTTGATCCTCCTATGTTGTAAAAGAAAAGTGCATATCTTTATTTTTCTGCAACACTCTTCTGACACCCGACCGAAGGTATGAATAACGAGATCCAGACCTAGCTAGACGGGTGAAATAAAATCACCAAATATTACAGTAAAGTATTGGATAATTGCCCAACTGTTTTAAGCACTAAATTGAGAAAATGACAAGGTGACGCTTTCTCCTAAACGTCTTAATCAGCAATGGATTATATTATGGGTCGGTTAGCCACTTCTCCTTAATAATTAGCTTTCACTTCAATTACTCTAACCTTGAAGAGATAGAAGTTAAAGAATTATAATTTACAAGCTCCATTCTATGGGAAATTTGTGAATTTCAAGTAATTATACTGATGGTTTCATTTTTATTTGTTATATTTTATTTTTTATTATAAATTGTAAGTTTGTTTTATTAATATGATTTTAAGAAATATAATTTAAAATACTGATTAAAATTTATGTAATTTGACTCTCAAGAAATGGAACTAGATAAGTAAAAAAATAAGAGAAAGAATAAATCATGAAACTATTCGTTGAATTTGGTGAAAGATGAATTCTGAATTTTTAGTGGATAATTTAATTTAACTACCTTAACTATAACCTTAAAAAAAAAAATACCTTAACTATATAAAAACATAAAAAATAAAAAGAAGGTTCCAATTATATAGTATATTAATTTATTTATTTTTAAATTAGTATAGCTAAACCGAAAGAGACAAAAAGAATGGACCCAAGTCTCCTACCAATGGATGTTAAGTACTATCTGAGATTATCATTGCAATCTAATATCATCGACCGACCTCTCCACACCTTCTTCTTCTTTTACTTTTTATTTATTCGTATATTGAACCTCTCACTAATTTAGATTTGCATTTGTATCGTATAAAATTTTATTCTAAAAAAAGTTTTTAATTAAAGATTTTTTCATTACAAAGCTTGAATACGAGACATTTGATTAAGAGAGGTGTAATCCCATCTACTATACATGTATCTTTCTTTTGTTATTTTATTTAACATAATTATAATAGTATTTCTTTTCCAACAAACCACAAATCAACTACCTTAATTGTCTCTTACTTAGATTTTGATTAATAAAAGTATGGTGGATTAATATTTATCATGTCATCTTGAAAAGGACACATAAATTAGTGGCAAAAATATAGAGTCACCATCATGGTCAGTATACATAACGACAGACAAATTAAATCTAATTAGAAACAACTCACAAATTATTTAAATAATTTTTCCTTTTCTTTTCGTTAATACTTTTATTACATAAATATAGAGGGAAAAATTATATGAATTATGATATCTTCACTTTTTACATTGAGAAACTTATGATTCGAACATATTTATGACAAAAAAAAAATAGAGATATGAATTGCACTAATTACCCTAATTGATAGAAGTCAAATTCATCAGCCTGATCATAATGACCAATTATTTTTTTCATCTTAAATAATGACTAAATATCAAACCACTAGAAGACAATGGTTTAAGTTTTAATGTAGGCAAAAAAATTAATAATTTAAATTTTAAGCCACTTCATCATTGCTAATATCATTTGTAGGCCATTATTTAAATTTTACCTATTTTTTTTAAAATGGCGTAAATAATCTTGGAACCATATACTGTTGATCTAACAAATAAATTTTTTAGATCATGATCAAATATTTTGGCTAAAATTTTAAATTTGTCCAAAAAGGGTCTTTAAACCGCGATATAAAAAATTTTGAAGGTTACATTTAGGCACAATACATAAAGATGTTATTTAACTTGTCTTCAGTCAACATCTATGCCCTCTAATTTTGGGCGTGCATAATTAGGTACTTAAACTTGTATAAAATTGAACAAGTAGACACACACATCCTATGTGACATAAAACATGTACGATACAAAATTGTCATGTAGGACGCTACGTAAGACAAACGTGTCTATTTATTCAATTTTATACATGTTTAAGTGTCTACTTGTGCACACTCAAAATTGAAGACGAAAGATTATTCCAACTGAAGCCAAGTTTAAAAGGACATTCATATGTTATACCTTATATTTAAGTGAACAATAATGCATGGATTTCAAATTTGGAGAATGTAAGGCGAGACATAATAATTTTGTGGAAAAGCTTCTAGAGCAAAGAGAGAAGGTTAAAAATAAAATAAAATAATTAGGAGAATGATTTCAAAATCAGAAATTAATAATATGTTTTATATTTCCTACCAAAAATAGACTAAATTTTAAATAGGAAAAAAAGACAGACTGGCCAAAAAAACATGTCCCACATAATTATGTTTAATTCCCTGAAATCCATGGTAATGTTCAAACCTTAAAACGTAAATATCTAAATGTTGTCCCACAATAGATACTATTGGTTGAATATCTCCCTCACAATGTGGGCCTTTCTATTTATAGTTTATTTACTTGTTTAATTTCTTTAATAATCTACATTAATTTAATTTTAATGACCCACCCTTTACTTGTTTGAAAGGTTCATAAGAAGGTGACATATTTTTTAGTCAAGTAGATGCATCTAGTTTTGGCTAATTAACATTGATTACAAATAGACTAATCAAGGTCAAGATTATTTACATTATAAAACATTACCTGAGGTATTAAGGAAACATGATATGTGAATTTGTGGATTTTAGAATGAATTGAATTAATAAAGGTATTATTCTCCAATTTTGTCTAATAAATTCTTAGTCTGAGATGAATAGAGTGAAAATGAGCTAAATAATGGGTTGGAGCTTCGAGCAGTCCAACGCTTACCAATTTTAATTTTGATTTCTTATATATAATTTGTTTAATTATAAAATAAATCTGGCATAAAAAAACTCTTTTTCAATATAGCTATATATAACATATCAAAAAATAAAATAGTTACTAAAATAATTTTTTAAAAAGGCATCATGGTCAATTATATATAGTTCAACTTTTAGATGGATCGAAGTTGAAAGAGTCAAAATAAACTGCGTTAATAAAAAATGATTAAACCAATTAAATATGACAAATTGAGTGAATTCTATTTTCACAAATTAATTTTACCAGTCATAAGTTACAGCATATTCACAAATCACAATGACATGTCTTGGTCGTAAAACCATTTGTCTTTTGTTTAAAGTTGTAATTTTGATATCTAAAAAAGACAAGATGTGTGTTTTATACTTTTATTTCATGTGATTTTTTGTTTAACAAATGGCAAAAGAAGGCACAATCATTTATGTGAGCTACTCAAGTTGAAGTGTATTGGTGTGAACTCTTCTCCAGCCGCCAATTTCCAAAATAAAGTGAAAATGGTAATCAAATGCAGATACTATAATTATGGTTAATAATAACAAGATTTTCGAAACATTATTACTCTACTACCTTAATTATTTTTCGATTCTATTACTACAGAGTATTAGACTATTTACATGACTTTAGTTATTATATTATTAGTTGCTGCTATATTTTTATTTTAAAATGACTTTTTCATTTTTAGAATTTTTTTAAATACTTGATGTTGATATATTATACGTGAGCTAAAAATCTATTGAAAATAATCTTTATATTATTACAAGATATATAGGAATAAAATTACGTACACATCACTTTCTTAAAACAAGATTTTCGAAACATATTTGTGGGGCCTTCTGGATCCTAGTCGTTTAAAAGGAGAACTGAGAATGCTTAAAAAATACTTACACATAATCTTATATAGTCAGATTTCTCGCTAATAATAATCTTTTATAATAATATTTTATTATAATATCTAGTTTTTTAAGAAATCAATTTATATGCTCTTTATAGTATCTTTACGCTACACCAGTTCAGAAGTATAGAAATAAACAACATCATTATTAGAATTTTTTTTTTTTTTATGATCCTGTTGTCCAGATTATTTTTTGCGCATTTCCACCAATTTCACGAAATATCTACCATCTCCCACCAACAACAGATATAAGATAACTCTATCCATCAATATTAGGATTAGGACAACGTTATTCGAAATTTTGAGTGTACCAAACAGGTAACTAAGGGTATCTCCAACCCTATCCTCTATTTTACTCTTCAACTATAGAGTTTTCTATTTATTCAGACAATCAACTCCAACCCAATTCTCTATTTTACTCTCTAAAAAAAATTCTTTTTCTCTCTCCTCAATATTATATTATTATTTCTATTTCATTCTTATTTTCTTATTTCATAATATAAATCCCTTATTTCTTTTTTCACAAATAATTACTTTATATAATTTTTTATGTTATATAAAATTATATTTTATTCTAAATTTTTAAATAACATAAATTGCAAGAAAATATAATATAATATAATACATAAATTAATGGACAAATTCAAATAAAAGTGATATATAATTATATAAACACTCAATTTTCAAAATTATTACATTGCTCCCATAAATGCTCTATTAATGTATTACAAAGTTCAAAATGAGCATTTTTGTCCTTAATTTTTTTATGTCTAGCTAAAAATTGTTCAAATCAGAGATTTTTTGTCAACCTAACTTTTTTCCGAATAGTGCTAAATCTGGAAATGACCTACCGAATTATTAAATTATTATTGTGATAAATTAATTATTATGTTATGTATTGTATTGTTATCTTGTATTTAAATTATTATATTATGTATTGTATTGTTATCTTGTATTTAAATTATCATATCATGTATTGTACTTTTAAATTAAAATTTTCATCTTGCCATTTTAATTTTGTGTATTCTTTATAATGAAAATTAGTAATAAAATAAAATTTTATTATTGACGAAAATTAGAAATTCTTTTAAAATACCATTAATTTGAAAACATACATTTGACCAACTTAGAAAAGCTAAGTAAATGATTCATGTTCATTGGTTAAATTAATTAATCAAAATAAATTAATTCATATTCATTGATTGAAAATTTGAGTTCCAAAAAAATTAAATAAGTGTAGAAGGGTAAAGTTACATCATTTCTTAATGCAAGTGTAAAGTTAAAAGGTGACATACAAAATGGTACGGAGGGAGTATATATTAAATAATATTTTTAAAAAATATATTATATTACATTTAAAAAGAATTATGAATATTAGATATTTAATTAATGAAATTATATGTAAAATAATATGTTAATTAGAAAGTAATAGAAATAATAATAAAATAATAAAAAAGTGAAATAGAAAGTGCGAATAGTAGTTCTCTAAATCTGGAGAACTACTATTTAACTCTCTAAATTTGAAGAATGGAGAGTGATTTGAAGGCGGGTTGGAGTGTTCATTCTCTATTTTACTCTCCAAATATAAAGAATGAAGAGTAAAATAGAGGTGTGCTGGAGATGATCTAACCCCTTTTCTCCAATTATAGCTAGTTTTATTTTTCTTGGGGTGGGGGATTGGTTTGGCCAATGATTGTTGTACAAGTAATAGTGTAAACTAAGCAAGTGGGGCGGTTGGTGGGCCTGTGGAGTTTTTTGCTGCCTTCCCCCACAAAACTAACCTAAATTTTCAACATTTTCATCATGTATATGATGCCATACCAAATTACAAATCTAGCTAGCTACTACTATACATTTAAAATTAAAATATAAAAAGGACTAGATATATACCCTACCTCCACAAAAGGAAATGCACGGGATATTGAAAGGGTACAAGTTTATATCGACTAAAAAAAGTAATACACCTTTTGTCCCAATTTATGTGACACATTTTGAATTTGGAGATTCAAATAAATTTATCTTTGATCGTAAAATTTTCATATGTCTTTTAAATATTTTGAATTATCAATTATTGTGACTTATAGTACTTTTTACATAGTTTACAAATATATAAATTTCATTTTAAAAAATTTCAAGATTCTATAAACAAATTCTTTGTCAAACTTAAATTGTTAGATTCTTGAAAAATGAAATATATCATATGAATTGAGACAAAAGGAGTAAATGTTTACAACTTATATATGGAGTCAATTAGAGTGACAAACTTATTAGCTGAAGAGGTTTTGTGCTATGTTAGATTATAGTGAAACTAACCAAAACGTAATTATAAGTTTTTAACTTAACATGAGAAAGATAACAATGATAAGTAACTTGTTATCCAACCTTTTTGAGAAAAAAATGTCCAAATTTACCTCTTAATTTCTTATTATTATTATTTAAATTACATTCAGTTTGAAGCTCTATTAGGAAATAACACTTTTTTCTTACCGTAGAAATAAATAATAAGTAATATAGATTAAAAAAAAAAAAACTAATGGTGGAGAAAGTTGTTAGTTTCAATTATTCCGAAGCTAATTTAGGCTTCATAGAATTGGAAGAAAAAGATTGAAATGACTGAAAAATTGAGCCTATACCTTTTTTTGAGATTGAAACTTCAAATTATTCTTTTTTTATGTTTTCATTAAGATTAAGACATTTGAATCTGAATACACGTCAGAATATTAAGATTTGCATTAAAAGCTAAGTGTCTAGATCTGAATACACATCTGAATATTAAGATGTGTTCTCCAAATCTGAATATTGAATGATTACTGTTTGTTTTCAATATCTGAATATGCATATGAAATCAAATATTATATTAATAAATGTTATAAAAAATTCATTTCAACAAAAAAATATTACTTTTTGATTAAAAAAATATCATAATCATCAAGCATAACATAAAAAAAATTACGAATAAAAAACATTTTATAGGAACAATATAATATCAAAAACATCAATAAGTATGATACATACTAGTCAAAAAATAATAAATAAAGTATCACATTATCAATGCCTAACCTATATTTTGGCTAATTAGAAAAACTAGAGAATCCTTATCTTTTTTCCAATAACCTTAATTCGATTTTCTAACTTGTGAACCTCTAACGCCTTTCATGTTTTTTTGTAGTGGATACTTTGACAAAATATACTAACACATGTATTGTATAATGATCTTCCCATCCAAGTCCATCTAATTTTCCATATATTAATTCTTCAAATGTAGGTGCACTATTTTTTTAATCAATAACTCCAGAGCAGTAACCATCTTCTCATCAATTTCCAATTCAGAAAAATAAGTTTTTTTTCTTCCCGAAAACTTTTTTTTCCAATTGAAACTGAAGATTGGGATGGAGAATTATTAAGAACTTTATTATTTTTGTGACCAACTAGTTCAACAACAATAATATATTAGTTTTATGTCACAAAATGGTTGGTTTGATGATTAGAGTGTCTCAATAAAATTATTGGCCTAAGACAAAGTTCTAATAAGAGACCTCAAATATGTATACATAATTATTATTTTTAATTATGGATAGTATTGTTTCGCTCAAAAATCTTGATGAACATTAATACACTAAAATATTATTGCAACAAGTGTTCTTGACAAACATCAATACACCCTAAGAAAATTATTAATATAAAAAAATACTTGTAAAGATTATGAAAACTTACTAGTTCAAAATGAAAATATTGTTGTTTGATTGAGAAAAAAGAGGAAGATAGTTTGTAGTTGTGAGGGCAAAAGTCATGCAAAGACCGAGAGAGGCGATACATTATTATTTTATAACTTATTAAATAAGTCTGAATGGTGTTAAGACTCTCTTCCAGAACCTTTTCAGGTTCATTAATTGGGTTTTTGAAAAAAAAAATGGACTTAATGGGTTGAATCTGAATCATTCAGATGTAGACCTAAAAACCAAACGCACTTAATGGGTTGAATCTGAATGATTAAGATTCAGACATCCATTAAGTGCAAACAAATAAGGCCTTAGACACTTTACCAATTTATTCATAAAAAAATCTAATCGAAGTTTTCAACCATATTTAAATTTTAATGGATAGAATTATCCGATATTCGCGTTGATGAAAAATAGCTAGCAACCTATGAAATTAGATGCAGACAAGTTGAATCGAATACCATGATTATTTTCTTAAATAAAAAACATAATATATAAATGTTCTCTTTAACTTGGCTTCAGCTCATATTTATGTCCTCCAACTTTAGGTGTACACAAGTAGACACTTAAATTTGTATAATTTGAACAAATAGACACACACGTCCTATGTGATAGACACAAAACTGTCATGTAGTACTCTAGGTAGGATGAATGTGCCTATTTGTTCAACTTTATACAAATTTTTAAGTGTCTATTTATAATGCACACCCGAAGTTAGAATACATAGATGTCAGTTGAGGCCAAATTAAAAAAAAAAAATAATGTATCATTCAACACAAGTTGGAGCAAGACATGCATAATGTGATTGAAGTGGGAGGTGGGGGGAGGCAACTAAACTTGAAAAAGACTTAACAAGGTCCTAGAGAAGGACGGGACAAGATGGGGGGTGGGGGAGGTTATATTTTAAGTAGGGTTGAGGTTGACAAGGACATGTCTCCCCACAAAAGCCATGTTCTCCTAATTTCAATTTACTAAAATAATATACACTTTGATGATTACTTTCCAAGTCTAGTTCCATTTTGTCTCTTTCTTGTTCCTCTCATTTTTTTATGTTTATTGTTTATGAGGCTGTGATGTTTGGACCAGCAATAAAATACCATTCCCCTTGCCATTTGTATATCATGTATCCTTTTCCATTTTTTTATTGGTACGATTTGTACTTTTCCAGTTATACACTGTCTACTTTTTCAATTCTTTTTCTTGTATTTTAACCTTTTTTTTTCTCTCTTTTTGTAATTTTATTTTATTAGCTGTTGCTTGTATTGAAAGCTGGAAGAAGACATGTTATGATCATCTCAGACGAAAAGTACTATTCGTTTTTCTTGTATATATATAATATGTGTGATTGATTGAAATTTGTTGTTCAATTAGTTTTATTCTTTTTTATATGGTGTAGTAATATACTAGCAGAAGATGTGGTATTCTTTTTATACCCCAACTAACTTAATTACAACACTAGCATATCCGATGATACCCCATAATTGAGCTTTGGGGAGGTGGTGTGTATACAACCTTATCTTGTGAAGGTAGAGAGAGACTGATATATAGACTCTCAACTCAACTAAAACATATACTCAACGAACTTAATATCAAAATATATCGACTGAAGTCTGGGAGCACCATGAGTTGGGAGAAAATGATTGTTCATTTGTTTGCATGTCTATGAAATAACCAGTAACTTCATTTGTACTACTAAGTAAAAACTGTCATCTGAATTGACTTGGAGCCCAGTCCAACAAAAGTTAAAAGCCCAATATTGAAAATATCCTTTGGAGCCCAATCCAACAAAAGTTGAAAGCCCAATATTAACCATAGCCCATAAGATAGAAACAGGTTTTTGGATCATCTTTGAATGAATCTGATTAATTGTAGGGAAATCCTACAGACCTTTTACAAATATTTCTTGTATATTAACATATGATATATATAAAATATACAATTTTGATACAAAATAGTGTATATCTTTTGTATATTTGGCTATCAAATATAATTACTTTTAGTCGACTGACCAAATATATAACTTGACCTTTAAAATGCCCAGCCAATTTATGCTAATGGGGGAGGGGATAATCAGATTAGTATACACAATATGTGATTATTATCTTATGATTGGAATTATTTTCTTGCTTTTTCTGCTTACATATGATTTTAAGAGTTCTAAATTTCAAGTTTTACTAAAACAATATTACAAATTTTGTCAGTGTGTACATCAAATATGATACGATTATTGTCATAATAACATTTTTAATGTATCAAACATTTGAAATAATAATCACCAAGGCATATCATTTGACAAAGCTTTCTTTTGGTTGGGTTTTCATTTGTTGTCCAATACTTGTTTAGGGGCACGACTCACTAATTTAAAATCATACTGAAATTTCATTTTCAAGTAATATCCTTTTCAAATTTGATTCAAATTCAAAGCTTGAACTTAAAGGCCTCTAACTTTCATCTCATTCAAAGGAAAATGTTAAGGCTTTGAGACGGTGCATAATAGCAATAAATAAATAACAAGTGCTAATACTTGTTCCCTTTTCAATTTAGAAATAAAAAATAAATCCGTTTGAAATAAACTTTGAAATTTCTTTGATTTAATAAACCTTCTAGATGCTTAAAAGATCATTTTAGTTTGATGTGACTTGAGTCAACTCATTTTTTTTAAATATTGATAGCTCAATCTCAATTTTATGTGATATTATTTAATTAGACACAAAATTTTATAAGCATTAGTATACATAATTATTTTATTAATAATAAAATATTTTTTTAATATAGAATGATAGCTTCTTTATGAGTTGGACCACAAAACAAAGAGTACTAAATTCCAATTGACTTAGTATGACATGTGTTCTATTTGAAATTTCTTACTTTAATTTTTTTTTTTGTTTATCGCTCACGACTTTACTATGTGAAATTTATTATGTGCTACCTTTTCACCATCAAATTACTCCGCAAAACATAATCCAAATCAATGGATCATATTTTTTTTTATATCCTTTTGAAACACAAGAAGAAAAAAAAATGTATACTCCCTTTTGTTCCATAACACTTTTTTTAAGACCGATTTAAAAAAGTAGGGTACCACATAAATGGCACAAAGAGTATATGTTTTTTACCTTACAAAAAAAATTAAATTAAACAAATATGGCATTGCATGTTTTTTTTAATGATTTACTCATATATTATAAGTATGAATTTCAAAAAGTATTGATATAAGAAAGAAATATAATTAGGATTAATTTTTATTCTATATAAATTCTAATTAAAATATCATTTAATCTAAAAAATTATTGAAGTTAGCACTAACTATCTAAGTAGGGCTGCAACAAAATCGAACCAATCAATAAATCAAATCGAAAATAGTATTATTAATTTATTGCTATTAGGTTATGTGGTTTAACAACTTTTTAATGATTTTATAAAAAAATATTATTGGGTTATCAATTTGATTTTGGCTTTCTAATATTGAGTTATTAGGTATATCGATAATCTATTAAAACCGTAGTAATTTACTACTTTACCTATACATAAATATTAAATATTAGTCTTAATACCTTAATCGATACCGTCTTTGTCATTTAGCCTTCAATTTTGACTTTTAATTGACAACTTCACATTATACAAAAGGTTAAAACTTAAGGTAAGAATTCTATTTCTCTTAATTTTTCTTTCTGTTATACTTGCATAATTCTTTTCATATTAGTTATTAATTGTTTCTATTTTATGTGCATTTGTAAAGTTACAATTATTATAATGTAGCGTCAAATTGTTGGAGAATTCATATATTTGTTTTATAAGCATTTTTCTTGTTGATTAAATAAAAAATTAAACGTTAAAAACTAAAATCGATAAATCAAAAATTGATAAAAATATTTTATTAATTTAATTATTGATTTAACATAATTGAAAAACAAAAATTGATATCAAATCGAATTAACCAATGCACACTCTTACGTGAGTTATATATATCTAGTGAGAGGGGAATTTTTCTTTTTTTCCCACCGTCGCTCCTTGAAAAGCGGGTTGAAAGAATCCCAGTAGTCATCTTCTTACTTCCACATCAATCATCATTGACTTCACTTTTCATGCACCTCCCATTTTTCACTTCTTCCCAGAAACCAATAAAATCAATATCGCTTTGCATTTAAAGCCAAAAAAATAATAAATGTCAAATTCCTAATTTAAATATTTCACCTTCACAGTTGAAATCTCAGCTACCTACAGTCTTTTTGCTGCTCATTTTTATTTTATTTTTTATTTATATTCTGAAAAGAGAATATTGGGTTTCTAATTTAATTTCAACCCTTGAATTTTCTGTATTTTTGGTGGATCTTCTTGTTGGGGTTTCATTGATTCTGATCTATATTCAAAAAATAAGAAATTGGTTGATTACTTTGATTTCAAATCTCGAATTTTTCTGTATTTTTTGGTGGATTTTCTGGGATTTGATTTGATTTGAATTTCTATTAATTTTGGGGTGATTATTTTTGGATTTTCTTTGTGGGTTTTGATTCCGGTGATAGATAATTCAAGATTTTGTTTTGGGGGTTTGTTTCTTGGATTTTTTTTTTGGTGGGGTTTAATTGAATTTTGTTATATAAATTCAAATGAATGAAGAATAGGGTGTCACGTTCATCATCATCACCAGCATCGTTGTTGTTGTCAATGGCTGCGCCAAGGAGTTTGGTAGTGGATACGGGGCGGTTGCTGACAAGGGATGAGGAAATGAACTTAGGTTTGACGCCGGGAGCTGAGGATTCACCGACTGGTAAAAGGTATAAGGAAGGGAAGTTTCCGTTGTCAAGATGGGAGTTTGCGGCAGCTTTAGGTGTATTTGTGGTGTTTACAATAGGATTGTTTTCTATATACTTGACAATGCCGGCTGCTGAGTATGGAAAACTCAAGTTGCCTCGTTCCCTTTCCGACCTCCGGATGCTCAAGTAGGCAATTGATTTGCTTTTGTGTTTCATTTCCTGCTTTTGATTAGTATAGTTTTTGCGGCATTGAACTGTAGCATCAATTTGCTTTTGTTAAGTTTAGCTGTATCGTGGTTGCTTGTGCATTTGTGTGGGGTGTCAAATTTAGAGAGACCTAAGCAGTTTGTGGATTTATGTTGCTAGTCATTGCTGTGTTTAAGCTCCTGTTGCTTGCCACATATCGAGTGATACTTGGGGCATAACCCTATTGAGGTGCTTTTGTTGTGTGATTCGTAATCTTGCAGTTGTGTTTTTCTGCTGCGCCAGCCGTATATGTGGTCAATCATGTACCTTTTGTGTGAAAACTATTTGGCTGAAGTATAAAACAAAGCTTTGATTACTTTTAGTTTATGGTTGCAACTATTATATATATACTTTTTTGAGAACACTCAGCTTGTGCAGTGAGTAACGGGTGAACCCCATACAGATTGTTTGCACTCCAAATTTCTGCATTTGGGGAATTTTCTGATACAATTAGTTTTGAGCTGCATGTAGGAGAAATTATTTGTGTATTTCCTTTTTAAAGCAGCTTTCCTCCTAAATGCATTGTTGTGTGTGATCATTAGTTAGGGGGTGGAGGGGTGTGACTTTCTCATCAATGTACTGTTGCCAGCTTAGTTTCAGAAGTTGGGGCCTTAAATTTGATTGTGGAAAAAGGAAACTATACAAGTTAAACCTTTAACTTCTTTTTTCTGGTTAAAAAAAAAAAAAAAAACTTCTTGTCTTTTCCAGTCTAGATTTCTCTTCTATTTGAGTGTTTATCTGTGTGCCAGAAGAAATTTAGGTGTGATAATTGCAGACTGTTTCTCGTGTAGTACGTTTTCCTACTATATCCTTTTAGTTTAATCTCCTTAAGACTTACGGTTTCCTTAGATCAATTAATGTGTAGGTGCTCAGATGGAACACAGAGCATGGAAAGACTTAGGTGCTTGGTATCAGTTTTCATCTAATTCCAAATACATGAAGTAGCTGGAAGACGGTAGGTAGAGCAATAGTGTGTGGGAAGCTCTGTCAAGCTGATAAATGGGTTATATCACTTGGTACCAATTTCCAGATGTTCAAGCACAAAAGTACTACTAGCAGTAGAATGCCTATCTCACCAAAGTAATACATATGGAACCATTTGATTGAGCCTATACTGCATGATCTGTGAGTTAAGAATATAATAAGCTGATACACATTATGATGAGACGAAAAGTACAATTTCTTCATAATGGGTTTAGGTGTATTTTTATTATGTATGACCTAGGAGTGCAGCCTACCAGTCAATAAAGTGAGTGAAAACCATGGGAGTCTTGGGTTCAAATTCCAACAGAGAAGGTGATTTCTTCTCATCTTAAGCCTTGGTCGGTAGACTTATCCAGTGGAATAGTAGAGATGTGTGGAATCTAGCCTGGATACCGCCGTTATAAAGAAAAAAGTGTATTTCTATTGTGTACTGGTTGTTGAGATAGATTTTGCAAGATGCACAGTACAATGCTCCAATGTCTAGTAAAAGCATCAGGATCCTGTAACATTTCTGTATAATAATTAATAACAAACCATTTTGAGTTAACAGGAATGAGTCAACGGCATATTTTCTGTAAAATGGAGTGAAAAGCCTTACAAAAGTCTTGTGTTCTCTGTTCTTTCACCAAAAAATTGTGTTCTTTGAATGTGAAAATCTGATGCAATCAACAGCATACCCAGTGTAGTCCCACAACAACACATGTCTTAAAACGCGATTAAAGCTTGAAAATCAGGAACGATGTGGAATTTGTTAAGTATGAGGCACTAGTGGGTTGATCATGAATTCATGACCAATTGGTCAATGGTGACAATTGCAATTTGAGGAGGAGAAAGTGAGGTGAGGGGAGGAAAATCTATTTTTCTGTTGATGACATTGACGGTACCACCTCATTAATTAATAATGCTTTCTGCTGTTGTTGGTTTACATAAATAAAATAAAAGAGGCATAGTTTTCCTTTTGAAGAATTGGGTTTGTCAGAAAATGATTTGGAGGAAGATAAATATCAGGTCACTTTTACTTAAAATTTCTAAGGAAATGAAAGAGGACGTCCAATCATGACAAGAAAGAGTTGGTTGCTAGATACTCATCAAACCTAATGGTACGAAGCTCGAAGAACAAGGTTCACTTTCAATCGTTTAGATTAAAAATCACTAGCAGTCTTCTTACCATTGTTCAGCATCACGACTGTCTGGTTGTAATGTTGCTTCTTAATTAAAAATCTTTTCATGCATAGGTTCTGTTACCGAATGTTATTTGTAGATATTTTTTGGCATGATATTTTAATATGATATTTGACCACTTTTTTCTAGTTATTATTTAGTATGGTACTGTTATAACTTATTATTTTGGTTGTTCCTTCAGGGATAATATTGGAACATATGCCAAAGTGTATCCTGCGAAATTCATTCTGGGTTACTGCTCAACATACATATTCATGCAGACATTTATGATTCCTGGGACAATATTCATGTCCCTGCTTGCTGGAGCACTTTTTGGTGTTTTTAAAGGGCTTATCTTGGTTGTCTTTAATGCTACAGCTGGTGCATCGTCCTGCTTTTTTCTGTCTAAATTAATTGGCAGGCCTTTAGTTAGCTGGTTGTGGCCTGAAAAATTGAGATTCTTCCAGGCAGAGGTCTGTGATCTTCTGAACCTGTTTACTGATAATGTGCTGCTGATCTTCTAATGTCATGCTTCCTTCATTTTCTGGCACATACTAATGTGTAACATGTGGTTTCAGATAGCCAAGCGTCGGGATAAGTTGCTCAACTATATGTTGTTTCTGAGAATAACTCCAACATTGCCAAATCTTTTCATCAACTTGGCATCTCCAATCGTGGATATACCATTCCATATTTTCTTCTCGGCCACATTGGTTGGTCTCATTCCAGCTGCATATATTACAGTCAAGGTAAACTTTCTTCAGCTGGTGTGGTTTTTCCCGTCATGCTTGTCCGTATTTGATGTTCTTTCAACTGTATTACTCAATTTTGCTCTGAAATGATTGGTATAATGCATCTAGAGGACATGCTTTCTTAAAAAAGTAACTAGCTTCCTTTGTGTGGTGACTCTCTTACAACAACATACCCAGTGAAATCTCACAGGTGGGGTGTGGGGAGGGTAGAGTCAGGAGTGTATGCAGCCCCTACAACATACCCAGTGAAATCTCACAGGTGGGGTGTGGGGAGGATAGAGTCAGGAGTGTATGCGGCCCCTACCTTGTGGACATAAAGAGGCTATTTCCCAACTCTCTAACGCCCATCCAAATATTCTGAAAAAAAAATACAAGAAGCTGAAGCCTTATTCTCGTTATATATGGGTAAAACAGTTCCAGGATGTCATGCTTGGCACTAACATAGATGTTGCAATAAATGGTAGAAGTATACCAACACAATCTAACGTTGGTAGCATTAAGAGTTGGCCTCTACAGGTGATGTGGAGTCCCATAATGTGATAGTGCTGGTGAAGGTTCTCTGTGTGTTACTTCCATAAAAAGACGAAAGCTATACTGGGTGCGTACATTAAATAAAAAGATCATCAAGCGCATTTCTGAAATCGAGTTAAAATCATGTGAGCTGTTGACCCACAGCATATCATCTAAAACTGTCCAAGTGAATAATTTGGCGATGCATCTCTCATCTTGTCTATGAACTAAGATGATACATCTTTTGTTGAGGTTCGCAGTGCCAATGTCACTTGTGAGACCTGAGTGATCACTCCTTTATATTTTTGTCATCTCATATGTGATGTTTTATTTTAACTTGTCAGGCCGGCCTAGCTCTTGGTGAGCTGAAGTCTGTGAAAGATCTATACGATCTCAAGACCTTGTCTGTGCTCTTCCTCATTGGTTTTATCTCGATATTACCTACCATCTTGAAGAGGAAGAAAATATACGAATAAAGCTCCTCCCAGAATGCCAATTTGGATCCTCTTGGAAAGTAACTTATAGAAGATATAGTTTAATTTTATTTTCTGAGCAAATTGGAGAGGCAGAAGCAAGACATAGTGAGACAGATCTATATTTTACATATGGAATCTGAAATCTACATTTGACTGTCCAATCCATTGGTAGAGTAGTGGAAAATGTTGTGTTCTTTACCAACTCCTTATGTTTTACCCTCTGTTAACCCGAAGTTACCAGTTGTATTGTTTAAGGTAATGTCAAATGTAGCAGACAGATTTTGATATGAATTCTGATTCAAGATTGATCTTATAGTCATTTCACTGTTCAGCATTTTCTTGTTTGTTCTTATGGTCATCCCAACTGCCATGTTATAGATGGCTGCAACTTTGTTTGAAGGTTGTCTTTACTTTCTGAAAATTAATTACCTCAAGTCTACGATAACGTGTTAGGTTTAACAATCTCTCAACGCTCAATTTACACATAAATGCTGTGACATGAACAGACATGTTTGGAACTTGAGAAGAAGATAAAGAGGTCATAATAATCACTTGCAATTTAAGAAGATTATGGATGAGAGACATGTTTGGCCTCGTAAGTGCAAAGAATAATTGATGTTCAATCAAAAAGAAGTTTCTTAAATATTCAAAACTCAAGTACATTGCTCAACCAAATAATACATTCAAAGAAACAAAATGGATGGAAATTACAACAAAAGATGAAGTTAAATGCGCCTTCCAAAACTCATTTCTGTCATTGCTTTCTCGGTCTATACAAAACTGCATAATCCTGAAAGGCACTATAAGCAGATGTTGAGAAAACATTAATTTGGATGTAATCTTGAGCCTAAAAGTCACTTGGCTGCTTCAAGGTCTGCAAGGGTGACTGCTGGTGAATCTTGATAACCAGTAATGCCCATTATTCTTATCCGAGTAATTGGCTGCATGATTAACCGAAACCAAGTTAATTTGGGATAAGCAAGGGCAAGATATGATATTCTGCGCAAATATCATTTTAAGGGGCATATCTCATACATGCTGCAAGCTCACTAATTTAGATAGTTTTCATGTTTGCATGGTAATTATTTGCAGACATAGGTAAAACTATGATAGACTACGATGCATCTAGCTTTATGGGCAAACAGATAGGTTAAAAAGTTCAATCTACTTTATAGTTAGTCAGATATCACTAAAAACAGTTCTTTAATACCTGTCTGTGACCAATGTTCCTTCTGTAGTTCTTTTTCTTCTTATACTTGAAGACGATAACCTTCTTATCTTTCAACTGCATGGAAATGTAATAATGAGCCAACAGAGATGTCAAGTAAACAAGATATACTCAGCAGAAACTACATCAGAGGAAGAATGATGTCTGACCTGCTCTTCAACAACAGCGTGGACTGTTGCATTTGGCACCACAGGTTTTCCAACCCAAGTACTTGTTTTTGTTCCCACTAGTAAAACCTTGTTTAGGATAATCTGCAGAAGCAACAAGTATAGATGCTTCAACAACGATCCTGAGTCGTGGAAATTTTGAAATAAGAGTATTGCCAATATGGCAAGAAAACCTTGACATACACATATAACCCTTGTATCGAATGTTAGTTTCCGTGGAAAATAACTGGTGAAGACATGTACTAAAGACAATAGAAATATGAGAAGCAAATGTCACTATTGGTTGAAATTGATGCCTTTCGACATCATTGAGAAATTGCTGCAAGCAAGCTCTGTTTGATTGGACACCACAATGTTGATATGAGATAGCAAGACAAGGAAAAAAAACTCACATAAGTAAAGCCACTGCCATAGAGAAGGTAACCAGATTTTGGGAAATCAATTGTAAATTAAGTAAGACCAAAGAATATGCTCACTTTGTCATTGACATTTGCTCCTTTAAGCCTCTGGGTGTAGATATACCGCCCAGGAAAAACAATATATTGCCGAGATCCAACCTATGAAAGCGAAAGAGCAAATATGAACAAACAGCTTAATGCATTAATGACAAGCCCAATAAAGTAATATTAGGGTAGTGTCACATTCATCTGAAACAAAGAAAACAGAACAAAGTAAAGAACAAAGTTTGACACCTAGAGGACTTGAAAATTGTGAGCAGCAGGAACAATGATCAGATTGAAATAGCAGCTATAAATCTCCTCGCAGGAGTGAGTATTTTCCACATGGAGAAGAAAAGTATTCATCAAACAAGTAGTAAACATGAATGTTCTCTCCGGTTAACTACAACAGTGCACATTCAATAAAAGATGAAAGTGTAGAATATGGCAACCTCAAATCAAATTTCAATAATTACTAGACTTTTGCTTAAATGTTTGCATGGACTTGTAGATTTGTATTCCCTCTGACAACTGTATAACACATAAAGTTAGAACTAGATGATAGTTATTAGTTATTTATTAGTTATATAACTTATAATCTGCCATATGAACCCCTTTGCGACATAACTAGAGGAAACGCCTACCCAAAATAGATGGTCCACTTTGAAAACGAAATTACACTAAAACCAAACAGAACATAGACTGAGATTGTTGAAATTGGATGGTGTCTAGAACACGGGTAAGGATATACCAAGTACTAAACCTTCATCACGTCTTCAGGGTAATTATAGTTTTCTGTCAACATCAGCCAACTCCACTGGAGAATACTAAGGATATAAAAAGTTCAGTTCAGCTTATTTAGCACGGACTATTTTAACATTTCCAATAGCCAGCACCACTGCCAAGTCAATATGACACAAACACATAGACATGCATACTGTTCCTTTAAGACACCCTAAAAATAAATGCTAAACCTAAGCATCACAGAAATGGCATTGACGTATAAATAACAGAACGAAACAATTCCATTGTAACACTCCATGCTTTCACCACATACACCATAGGAAGCAGCAATGCATCAATAGTACTAGCAAACACAAAATTTGAACGAAGTGAGTGCGGTGTGGTGGAACATTCTTCATGAAAACAATTTTTTGGAACTTCTGAATCCCTTTGACATAGAGGAAGTTTTCATTCTAGTGGCCAAGGTAATTCGAGAAATTGCTTCAATAATAAGTCTGAGTAATTTTGAATTCCCCTTATTAAAATTTTGAGTGCTTTTGTGATCTTGAACCAAAGTTGTGATCTTTATACAAGAAACTAACGTTCCCTCTCGTAAGGGAAGAAATCAATTTCCTATTTCCTTTTGAGAAAACAATTCAAGGTAAAACTGAACACTTTCCGCTGAACTTCCAAATTTTCATTTGGGAATAAAAGTTCCTCATAATTTTTCAATAAAAATCCAAATTGCACCCCCTCATTGAATTCAAAATTCAAACCAAACAGATATGTATACACAAATTTGAACATGAATGAAAGGGAGTCGTCACCATAACAACAGCAAAGATTTCTTCCCGTTTTGGTTCCAAGCTAGTGGCTTCCACAACTGGGGTTGCAACAGGTTCTTCTGGGTCAGCTTCAACTTCAGCTACTGGAGCTTCAGATTCTGAGTATTTGGGTACAAAAGAGGATAAAGAATTGGGCTTGGAGAAACGGAGATTGAGCGAGGAAAGCGAGTGAGATAGAAAAGCAACATTGGAATTTGCTTTGGGAACAGAAAGGGTGTTAAGAAAAGGTTGGTTCTTGGAAAGTGCTGTTGAGGGGGAAGATGTAGAACACAGGGAGAGGGTCGCCATTGTTGGAGAGTGAGAGGTTTCTTGGGTATTCTGTGCGTCTCTCTCTCAATTTTATCTGTGAAAGCCTATCCTATCTGTATTGGCAGCCAAATGACTATTTTACCCCGAAATCCCCCTTTTTTTTTTAAAAAAAAAAAAGAATTGTATTAGAAATTGTATTAATTTACATATATTCATAATATAATAACAATATTCGAAATTACGAAGTTCTTTATCATATAATATGGTCATTCACACTTGATGCCATCATTATTTAATTTTGACTTGAGGTTAATTATGTAAAGCCTCCCATCTACTGTTTGCTTTATTTAAGTGGAGACTCTTAAAAAATAATTGTTCTATCTTAGTAAGATTGCATAAACGTTGTTAGAAGATAAATGAATCTCATTGTTAGTAAAATAAGAACAAACGTAATGCCATTTGTTATGGTAAAAATCACACCTGCAAGATTGTAAGGAAAAAAAAACAAGAAGATCACACAGGCTAAAAGAAGATTGACATTTATTTAGTGTTTGACATATGACAAAATGATTTTAAAAAGTACTCAATTTCTAATAACATCAAATTAATATAGACATAAAGAAGGTTTATACAACACTTCTTAGGTACAAACAACTGTAATATTTTAGAATTAATGAACTAGAGGAAAAACCCTCAAATTATATAAGATAAAACAGTAAAGGTAGGAGTAACATCTGTTTACATCCCACACTCTCCAGATCCCGCTCGTGGAAAGATACTGGGCATGTTGTTGAGAGTAGCAACAACTGTAATTTTGCTACTATAGCACTAAACCTATCTACCATGACAAAATAATAGAGCACCAATCTATGCTGGTAATAGTCCAACATTATCTTGGCAAATACAGCTCTACTTGACCCCTCTCGTCCGGTTGAAAGCCTCCTTGACCTCCTCCGATTATCGCTGGTCCAAACGTGTTCTATCAGCTTGATCTGGTGAAGAATCATGGAAGAATTAGAGAGTTAGATACCAAACAATCTAAATATAATGTTGGTATGACAAATTTTCTAATAATATGCATTTATTGATATATTATGTTACCGTCTATAATTTTGAATGAGATATATCTTTCTTTTTGAAATTTATCGATGAGTTGAATTGATATTTTCTTAGATAAAAAAAATGAATATAGAAGTAGAAACCTTCTATTGTTTTTTCTCACTGTCACTTGCTCCAAGTGCATCTGCCAAGTTAAAATTCAAATTGCCTCTCATAGTTCTGGCTGCAAATCCTGTATTTCCCTTCTTCATCATTGTTGCAAATTCGCCATAATCTATACGTCCATCCTGCCAAACAGAAAAATAGATTATCTTGATTTAACTCAGAAATGTGATGCCCATGAGGGAGGGCTGGTTGATAAGGTCGGGTCAAAGAGAAGGACTGACAGACTTTTAGGCTCACAAGCTGATCCTGAAGAAGGGGTGCATATGAGTACATGACACTTTAGCGACTCACACGTTGGAGCGAGAGAGGAAAGTGAAGGGCTTTACAAGGCATAACACAAGTTCACATAATATACACATTTTTGGACTCAATGAATGTGAGGTGCGAAGGATAAACTTGTGAGATCTTTTGGGCCAAGGCCACCACAACATACATGCATTTGTAGAAGCACGAAAACTGCTTATTGTATTGCATAATGCCTTTCAATCTTGTTTTGTGAGGTGTGTGACCTATGTTAGGTTCATAAGATACCACAACTTTTGGTGTTCCGAATAACGAGTAGGTAATTTTTGATAGTTATGAAAAAACTTATAAAAAGGACATGGATGAACTAAACATTGGACAAATCAGCTTTTTTTCTTTTCTTTTCAGGAGAGTAACTAGCTAAGGAGACTTACATTGTCTATGTCAATCTCTTTAATTATGTCATCCAATTTAACATCACCAAGGCCAAATTCTACGCAAGCCTGTTGAAGCTCATCAGTTGTAATATAACCACTGCCATCTTTGTCAAAGTAGGAGAATGCAGCAAGCAGATTCTCCTCTCTCTCCATCTTATTCAAATGCAATGTTGCAGCAATGAATTCACCATAGTCAATCGTGCCACTGTTGTCAAAGTCAGCCTGCAAAAAACATATCTCACCGCATCATTTTGCTAGTTATTTTAGAGGGATTACAATCTTGGACTAATGTTCCCAGTTGCACTCTAGAATCACTGTATCCTGTAAGAAGGGAGGATCAAGAAACAGTACCAAATGGCTAATGTGTGCAGCCAAATTTTCATGCTTTTATCTGATCATGCACAATCTATGTGCCAAATGGTTTTGTAAAATATAACTCAGAAGGCATTTCCACAAATCTCTAGAGATTCTAAAATTAACGAAATTAGTAAGTACCGCTTTCATCAGGGCCTTGATGTCAGACTCCACTAGGTCAGATCCTACTCTTTTCAAGCCATCTTTCAGTTCCTCATATGTTATTGTTCCACTGCTATCTGTGTCGATCATTTTGAACAACTGCTTTAGGCCTCCTATTTCTTCCTCCGAAAGCCTTTCTGCTATGACCTGTTTGTATTAAGTGTTACAGTTATAAGAAATCAATCTAGTGTGCAAAATCCAAAAGAGTACACAAAATGGGTCTGCAAAACAGGAGTAGCCTATTGAAAACCCTCACATATGCTGAATATTCAGATTCTGGAGTGAGATTTTTGTTTTGAGACGTCGCCAGAAGCAACATATTTTGGCTGAACTTCTAATTGAGATACAAGTAGTTAAATTTCACATTTAACTGAAGGTCCTATTAGTACTTGAGAATTGAGAGCTTTGAACAAAATGTCTCTATTATGTCTACCAAAGACAAGTTTTTTTAGAAGAACTTTCAGAATCCAATAAGTCCACCTAAAAGGATTTCCCTAAGACCCTAACCATCCTAAACGATATCTAAACATGTAGCTTTATCTAAATTGCCTTCTTTCGATATCAGCATTTTCCTTGGTGACATACTTTCACACTGAATCACTTGGATTTCATTTTTGGAGACACCGGAAAAGATTAAGAGGTCTTAGATATGTTTCTTGTACAAAATCATAGTTCTAGAGTTCTATCTCTAAGGATGAGATGTACAAGTAATCATGATTAATGAGATAGTTGTCTACGACAATCCTTCTCCAAAACTTAGCTCATGTCAAATAATTTCCGGTGGAATTGTAACACAGATGTTTTAGAAGAACAGTTAAAGAAGTACCAAAGTAGCGAATATGCCATTGGATAAACATAATATCTTAAGGACTTCTTCAAACACTATCACCAATATCACTTTCAGACTGTTCTATATACTCATGTTTATGTTCCTAGTTAAGAATTTTATGCATGTCAAGTCATGATACATTATATGAAATCCAAGAAACAACAAATTGGCAAAAGAGCAAAGATGTATAAAAACAGTACATACTCGTAAAGCCATCTTTTTGAGTTTGTTCATATCATAGAACTGCTTAAGACGATTCAACACTGCAGACCCCAAAGGTTTGTCTGGAGCAGCTGCATCATCCACAAGCCACGGATGACCTTGCAAAATAAAAAAGACAAACAAGTTTTCATAATGAAACTATAAAATTTTCTAATACCTTATCAGCAAATTAAATAGGTGGTACTCACATAGGACTTCATGAGCAGTTATTCGTGCTTTAGGATCCCTATCGAGCATCTTTTTAACCAAGTCTTTTGCACTATCAGAAATGTGAGGCCAAGGTTCAGATTCAAAGTCTATCTTCCCTTTCAAAATCTGCTTGAATATACCATTGTCCGTCTCTGCATGTCCGGAAAGTGAAAAAAAGAAACAACAAAGTAACAGATAGTTAATCATTGATTCTTTGTCTTCTAGTAAGAAAAGAAGATAAATGAAACTACAACATTGTAAATTTACCAGCCCAAAAAGGAGGAACCCCAGATAACAAGATGTATAAGATGACTCCAGCACTCCATACATCTATTTCGGGTCCATAGAATTTATGCAACACTTCAGGAGCAACATAATATGGACTTCCTACAACATCAGAGACATATTGCCCTGCCACAAAATGTTAAAGAGTATATTTAAGTTCTCAAATTTCATCGAAGTCAGGTAGCCAACCAACTGAGCTACTAATATTCCCGTCCTAATACTTCCATTGATTAGAAGAAACCAAATTCATTCACAACACAAAATCCATTTGGATCTACCAAAAACATGAATAAGACAAAGTACAAAAAGATTGTTTCAAGAACAAATGATTCAAGAAAACAAACCAGGCTTATAAAAAATCGACAACCCGAAATCTGTAGCCTTGAGAGTAGCATCTTCATCAGAACTATCAAATAAGAAATTTTCAGGCTTAAGATCTCTATGCATGACACCAAGAGAATGACAAGCCTCAACAACCTTAACAATTGTTTTCATCAAATGTGCAGCTTGTCTTTCACTATAATGTCCCTTTTGAACAATCCTATCAAAAAGCTCACCCCCTTTACACAATTCCATAACAATATGGACAAAAAGATTGTCTTCATAAGTCCCTTTGATTCTGACAACATTAGGATGTTCAGACAAATGATGCATTATTTGAATTTCTCTCCAAACATCCTCATAATCTTCCCTACATAAAAGTTTCCTTTTTGGAATTGATTTACATGCATATTGTAGCCCTGTTGCCTTTTCAGTACATTGATATGTTGTACCAAATTGCCCTTGCCCTAATTTCTTACCAAGAGTGTAATGTTCCCTTAATCTTGGAGTTTGGTAAGGAAGAACATTGGGAGATGGCTTTGAGGATATAGGAGGTCTCTTTTTTGCTACAACTTGTGCCATGTTTTCTTACAACAATTTTTTTTGTGTGTGTTTTCTTGATTTTGGAGAAACTGAGGAAAATTCAGTTTATGTTTTTCTTTTGTTTTCCATATGTAAAAGTTGTTACCAATTTTCTTGATGTATGGTTAGTGTTATCTGGCGGGAAATGTGGTGTTAGTTGTAAAGACAAAGTAGAGTGGGATTTGGAAAATGGAAGGGAGACATGTCCAACATCAATCAATTCTATATTTTTCTTTATTCATTTTTCAGATTTATTATACGCACGTTAAAGATTTTTTATATGAGTAGTGTATTTGAACTTGTTGTAACATGTTACTTGTCTTGTTTATATATTTTTTGGTTACTATACTCACTTATCTTGGAGGGTGAATATTACTTTTTAGATAACATGACTATATAATAAATGTATTTTAATGTGTTGTAACATGGTAGTTTTCTTGATTAGTTATTTTTTAGTTTCTAAATTGATTTATTATGAGGGTTGAATATTATTTTCTAGGTGACATGTCTATTAAAAAATTATTATATATTGTTTTCGTGTACAAAAGTCAAACTCTTGTTTCTTCACCTAGTACTAGTAATTGCATTTCTAGTGTTCCACTAGTTTACATATTGGTTGGATATGAAAATGTCGACTGAATTGCATAATCCAATTGATAAAAAACAGTATATTTTTTTAAAAATTTAGACCACCTTTATAATGGAACATGATTGTAAAATCTGTTTATATTCCTCTTTGTGGGGATTTTTAGAAAAAAGAGATGTACAAAATATTAACCAATAAACTGTTGCTAATTACTCTTATATCTTGGAAAATTCTCACTTCTCACTTTTTAAAAGTCAAAACAAACATAAACTAAGTTCATGTGATGTTTTAAATGAGTTGCAAAGTTCATTGCTGCTTTGTTGCATTTCTTGCCTAAATTATTCACCATCCTTTAATGTGGTCATACATAAAAGTATCACAAGACAATTATTTGTACAAGGAAATTAAGCAGACAATTTTATTTTCATATAGTCAAAACAAGCGTTACAGCGATAAGTACCACAATTACATTAGGGAATAGGGATAGTCTTTCAATCTAAGTTCAAAACACCATTGAAACAAGCATAGATATCAAGTTCACATCAAGGAAACTTGTTTTGGAGATGAGGTCTCAAGTGTTGTCTTTCAGACGCGTCCAGTGTGCAACTGAACTGTTTGGCTTGGAACAACTTGCAGCACTCCAGGTTGCTCTGCAAAAGTGATATCTTAGTTAGGCTAGTCTTAGAGCATAAAACCCCCGGAATAGAACGATGCAAAAAAAACGTATGAACATATTTTCCAGGAAGGTACATGCAAAATCTGATGCATTATTGAATACAAAACTCAGGTTTAAGCGGAAGCCAAAATAGACGCAATGACCATATAATAGGAGGGATTTGACTTAATGTTGGAACATTGCTCAACTTCAAGAATTGTCAGACTTTCATCCAGGGTAAAGAACATGACAAAATGAAGCACTCAGGTGCATTTTAGACATCATGGAAAACAGACTCTAGAACCACAATGCTGACGTTTTGATGGACATCAAGGATGTAAATCTAAGATGAATCGATATGACATAGAGATACTTAGGAGAAGACATCAACAGTAAGTACTTTCTTTTTGAAACTGAAAAAAAATTTGTCCAAGCACCAGCAAGTTAATCATTGTAGCAAAGGGCAAGCATTCTAATGGAAGGAAGGCTATAAATTCAGCAATTTTAGTAAGGGTTGCTGAATATCAAGCACCAGCTGCATCACTGCACCTTGCCAACCTGAAATTTATTTAGACTTAAAGAATGATCTAGAAGGGGTATTGGACCACTAGGAGTAACGGTTCTATGTCTAGGAATTAATTTTTCCAAATAAAAGGAACTTACACATTTTTTGATAAGTAATCTCTTGTCTCAGGGCATTTCCTTCCCAAAATTATTCCAAAACAATGTACACCTAACATCATTCCTCTTGTCCTTTTATCATGTAAAGTTGAAAATCGCATCAATAATAATGATTCCTCTCATCCTTTCATGTAAAGTTGGAAGTCCTACATTAATATTGCCATTCCTCTTGTGCTTCTTCACATAGTTTTTTTTAAAAAGTGGTAAGTGTTATTGCTATCAAATCCAGCACTAAGAAAGTGTTGTGGTTGCATCCAAAAAAAAAAAGGAACAAAAGAAAAGTAAACCATGCCTATCACTAGCAGACCAGCTTGGTCAAGAATATGCTTCACATAAAACCATTAAACGAGTCCTAAAATAACCCCAGCCCCTTTCTTAAGCCAAAAAGAAAATAAATCCAAATCATTCTTACATAGTTCATGACAAACATCCTCACTCTATTTTCTGATGGTTAAACTATTAATGATGAAATGAAAAACATATTTTGAATTTGAGATTTAGCAAGAAGCTAGAAATGTGTGTGTAATTGTTCCACCATCCCTTGAACATGAAATACTATGTTCAACTTTCAACATGAATGCCAAGTACTTCAACAGACGAGCGTTATGGCTGTCATAGTTAAATTCACCATACTAATTACTCATCTCAGAAGAAGATACAGACCAACCATATACCAAAATAATTTAATCAGTGATACTGAGAGAGTAGGAAGTAAATTCTTACTTGAGACCTCAAAAACCTGCTCAGCAGTCAGCTTTGCTGAGAATCCACTAGCTGCGTGCTTGTAACTGTATATCAATGCCTCTTTTGCAGCCTCCTCACTTTTTTGATTACCACAAGTATACACAAAATATCAGGATCTTTACTCCAAAAATTTGTAGTATACAATACTGTATTACCGTACAATAATCATGACAATTACATACAATTGATAATTGATAGCAAGCATTTTCAATCCCTTTTTTTCCTCACCAAAGAAATCAGCAAATGATCTTGAAACCATTATTCATTCATTACTACAGTATGAGATTGAATGAATATTGGAAAGTTTGCTTTGAAAAGTTCCATACTTTATTCAAATTAAGATCACAAAAGTCAATGGTGCGTCAAAGAACGGTACGCCAAAAAATGCAATCATTACCTAGCATTCAAAAAATGCAATAATCGAAGCAAAGAACAACAGGTATTAACAGAAATCGAAGGACAAGAAAACCACAAGATTAGTGCTAATGCTATTGGAATTCACAGAGACAACACTCGACTACAAAACCTCCCATCTATGGTGCGTCATGTCCTCGATAAACTGAAGGTACGCCATGTGCAGTCTAATCACCTCACCCAGTATTCTTTGCCCAACCTCTACATCCCTTTAGCCCCATAAAGGACAACCTCTCACATTCTTAATAATCAAACACATAGAAAATGAATTCAGAAAAATAAAAATAAAAAGTCCAACCCAAAAGAAATGAATTCAGCATGAATACAAAGACAAAGTCCAACCTCATAAGGGAAAAAAAATTAAATTTATTATCTTAAAAAAAAGACCAAATCTTTGATGAAATTGATTAGAAACAGGATCAATCCAAACCGATCCACAACCTCATCTTCCTATACTGCAATTCAAAACAGTAAAAACGGATAGAATTGGAAAAATAATTCGAACCTGCCAAGAACAGAAGTTAGGGTTTTGATATGATACTCTTCAGGTTCTTGATCTTTAGGGTTCTCAGTATACACTATATGAACTTTGGATTCATTAGCGGGTTGTGATGAAGCTTGTGAATTTGCCATTGTTGTTATAAAAGCTGTAAACAACAAGAAAAACAAGAGAATTGAAGAAAGTATTTGATCCTTCTTCATCACTTTAAGGCAGTATTTATAAAAACAAAAGGATATTTTTGGGCTTTTTCTCCTTAATGACTAAGTTTCAGAGTCTTCACAAATTACAATACAACAATTTTTTGATTCCTTTTCGTGTTTATACACTATACTTTTCTGCCTTAGAATTTACGTTACTTATTATTATAGATTTGTCTATGTCCAAGTGTTCACAAGGTCAAGACTCATTAACGGTTCAGTTTAGAATTATGCGTGTATTAATAGTGTATAAATTAATTATAAAAATAATTTATATTAGTCTAATTTTATATTTAAAATTTTTTATCTTGAATAAATAAATGCATAGAATCTTCATCACTTATAATGAATTAGTTATACAGATTTTCAAAGAACAAACCAAATACTATAGTATTATAATATTGTATATAAATAAATTTATCCTTTAACAAGCTTTTAAACATGATATTTACTTATACATAATTTAATGTAAATAAGTAAATAAGTTATCGTTTTTGTAAATTTTTCAAGCAAACACCACGAAAGAGTAGCTTTCTATTTTATTTTATTTTTATGTAAATAAAAAAAGGAAAAAAGTTTCGGTCTTAATGTTTGGTAAAACAACATTTTCTGCAAATAACAGTTGAATTGTTATTATTTTAAATATAAAACAACTTCTTCAAACAATTTTTTTTTTTAATTTTGGGTTAGAGCTGTTCTGATTTGTCCTTTTTATTTTTTTGGAGAAAGATAAATAATGAGTATTATTTATTTGTCTTACAAGAGTTGTCTGCAAGTATTTGTCTAATCCAATTTGTAGTTATTTATATTGGCATGAAAATTGGCATGTACAACCGTTTTGTCATTCTTTCAAGTTAAACGAGTGATACGTTATGAGTAACCATCCATAAACCAAAGGTACATATTTCGTTGCCTGTGATTATGAATAAGCAAACAAATATAGCAACATCATATAACAAAAAGCTATCTGAGACTATCTCAAGCTGTAAAACGTTGCTTAGAATCACGAGTGACTCAAGGCTAACCTCATAGTATGGTATGACACTAGAAATATACAAGTGATAACTAAAGATAACTTACATAATAATACAGAAGCTAAACCTCAATTAATCTATTAAAAACAAATAGATTAATATCTAAATATGTCACAAGCCGAATTTAAATTGATTGTCTCAAAAGTCTCTATTAAGATGAGATGCTAGGACAACTCCCTAATTGACTCTAAATGTCTAAAAACTGAAAAACTAATACTAAAATAATAAGTTTGTCCTCAAAAGATGAGGACTCACCAAAAGAAATGTTAAGCTGATCTGGAGTCTTACTAACCGTAATTTGAGTGGTGAACATATATTTTAAAACAATATAGGCAGAAAGTGTGTGACCAATAGTTTAAATGTACTGAGTATATGAGACATGCATGTTAAGTAACAATTGACTATGTTGAACTGCAGTGACATAAGTTGATGCAATAACCAAGTAAATAACAAAATCTAACAAAATATTGTACTGACATAACCAAATACGAGGTCATGCTATAATCTGAGAAAGGTTGAACTGTGGGAGATATTACTAACCGACATATAACTATATATGTGAACTACTACATGGAGTTTGATATATAATCTACATCAAAAAGGTTCAATGTACCTTGTTAAGGTATAAAGATTTATCTAAGCTAATGTAAATTTACTAAGCTAACATCAGTAAAAGACTAAGGAGTCAACCTCAACTGACAAGAGACCTCTTTTAATTCCTACAGTGGCACATAGTTCTAGGACTTGAAGATTGTTATTAAAGGTCTCATGCCTCAACTAATAGATGGACTTTCATCCCTAAGTCCATTCGATGCTAAGTTAAACACCCAACGAAAATCGTGCAACTAATTAAATACAGTATTGATTTGATAATACTTACTCATACTAACACTCTGTCTAAAAGTATCTAAGATCATGAAACCTAATAATCTGAAACATGCATCTAAAAATACATAATTTTGAGCCATGAAAATGCATATATACTGAGAGTTCATGAGAATACCATTTAAAACATGAAATCACAAGCAAAAACATGCAAGGACAAACCATTCATGAAGAAGAACTGATGTATATTGAGAACCCATAAAATCATTGGTATCACCCAAAACTACCTCCTAGTTGAAACATGGTGCTTAGAGCCACAAGTGTCCCAAGCTAACCTCATGGTGTTAACACCAAATTTTGGTCTGATATTTTTAAAGTTTATAATTTTTAAGTATTTTATTTTTTAAATAGTTCAAAATACATGTTTTGCCATTTTAATGCAATTAGTTGATAATTATACTTATTCTCAAAATATTAGAATTTTTATCGATTAATTCTATTTATATTATTTGGTCACAACCGGTTGAATAAGTTCAAATGTTTATTCATTTTTTATAAAATCATTATTTATGTTAAATTGTATTTTTTACATGTTATTGGTTACGTTCATTACATTTTTTAATATATTTGCACAATTCAAAAATTCATTCATTTCATACACATACATTTTATTGACCGGTGATTTTGGCCCACCATTTTAAAATAGTGATATTGTAGTTTTCAACTCCCTATATAAAGAATAGTTTGTCTATTAGGTTAAGGTGGTGGATGAATTTTTTAGGGGTGTAAGTAAAAGTTTTTTTTATTATTTTATTTGTTCAATATTTTTCCGACAAGTCACCGAAATTCCGTTGGAATCCAGTAAGTCCATCACCCAAAAACCCCAAAATCTACCTTTCATTTTGCTCCTTTTTCCAGCAAATCAGTCGGGACCCACATTTGTGGATTTCGAAGGATGCCTAACACCTTCCCTTCGGAATAATTTGAACCCCTTACCTAGAATCTATTGGTTTTGTAAATATTTTTTTTAAAAGTTAATTTATTGGTTTTCTAGTTTTTTCCTAAAATTAGGTGGCGACTTCATTTAAATTTTTTTATCCCCTTTTTACCCTTTTTATTTCCTTTTTAAATTCTTTTAAATCTTTTAAAAATTGATAACTATTTTTTTTTTTGCGATTCATCGCGACGTAGTTCCCTATCACGGGATGTCAACAGAATGACGACTCTACTGGGGATATAGAGGTTCTAACCATTATGGGTTCATTTTTTCAAATTGAGGAGACTATTATTTCATTGTGTCATTCAGTATATCTTGTATATTTTGTTGATTATTTGCATACTGTACTCATTATTTGTTGTACATTGTTGTTTCTTTCATAGCATTCTCTGATATATTTATAGTATATTAAAGAACGGTTTCTGCATAATTGCAATCGGATTTTTTTTATACTCAAATTTTTTTCGAAATGATCGATAATTTATGGTACGTCATGCGTCCAATGGTTGTCGTGAGTTCTAGCCTAAGTTGTCCGTTTGGGTTCCCGGTCTTTCAAAAGTCACTCTTGGTCAGCTAGTTTTAGAACATTCATCATCTCAGTCAATTCTCCATTCAAGTTACAATCTGTTGGAACTACGTTTGACCTGATTCCTGCTTCAACGGGATACGCAGGCGCCATAAGGGCTCAGTCGTAAGCTTTTCATTATTTTAAAGAAGAAACTGGGGAAATTTTTTTTAAGAAGTTCTCCAAATATTTTTACAAAGGAGATAATTGTTACAAGATTAAATATCAGAGATTGTTGAAGCTGAAACATGGGCAAAATTTTTAAGGAATGCCCTCAAAAATTTCACCAAGGTTGTACTAAAACTCAAGATTTGTGAGGCATCACTCCGAATTGGTTTGTACCTTTTGAATTAATCTTTTTTTTTTACATGATGTTATATTCATTGTATTTCTTTGATTTTATTTATCTTTCATTCCATTAAAAATATTGTTTTAGTTGACATTTTTTTTTAAGTTGCGTTGTTCGTCCTTCAGTGTTACTCATTATTATTTTATTTTTGTTAAATTTGGGTTGTCCGCCCTTCAATGTGACTCACTGATTTCTTCATTCTTGTTAAGTTTTCTTTAAATATTTAAAAAGTTTTTTTTGTTAAATTTGGGTTACCCGCCCTTCAATGTGGCTCATTGGTTCTTTATTCCTATTGTTTTTCTTTCAAAAATTTCATTTGTTATTAAAAAAAAATATTTTTTTTTTATGCCACATCTAAACGAACTACGCAAACCTGATTCTCGTTAATGAGATACGTAGGCAGCCCTTCTTGGGTTCGGTATTCTTTATTCAAAAGATTTTTTTTATTCTTTTTAATGCTTATATTTTTGAAGCCATTGTTTGACTTGGTTGGTGCCAACACAGTTCAAGTGTGCATATGAAAAAATAATTTGTACAATAGAGAAAATTGACTCCTTATTAAACCATAGATTCTTTTGGTACCTTTCTTTCATACTTTTGTTACACTTGAAAATATTCTCTTGTATACATTCAAGATAAGAACAAAACCAGATTCATCGTTTGTTAACTATATACATTATTTTCTTTATGCCATTGATTTATTTATTTATTACGGTTATACATTGTTTACCTCTTTTATTTGTTGTTTATTTTTGTTCCTATCATTATTTGTGGATTAATGTTTTTAGCAATTTGTTTGAGTTTTCCAGTCATATGCTCTATTTTTACCGTTTCTTTTATTTATATCTTTACCAAATATTATATTTATTGCATCACATATATCACTTGTTAAAATTGGCCAATGAAAAAATCTATCCGTCGGTTTTAGAGGCCTCCCTAATGTTAAAAGACGAAAATTTATTTTAGCTTTATATATTTTGTTTGTTAAAATGGGTTGACGAAGAAATTACCGTCGATTTTCAAGGCCTCCCATTTTAATAAGACGGATTTTTATTCTTAAAGTTATTATTTGATCTATTCATATTTATTTATTACTAATACGTTTACCAAGTGTCTTTTACAGGTAACCAGAGGTGCTTCCCATTGAAGCTATTCGAATTAGGTTCAAATTATACTCTTATTCATTATTTTGTATATATTGACGTTAGGCAAACCTAGGTCATTTCTTACTTTATTATTTCATTTTATTACTTGTGTATATTGCAAGCTTATTATACCTGTATATTATTATTATCTCCTCCTCAATTTTAAAAAATGAACTCAGTCGGGACCCACATTTGTGGATTTCGAAGGATGCCTAGCACCTTCCCTTCGGAATAACTTGAACCCCTTCCCTAGAATCTATTAGTTTCGTAAACATTTTTTTTAAAGTTAATTTATTTGTTTCCTAGTTTTTTCCTTAATTAGGTGGCGACTCCGTTTAAATTGTTTTATCCCTCTTTTACCCTTTTTATTTCCTTTTTAAATTCTTTTAATTCTTTTAAAAATTGATAACTATTATTTTTTGAGTCACCGCGACGTTGTGCCCTCTCAAAAGATGTCAACACATGGCATGACAATCAAAATCAACATGCAATAGCAATAGAAAGATAATTGAATGCGGAACTGAACTGAAAATAGTTTTAAAATATCAATAGTTTTATGAAATATCTTAGAGATAAAGAGCATATGTTTTCTTCAGGAAATTATGGTACAGACAAACCATTTTTTGGCATTAAATTGGGTCAGGAAGAACATATTATTTCAGCTCCGAAGAAAAAATTCATCTTCCAATTTTCCCTTCTTTCTAATCTAATATTTTGGATTTTAGCTTTCCCATTCCTTTTATGGAGCATAATGATGTGAATCAAGCTTGTTGTATTTAGTATACAACATCAAGCAGTTCCGTTTTCTCCTTTTGATGATGTGCCGAGAAGTCTATTATTGGAACTAGATCAATCGGCTTCGGGTCAAATAGGAAGATTGCACCTCTAGAATAGCGCCTACACCTAATGGCTTGAGCCACTATTCTCATTTCTTCGCTCACCCATACACAAATGAATCTAACTGATTGTCTGAAAAGCCTCTACTACTACGAGTTGCTAGGACAACCCCCTAGCTAACTCAAAATGTTTGAAACTGAAAGTAAATGACCAAAGAGAAAATAGAAATCGTCCCCTAGAGATGAGGACTCACCAATAAGCTTTTGTGATGATCGGGGATATACTAACCGCAATCCGAATGTTGAACGTCCGATCCTATATTATTAAACAATATAGGCAGAAAGTATGTTGTCAGTACTTTAAATATATTGTGTAAGACAATGTATGATAAACATAGTACAAGACATGATGAATCTATAAAACAGGTTAATATATTGACCAAGTAAAATAACATGGAACTAAGATGTACTAAAATGAAATGCGTAAATACATGATTATGCAATAAGTGAAAATCTGATTGTAGGAGACATAGACCGACATAAAACATGTTAGCTACTACATGAAGTTTAATGTACACACGAAAAAAAGAGTGTCCAATATTTATCAAGGTAAGAGACCCGATAACTATGTGGATCAAGTAAACTAATAAGCCAACTTAGGCTACATAAAAACCTATGATAGCACGTAATTCTGGACTTAGAGATTGCTACTAAAGGTTCACAAACACTAACTGAAATCCTTCATCCCCAAATTCGCTTTAGGCTAAGTACACTCCCAAGGGAAACATGTATTCAACTGATACAGTAATAGTATAATAATATTGAAATACTAATAATTGATAATAGTTGAGTAGCTCATGAATCATGATTTAAAAACTAATAATTTCTTAGTATAACTGAAAGACACTTTATTTCAAAACATCTAAAATTATAAAACCTAATAATATGAAACATGCAATTTGAAATCATAAAATTTTGAGTCATGAAAATACTTGCATACTTAGGATTCGTGAAAATGTCATTCGAAACATGAAATTCATAAATAAAACATGCAATTAAGGGCTATTCACAAATGCATTGAAAACCCGATCTAAAACCCTAGGTTTGGAGAAGAATTGAGGTTTCCTTAGGACTCAATGGGTGAGAGGAAACCCATTAATGAAATTTCACATACCTGGAATGAAGAATCATTGCTTGAATTCCTTGAATAAAGACTTGAAACTTGAAATCCTAGCTTGCTTGAGACTGGAGGGAGAAGAAACTTAATTGAGGATGTTGAGTGTGAGTGAGGGTCTAAGTCCCTAAGAATCCCTAGTCCCATTTAGAATAGTACAAAACGACGTAATATAGGAATTAAAAGAGTTAAAAAAAGACCAAAATAACCCTATCGTAAAAACATTCAAGGTCATCTACGTAGGCCTTTGACAATCTTTATGATAATCAATTAACCATGAAAGTGCGTGTAAAAGACAAAAATTTCTGGATTCTGAGAGTCAACCATACGGACTCTTCTACAATCCGTCAAAGTGCCCATAGAAGCATAGTTGAACAAAGTTGCTAAGGTTCTGATCTACGAATCAATCTATGACTCGTAAAGGCTCTTACGATCCGCATAAGTGTCTATGAAAGCACAAATTTTTGTTGTTTGATTTTTCTAAACTTTCTTAATTTGATATGGACTTAGGAACTTTTGGGATGTTACAATCATAAAACCCTAGGTTTCTGTAGAAATCATAAACTAAAGAATCGGGGTTTCTTTGAGGCTCAATGAGTGAATAGATAGTCATTAATGAAATCCCACATACTTTGAATGAAGATATTGTCTTTAATTTCTTCAATGGAAATTTGAAACCTTAGAACCCTAGTTTTTGCTTGAGAGAAAACTTAAAAAGAGAAGAATTTGATTATTTTTTTTTTATCTTGTGTGTGAAAGGGAGGGTCTAGGTCACTAAGTATCCCTTAATCCACTTAGAATAGTTAAAATGACATAATATAGGGATTAAAAGAGTAGGAAAAGACCAGAACAACTCTACTAAAAAAAAAATACGAATTCTACGATCCGTTGTTCCATCTGTGTGTCATAGTTCCTTGCCTGTAGAAATTAGAGAGAAACCTGAATTTCTGAAGATCAAACCACGAGACCAAACTACAATTTGTGGTTCATATTACGATTTGTATTGATCATTCATAGAAACAGGCTGATTTTATGAGTTTCAATGCTTTGATTTACGGACTAGTACCCATAAAGGGCTTTACGAAGCACAGACTTGGCACGTAAATCTTAGACCAATTTCCCATTTCTTTGAAGTTGAGCTACGAATCTCATCTACAGTCTGTAGTTCCACCTATAGCCCGTAGATGGTGCCCATAAATCTCAAAACTTGCAAACTAACATTTGTTGAACTTCTTAAAACACCTTGTATTTTTCTTCGTTTGTAAAACACATTCTATTCCTAATTAGAAATATTACTTTTTTAAAAAACCTATTTTGTTTCTTTCTTTTAAAATCAGTTCTACTGATAAATAATGACATGATCTTCTTAAATCTCATTTTGTCAATTAAAATAAAATAATTCGACATACCTTTTTCACTGATAATATAGATTAGTTACTCAAATAATTTTCATTTAGATGATGATAAAAAAATCTAATAAAATAGAAAGTATTTTTAGTTCTTAATTTTTCCAAATTGAAGTAGGATGAACATTTGCTAATACAGAAATATACTATTAGTAAAGATTAATTTGAAAAGAAATAAGTAACATATTTATTTGAAAAAGGACATTTTTGGACCTAATTATTGATGGCAAAAAACATTTTTAGACTAAACTACTAACTAAGACGTTTTTATTCAATTTTCGCATAGATTAAGGACATATTTTTACCCTTTTTCGGACAAATAATGATGCTTGAAAAGAGAATATGACAAACAAGAACCAAAATGCTAGTACTGTTTAACTATAAGATGGAACTATAGAGGCTGTCTTCACAGCCTTGTGAGGTACAGTTAATACATCTGAGGTATTAACCAACCTGTCAACTTGTAAATATACAACCACGAATACCTTCAATAATTTCAACAATTTCAACACACAACTTTATAACTGACTGAATATCTTGTTAATGTGCTAGTTCCCTGATTAAAAAAAAAAAAAACAGAACATTTTAGAGAGCATGTACCTTAAGATGTCCACAAATCATGCATTACTTGCAGTTGACTGAAATCTGTATACTTCAGAGACATCTTGTAAAGCTCTCTGAGATTTCCGGCATCAGCAGACTTACTTGAGGCACTGTGTTGAGAGTTGGCTGAAGACTTAGTTGGACAGAGTGATACAGACAACATCTTCTTCAATAGCATCTGCAACTGCCTCCAATATTTATCACAGATCTTAGGATTGTCTTTACCTAGTGCATCTACAGGTACATGGCGAGCTTCAAGCATACAATTCAGAGCAGACTCCAAAAACTGTCAACAAGTAATTGATCAATGTCATCCACAGTTTAAAGGATGAAATTTGCCAAACTACCATAGGAGAAACAATGGAACTCAAAACAGTATCCTATTTTTCAATGCTCAGACAATTATAAAAATATCAAGTCCTTGATTCCTTTTTTGAGGTCAGTACCAGAAAAAAAACATACAAGTTCTGTGTTCTATATTTCTGTTGAGAAAATTTCACATAGCATAGGGACATTTTGAATACAGACTTGAATATTATAGATTCTCGTTGCAAGTTATATTCCAGTTAAGGTCATAATTCAAATCTTACCAACCAATTATTCTTTGCCACTAGAAATAGGAAATACTTTTGACAGCAAATGGATTGTCTTGTCCTATGAAGAAAAAGAAATACGGCATGGAGAATTAAGAACAATTGGACTGTACTTCAGGAAGCTTTGATGGAACTCCTGGAAAATTCTGTGAATTTCCATGCTGCTGCAGTTCATCAGACATTTAGTATATGACATCACTCATTTACAAACTCAGACCACCACAGAAAAGATTCATGTTCCTAGAACACACAATTAGATGCTCTAAAACACAGGGACATGATATATTATTTTGAATATTTTGGCCCCATACTATCCAAAAATATACCAAGAACGCAACCTTAAATTTGTAAATAGCTTTACAAGAACCTAATCAATGGTGATCTGATACCTTTATTCCCTTAGACTAGGTTTCTCAACAGCAACCTGTAGTCACGCACAAACTTAATCTAAAGCAGTTGTGTTTTTGACTACCTTTTTATTTATTGCAAGAAAATATTCAAGATATTATTAAAAAAATTGGAGTCACAAATCACAACAGAAAAGATTGTGCATACACATCACTCAGAAAGTTTATGGAAGAGCAATTACATCAAGAATATAGAGAGGACCTTGGTTTCAGTATTCCACTACTACCTCTAGGTTTCTTACTTTTAGAATCCAACATTTGAATGTACGGACAGTGATGGCTTAGGAGATACAGTAAACAGCATTCAGCAGGAGGAAAATGTGTGGAGTGTAACTTTAACAAAAGCATAGAAATTTGCAAATGTTAAAACAAATATTGACTAATATCACCATAAGCATAGAGCATATGAGTCAGGACAATGAAATAAGTTGCAACATTATGTTTAAATTACACTAAACACCCCGGTAATATGGCTTAGTTGCAGATATACCCATGCAGTTACAAACCATATACTTACATATTATACAAAAATATTAGTTTGTTCAGTACATCCAATATATAAGCTATTAAGTACTAGTTTTAAAAACAGGGGATGTGAACTAAGGATATAGTGATTGATGTGAAATAACTAGAAGACAAACTAAAACTAAAAGTAGAAAGTTCCTATATATTAATTTACGTAACTTAAAGAAAGAATAAACATTTTTGGCTCTCATGATAAATTGAAATTCACATTTTGTTAAGAAAGAGAATAATCATTTCTTGAAATATGTGTACCTTTCAGAAATCTTTAATAGGAAATAAGTAAAAAATTTATTTAAGAAAAAAAAGTTTTTTCCTGAAACTTGCAGTGTAAAACAAGTCAGATATTTTTGTAGTAGAAAATCAGTGTAAAATTTTAAATTATTTCTAAGAACAAAAAAAAGTGGCATTCCTTTTGGACATACTAAAAAGGAAAGTACGCCACATAAATTGGGATAGAAAGAGTAATTACATAACAATATATGTGTATGCGCCTACACCTGCGCGCACATGTATTTGAGAAATAAATACAACTTTAGGTCAGACTCAAGTTTCACCTATGCCCACAACTCTCTTCTGATCACCTTATTATAACTTTAGGTCAGACTAAATAGGTTTAAGAAACAATGGAAGAAAACTTGTGAAAACAGGAGAAATGTCTTTGTGATTAATAAAATATAAACTTTCGGCCTAACTCAACCTCAACTGCTAGCTCACGAGAAGATTGTCAAAGATCATGTGAGGAAACAACTCATCCCTTCAATTCATGAAGGCATACCTAGGACTGGACATTTAGAGCGTGGAAAATACATCTTGGGGCCAACGTTAATATGATAAAGAAATGAAGATTAGATTTAACTCAAATCAAAACGCTAGTTCATGAGGTGAAGATTTTCCAAGACCATAAAAAGAAACAATAACCCCCATTCACTCAATCAATGTGGGTGACTTTAACATTTTACTTCTATGCATTGCATTTTTGTTACTAAAATTACATGGACCAGATAAATGCAGCAAAAAAATAAAAAGTTAAAGTAAGGACAGCAAATGTGTTCTCAGACACTGTAAAGAAAAAATCACTGAATTCTACACGTTAGTCACATATATAGTACAAAGCATCATTAGCCCCATAGTCTTTTGTGGATATCAAAGCAAATAGTATTCATTTAAAATACACAAGACATATAGCTAGATAAATCACGGCAATAGATGAAAATGAATGCATGTATTCAGTCAAAGAAAATCAAGCTTAAGCTAAAAAGGTAACTAAATGAACCAACACAAGAAACAAAGAGAGACGAACATTGAAAAATTCTACAAAGAAAAGATAAATCAATTGAAGAAGAATGCACATATACAGTCAAAGGAAATAAAGCTTAAGATAAAAAATGTAGCAGATCAATCAACCACACTGGAAACAGAAAGAGATGGAGCTTTGAAAAGATTCTGCAAAGTGGAGAGATGTATAATCATACCACATTAGAGTGAAGAAAATTTGACAGATCCAATAATAGCCCAGCTCGCTCCACCAAAATAGCCAAGTGCATGAACGAATGTGTCTTTGGTCCATAGAAATCCAAGGATTTCTGCCAGTTCCTCTCTGCCAAAGAAGCATATTGCTTTACTCTATGAAGAAAGCTATTTCCGCCCTTGGATGAACCGTGTTTCTTCTGATCTTGCTCCAAAAATTTCAAGCAGCAATCCCTTTGGTAGCAAGCCAACTGAAAGTATGCATATGCAGATTCCTGTTTCCGTAACTCACCCAGTGACTCATAGACAGATAAAGCCTCTCTAATGGCATCATTAGCTGAAATCTCATGCTTTCTACGGTCTATCTTCGGTCTACTAACACAGGAGTTGAAAGAATCCTCAAGGACACAGTTCTCGTAAACCTCAGCAAATGTATCTTCACTGGCCAGTAGCATCCCGAGCCTTAAATATGTATGAGCAAACTGAGTATATACTTCATTTCTCAAGTAGCTTGAATCCAAATCTGATTCTTCAGTGACATGGTTTACAACTGCTTTTGCTGATCCATAGAACCTCAGTGATTCCCTGTATTCCATCTTGGCACCCTGGAGAACTTGCATGTATGCATCGTGGAGGATTGCATGTTCCTTGAGATTTTCAATCTTTGCTACCATTTCTTCTGCTAGAGCTCTCCTTCCATGACCTAAATTACAATTTATCAATACAATGTTAGTGTGGTCAGCTACTTCTTTAAATGCATTTATTGCATCAGCAAAAGCAACTTCAGCTTCATCCAACTCATTCCTTTCCATCCTCTTACGGCCTAATTCATTACACACCCATCCTTTCTTTCTAATTAAAGATTGCAAGTCTTCTGAATTAGCAAGATGTCCAACCATTGCATTTCTAGCTTCATCATAACAGTTCAAGGCATTCAAGAGATTGTCAGCATCTCCAGCTACAGTACCTCTAAGATATTTAAATATACCCCCACTTTTCCTTTTAGATTCTTCCTTCAAAGTTTCAGAACATTTATATGCTGAAGTTCCGTCAATTTTTACTGCCATGTTATCGCTATCAGAGTTGGTAGCTCCTGAATTCTTTGCCTCTGAACTATCTTTCAATAAATTAGACATTTCTATCCGGGCAATATTTTCCTTACGAATCAAGAGCTTACTCTCTGATGTGCTGCTTTCACCCTTCTGATGAATATCCGCAAAAGTTCTAGAATAAGCATGAGCGTTTGCTTTGGTATGTGATTTTTTTTTCTGCTTTCTGCCATAACTTTTTGAACGTAAATCTCTATTACTGCTGCTCGCACTGCTTCCACTGCTGGCCCTATCACTCTGGCAGCTGCAGTTTAATAAAGAACATGAGCTGCAGTTTTGACTAGACTGTCCAAGCGTCTTCTTGAGCCTTTCAACCTCCCTCAAAACTTCAGATGACATCTTTAACTCTTTAGTTATGGGCTTTTTCTCTGACTGTACTGGTATCTTATCACCATCTGTCGAATGGAATTCTACATACACGTCCCCAACTAGTGTCCAAGCCTTGGCCCAAAAGAGGTAGCTGTCAGATGACTGATCATACATGAAACAATCATCAGATAGTGAAGACCCAGCTTTTTCACTTTTATCATCACTTTCAACCTCAGGTAATGAACAAACGAACATGGATGAAACAAATTTTGAGTCTTCCCGATGTTGAGGCATTGATCCATAAACCAGACACGCCAACTCTACAACCTTCAAGGCCTGATTCAATTGCCCATCTTCTTTATAAGCTTGTCCAAGCGCCAAATATGATTCTCCAAGCAATAGAACTAGTTTCCACAACTTATCATCCAATTTTGAAGTCGGAAGCCATTCTCGAATATCACAAACTTCAATACAGTCGGTATCCCCACATGCACAGACAGAAAAACTCGGAGCTGAAGGCAGCTCATCCTGATTTTTACCACTATTCTGCAGATCCATTGTGTTGCTTTGCAGTTGACGTTTCCATCTTAGAGACTTAATAGCTTGAGAGACATGATGAATGGCAGCCAACTTAGTGGAGATCGGATCAGCAACAGTTTGAACCTTAGGAGACATTTTTGACAAATCACATACTGCACAGCTTTTCTCTCTGCTATTTGATGCATCTTGCAGACTGACTGTATTACTCCCCATTGGAGCTGTCATTGCTCTTGGGGAAGATTTAGCCTCATCAGATGTTACCCTCACAGAATCATCAAATCCAATAGCCGGCAATGTTTCAATATTGTTATCTGGTTCAACTTTAGCAACCAGGGAATCATGGACATCTGATACAGGAACTGAAATCAAAGATTCTACTGGTTCTTCTTCAGCATCAGCACCGGTAACTTCAGACTCCCTAGGAAGTGCTTCAGATGACAAATCTAACATTTCATCATACGTTAAAAGGAGCCTCGCAAATTGTTCATGAGCACATGCACGTACAACCTGTTTGCCACAATTTCAGGTTATCAGTTATCTGTTCTACAATATAGGAGAGAGAGAGAGATTGTGCTTTGGACAAAATGCCTTTTACCCCACTGTAGCAAGAAATAGAGTTGTAACCAAACTATGTTTCTCAAAACCTAGAAATCCACCCTCATTATTGCTTACTGCAGCAAGGGAACTAAGATATGCAATTCAAAGCTAATTTTTGGAACTTGTAAGTTGTAAGACTAAAGTAGTAAAGTACTATGGTGGAGCAAGGAAGGAAGCTACTTCGCTCCACCTACCTCTCAACACTGATTATTCCTAAAAGCAGAAGAAAAACGAAGTAGGCAAATTTATAATTTATTAAATACATGGTATGCATGGAAAATTTATAATGTGACAATATAAGCTTACGCATACGTGAACACTTCTAACTTTTGAATACATGACATATATCGATGTTTTATAGGCAGTATCACCTAAATTTATGTAGGAAAAATATTATAAATAAAAAAGGTAATATTTTATATCACAAATAATGTGTAAATAATTTTGATGCATAATTTCATACAATATATTATTTTCAATTTCCCACTTTTTTGACAATGCCTTCAACCGTCATTCTATTTTATGTTGCTTCCTCAGTTTTGTTTCTTCAATTTCAGTATCTTCCATTGATTGAATCGAGCCTTCTCAACAAATTAAAGAACAGGAAAGTTAAGTTCCTGTGTGAATATATGCTACATATATAGTAACATTTACACCAATATTAGGGGCATTAATGGGATGAAATGGACAGAACTATGAACTTCTCGATAAGCAATCACCTTCAACACAATACAGAAAATTTAACAAGAAACTGAGTAGATATGCAGACAGACGGCAACAGGATTATCAATTTATTTTGAAGAGTAAGTTTTTTTTCCTTCCATGATGGTCCCGTGAACAGTTCACATGAGCAGAAAGAGTCTCTTTTTTTTTTTTTTGAATAAGTGAGCAGAAAGAGTCTTCTAGCTTCCGTATTGATTTCTTTATCTAATAATGTTTCTTTAACTACACATTCCATCATGTTCGTATATTTTTTATTTTAATTCTGATGCCAATGTCGATAGGAAATTAAGTTATATTTCAACATAAAGGCCTAATGCCCATATGTTGATGTTGTGTTTTGTCCACAATTACGTTACACCTCTATTAACATTTAAAGTCTGGTCTAACAAGCATATTTGAATTTTAAAAAGGTGATTTTACAATATATAGAAGCAAGCAAATACTAAAATAGATTCTCTTGTAACACAAAATTTTCATTGACAATCAAATATCGGTGAAGAAAAACTGCCAATTTTGAGAATATTTTATTCAATGTGGGACAAAAACTTGTTTTTGGAAGTCCTTCATGTGAGTTGTGACATATAAATGTTATAAATGATCTTGTGGTGATTCAAATAACAGAATACGCGCAGACATAGCATATGAACTGCTATAAAAGAATCGATCAAAGGAGAGGAATGAACAAACCAAAAGGGGGAATGAGAAGCAGGTAAATCCAAAAGCAGTAATTCCTAAAGAAATTAGGAATTTAGCTTTCGATATGAAATTCAAAGAAGGGGAGTCAAGAACAAGAAGGAGAATCTCACACGAGGGTTTGTCATGAACATAAAAATTTTATCTTGGAATGTTAGGGGGTTAAATGGGGAGAGCAAAAGAGCACTTGTAAGAAATTTGTTGCTTCAATGGGGGGCTGACATTCATGTGTTGGTTGAAACTAAGTTATCAAGGAATGAATCAAATCTTTACCAACAAATCTGGAACAACAGATGGTTGGGAGAAGCTCATGTAGTCAAGTGCATTTATGCAGAATGTGATAAGAGGGGAAAGGAGGGAACTTTGGTGGGAACAGGCAGCTATTAGAAGCCTTTTTGAGGGACCATGGGTAGTATGTGGTGATTTCAACATCACCAGATATCCAGAGGAGAGAACCAACTGCCAAAGAATCAATAGTGCAATGACAGTGTTTTCGGAATGGATCAATGACATGGAGCTTGTAGACCCTCCTTTATTTGGAGAGTCTTACACTTGGAGGAATGAAAATCATGCGAGTGCTTCCAGAATAGATAGATTCCTCTACACTTCACAGTGAGAGGAACAATATCTACACATCAAACAATTACTGATGCCAAAATTGGGATCAAACCACAACCCCATCATGCTTACATGTGGAGGTATGGATTTCAAAAGGTCAAATATTAAGCTTGAACAATGGTGGTTGGGAGTGGATGGTTTCAAAGAGGGGGTAAAAGAATGGTGGGCCTCTTCCAGTGTAACTGGGAGCCCAGCATACATCTTGACTACCAAACTAAAACTCCTAAAAGGAAAATTAAAAGAATGGGGGAAGGAAAACAAAAATAACTGGAGACAGAGGAGGGAGGACATCCTGAACCAAATTACTGGATTAGAAAATATCATGGAGCAAAGAGCAAGAGCATTCACGATTGATGAATTACTCCAGAAAGTTCATTTGGCAATGGAGTTTGAGGAAGTGGTCAAGAATGAGGAGATACAATGGAAACAGAGGTCTATAATCCAATGGTTGAAAAATGGAGATAAGAACACCAAATACTTTCACAGAATGGCCACAACACATAAGAGATGCAATACCATTGACAAAATTGAAAAGGAGGAGATATATATCACTGATCCAAAAGTTATAAAGATGAAAAATACAAGACTACTATCAGAATCTCTATAAAGAGACAGAAACATGGAAACCTACTCTAAACTTACAAGAGTTCACAAGCATTAGCTTGGAGAAACAGATCTGGATGCAGAGATAGTTTGAGGAGGAAGAAATCTTAAAAGGCATCAATCTTTGTGCTAGTGACAAGGTACCAGGACCTGATGGCATCCCAATGAGCTTCTTTAAAGAATTTTGGAGTGTCTTGAAAGAAGACATCTTCAACACTACGAAGCATTTCCATGAGTTCCAAGTTTTTGAAAAAAGTATGAATGCCACTTGTGTGGCACTTGTCCCAAAGAGAAGTGGAGTTACATCACTGAAGGACTTCAGACCAATAAGATGGGACTGATTTTGCAAGGCCTGCTTGTGGGGACTAAGGAGGCTGCAGAATGCCTGATGAAGTGCTTTTCAGGAATGAAAAAGGCACTGTGGTTACTCAGAAAGTAACAAATAATTAGAAGCATTCAATATATGAACATCCCCACAAATATGGGCATACCAGCGATAGCTGCAGGAAGAACCAGAAGGTGGCCAAAAACCTGCTAAGATACATGCTGCATCCGAGATCAGTTAGGGAGAAGGTGATTGATATAGGAGAGACCTCTGCTGAAATGAATAATGTAGAGAGGAAGTTGACACTGGCAAGTGGGAACAATATAGGAGCAAAGATAAACACAGGAAACAAAGCTAATGAAGATTCAAAATGGACAGAACCACAAAAGCATGCTGGGGCATCACCATTGCAAGAGACCAGACTGAATGTGGCCAACACCTTTCAACCTTTGAATAAGTTGTCTAATCAAAGCATGCCGGAGAATAGTGCCTGGAAGGGGGCGATACTGAGACTGTTCCTATTAGGGATGGTTAAAATGCTATGTTGGAAGGTGAGCTCTTAATGGCCTCTCAAAACAAAAAGGAGGTTAAACCCTTTGTCATGAGGTTGAAATGGACTTAATTGGTCTTTTGGAGACTAGAATAGAAGGAATTAGATGAGCATGGTATAAATTGTTTGGTGGATGGAAGTACTATACTAACCACTCCTCACACTATAATGAGAGAGTATGGGTGTTGTGGAGAGAAGACATATGTAAGGTGGCTTGTTGCAGTAAGAATTATCAAGCTGCGACCTGTGAGGTAACTCATATACCTCTGCAGGTGAAATTCTTGATCATTTGTGTGTGTGAACAATGAGAAGGAAGAGAGGAAGTAATTATGGGATTACCAGGATCAATATCAGGGTTGTTCACTACCTTGGATTGTGACAGGTGATTTCAACTCTTCTGCAAATGGAGGATCGAATTGGAGGAAACCCTGTTACAGTACCTGAAGGTAAGGAGTTCCAATCTAGCCTGGATAGATGTGGTTTATCTGAATTACCAAGAATGTGATGCACTTATACATGGAATGATAACCATGGAAATAGTAGAATCTTTTTGAAAATAGATAGGACATTTGTGAATGGAGAATAGTTGGATAGTCTAACTACTTGAAGAATCTATTACCTGCCTGAGGGTATTAGTGACCACACCACTGCTTACGTGGCATTAATGAACCTCACACCAAAGAGGAAGAGAGCTTTTGGGGTGTGAGTTAGGTCCAAGACCTAATTTAACACAGTGAAATGCCACTGGTATAACACTGACCCCCGAGGTCGCCAATCCGGAGAGTGCAAGTCAGTTCAGGCCTACTGCATGCTGTAATGTTGTATACAAATATATATCTAAGATGCTCTGCCAAAGGTTAAACTGGATGCTTTTGTGAGTGGTAGATCCTTGGTTCAGAATGTCCTCATTTGTCATGACCTCATGAGGCACTAATATAGAAAAATTACCCCAAGGTGCTTGATGAAAATTGATTTTAGGAAAGCTTATGGCATGGCTAGATGGGATTTCCTTGAGGAGTTGGTGCTTGGATTTGGCTTTCCTGATAAATTCATAAAGCTGGCCATGATATGTGTGACTACAACTATATTCTCCATAAAAGTTAATGGAGATAGTCATGTCTACTTTGAGGGAAAGGGGGGATCGAGACAAGGGGATCCCATATCCCCTCTGCTCTTTGTGTTGGTAATGGAGTATTTAGCAAGAGTGCTGAGTAAGATGAGAAAATTTAAAGACTTCAGGTTCCATCCTATGTGCAAAAAGCACAGCTGACCCTTCACATTTGCAGATGATCTGACTATACAACATTTCTCTGAAACTACAGACTTAGTTGCTAGCATGACAAATCCAACTTTTTTCTTGCAGGAATGGATGATGAGACAAAAGATGAACTCCTGAATCTAACTGGGATCATTTCCTAATAGGTATCTGAGGCTACCCCTATCGCCTAAGAAGCGGAACAAGGTGTCACTGGCTGTGTCTTAAGATTACAGACAGAATAAGAGCAGCATACAATAGACATTTGTCATATGCTGGGAGGTTGCAGATCATCCAATCAGTTCTATTCTCTCTACATAGCTTCTGGGGCTCAGTCTTCATCTTACTCCAAAGTGTTTTGAAAGAGGAGGATAAACTGTGTAGGGGGTTCCTACGGAGCACTGAGAAAAAGAAGATATCTCTTACGGCATGGGAGAAGATGTCTAGGCCTAAGAGTCAGGGAGGGCAGAAGGCTAAACATTAAAAGTTGCAGAGTATGGAGCATAGCTCTTGTGGAAAAATTAATATGGATGATTATGGAAAAGGAGGACATAGTATGGGTGAAATGGATATATAATATATATCTGAAACATAGGGAGGACTTCTGGACTTCTCATCCTCCGGCGGACTGCAGCTGGTATTGGAGAACATTACACAAGCTGAAATTGAGTATGGTTAACTGGCACAACAAAGGGAAATACTGTCTTACTGGAAATAGAAAATATTCTGCTACTAAGGGATATTTGGAGTTGATAGGGAGTGCACCTAGAGTACTAACTGCTGAGCTAGTCTGGACTAGAATTTCTCTACCAAAACATAGATTTGTACTCCTACTGACTGCACAAGATTAACTGCAAACCAAGGACAGGTTGTGGGCCATGGGATTGATGTGTGATACTACTGATTGTTGTATGTGTGCAGATTCCCACCTTGAGGATGCTAAACATTTTTTTGGTGACTGTACCAAATAACTCTGGGAGAGATTGCAGGAATGGCTGGGAATTAAGCTCAGATAGCAGAGGGTGCAAAATACACTACTCAATATCATAAGCAAGTATTGTAGTAGATTCAAGGAGGTTATGGCTTGCAGTATATGGAGGCCACAGTCTATCATATTTGGACAGCAAGGAATCAAAAGATAATAAAAATATCTATTATATTTGGACGGCAAGGAATCAAAAGATATTAAAAAATCAGACTGTACAGTATACTACGGCAGGTACAAAGTGTTATTATACTGAAAATGCACAGCAACTCTAAAAGGGATAGGAAAGTTATTTACCTTAGAGACTCAATTTGTAACTAGGCTTCATAAGGCTCACTAGATCTTGATAATCTTCCTAGAAGAGGATTGAGACTGTGAGTGCTCCTTAGTGTACTGTTTTACTGTGGTTTGAGCTTGGGACCTCCATGTTGGAGGTCTCAAGTTCGAAACCCCTTGCCAGCGAAAGTAAGGGGCTTGCCTTCTAGGTCGAGCTCGTCGCACCAGGCTTGCCTAGTGCGGGTTACCTCTACTATGTAGTTTGCGAGTTATTGCATAGGAGCGGGGGTTTTACCCTGTGCGCACCCAAAGGGTAGCGGCTGCGGGTTTCCCTTTGCATAAAAAAAAAAAAAAATCTCACTGTTTATTGCCCAAAAAAAGAAAAAATTAAAGAACTCCAAGTTCAGAATGATGATAAAGATGAGTTAGTGAAAAAACTTTGGGATGCTAAAATTAGCTCAAAGGAACACAAATCCTATGAAAAGGGCTTTATTGATAGAGGAGGCCAATTATTCTGAGGATTGTGAAATAGGAGTAATAAATTTAAAGTTAATTTCAAACTCTTAATATTTGTTCTGGCCAATTAATCTGAGGATTGTGAAATAGGAATAACAAATTTAAAGTTGACTTCTAACTCTTAATATTTGTTTTATCAAAATTTCAAATATTAGTAGATGTGATTACAAGTTAAGTTTGTGTAACACAGGATGTAATTTAATCCAGGTACTAATTAAAATTTCAAATAAAAATATTCACAAAACAAAAATTTGTGTTGAATTTAATTTCCTAAATATTTGGACTTCTTACCTAGTCAAATAAGGAAGTATTTAATAAACAAAACTTGAGTTGATTTCAAAGTTATAAATATTATAATTAAATGACTATTTCAAGGAAAATAATTAAATGACTAGTCATTAGCAAATTATATCTCAACTAAAATAAATAAAGATCTTGTCCACCAAAATGCTCTTAGGCTATTTTCCAAGATAACTAACTGAGGCCTCTTCTAGGCGTTACTAACCTCATCTCTGGTGGACATTCTGCTTCGAAGCTCTACTCAAATCTTAAGCTTTATTAGTTTCCATTCATGGATAACAGGATTTATTCATTTGGAGAAAAATAGATATCACTCGTTCCACATCTTAGGAGAAGATTTGGTATAAATAGGTGGAAAGCACTAAACATCACATGAGAAGACTAGTTTTGAGCAAAGGAGTACTGCTATGGATCTATAAGAGGCATAAGAATGTGTCGGAAAACAACAGAGGAAAGACTTTCAAGTCCGGGAGCTGTAGGATTTCTTGACAATTTTTTTTCCTATCTCACAAAGTTAATCAATACAGGAAGTCTGGTTAAATCAATTTGGTCAATTGCTAGAACATGCAATAATTATCCTGTTGAGAACGCATTTAATGAAGGATGGAGCTAGTAGGTGATAACAATTAAAGGCTTCATTAATAGAGATGCTCCCGAACAAAAAGTTATTAATATTGATAGCAGTACTCCTTTGCTCAAAACTAGTCTTCTCGTGTGATGTTTAGTGCTTTCCACCTATTTATACCAAGTCTTCTCCTAAGATGTGGAACGAGTGATATCTATTTTTCCCCAGATGAATAAATCCTGTTATCCATGAACGGAAACTAATAAAGCTTAAGATTTGAGTAGAGCTTCGAAGCAGAATGTCCACCGGAGATGAGGTTAGTAACGCCCAGAAGAGGCCTCAGTTAGTTTTCTTGGAAAAGAGCCTAAGAGCATTTTGGTGGACAAGATCTTTATTTATTTTAGTTAAGATATAATTTGCTAAGGACTAATCATTTAATTATTTTCCTTGAAATAGTTATTTAATTATAATATTTAGAACTTTGAAATCAAATAAAATTGTGCTTATTATATTCTTCCTAATTATTTGAGCTAGGTAAGAAGTCTAAATATTTAGGAAATTAAATTCAACACAAATTTTTGTTTTGTGAATATCTTTATTTGAATTTTTAGTTAGTACTTGAATTAGATTACATCCAATGTTAGACAAACTTAGCTTGTAATCACATCTTTTAATATTTTAAATTTTGATAGAACAAATATTAAGAATTTGAAGTCAACTTTAAATTTTGTTACTCCTATTTCACCGTCCTCAAAATAATTGGTTAGAAGAAATATTAAGAGTTTGAAGTCAACTTTAAATTTATTACTCCTATTTCATAATCCTCAGAATAATTGGCCTTCTCTATCAATAAAGCCCTTCTCATAGGGTTTGTGTTCCTTTGACCTAATTTCGGCATCCCAAGGTTTTCTCACTAACTTATCTTTATCATCATTCTAAGCTTAGAGTTCTTTAATTTTTTTGGGGCAATAAAGAATAAAATTATCATACCAACACAGTAAAGCAATACACTAAGGAGCACTGATAGTCTCAGCCCCCTTCAAGGAAGATTACCAAGATATAGTGAGCCTCAAGAAGTCTAGTTACAAATAGAGTCTATAACGTAAACAGCTTTCCTACCCCTTTTAGAGTTCAGGTACTTCCAATATAATTAAACCCTGTATCTGCTGTAGTATAAATTCATTTTGTATAGTTTGATTTTTTAGTATCTTTTGATTCCTTGTTGTCCAAATATAATAGATTGTGGCTCCATCATAACCTTCTCCCTGAATCTACTCCAATGCTTGCGGAGTACAAATCTATGTTTTGGTAAAGAAATTTCAGTCCAGACTAGCTCGGCAATTAGTACTCTAGGTGCACTCCCTATCAGCTTCAAATATCCCTTAGTACTTTTGTAATTAACTCTACTTTTAGAGTTTTCAAAAAGGGTCGGCCCAACCCAAGCCTCGCGGACCAAGGAATTTAAAGGGCTAGGGCGGGCCGACTTCATTTGGAAGGGCCTGAAAATGATCAACCCAACCCAACCCTAGGAGGGTCGAGGGCTGGGGCAGCCTACGCCTTCTTTTTTTCTTTTCAAACTTAAAATTCTATAACATCAAGAAAATGAGAAGATTTTTTTTTTTTTAAAACTAGTAACATTTGTATTTCATTAAGTACTTAGGTAGTACTGAAAAATCATATTTACAAAAGCAGAAAGGAAGTATAATCTATCCAAAAAACTGAACCAAATCTAAATGGATCCTAAAACATCTATGATTGATTCAGTTTTATTAGATTAGACATTTATACACCAGAAGCAGAACAACAAAATACACTTAAGCTTTAAGCTTTACTTACTGCAAGTTGTTGATCCTATTCTCAAAACATCTCTCGTTTCTCTCCCTCCATATAGTCCACCAAATACTAGAAGGGACCATCCTCCACCTTTCTCTGTTTGTAGCCCCAACTCCAGACATCTCCCAACTAAATAGAGTCTCATCAATCTTGCTAGGCATACACCAAGATATGCCTCTGAGATTAATCTGCCACAGCTGCTCAATAAAGTAGCAATGTAAGAAGAGATGTCTCACTGTCTCATTAGCCTAACCACATAAGGAACATCTATTGCATAGAGAGATTCCTCTCTTGGCCACATTGTCCAATGTCAAAATTGCTTCATTGGCTAGTAGCCATTAAAGCATGCCACTTTGTGTGGCACTTTGATCCTCCAGATTTGCTTCCAAGGCCATTTGTAGTCTTGAATGCCACCAGGACTTATCTGTTTGTATCCTTCTTTCACCTTGTAACTACCTTTGTTGTGCCCTGCCACCATAAATAATCCTCGCCTGTTTGTATACCTTGAAAATTCTCCAGAACCTTAAACAATTCAAGTATTCTGGGAATTTCCCAATCATTCAGATTTCTTCTGAGGCTCAGATCCCAGCCTTGTTGTGTCCTCATTTCAGCGACAATCTTCTGTTAGTGTTTAGCCAATGTAAAGATGTCAGGAAAACGATCTTTGAGGCTCATACCACCAAACCATTTATCAAACCAAAAACTTATTTTTCTGCCATTTTGTACCTTAACAGTTGACTGATTACTAAGAAAAGGCCAAAATATTCTGATGGATTTCCAAAGGCTAATCCCATATGGGGTATTTACCTCTTTGGTTACCCATTTATTTAGCTCCCCATACTTGTTGTTGATCACCCTATACCACAGTGCTTGGTCCTCCTAATGGTACCTCCATAACCATTTCACCAGAGCTTTGCTATGGTTTTTGAGATTCTTGATACCTAATGCACCTTGCATCTTACTTCTGATGATATTCTTCCACTTGACTAAGTGAAAGCCTTTTCTTTCTTTATTTTCTTTCCACAAGAAGTTCCTTCTAATTTTGTCCAAACTCTAAACTACTGACTGGGGAATATGGAAGATAAATAGCATATATGTAGGGAGAGCATCCTGAACAGAGAGTTTATTAGAGTTAATCTACCTCCTAAGGAGAGGTACTGTGATCTCCATCTGGCAAGTTTCTTTTCACATTTCTCCAATATTGGGTTCCAAATGTCTATGGCTCCAGACTTTGCCCCCAAAGGCATGCCCAAGTATACTGATGGCAGAGTACCTCTCACTCCTCCCAAGGTTTGTGAAAGGTGTTCCATATCCGAAACCATATTAATTGGACACAAATGGCTTTTGTTCCAGTTTATATGTAGTCCAAATATGGCTTCAAAGTAGACTAGTATAAGTCTCAAAATAAGCAATTGCTCCTCCTCAGCCTCACAAAAAATTAGTGTATCATCAGCATACTGCAGGTGTGTGATCTCCATACTATTCCCAGCAACCTTACTGACTTCAGATCCCTGTATTCTTCCTGTTGTCTTGGCTATCTTCAACATATTGTTAAGCCCCTCCATAGCTATGATGAACAGAAAGGGTGATAAGGGATCCCCTTGCCTGATTCCTCTGTGTGCACTGAAAAAGCCTTCAGGAGACCCATTGATGAGTACTGAGAACTTAACAGTTGAAATACAAAACTTGATCCAACTGATCCATCTGCTACCAAATCGTATTTGTCTCAGCACACTTAGAATGAAATCCCAATTCACATGGTCATATGCTTTCTCAATATCAAGTTTGCATAGTATACCAGGTTTCTTCTAGGACACTCTAGAATTAATTGCTTCATTAGTTATAAGCACTGCATCCATTATCTGTCTGCCTCTGATAAAAGTCATCTGTTGTTTGTCTACCAACTTATCCACAACTCTCTTCAACCTTTCGGTCAAAACTTTGGACATTAGCTTATAGAAGCTTCCAATTAAGCTGATGGGTCTGAAGTCCTTGAGTTCCTTTGCTCCTATCTTCTTAGGAATCAGTGCTATGTAGGTTGCATTATAGCTTTTTTCGAACATGCCCGTTGAATGAAAGTTGTGGAAAGCCCCTATAATGTCATGTTTAAAGATCTCCCAATATTTTAGAAAGAACCCCATTGTGTATCCATCAGGACCAGGGGCTTTGTCTATAGCGCACATTTTTAAACACTCAAGTACTTCTTGTTCCTCAATATCTGCCTGCAATGCTTCATTTTCACCCTCTGTAATGGTAGGATGGTTGTTGATATGTACAGAGGGTCTCCAACCTTCAGTATCTATATACATCTTTTTGTATAAAGAAATAATTTCTTCCTTAATTTTGTTTGGTTCTGTTATAGTCTCTCCGTGTACTTCCAGTTGCATCTCTTGTGGGCATTAGTTGTTTGATAGAAAAACTTTGTATTCCTATCCCCTTCCTTGAGCCACAAAGCCCTTGATCTCTGTCTCCAGGCCACTTCCTCGTTCTTCAAACACCCCTCATACTCCATAAAAAGTGTGGCTTTTTTTTAATCTCCTCCTCAGTTAAAACTCTGTTGCTCTGATGTGATTCTAACTCAGCCATCTGATTGAGAAGGTTGTTCTTTTGCAATTTCAAATTACCTTGTTCATTTTTGCTCCATTCTTTCAATTTCCCTTTGAGGGCTTTGAGTTTGCATGCTAAGATGAAATCTGGCTTCCCATAGAACTCAAAATCACTCCACCAGAACTTGATTCTTTCAACAAATCCTTCTTGGTTCAGCCACCAATTTTCGAACTTAAAATAGGCTTTAGATTGTTCCCAATGTCCACACAACAAGGCTATAGAAACATGATCAGAAGTCACTCTTTGCATAGTAGTTTGCTTTATGTTGGTGAAAAGATTATTCCATTCTGTGGAGACCATAATCCTGTATATCTTGGATGTTGTGATATGGTTATCACCCTTGTACCAAGTATACCTTCCACCACTTAATTGCAGATCAATGAGGTCCATGTCTTCAATGCATTCTAAGAACTCTCTCATTGCTGAGTTTAACCGGTTGCACTCTTTTTTTTTTCAGAAGGAAATCTACAGACATTAAAGTCACCACAAACAGCCCATGGACGATCCATCAAGCCTCTTACATCAGCCAGTTCTTCCCATACAAACCTCCTCTCCACTTTACTATTCGGAGCATACACTCCGGTTATATGGCATTCAAAATTGCTTGTCTGAGCTTTGAATTTACAAGAGAGAGTATAGGCTCCAACTTGCATGATTTCCCCTTCCCACATTCTGGAATCCCATAACATCAGGATTCCTCCTCTGGTTCCACTGGCCTCTAAACAAGCATATTTAATCCATCTCCCTGCCCAAATTTGTTTAACTAAGTCCCGTACATCGCCTTCTAATTTAGTTTCCTGGAGACAGACAATGTCTACTTTCCAGTCCTGTAACAAGTTTTGTACCACCCTTCTCTTTCCCTGTTCATTCAGCCCCCTAACATTCCATGAGATTAATTTTATCTTCATGGAGTATTATGTGATTTCCCCTTCCCCTTCCCTCTATCACCATTGCTTTTGAATTTGACATCAAAAGTTAACAATTTTTTTACTCTTGTGCTCCCTTATGCTTTGCTCTTTTAACTTCTATTGTTTGCTCCATTCTTCTGGCATGTCTGCTTGCATCAACCTGCTTAAGCAACTCAAGTGCTTCCTCTTCAAGCCCCTGAAAATCTACTCCAAACATCTTGTGAAGTTTAAGAAGACTTTGTTGTACCCATGTTGTTGCCCTCCGTTCTAAATCAGTTAGCACTTGGGTACGTAGTGGTTCAATCTCCCGTACATCCCAAATTTCTCTAGAATTAAACATCTCCAGATGTTTTTGTTGTGACTCGTTTTCATTTGCAATGGTTTCCCCCAATATGATGCATGCATTTACTTCGTTAACTGGTAAACAGGAGATTTCCGCTTCTTTTCCTTCTTCAAATCCTTCTTCTCTTCGCTAGGTCCCCTCAAGATTCTGTAGATTTGGTGTTTTCCTTCCAATTCCATCGCAACTGGAGTAATTTTCCAAAGATTCATCAATCACCACCTCTTGAAGGTCAGAATTGAGCTGTGGACTAAAGTTATTAAAAATAATTGTCGCCTGATCCGGCCCTGTTGACCTACTGTCCAAGTCTTTATTTTTAAAGATCTACACATGCCGATCACGTGCTACTTTAGGTTTTTTAAAAATTTGGACAGCTGCCTCCACGTGATTTCCTTGTCACATCAACATCGACAACCTGTACTTCTGCTTTCTCAGATATAGATGATTGGAGATCTATTATTCGCTGTATCTTCAGTTGATCTTCTCCAGTGGTTGTTCTATTGCTTTCCGGCGGGAATTCAAATAGGGTTTTCCTCTTTGCCCAAATTGGAATTATGAATTTAATTCCATCTCTAGAAATAGAGACTTCACTTCGAATGCTCCGACCATCACCTTGTATATCGATCCTTGCCCATTTGAGATGGTTTCTCAGTTCTGTCTCCTCCGTCTTCAACCATCCACCACAGAGCTCGCCGATCTCCTTGAAGGTCTCGTTTGTCCATAGATGCATAGGCAGACCCATAACCCTAATCCAAGTGGATTTGAGTTTGTATGTAGTTGGTTCACAGCCTACATATGGGTTCCACCACTCTAATTTTATTTTTGTTTCTCTTCCATATCCATTCTCCCTGAAGGATTTGTTCCGCCATATACCTGTTGGGGAACTCAAAGAGATAGTGTCCACCCAGCATCTCGTATATATTGACTCCAAAAGCCTTCTTCCACACTGTTGTAGACCATTGTCTAACATTAGATAAGGTAGGCTTTTCTACATTGTTTTTGTCAAAGAGTCCAATAATGCACCTTCCCAACAGACCTTGTTCTCTGTTCTCTGTTCTCTGCTTTTGACAATTACCTCGGATTCAGTCTTTTTGTCCTTAGATGTGGGTGCCTCATATTTGGTGCTCTGCCATTTACTGCCCTCAACCACCTTTGCAAAAGAGACATTTATGTCACATTTTTGGGACTTGATCTTCAACTCCTTCTGTGGTATGCATTTAATAAAGCTTTGTATCTTAAATGCCACACTACTCCACCCAGCATTAATGTCTAATCCAGGTACTATGATAACTGATTTGTCTTCTCTCTTTAGTGACAGAATGCTCATGTATCTCCGATGAGCATTATATTTCCTAGTACCAAAAAACTCAACTGCCTGGTCCTTATATCGCCATCTTCTCACTAAATTTTTCTGGTCAGATGAAGCTTCCCTGAGGATGAAGCAAATCCATTCCATCGCCTTTTCACTAAGTGTAATCCTGCTCATCTTGTTTTTGCTTCTTTCTACCCAGTCATACCAAAAGACATGATTGGAAGTCCATCTGGTAATGTCATAAGATTTGAATCCTTGATTGAAGTATATTCTATTATCCCCCATGGTATAGCAGGGGTATACGGGGAAAGAAAAGGGATTTTGAGGTACCACAGAAGGTGGTAACTCAGATGATGTAAAGGAAAGGTGGTAGTTCCAAACAAGACTACCAAAAAGATAGTGTTTCTCCCTCCTAGGAAGTAGGAGAGAGGGTTTTTGGGAACTATGCCTGGGAGCTTTTTTCAAGTCCTATTAAATGAAAAGATTTTCAAATCAAATATAGCAAATAATGGTGTTGTTTCAATAACATTAGCAAGAAATCTAGTGTAATTAGTATGTATTTAGGATACTAGATATGCGAGATATATGCATTTGGTGTGATGCATCCTAGATAAGCGAGTGAGCTAAGAGAGTGGCAAGCAAGATGAGAGGGAGGCGAGGGCACGGGATTTGTCTATGTATTCGAGATACAAACAAATCCACTTGGATAAAGTGTATCTAGAACAAATTAACCTAATTTTGAGTCCATGTATCCCAAGATACATGTATCTGGACATACCAAAATCTAGTAAGATTCATAATACTACAACATAGCGTGCGTTTAAGTAATTAGCTCATATACTAGCGAGATGTTGTAAGTTACCATTAAATAAATAGTTTTGGCCCATGGGCCGACCCCAATCAAGCCTCAAGGGCCAAGGGCTTATATGGGTTGGCCGTATAAGCCCTAGTTTTAAATGGGCTTGAAAAATCATATCCCAACCCTACCCCAATAATGGGTTAGGTTGGGCAAGTTCCATGAGCTTAAGCCCATTTTGACGGCTTTATCCACTTTGTAATCAGTATTTGGAAGTTGCCAACATATCCCTTAATGCAAAGGGATAAAATGTTACCAGTTTCAAAAAAAAAATCAAATGGTTATTTTATCCAGTGTGAAATAAATTTTAAAGGATATAGAAAACGAATGATATCTCACAAAGGTGCTTCCTGCTTTTAATATGATATAGATTTAAGTCAGCATGACAGGGAATTATCTTCAGACTACATCGCAAAGATGGAAAACAGAAAGGTAAATCAAACAATAAGAGGTTTTTCGCTAAGGACTGATAAAGTTAAAACTCCAAACAACACCAGCTTATGACCATTTCTTGTTTAAGCAAGGAAATAATGAGAAGAAACTAAACATATTTTGTTAATATTATGAGACAACATACCAGGTGATCAGGCGCATCCAAAAAATCAAGACATTTTCTGAAGAAACTCGCACATCTAGACTTGTTTTCAGGAGACTGCAGATCAAAAGTTGCAGTATTAGCAACAACTAATCAGAGGAAATCGATAATTAAAATAGTAAAACTACAGACCATTGAAAGTGAAAGTCTGTGAGCAATCCGGTACAATATTGTCCCCAGTGAGAGGAAGGGATCGCTTCTCCCTCTATTTATTAGAGATGGCACAGAGCAAGAATTATCATCAGTGTCATCGGCAGGTCGGTTTTGAGGTATGACAGATAGATCAAAGAGTTGGATCGCATCTTCTCCCGCACTTTTGTATAGCTACAGAAATAAAGGTAATGTCAATTAAAGATGCAAGGAACAATGCAACAAGAGACAAAAATACAGTGCATTACAAATAAGCAGCAAATACCCAATATGCACCAGGATCTTGCTTGCAGTTTTCTTCAAGGAATCTCAATACTGAAAGCCCATTTTGTTGTACAACACTTGGATGAAAAGCAGGAGTACCATCCTCAGATATGCCCTTTAGGAGAAATATATCATCTGTTTTAAGGAGTTCATAGCCCTGAACAACACCATCTTGATGATAACATATAGCCAACTCAGGTACACTAGCCATGACATTATCAAGCCATGCCTCTAGCCATGTTAAAGGTGTGACCTGTCAAAATTCACAGATGGCAGTTACACATGTTGTCAAGGATATAAGAGTGACGAAGTTGGTTAAGGTTTACCTGTCGTGAAACATCCCACAAGTGCAAGCTAACTGCAACATACTTTTCATTGCTGAAGATGAGTAAATCACTTCCTAGAAGCATACGGAAATTGTGAAACTGCCAAAATAGGACCCGTAGGAATCCATCATTACTAGGTCTTCTAAACTTTTCGGACTCTTGCACCGAGTACCTCGACTTTTCTTTTACTTGTGAGACCTTGTTTCCAGCACCTTGATCCTTATTTTTCCTATTCTTCTTTTTTCCCCAAAAACAGTCAGCCTGTTTGAGTTCGTTATAAGTGCACCGCTGGTTAGATTGCTCTTCCTGAGTAGAAGTTCCACTTTGCTCATAGGAAGTGCTACCCTGTATTGGGTGATCAGAAGATTCAGGTGAGCTTTCTCTTGATTCACATTGCCACTCCTTCGGTGGTGTATGGGTTGGAGGACAATCACATGCCTCCATGCGAACTGAATGCATAGCGAAATTTAGAAACAAAGACTGATCTGCACATTTTGGTGGGTTATTATTTCTTCTGATCAATTTCTCCCCCTCTTCAATATCAGGCCTGCATTTGGCATTGCAGTTGAATCTTTTGTAAATTATATTCTTGTAAAACCACAAAAAGTTTCTATAACTAGAGGTAGTAAGTTTCAAATTGTACATCAAAATCAAGAAAAACATTCACCCTCCATACAAAGTTACTTAAAACAGTTCTTTAAACAGAAGGCTTAGTCTATCCTAAACAAAAATTAACTTGTTAAGGACCTTACAAAATTCATATACCTTTTTAAAGTTTCTTCTTCTTTTTTTTTGAAAATGGTAACTTATCTTTTTAAAGTTTTCTTATGAATACGAAAGCATTTTACTTGTGGCCTTTATCCATTGTTTATTTCACATAGCATCCATCTCTTCCCAATTTGTTTCCATCCATATTCTCGGATATTGCTCACTCCAATTCCAATGAAGTGCATTAGTATTGTCTTTAGAGTTGACACGAACTGTGTCTTTGTTGAGAGAACATGTAGACCATATATCCACTTTGGTTTTAGAAGAACAATATTGTTGAATTAGAATGAGCAAATGTGGTACCCAGACGACGCTATGATTTAACAGTTAGCATTTTTGGAAAGTACACATTAGTTGCGCAAGAATATAACGGTACAGTGAACATTCAACTTGAAATGGAAGGAATATACACAATCAAAAAGATCAACCAAAACATCTAAAAACTAAAAAAAAGAATCCCTGTCATTTGAAACCTTAATAAATTAACTATTTATGCAAACTCAAATAGTTAACTAATGAATTACTTTCAATACCACATCCTTAATCAAGTATACTCCTATAGGAACAGAATGCTTTGCCATAGGGCTTCCTTTTCCTCAGCCCAAGATTCGTCTAGCAATGAGTGCATTTATTATTTTTTAGCAATGAGTGCATATATACTCTTTACTGTCCATGTAATTTAAGACCATGTCTCATAAAGCAAGATACACAGGATTTATATAGGAGAAAACTAGATATTTCTATTATCTAATATCAACAATAAATATTGAGATTAAGAAATTCTTCCTCCATTCCCTTTAGCAAGTCCCCTGTTGACTAGGCATGCCCCTAAAGAAATCATTTATCAAGAGTTTGTTTTACTAAGTTACCCTTGTTAATAGTTACTAAAGTTGCAACTCCAATAAATTTGGGAAGTGTGGATACTTAATAATAAGGGTACATATTGGAAGAAAATGATAAATCTCTCTTGATTTGCTAAAATGGACAAGTAAAAAAGAAAATCTATTCTTAGTTTTCAAACAAAACAATATCTAAGGGACCAGAAAAAGGGAACGGAGGGAGCATATTTCTAAGAGTTTCTCAAATGGGAAAATAGAAACTTATAGTACTTCTCATGATGATAATTCTTGCATGTCTAGTTTCAATCCAAATATCACGAAAGTGAACTTCAAAAAGCAAAATATCAGGATACATCTGGGATAGAGCCATAAAGGAAGAATTAATTCTCAAAACTTTGACTAACAGAGTGACAACTGGATTGAAATTCAGAAAGAGTCTTGCATTCCAGTACTGTAGAGCATATTACCCTGTATTTAAAACTAATGTCTTGCCAACACGATGTACTGCAATTGATAATCGAGCCTTGGAGTATGGAATCTTAAAGATTTGCTTCAGAATATCAGTTGGGGCAATGACATCGATCTCCTCTCCATACTCCACCAGACCTGATACAGCAAGAGCTTCACCTTTCCTTGCAAGATTTGAGGTGTGTGTGCCACTTTCCCATAATAAATCTGCAGCGTCAAGCAGAATATATTACCCCTCTTACATACAACAATGAAGACATGTTAAAACTTATATATACACAATCAAATGATATTAGGAAAAAAAAAACACCATAAGTTGTAGCATCGACATCCATTAGATACTCCATCCAGTAAAACCAGGAAACAAATGAAATCATAAAAAGATGCAAACTACTTGTGTAAAAAAAAGTCAATGCCGCACTTATTTGTTCATCAAAAACAAATGTGACTTTTCCAGAGTGCAAACAAAAAAAAAATTGCTATTGAGCAGCTACGCTTAAATATTTTGAACTACTTCCATCATCTACACGCAGACATATTTCCATAAGCTCCTCATCATACAAGGAGACAGGGATATCTTGTTCGGGGAGTTGTCGCAGAGATTTTGGGTATTGGAGGTGCATTAAGGCTGCAGAGGTTAAGGGGGGCTATTCGAAAGATAAAGAGGGGAAGAGCGACCTGGCCAGACAAGATCCCGGTGAACTTTTGGAAGAACGCAAGCGAGGCAGGTATGAAGTGGTTGACTATGTTGTCAAATGTCAAATTTAGGACGACTAAAATGCCAGAGGAATGGAGATGGAGTACAACGATTCCTTTGTACAAGAAAAAGGGTACTATTCAGAACTAAAATAACTATAGGGGTATAAAGCAACTAAGCCACACTATGAAAGTCTGGGCGAGGGTGGTCGGCATGAGGATGAGGAGGGGTGTGTCTATCTCCAATAACCAATTTGGATTCATGTCGAGGCAATCGACTACAGAAGTCATCCATCTTGTGCGGAGATTGTTGGAGCAATATAATGACAAAGAGAGGCTCGAACATAGTGTTCATTGACCTTGAAAAGGCATATGATAAAGTGCCTAAGATGTTTAAAGTCTAAAGGTGTACGGCATACATTAGGGCTATTAAGAATATGTATGATGGAGCCAAGACCCGGGTTATGACAATGGAAGGCGACCGATTGTGATGGAGTTGCACCAAGGACCAGCCCTTAGCTCGTTCCTATTTTGTCTAGTGATGGATGAATTGACACAACATATTCAAACGGAGTATTGTGGTGTATGTTATACACAGATACCATAGTATTGATTGATGAGACGTGTGGCGGAGTAAATGATGGGTTGAAAGTTTGGAGAAAGGCCCATTTGAGCATGTCCTTCTGCTGAGGATTGATCGCAATATGTTGTAAAACGCTATGTTGCTTGGACTCTTCAAAAATGTCAACGGATGCTTGTCAGATTCTCCAGAAGTAGTGTATTTTTGGAGAATCCAACATGGGTGCAGCATCGAAGGTGAAGAATCTGTGCAACGTAGGTTAAATGCCTTGGAGGCCAGACAATTCTTGAAACTCCCAATCATTCAAATTTCTTCTCAAGCTTGGACACCAAGTATTTCCCTCTCAGTTCTGGAAAACAGTAGTCACGATTGGAAGCAATGGAGAAAATCGTAAGGTAAGCTTCCTTCAAATTCAACTGGCCTAACCATACATCTTCCCAAAAAAGAATATGATTCCCATCACCCACCTGCAAAGATGAATTCATTGAGAATTCGGGCCACGCGTTCCTGATTTCCTTCCAGATCCACAACCAAGAGGAAGTCTGCTCACATTGGAGACCCAATGACAATCTTTGCCATAATTGGCTTGAATCACCACCTTCCTAAGGATCATTCCTTCTTGATTGTATCTCTGGTGCCATTTCAGGAGCATGCTTTTTGTTGTGCAGAGCCACGTCTTTCACCCCTAACCCCCAAACATATATGGGAAGAATAACCTTGTTCCATTTCACCATGTGAAATTTATGGTCCTTGTTGTTTCCTCCCATAGGAAAGAATGCCCAAATTTGTCGAGCTTCGGAAGGACCTTTGATTGGATAGGACTTACAGACACAAAATAAGTAGGGATGCTATCCACAACACTGTTAATCAGTGTTATTCTGACACCAAAAAAAGATATTATTGTTGCCAGGAAGCTTATCTCTTCTCCAATTTCTCAACAATCCCACTCTATATCCCAGTTGATTTATACCTAGCACCCAAAGGAAGTCCCAGATAAGTTGTTGAAAAATAACCCATATTGCAATACATAATCTCAGCCAGCCCATCCAATTCAGGAACCAAATTAAGTGGATAAATGAAACTTTTAAACATGCCAATGTGAAACCGAGAGAGTGCCTCAAAGAACATCAAAGTAATGTTTAAGTGTTGGACCTGGGACATCTTAGCACCACAGAAGATGAGAGTGTCATCAGCAACTAAGAAGTGAGAAACAGAGGCTGAGGGATTAGTCCTATTGACAATACCAAAACCCTCCAGCCAGTTGAGTTGTTTAGCCTTGGCTATCATCCTGCTAAGACCCTCCATGGCTAGTATGTAAAGAAAGGGGGACAGAGGGCCCTCTCATGGCAGAGAAAAAGACTTAGTTCTTTTATTTTGAACATCATTATTATTATCTGACAGTTACCTACTTTACACCTTTGCATGTTGGCTACTAGGGATTTATCTTACAGCCATATAAGAACAATTCTTCTAAAAGGTAAGATCAATTCTTTAACTTGATATCATTGATTCTTATTCATAAATTAAATTAGGTCATTAGTCCTACACTATTAAGAGTTTGGCCATGAAAACTTTTTCCCTTTTTCCAGAGTTTAACTCTGGAAAAAAAAAGTTTGGCCATAAAATTCCGGAACTCTAGAATTTTTAAGAATTTGAAAAACTTTTTTCACTTTTTTGCTACAAATTACTCATAAAAAGTCAAAAACAACTCCAATTTGTACTTGTTAGAATAGAAATATGTATTTCCTACTTAGAATAGGAATAGGAATAGGAAAAAGAATAAGAATCCTAGTTGGAAAAGGATTCCAATGTAGTGTCTATAAATAGGGTCTCAATGTAACAATTTAATAATAACAATTCAATAATATTTTTTTCCTATATTTCTCACATGGTATCAGAGCATTGGTGAGAACAAACAAGTCACCGTATGTCTATGTCAATTTCCGGTGACGGTTGGATCTGATTTTGTTATTTTTTTTTCTTTCTGTGGGTGTTGTGCGAAAATTAACACCACCACGAGGCTCAGAAAGCTCCCGCGACCAAACCCCAGCCAGAACCATCGGAAAACATCACCCCACGCGCTCTCGCGCCGATCGAGGGTAGTAGTTTCCAGCGACGTCTGCTGATGTTACATTTTTTTAGTCTCAGCCTTACTATGCATCTTCTGATCATCCTGATGTATCTATGGTCTTACCCATACCTCAGGTTTTACCTATGCCAACCTTTGAGGAATCAACGATTACTTCTACATCTCCAGTTGTAGTGCCACCACTACTAACTTATCATCGCCGTCCACGTCCAACCTTAGTTCCAGATGATTCATGTCATGCGCGGACCCTGCTCCTACTGCAGACTTGCCTCCTCCTAGCCAACCGCTTGCACTTCAAAAAGGTATACGATCCACTCAAAATACTAACCCACATTATACCTTCTTAAGTTATCATCGTCTATCATCACCCCATTATGCTTTTGTGTCATCTTTGTCCTCTATTTCCATTCCTAAGACTACAAGTGAAGCACTTTCTCATTCTGGATGGAGGCAGGCTATGGTTGATGAGATGTCTGCTTTACCTAAGAGTAGTACTTGGGAGCTTGTCTCCCTTCCTGCAGGTAAATCTATTGTTGGTTGTCGTTGGGTTTATGCAATCAAAATTGGTCCAGACGATCAGGTTGATCGACTTAAGGCTCGCCTTGTTGCCAAAGGGTATACTCAGATATTTGGGCTAGATTATAGTGACACTTTCGCTCCTGTGGCTAAAATAGCATCTGTTCGTCTTTTTCTATCTATGGTTGTCGTTCGTCACTGGCCTCTTCATCAGTTGGACATTAAGAATGTTTTTCTGCATGGTGATCTTGCGGAAGAAGTCTATATCGAGCAACCACCTGGTTTTGTTGCTCAGGGGGAGTCTAGTAGCCTTGTATGTCGATTGCGTAAGTCACTCTATGGTTTGAAACAGTCTCCTCGAGCTTGGTTTGGGAAGTTCAGCACAGTTATTCAGGAGTTTGGCATGACTCGTAATGGAGCTGATCACTCTGTGTTTTATCGGCATTCTGCACCAAGTCGATGTATCTATTTGGTTGTTTATGTTGATGATATTGTTATCACCGGTAATGATCAAGATGGTACACCGATTTGAAGCAACATCTCTTTAAGCACTTCCAGACTGAAGACCTTAGCAGATTGAAGTATTTTTTAGGTATTGAGGTTGCTCAGTCTAGATCAGGTATTGTTATTTCTCAACGCAAGTATGCCTTAGACATTCTTGAGGAAACAGGAATGATAGGATGTAGACCTATTGACACTCCTATGGATCCGAATGTTAAACTCCTTCCAGGACAGGGGGAGCCGCTTAGTAATCCTAAAAGGTATAGACGACTTGTTGGAAAGTTGAATTATCTCACATAGACTAGACCTGACATATCTTTTCCTGTGAGTGTTGTAAGTCAATTTATAACTTCCCCTTGTGATAGTCATTGGGAAGCAGTTGTTCGTATTCTGCGATATATAAAGTCAACTCCCGACAAAGGACTACTCTTTGAGGATCAAAACCATGAGCATATCATTGGATATACAGACGCTAATTGGGCAGGATCACCCTTTGACAGACGTTCGACATCCGGATATTGTGTTTTTAGTAGGGGGTAATTTGGTGTCGTGGAAGAGTAAGAAACAGAATGTGGTTACGCGATCTAGTGCAGAATCAAAATATCGAGCAATGGCGACAGCAACTTGTGAACTAGTTTGGATCAAACAGTTGCTGGGAAAACTAAAATTTGGCAAAATTGATCAGATGGAACTTGTGTGTGATAATCAAGCGGCTCTTCATATCGCATCAAATCCAGTATTCCATGAAAGGACTAAGCACATTGAGGTTGACTGTCACTTTGTCAGAGAAAAGATACTCTCGGGAGATATTGTTACAAAATTTGTAAAGTCAAATGATCATCTTGCAGATATCTTCACCAAGTCCCTCACATATACTCGTATTAATTACATCTTTAACAAGCTAGGTACATATGATTTGTATGCACCAGCTTGAGGGGGAGTGTTAGAATAGAAATAAGTATTTCCTACTTAGAATAGGAATAGGAATAGGAAAAAGAATAGGAATCCTAGTTGGAAAAGGATTCCAATGTAGTGTCTATAAATAGGGTCTCAATGTAACAATTTAATAATAACAATTCAATAATATTCTTTTCCTATATTTCTCACAATACTCATGGCCAAACACCTTCAAATATTATTTCACTTTGAAAACAAAAGCTATTTTCTTAAAAATTTCACAATGAAACATGGTCAAACGGCCACTAATAATTGTCTCGAAATAGGGATCTAGATCACTTTTTTTATCTAAGTTCTTAAATTGGCCTATGTAAAGATATAGCACCTGGACCTAACTCAACCCCAACAACTAGCTCATGAGAAGAGGATTGTCCAAGTCCATATAATCAGACCACCAGTTCATTCCCCAACCAATCTGGGACTTTTTTAAAAAAAATTGGTAAAAGTTGTATTCCTCAGCATTAAAGGTTATGTTGGCCCCCTCCAAAATTTACAGAAGTCATGGATAGTTACGAGGAACCTATTAAATCCACTAACTGGATTTCTTCTTCTTTATTCTGTTCTTCACACCAAAAGCCTAAAGTAGTAATAACTTTCCATTTAATATTCTATATAGAGCATTCTTTCCCTTGAAAGATCCTCTGATTTCTCTCCCTCCAGATAATCCACCATATGCAGGTTGGAACTGTTCACCACCACCTGGGACTTTTACCCACTCTAACAACTTACATGGCCAAACTCCCGCTATCTGCATACAGATGCTACCTATAACCTACAAAACTTATTAAATAAAAAAGCCACCTCCTCAAGTGCCAAAAAGGAATAAGCTTGACTTTTCACTTCTTTCACAAGACTTAATATGTTATTCCCCAGCTTTAAGTACTTCGGTTTCTTCGTGTCATGGTCATTGATAACCTCAATATATTAAGGGATCTTACAAGCTTTTGCTCCATCAACACAAATACACAAAAACAACCCCAAACTTGCTCTGAATCCCCAATTTTATCCTAACTGTAATATGTATCCTTCCCAAGTATTACTGTTACAACCAAATATAGAAATGAGTTCCCTTATAGTATATATCATGCTTAGTTCTGTCTAAGCAAAGGAACATGCTTAAGTAGCTTTGGCATTTTGGTCCAAATCTGTTCGTATTTGGCTAAACACAGTACAAACCTCTCTTTTTTTCGAAAAAGTTTGGAAGTCTGTCCACTCTCCAAGAGACCATCCCAGCCATGTAAGAGCAGGGTTGAGAACAATCCTTTGTGGCTCCAAAACCCAACCAAGGGACCATAAGGGCTTTTAATCATGCTCTGGTCACTTGGTCATGGTTCATCCACCAGACATGGTTTCCTATCTCCTTAAACTCAAGGATACAGTGCTACACGCCTATAGAACAGATCATGTTCAAGTAAGGATGTGAGAAGGTACTAGCCATTTTAGAGTGTTTAAAACAATGATTCTAAATAGGCATAGTTAATCCAGCAAGACAAAAGCAAATTCTAAGGTACCTTCTGTGTTACAGTAGCTTAAAATGCACTCCAGCCACTGAAAATGGGTTAACAAAGCAATCAATCACCACCTTCTTTCTGGCTCTCTACCACTTAATAAGAAGTTCCTCTCCTTTCATAAAAGAAAACCGTCTACTCAGAATGATGAGGTACTCCTGTCATCCAGTCCATCCTACATCTTTCTGGTCCCTCTTATCAAAATTATTTTTCTTGCTTCTCAAGCAAAGCAACAATGTGTTAAGCTAAGGAGTTCAAGCTGCAGCACAAGAAAGGAAAGATGGGAGTACTGCAATTTAGCACGCTCATTAACGGTTGAAGTTGAACATAATCTGGAGATCAAAAGGTTCCTGATTGATACCGTATGCAGAGTGAAGAAAATATTTTACTGAATTGTCCTCAGCATTCATGATTTTCTTATCAAATACATATTCTTAATCTCAGTATATGACGTTCTTAAGCCCAAAACTTCACCGAGCAAACAGTTCAAAAAGATAACATTTGAGTGACTGATTCTAGGACTTGCAACTTGTTGCAGAACTAGAACTACTCTTCTGTTCATAAAGTCCACAAAAGTTATGTGAAGCCAGGTCAAGCAATCTGATCAGTCCTACGAATGTAATTTATTAACGGTGCGAAGCATATTGACAGTTAATAAAGCAGTACAAGTACAACACAAGCTAAAAAATGTAACATTTAACTGAGATAACAGAACTAACAGTCACTACCTGCACTCATCCTTGATTGGGTAGCCACTAATGGGAGTACCTTATCTGGAATACTCGAAAGCAGCGGCAAAGTGTTGAGATCAGTCTCGATAGGAATCATCCGATACCTCGGAGCTCTAACCCTAAAATTATTATCAAAAAAGAACTGAATAGAACAATTCAAGCTAATCCAAACACCCTCCCTCTGACAAAGAGAATACTTGGACTCAAAATTCAAATAACACCTAATTCATCACATGCACAAAAGACAAGTGTCTACTTCTACAAAGACTTGAAGTTTAAGATATCTAATCACTATCATTCACAACATTAGCAATATGTCTTAAGTTCAATCTGAGAAAATTGCTTCAACATTGTGAGTCTCTCTAACAGAACTGATGGTACATAATAAATGCAATACAACAGACACTGGTGCAACAGTAGAGTTGCTCTTTTATAACTTGTCGATCATGGGTTCAAGACGTTAAACCCACCTCGTTGCAGCAAACCCCTTTGCACAAATAAAATAGAGGGCTGCGTAGAGCAGTAGACGATACACCCATACTAATCAGGGAACACTTCGTGTACGCTTAAGACTTTTTAAAGAAATATAACAATTTGACAATGCATTTTAAAGAGTTCTAACACAAAAGGTCTCCCTAAGTTAGAAGGTTACTCTATTCTCCTCCTAGGTATACAATGCTAAATATATAATCCTTCAAGTTTTGGTCCAATTTTAACGGCCACATCTTCTAAGATTTATAAATGCGGACATATTTGGTAATGTGCAATGAAAAATTGGAAATAAAAGCAAGTGAAAGGTGGGTTTCTTGGAGTCAAAGCTATATTTATCAAAAGTAATGGTGGAACAGCTCTTCATCATAGAAAAATGTATTCAACTTTTTCCTGGTCTTATTTGACATTGCAAGTGAATAAAGTATTATTTGTTCTTTAATCTATTTCATGTTCTATAATCTGATCAGCGTCTTACAAGGCAAAGGAGCAAGGTGTGCCATTTTACCTTCCAAAGGACAAGATATTTTAGCTCTAAGACACTGGGCGTACTCAATGAACTTATTATAAGTGTCAAAAGAAACACTGGGCGTACTCAATGAACTTATTATAAGTGTCAAAAGAAAAGATGTATATATCTTGAATAACATTGGAGCAAATAATATTCTATGTCACTGAATCCTATTGTACAACAAAACATGTTAAATAAGTTATCATCAATATTCAAAAGCATTTTTAAAAAAAATCAGGCACATACATTATCATAGCAGACAATCCAAGGCATAAATCATGCAAGGAGTATTATTCAGGTGCATACGGAAGTATGGTACAAGATGACTAAGGCGTAAATCTAGCAAATATCCCACCTATTTTAGGTGCTAGCCAAATGATTAATTTGCCTCATGATAGGTCACCGGACAGTCACGAGTTTCCTTTTAAAACATTGATTACGGTATCTGTTTCTAGTCTTTTTTATAGATTGAGAGTATATGCAAAGTGGTCTTTGTTAAACATTATATAAGCTTTTAATGAAATTCTTCGGAGTTTGAATTTGTTGGACCAAGTTTCTCCATCATCTTAATTCAAATGGCAACATATATTTACTGTTTTAGGAGTAAAAAAAAACATGGACCAACCCCCAATTTTAAAAGACCACATGTAACTAAAGCCATGTACTTTCAAGTAAAAGTCTGTCAAGATTCTGTAAGACCATGCCACAAGTGCCTCCATTTTGTAAACATACAAGACTTATATTAGTAGTTACCAGTTTCAAATATATATACATAAGACGATATTAGTTCAGAGATAATAAGAAGGTTAAAAATAGATCAATCCTTAGCGCCCGTTCGGACAAGCTTATAAAAAAGTAACTTAGAGTTAAAATTCATAAGTAGGGGATATCCTACTTACGGTTTTAGGCTTATTTTAGAACTTTTTTGGCCTAAAGTTGAGTGATTAAAAGCACTTTTTAACTTCTCCAACACCTCCAGAACCAAAAACACCTAGAAATAAGCTACCCCTTGCGCTTTACTCTCTCTGATTCAATACACCTTTTTTATACTATTTTAGAAGGTTTCCAAATTTTTACCATTCATTTCTTTAAAAACTCTTCACAAATTTTAACAATTCAAACCCACTAAACTATCAAGTACTCTCTCTATCATACTAAGTTTCTCAACTAATCGCATGTCTATCTCCCACCAACACAGGACTGAGTAACCCTATCCACTAAGGCTTAGAGTCACCTAATGTTTTTGTACTCCGGGGAGAGTGAGGGGGTATTCAAAAAGGGGAGTCACAGGTTCTTTCTTTTCTTTTAGGAAAGGTCTTGGTTTGGTATGGCATTAAAGAAAACGTGTTATGGTTATGCGGCTATATAGGACTGGCAGGTAGGGCTTTATGCAGCCTTTTTTATGAATAGTTTTAATCAAAATTCCATCGATTGTAGATAGTGATTGCCCGGATCATGTGCGATCGCCAAAGGTGAAGCAACCCTTCAGATGCTCTCGCTCTCTACGCTCTGTTAGTATTTGAAACTGAAACCTCATAATTCTCAACCTACTTCATTGATCACTTTACCACACCCTTGATCGTCTGTCAAACTAATTTTTCAACTAATACTTAATCCTCAGTGCCTCATTAACATTTGAACCTGAGACCTCACAATACTCAAACCTACTTCATTGACCACTAGACAACAACACCCTTGAGCGCCTATCAGACTAATTTTTCAACTATTACTTAATCCCCCCTAACACCATCGCTAATATAAGTGAATAATTGGTGTCGAATAAGATACCATGGCAAAAAACAGAAAGGGAGAGCACAACTTAAATAACAAATTTCACCCAAATATATACAATTTGCAGCTAAAACAGAAGGTAATGCGTACCTTTCGGCTGAGGGAACAAGTTCGGAAGTATTGAAATCATGGAATGCTTTATCAGTTGAAACAGGAATTGTACCACAGAGAAAACCGACTGGTTTAGGGCGTGCAATTTTGAGTCTTCCTACACACTGTAACTCTCGGGAGCTTGACGGTGGTTTCTCCATAGATAAAATTCCTCTCAGAAGCTAGGGCTTCTTCGACCTTACAGGAAGAAAATCGGTTTTGGGTGTTTTGCTTTGAGTTTATGTCAAGAAGCTTCACATTGAAACTAGAAGAAATAGAATTAATTGCAATTGTGAAAAAATAGCTGGGTTGTGAAGTGAGTCAAATTTAACCCCTTCAGACATAAATAACAATTTGACTATTTTTAAATACTGTATTTTCAATATTAGGAGATGTTAATTAGAGTTTAGACTGGCTTAAAAATTGGTCAAATCTACTTTTTAGTTTTTGAAAATACTTGGCAAAGTTTAAAATAAATTAAAATATTAACTCTTAACTTATAAGTAATTTAAGTTTGACTTTTTAAAAACTATTTTTTTAAGTTAAGCCAAACAGATTCTTAGACTAACGTATGTATATACATTTTTGATATATAGTTATATATCTCTCTTTTTATATAATTGTACAGGTGACAAAAAAATTCTTTCAAAGTAGTTGCATCTATCTGTAAGGTATAGATTGTATAAATAGTGTATAATATGTATATTTGATGTATAATTATGTATCATAGATGTGTATACATTCATATATAACATTTATACATTGCAACAATTCATTTTCCTCAACGAGTTGATGTTATTTTCATTGACCAACTCAAATATCTTTTAAACAACCTCAATTCTATATATGAGCTCATCTCAATGTTTAAAGTCTTTTGATTTATTATTCACTCAAAACAATTCACGTGTACAGTATGTCGAATATATATATAATTTTTTTTTTTGTTGTTTGTACATTTGCGTAAGAAATCCATTAAAAATAACACTCAACACCCTCATATTAAAACGAAAAAAAAATCATTAAATTCACTATTTGATACCAAATATATCTAGTTTTTTCTATAAAAGTTCTTGTCTAATTGTGATTTGACGATTAGTTAAAGAAATTTATTTTAAAAATACCATTGAAGTTTTATTTAAACTCCAATTCAAAAAGCTTAAATATTTAAAAAAATTAAAAATTAAAAATACCATTAAAGTTTTATTTAAAACTCCAATTCAAAAGCTAAAATATTTAAGTGATTATCTTTTGAGTAGGTTCATTGAAGAGTTTATATATATAATTCAAGGAGTATTTAAGTTAAATTAAATTGATTTGATGTTAAAATTCATAATTGAAATTGCGTTAAGAAAGTACTCTTTTTGTCCAACAATATTTGTCCACAATTAACTCAGCACAATTCTTAAGAAACTATAAATAGAAGACTAATTCTACTATAGGTAATGCTAAATGGCCAGAAAAATTAGCAAGAATTTGACCAGAAATTTTAAAAAATTATATTTTTTTAATTTTAAAATAAATTGATCTTTTTTTCATTTTTAAATTAAAATGAATTAAAGTTAAAAAGGTAAAAATGTTCAAAAAGGTAAAATAACATAAGTAAAATACTATTCTGGCCAAATTCTAACCAAATTTTCTGGCCAAAAGGAATTTTTCTACTATATCACCCTTTGAATATAGTAATAAATATAATGTCTTGAAAATATAATAGAGAAATGACTATAATTAATGATAAGGATAATTTAAGAACTAAGTGTAAAATTATTCATTGATTTCATAAAGTTTGAAAAGTATTATTGGACATCCCAAAATAATACAGTGGACAACTATTGTTGGATGGAGGGAGTATCAATATTGCAACATGTGTATATATATTGTGTATATTACACATTTATAGATTAATATACAAACTGTATATGTGTGCTTCTTCTTGACTTCTTAGGATTATTAGTTAAAAAATTAGACAAGAAACTCTCCAAATCAACACCAAGTGAGCCTAAAAATTAATTTAAGTTTCATATAGATGCATTTTAGAAACATTGACTTCGAATTGCAATACGTTTTAGATTTTGACTTTTACATTTTGAGTGCTTCAAACTCAACAATTAAATCTTCTTCCAAATTCAGTAATTTCAATAAACTTTCGATGTTGTTTCACTTATTAAAGGTGGAAGTAGAGTAAATGGTGGTGTTGATTTGGTGGTATTACTATATGGTGGAGAATTCGGTGTCAAAATCTTAGGAGAACGCTAAAATATTTGATTGACAGGTAAAAATAAAATTCTTTTAAATAACTAATCATATGAGGAATTATCAAGATTTGGTCAAATTTTGATAAATCGTGATAACTTGTTGTACGAAATTATCATCAACATAATCTAATTTGATCAAATTAAACCCAAGTATTTTAAAAATAATTTGTCAAATTTGATCATTCTAATATGGCAATCTTCGATTCTCAATGATCAAATTAAACCCAAGTATTTAAAAAATAACAAGACTAAGTTGGTAGAATATTAATTATTATTCAAACTTAATAATGATATTCTTCAAAAAATTTCAAACTAAAGCAAATCATAAGATATACAATACAAATTCAATGAAACGCATTATCTACTCAATTTTAACCATAGCTAAATTAAGGGTGTGTTTGGTAAGAAGGAAAATGTTTTCCTGGAAAATGTTTTCTTGAAAAACAAGTTGATTTTTGACTTATTTTCTCATGTTTGGTTGGTGAGTAGAAAATATTTTTCAAAAACGATTTTTTAGTGTTTGATTTATGAATGAAAATTATTTTTGAGAAAATATATCTTTTTCTTCTAGAGAGTAGAAAATAATTTTTGAATTGAAAATATTTTTTAAAAATAAACTTAATTTTTTTTTGGGGGGTGGGGGCTGGCGGGGCTGGCAGGGGGTAGTTAAAAACAAACTTAATTTTTTTTGGAGGGTGGGGTGGGGGGTTGATTGGGGGTTCACGAGTAGGGGGTGAAAAAATAAAAATTTGAAATTGAAAATATTTTTTAAAAACAAACTTTATTTTTTTTTTTTTGGGGGGGGGGGGGGGGAGTCAGGGGTGGGGTGAAAAAACAAAAATTTGAATTGGGAATATTTTTTAAATACAAACTTTAATTTTTTTTTTTGGTGGAGGGGGGGTGGGGGGGGGGGGGTCATAGGGGTGAAAAAATAAAATTTGAAATTGGAAATATTTTTTAAAAACAAACTTTAATTTTTAAATTTTTTTTTGGGGGGGGGTGGTGGTCGGAGTAGGGGTGGGGGTGAAAAATAAAAAATTGGAAATATTTTTTAAAAACAAACTTTATTTTTTTATATGGGAGGGGGGGGGGGGGGTAGAAGAGGGATGGGGTGAAAAAATAAAAATTGGAAATTGGAAATATTTTTTAAAAACAAACTTTAATTTTTATTTTTTTTTTGCGAGGGGGACTGGTCGGGGGGGTCGGAATAGGGGGTGAGGGTGAAAAAATAAAAAATAAAAATTGGAAATATTTTTTAAAAACAAACTTTAACTTTTTTTATTTGGGGGGGGGGGGGTCGGGGTAGAGGAGGGGTGGGGGTGAAAAAATAAAAAATTGAAATTGAAAATATTTTTTAAAAACAAACTTTAATTTTTTTATTTTGGGGTGAGGGGCTGGTAGTGAGGTTGGCTGGGGGGCGTTGGGGTAGGGGTGGGGTGGGGTGAAAAAATAAAAATTTAAAACTGCAAATATTTTTTAAAAGCAAACGTTAATTTATTTCTATTTTTTTGGGGGAAGGGGGGGGGGGGGCTGGTAGTGGGGCTGGCCGGGGAGAGGGGTCAGGGTAGGGGTGAAAAACAAAAAATTTGAAATTGAAAGTATTTTTTATAAAACAAACTTTAAATTTATTATTATTTTGAGGTGGGGGTGGGGGGCTGGTGGAGGGTCGAGGGTAGGGATGGGGTGAAAATAGTTTTTTGAAATTGAAAATATTTTTTAAAAACAAACATTAAATTATTTTTTTTGGGGGCGGGGGGGGGGGGGGGGGGGTTAGGGGCTGGCGGGAGGGGGGTCGGGGTGAGGGTGGGTAAAAAAATAAAAAAAATTGAAGTTGAATATGTTTTTTTCAAAAATAAGCTTTAAGTTTATTTTTTCAACAAAAAAATTGTAATTTGAAGTTGGAGGAAAGTTTTGGAAAATGTTTTCTTAAATTTTGTAGGGAAGTCAATTTTTTCTTGATTTGAGAAAAATGAGTTGATTTGGAAAATATTTTACCCAACCAAATATGAAAAAATTAGAAAATATTTTTCGAAAAATATTTTCCTTTATACCAAACACCCTATAAAGTAATGAGTATTTAATTTTCCACATGTATCTCTTTTTTTTTCTTCCAATTTTTGTAGTGTCCACATAATTCATTGCAGGAAGAAAAAGTAGATGAAGGAAAAAGGAAAAAAGAAAAAGAAGTTGGTGAAGAAAGCTCCTAGGAGTATGTTGTTTGCACTACTTATATTGATATGTACAATAATTAAAAACCAATCCTTAAAAAGGACATTTTTTAAAAATTGGTGAATTAAGAAAAAGTCTTTTGATTTATTAACAATTTCTTTTTTTTGGAACAACAATTTATGTAAATGTGTTTTTTTCCCTTAAAAAAAATGTTTTCCAACAAAACTTCTCTAAAAGTTCTTCAAAGAGTAGCATTAAAGTTTTGAATGTCACGTTTTCAGAAAAATTACTGAAAAGAGATTATATAATACACCTAATCAATTAGAATTAAAAAGTAGATGTCTCTATTATTATAAATATAAAATTGACAGGAAGATAAAGATATATAGCGAACCAACGAACGTGTTTGGCGCCAATGCACTCTTTTGGCACAAAACTCATGTAATCCAATATTTCACTAAGGATGACAATGGAGCAGAGCGAATACTGGACGGGGTGAGTTTAAGGCTATGCGGGGTGCGTGGGTGTAAGGTTGTATGGGGCAGAAGGGATATGGGGCGGGTTGAAGTGGGTCTTTAAAAAAACTAATGCGGGGCATGGCGGGGTGGGATGGATTGCGGGTATATGTGATTTTATGTGGGGTCAAACTTAATTTTAATTTTTTGCATGTTATAAGAGTGATAAAACATTATTTATTGAGATAATTTCTTTAAAGTTACTAAAATATTCAAGATAGTAAATGAAAATGGTTCAATAAATAATACTTAATACAATTTCTTACATATTTCTCAATTGACCTCTAAAAAATAAAATTTTAAGTTATTATTTATTAAATTAATATAACTTGATGACAAAATAAATTTATTTTTATGAATTTTATCTTTAGTATCAAACTTAACTAGAAAAAGAAAATATTAAAAGAATTATGCGGGATGGATTGAAAATGCAAAAAATAGTTATGCGGGACTGGTTAAAAAATTTGCAGGTTAATTAAGCTCACCCCCCACTGCCCATTGTCATCTCTAACCATATATAACTTCTAATATATTTATACTTTTCTGTACCTAATTACTTGTCCAATTTTTTTTGTTTATCCCTTTTTACTTGTTTATTTTGACAGATCGAGAAAAGACAAATTTTTTTACCTATTATACTCTCAATTAAATTAATTTTAAAAAAGGTGTAACTTCTTGAAAATCTCTAATTTTTAATTCATTGACTTCATAATCAATAGAAATAAGCTCACTATATCAATCTTATTTTCTTAATAAGTGTATTAATTTAAAAGTGGATAAATAATTAAAAACGTATCAATTATCAAATGGTATTTATCTAGATTTCTAGACTATATATAGTATGTTACAAAATGCATCAAACTATAGGCAGAAGATGGAGAATCTTGGTTAATGAGTTAATGTCAGGCAACAAAAAAGTAAATAAAACATTGAACAGGCACACTGAATCAGCATTGGGAGGAGTAGAACTCAAGCAAATAAAGTAGAATGTAAGACAGAATTGTAGCAAGATTATGATGACAACCAACTAGAGTGGGACAAAAACACTTGATCACGAGTTCATCATACTATATACTATATATGATATACATATATAAATTTTATTAGAGCAAATTCAAGACTTGGATCAACGACTCCCTTTTGCACGTGAATTATGGTGATTATGACACGTACACTCTCCCAAAAGCACAAAACATTTATTTTTTAAAAAAAGTTTTTGTAAAACTAGAAAGTGCTAAACGAGTACTAAATGATCAGTTTCCAAGTAGAGCCAACTAGTATTTTTTGTCCAAGATTTTTTCATGAGGCCTAAAACTCATAAATCATGTTGGTTCTTGGCGCTAAAAAATTCACAGTTGCTATTTTTTGAGTGTGCATATGATAAAAAAGTTCTGCTTTTATACAATACTTGTAAACTACACATGAGATATAATATGTATTAAGCAAGTCCGATGCAATAAGTTCGATTTAGATCGATATCCCCACTTTTTGCTGACAAGAAATTTTAAACTTGAAACCCAAATCATGGCCAATGATCACACCGAAGTGTCCATCCCTTTTCCTACTTTATCAGAGATATAGCCACATAATTAATTTTAGATAGAAAAAAATTACGTAACTCATCGTCTCAATGTTCATGTCTACTAAGATAATAATTGTTGTATCTTCTTTTGCTAGCTTAAAGAATGAAAGTTGTTTTTTTGGAACTTAGTAATGAAAACTTTTATGCTTGTATGTAAGGCTTTTGCTTTAGTTCTCGATGAATGGGACAACTTTGCTGTTTAAAATTGACAAAACAAATTTTTAATTATTTTTGGTAATAAAAAGTGTGTGTATATACATACTATTTTTAATTACTGGATTATTTAACCAGATGACGAACCTCAACATGTGGTGTACGCTTTTACTGTTTCTTGTTGATTTAATTGAGCGTGATGCACGTGAAACGCAAAAAGTAGAAATACATGAAAAATGAGCTACATTCAAACGTAAATTCGATGGAGAAGTGTGTGTGGAATTTTATAGAGAGGATAAAAGAAAGTATACATAACACAAATTTCACTAGTTTAGGATTTAGTTACGTGTTTTTTCATGAATTTTTGAAATTATTGTTCACGTCAGATTTCATTCTCAGGTATATATGAGATCAAAACTAAGTGTAATTTGTTTCAAATATACTATATTCAAGTGGATTCTGTTGAGAGTAAGAAAAATAAAAGAATATAAAGTAGTTAGTTCTAATAGTTAGTTATAACTAATTGTTAGGTAGTTAAAAACAATATATTTCTCTCTATATAAGAGAGTCTTATATATGTAATTGTGACTCAAGTTTTCTTCTTCTTGAAAATCAATAAGAAACTTTTTCTTCTTCTTCTCTGCTTCTCATCTCCTCATCTTCTTTCTTTGTCCAGTTCTGAAAAATAGTTAATTCTAAGAATAATTTCATGGTATCAGAGCAAATTGACGATTCTACAGTTGAAATTCTACAGAGATCTTGAAGAATTGGAACAATGGTTGATACTGGAAGTTCAGCCACAGAGACGACTGGTCTAGGTGGGATTCAGTCCTCTGCTCAAGGTGGAATGCAGCCTCATGTGATTGATTACAATCATCCGCTATTCCTTAATCCATCGGATGTGAGTGGTGCTCAGATCATATCCTTTCAACTCACAGGTATTGAGAATTATTCAATTTGGCATAGATCCATGCGAGTGGCTTTGTTAGGAAGGAATAAATTGAGTATGATAGATGGAACTGGTGCTAAAGATAAGTTTCCTAGTGAATTGGGGAATAATTGGGAGAGGGTTAACGCAGTAGTGTTGTCCTGGATAATGAATTCTGTTGCTAAAGAATTGCTTGGGGGTATAATGTATGCATCTCTAGCAAAAGAAGTATGGGATGATCTTTATGAAAGGTTTCATAAAATTGATGCTGTGAGAACCTTCAATTTGCATAAGAATATAGCCTCCATGTCTCAAGAAAATATGTCTGTGTGTGCATATTTTTCAAAATTGAAAGATTTGTGGGATGAGTTTGAAGCACTTGTTCCTGCACCAAGCTGTCAATGTGATAAGTCTAAAGATTTTGTGGTACATCTTCAAAAATTGAAGTTGTTTCAGTTCTTGATGGGATTAAACGAGTCATATCTTCAAGCAAGAAGTCAAATATTGCTTATGAGTCCTTTGCCGTCAGTGAATCAAGCTTATGCTATGATTGTAAGTGATGAGAGTTATAAGGCAGTAGCTACAAGTGCTGGAGTACTGGGAGTTAGGCCAGGTGCACCGTTGAGAGATTATGAAGTAGCTATGTATTCAAGAAGTCAGGGACAGAGGCTTAAGAAGAACTATAATGTCCAGTGTGATTTCTGCAAATTAAAAGGTCACACCAGGGAGAATTGTTGGAAGTTAATTGGCTATCCTCCTGATTTCAAGGCCAAGAGAAAGCAGAGAATAGAAAGTGGTGCTGTCTATAATGCAGTGGGTGGTCAGTCTGGTGAACAATGCTCTCAAGTAAAGGCAAGGACAGGTGAACAAGAAGATTCTGAAGTACAGATGTCTATGATAAGTCAGATAGGTAAATCAGCTTTCACACAAGAGCAATATAATCAGATTCTAAAGATGATCCACACTAGCAATGTGTCAACACATGAGAATGAGGCAGCAGATGTGGCTAATGTCGCAGGTATAAGCAGTGCCTTTCTAGCTTGTTCTAAATCACAACAATGGATTATAGATACAGGAGCCACTCATCATATAGTGTCTGATTTAGGTTTGCTTAATGAGTCGTCTGTGGTAAAGTCTGAAAAAGTAAAGAAGGTTTGTCTTCCTAATGGTGATACAACTGTAGTTGCTAGTATAGGGAAAAGCTGTTTGACAGAGGGAAACAACATTTCTAATGTGTTGTATATTCCTCAGTTCAGTTATAATCTACTCTCAGTGTCCAAGGTGACTAGAGAATGGCAGTGTTCAGTAAGTTTTTTCCCTGATTTCTGTGTATTTCAGGATCTCTGCACTGGGAAGGTGAGAGCGATTGGAAGAGTTAATGGTGGTCTGTATTTCTTGGCTAATCAGAGTACTCGAGAAGCAACTAGTTGTGGAGACAATCAAGTGTTAGCTGCTAATTCTGTGGAGCAGAAACAAGCAGAAGTGGACTTGTGGCATATGAGGTTTGGGCATGTATCTTCTAATGTACTCAGAAAGATTTTTCCTGTTGAGAAGTCTTTTGATATAGAAAGTAGAATAAGGCAATGTTCTGTATGTCCTAGTGCAAAACAGACTAGGTTACCATTTTCGTCTAGCAATATTAAGACTACTTGTTGTTTTGATCTTGTGCATATGGACGTATGGGGACCTTATAGAATTCCCACTATGAATGGAAATAGATATTTTTTAACAATTGTTGATGATTTTAGCAGAATGACTTGGGTGTTTTTGTTAAAGTTAAAGTCTGATGTATATATTCAGGTTCAACAGTTTGTTAGTTATGTGAAGACTCAATTTCATAAGGTAATAAAGGTTGTAAGATCAGATAATGGATCTGAGTTTGTGAACTCATTGTGTAGTAGTTTGTTTAAAAAACTAGGGATTGTTCATCAGACAACTTGTGCTTACACTCCACAACAAAATGGAGTGGCTGAGAGAAAACACAGGCACATTTTAGAGGTCACAAGAGCACTACGGTTTCAAGGGGAAATTCCAATAAAGTTCTGGGGGTGTTGTGTACTGGCAGCTGTGTATATTATAAATAGGTTACCAAGTTCAGTTATTCATTATCAAACTCCTTATGAAAGGATGTATGGAAAGAAACCTAATTGTGATCATCTTAGAGTAGTTGGGTGTTTGTGTTATGCGAAGGTTGTGAATGAGCATGACAAGTTGATGTCTAGAACAAAGTCAGCTGTCCTTATGGGTTTCTCTGATACTCAGAAGGGATATGTGTTGTATGATATGGTAAGTGATAGTTTGTTTATAAGTAGAGATGTATCTTTTAGAGAAGATGTGTTTCCATTTAAAGAAAAGAATAAGGTCCCTCGAGAGCCTCAATATATATTTCCTTTGAATGGACAACAGTATGAGGTAATTGATACAGCTATAAGTGGAGAGTCTGTGAAGGTTGTTCCTGACATAAGGAATAAGGTTTCTGATGCTACAAGCTCACAAGGTGCAGTCTCAGATTATCAGCATGAGGTAGCACAAGATGATACAAGCAGTTTACATAGAGTGCAAGATCAAAGGAAGTCGACTAGAGAGAGGAAGACACCAGCTTGGATGACTGATTTTGTGTCCTTAAACATTCACAATGAAGTGCCATATGCTTTATCAAGGTATGTGTCTTATGAAAGATTGTCCAAAGAGTATATGGCGTGTGTTGCAACTTTTTCTTCTGTTACTGAGCCAGCTACGTATTTAGAAGCAAGTAAAGATCCAAGATGGATACAAGCTATGCAAGATGAAATAGAAGCCTTGAATCACAATCATACTTGGGATGTGGTTAGTCTACCTGAAGGTAAGAAACCAATTGGTTGCAGGTGGGTGTACAAAGTAAAGTATAAGGCTTCAGGTGAGGTAGAGAGGTTTAAAGCTCGGCTAGTTGCAAAAGGGTATAATCAAAAAGAAGGAATAGATTTTACAGAGACTTTCTCTCCAGTGGTGAAGATGAAAACTGTAAGAACTGTGCTAGCAGTTGCAGCAAAGAAAAAATGGTATATCCATCAAATGGATGTCTATAATGCTTTTCTAAATGGTGATTTGAATGATGAAATATATATGGACCTGCCTCAGGGATTTGCAAGTCAGGGGGAGAATAAGGTGTGTCGACTAATTAAATCCCTATATGGATTAAAGCAGGCTCCTAGGCAATGGAATACAAAGTTGTCAGAGGCATTGGTGAAGTTTGGTTTTGTTCAAAGCCAGTATGATTCCTCTGTGTATGTTAAGAAGACAACTGAAGGAGTCATACTTGTGTTAGTATATGTAGATGACATGCTGATCACTGGTGATAGTTTGAAATTGATAGAGGAAACAAAGGTTGCCTTGCAACAAGTTTTCAAGATGAAAGATTTAGGAGAGTTAAGGTTCTTTCTTGGTATTGAGTTTGCAAGATCCAAGAAAGGAATTCTAATGTATCAAAGAAAATATACATTAGAGCTGATGTCTGAGTTGGGATTAGGAGCAGCTAAGCCAGTTGACACTCCAATAGACTATAACCTGAAACTTACTTCAAAACAGTTTGATGATCATGTAAAAATCATGAAACCAGGTGATGATCCTCCTGCTGATCAAAGAGCATATCAGAGGTTAATTGGAAAGCTTCTTTATCTAACAATGACTAGACCCGATATAGCTTTTAGTGTGCAGACTTTAAGTCAGTTTTTACAAGATCCTAAGAAGACACATATGGAAGCTGCACTTAGAGTGGTAAGGTATGTTAAAAATCAACCAGGATTGGGAATTCTCCTATCCAGCAGTTCAGAGGCAAAGGTTAGTGCCTACTGTGATGCTGACTGGGCAGCTTGTCCACAAACTAGAAGATCTGTAACTGGTTATTTTGTAAAACTAGGAGATTCATTAGTGTCTTGGAAATCAAAAAAACAGACTACAGTTTCCAGAAGTTCTGCAGAGGCAGAATTTAGGAGTCTTGCAGCAGTAGTAGCAGAGTTAGTGTGGATACTAGGTTTGATGAAGGAAATTGGATGTGAGGTAACACTTCCAGTAAGTGTCTTCAGTGATAGTAAGTCTGCAATGCAAATAGCAGCAAATCCTGTATATCATGAGAGGACAAAACATATTGATGTTGATTGTTATTTCATCAGAGAAAAACTGCTTCAAGGAATGATGACTACAAATTACATTCCAACACAACAGCAACCAGCAGACATGCTAACTAAGGGACTTACTAAAGTTCAGCATACTTTTCTTGTTTCCAAACTAGGAATGTGTAATATATTCTCACCTTCCTAGCTTGAGGGGGAGTGTTGAGAGTAAGAAAAATAAAAGAATATAAAGTAGTTAGTTCTAATAGTTAGTTATAACTAATTGTTAGGTAGTTAAAAACAATATATTTCTCTCTATATAAGAGAGTCTTATATATGTAATTGTGACTCAAGTTTTCTTCTTCTTGAAAATCAATAAGAAACTTTTTCTTCTTCTTCTCTGCTTCTCATCTCCTCATCTTCTTTCTTTGTCCAGTTCTGAAAAATAGTTAATTCTAAGAATAATTTCAGATTCACATGTATCTGACTCTCTCGCTTACCTCTCACTCTATGTATTTATATTTCAAAATGTATCTAGTATCAGTCGATATGTGATTTGCATATATCAGCTGGGATACACCAACTATTTTGTTCGACTCCCTTCTATCTCGCTAAATATTGGAATTCAATTCGATTCTATTACCTTTACTAATATATAGTGAATCTTTCAATACATATATATTTTTTGAATCAAAGCTATTGAATTCGAATGAATCTATAATTAAGTCATAAGTCTGAAAATGAAAAAATATATAAATAAAATTTAATTTTCTATCCCAACTTTAAATTATTATTCCAACAATTTATCGAGGGCATAGGGTCCCATAATCACATGACAAATTCCAAGAACAAGAGGATCATTTCAGATCACGAGCACCTTGAGTTTTGTTTTTTGTTTCTTGCGTTTGCATGGCGATAGCAAATTGAGTGTGTGTATATATATATATGGCCCTTTTAACTTTTTATCCTCATCTTTCTCTGCTATAAGACAATCCCGTGGCCAGGCGTTTCTATCAGAGTATTTTTATTATTTTTATTTTTGTAATTTAATTAGCACAATATTACTATTCATTTAAGATAAGGATTATAGTTTTTTAATTAGTAGTTCTAGGACAATTATAACTACATTGTGAAAATAAGTTCATATATTTATTAATTTTCAACTCGTGAAAGGATAACAAAATGAACATTAAACTTGATTCAACATTAAAACAGAAGTCATTCATGATTTCTTACACTTTACATATGGTCAAGCTATCAATTAAAGCGTGAATAACATAATATGAAGATTTGATATTAGATAAATTAAATCAATTAAAGCGCCGATTATATAATATGAAGATTTGACATCAGATATTAAAAATTAGAATGAATCTATCTTTTATACGCCCTAATTATTAATTACAACAAAGTAAATTTTGGGTCTAACTCAGTTCCGAATGACAACTAACAATTCAAAATGACAACTAACTAATTAGGCAAAACTTGTTTAAAATTTTCTAATCACACTCATGTGGGACTTCCAATAAGTAGGGAATGCCCCGACGACGCTTCTCAAAAACTTCTATTCTTTCTAAAAATTCATTAGGATTTTATTTAAAAAAATATTCTACTCGATGATCAGTATCCTATATTAGAACCTGATTAATAAAAATTAGCATCGAAAATTAAAGTCCCCCCCTTAAATACGATAACACTAGGCAAAATGCGGAGCATAAACTATAAGGAGAATCTCTTGTGTTTTGTTACCCCCTCGAAATAATATGTTATAAAATCAGCTTTTATGAATATTCATTTTCAAGAGAGAAAAATGAAGAAGTATATCATATGGGTTAGATTAATTATGAATAAAGTAGGTCGAGATCCATGCTTGGTGAAATTGGAATAATGATTATTTAAGCCTCTCAATAATTCATGAGACAACTATGATACTCTGACTAAAATTTGGTAGGTGAAAAATTAGGCCATGGAAGATGGAGTCCAATAATTCTTTAGACCTTTTATTTCTCTGTCCCCTCCCAAAATTATTATATTCTTCTCAATTAACAATAATAGGCACCAAAATGAGAAGAAAAAAAAAGTATAGTTCATAACTTACATTAATTTACTGGATTCTACTCCATTGCTTCTTCGGAATTTAGACTAGTCAGAAAGAATACTGGAATTATAATTGCAAGTGCTTGTTTATCATTGATTTTCGTAAACTCCGGTCTCTTTAAATTTTGAATTACACTTGATATGATGTTATTGGGACAAACACAAAAAAAAAAATAAGAATTTTTTGATCTTAAAAGTATTTGATTAATTACTTCTTTTTTTAAAAAAAATTTGGGGTTAATTACTTCTAAATTGCAACTCAAAATGCTTGCTCAAACTTTATAATGATTAAGCAGAAGAAATTGAAGAACATCTACGTACACATGTAGGCCCTTGATCTAGAATATAATTATTAATTATGTGGGGAAGAAAACATTTCAATTCCTCTTTTAGAATTATCTTGGTAGGTGAGTAAAATATGAATAAATTAGCTAGGTAAATACAACTTAATAAAAGTTTAGCTATATATTTTCTAAAATATTTTGATCATCAATCTGAATACGATATAAAAGAAAAATAAATAAATTATCAATATAGAAATTATTTTTTTCCTTTTTTTCTAAAAAAAAAAAGAGGTCCTTATTTATTTCCCATTTATTTCTCTGTTTCTACCTTCTTAATTTCTATTCTTGTCATAATGCAATGGAGTCGTATCGTTTTATTAGTTAATAATATCTATCTCTTTTCCATTTCCCATTTGCCAAAATATATTTAGGAGTGAAAGATATTGATCATTACACGAAATATTAAAGAATATATCACTCAAACACACACCAAGAAGTTAAATATTTTAAAGAAATATTCCAAAAGAAGCTAGATGATTTCTTCTTAAAATGTTTTGGTGGATAGAATTAATGGGCTCTCTGTGTTGATGTGCAAAACAACTAATTGTTAAAAAATGAATATTAAACTTTAACCAATCTCAAAAATTAGTTCAAGAGGTGAGTATTGTTCAAATCGTATTGAAGAGATCAATGTGAGACTCTTTACACCCCTCACGTCCAAAACTGGACATCTGGTGCATATACAATTCAATACAAGGACCCCACATTAAAAATGAAAATCATGAGGAATAATCTTGCTCTAATATTTTCCTTTTTTTTGGTGGGGGGAAGATTTTCAAGGTGGAGAATCGAACTCACACCAATAAGGTGAAAATTCAGACAATCAACTAAACAAGCTACTAAGATTCTACATGACTAACTCGATCCAAGAAAGTCAATAAATGTCAATTTTTTCTCAACGTACAAGCATTATTTAATGAAGAAAGTAAAAAAATAGTAAACACAACATAAAAGGTTCTCAATATATATATACTAGTATATACATAACAAGAAGAGAGTAAAGATACCAAAGACTAGGCAACAACATATCTTCCTCTTCCACTTTTCATTTTCTCCCTTCATCAAGAATCAATGGCTTCTACTCTTACTACTCCAACTCCAACAAATGATGTTGATGATCATCAAAGTCATGACACCACATTCTCAACCCCACTTTTCCGGCCACCACTACCGACGACTCGCCGGAGTACTCCATCATCTCTCTCTTCATCTCCATCTCACTCTTCCAACTCTTCCTTTGGATCATCACTCTCTTTCCATGATATTCTTGATGATCATAATTCCCCTATTAGCCCTACAACTCCTCTTCAATTCCCTAAAGGTGTACCCTTTTCTTGGGAAAAAATTCCTGGAATTCCAAAACAAATATTTTCCAAGAAAAATAACACTACTACTACTTCTCTAGGTCAACTTCTCCCATTAATGCCACCACCATGTGGAAATGGAAATAATGTTCCAAATAATTCATCCAAGAAAATTACTAGTTTTCTTGATGAGTTTTCTCCAAGAAAAAATGTTGCTAAAAGTTTTAGAAAAGATCCATTTTTTGCTGCATTTGTGGAGTGTTCTAAAGATGATCAACAACAATATGATGATGACATTTGGAAAAATTCTTCAAAGGTGCCATCTATTAGAAGTTTAAGTGATAGATTTGGATTCATTAGCATGTATACTTCTTGCAAAAGAACTTGTACAGTCGCTGAATCCATTGTTTATCTTCCAAGATCAAGAAATAATTATAGTAGGAAGTACTAGTGATCACAAGTCAATAAAGTCCTAGATCGACAGACAGGCAAATGCAGAGTCAAAATTTGAAGTTTATTGAATCTAAAGCGAATCTATTGCTTGTTTTAGTTACGGGGTTCGCAACTATTAAGGAATTGCCTAGTATAAATACAGAGTCTTAGCAAAAGCTATTGAGTTTGTCCAATTATGCATGCCACTAATATTGTAGCTCTGGCCCTGTCTACATATAGGTTAGGTAAGTGTTACAATTTCGTCTTCATTAATGCATAGTTATTTTCATGAAATTGTAACCTATGCTTTGGGTTTTTTTTTCTTATTGTAATTTTTATTTTGTGGATTTTATGTAATGCAACGTGAGGACAAGTCAATGGGATTGTCCAAAATTAATTAATACTAGTACAATTATGGGTATGTTTATTTATTTCTTTGGTACGTTTGTGTTGTGAGGTAGCGGTGTGAGATTTGATTCAGTATTTTTATCTGTTTTGATATCATGTTGAAATGTGTTTACAAAATATACACTTTTATTATTTATATTTCTTTTAAAAAAAATTGTACATGTTCGTCTTATGTGTCATAACAAAATCCCCTCCTGTATTTCCATGTGATGATTAAATGGCATTTGAGTAAAAGCCACAAAAGGCCCATGTGAAATTTATAAAATTTTGGAACATTTTTGCACAACAAAACAATACATAAGAGGACACATAAAACTTACTAAGAATTTAGTGATCAAGACAAATTTTGCTTAAACGTTGCCATTTTATGTTGCATCTATCTTTTTGTTATACATTTATTTCTTTATGCATCATTATATCTATATTCAAAACTTACTGAATGATTAATTCAAATTTCCATCGATTACTCAACTAAAGAGAAAGTGCTTCCTAAAAAAAATTAATTGAACAATTTTACTTTTGGAGTGTTATTGTTATCTTCTAGGTCAATTAGAATCATAAATTGGAAACTAAAAGACAACAATGCCCTTTTCTTTTCTGGGATACTTTGAGGTTGTACTAAAGAATATATTAAAAGTGAAAGCTTAAAGTTTCACCAACTAAATTTTAATTTACTCTGTCTTTTGTACTGAACTTTTCCATGTCTTTTCCTTCATTTCCATTTGTGATGGAAAGTAAAATTTTCTATAGCATCCAATACAAGGACAAATCACTAAGCAACAAAAACATCCAAAAATAAAAGATTAGCAATGTGCAAATGAAGCTTTTATGTATGATAAAAAACACTGATTAATAAAAATGAAAGAATACATGTCATGGATTCTATCATTATTCCATATCTTTTTAGGAGATTCAAGTTAAAATAGACAACCTTTTTCTTTAAATATTGTCACAATGGTAATGGATGCATGCGCGCCTAATTTCACTTTTTTAATATACTAGGCTATCATTAAAAAAAAATTATTTAAAAAACTTTAATAACTTCGAAGAAATAATGCCTATATATATAAAAAAAAAGAAATATTTGTAGCCATCATTATATATGAGCAAACAAAACGAAAATGGAACTATGGCAACATCATGGTAGCTAGGAATAAACAGCCCCACTTCGCAAAAAAAAAAAATTCATGTTGTACTATTATACCTCTTTTTTCTTTTGACCTCTTTTAATATCGTATATATTAAGCAAGTTGTTAATCATATACCATTCTTTTAAAAATTTACTTTTGAAATCATAAAAAAATTGATGAACAAAATTATTATGCTATCTGTTCTAGTGAGAGATAACAAATATATTTAAGGCGCACACAAACTGATCCGAACACGAGATTTCCTTTTAAAAAACATGATGAAAGCTTTGGTGGGGTATATTTTTGTCAATTACTACTAACAAAGATTGATGAAAAAGAAGCCAATTATATGATTCGTAAATAGGTCCAATTTGGACTTCCTACCCAGCAGTTCACACAACCATATCATTTAATAAAAAGCCGTTTATTTAGGAAATAAATAGCATAAAAAAGAACACTAATAATTAAAACATCTGTGTCAAAGTGAAAGTATATTGACTAGCATTTTTTTTTTTTTGTATATGTAGTTCACTGGAGCAGTTCTTTTTTTATTAAAAAAATGTTTTATGTTGGGAATCAAACATATTAAAGGATAATTAAAGAGTTGGATTTATTATATTTTGTGTTTTCTATTAATTATTAAATGATTTTATTTATTTTATATCCACTAAAAATATAAAGAATTTCGATATATTCAGACTAGCTCCAACAGCTTTCCCATATTTTATTTACTAACTCATAATTATACATTTGCATGTCGTTGGTATTAAGATTATGTTAATATTTTGGGTAATGCTAAAAAGCCAGAAAATTTTGTCAGAATTTGGTTAAAAATTTAAAAAGTCTATAATATTTTTTGTAGTTTAAATTAAACTGATTTTTTTAATTAAAAGATATTAAAATTAAAAAGGTAAAAATGTTCAAAAAGGTAAAATAACATAGTGTGAAATATGTTATTTTATCATTCTGGACAAATTTTTTGGCCAAAAGGATTTTTCCTAATATTTTCTCTTTATCGTAACTTGGTAAAACTTACAACACTAATCTAGGCAAGCCGTAGACTGTAGTTAATTGCATGTTTTAAATCTATGAGAGTATGAGCTAAAGCGAACAATATCACTAGTAATTAAAATTAAATTGTTATATTTAATGTTAAGAGTCACCTTGTGTGCAACTGCTATATCAATAAGGATGTTGAGTTTCAAATTAAGAGTGGAGGTGTGTGTGATGCCTGCCTTAATTCACATATCATTAGTCAAAATACCAAGAAAATTTAGGTATATAAGAAAACAAGCCTTAAATTAATCCTAGTGTTTGAACATTGACCAAACCTCCAACATAACAAAGAAAATCCATTTATTTACTACTACCAAACAAAAGCTATGATGAGTATGTGCAAGTGAGCAAAAGTCCTCCATAACTAACAAATCAACTTATATAAAAAAAAAAATATCGATTTATCATATATTTTCCCAATTATAGAGATATACATATATAGCATTTATGGATGAACTATTACAAATATATATAGTCTATAGTCTATATTTCAAGAATTTGGAGGACACATACGCCTTAAAAACAATAATGCAGGTTATACGTGTATATATATATATATATATATATATATATATATATATATATATATATATATATATATATATTAACGCCCATCTTTTATTTTTCATCTATATTAGTTAATTCGTATGGAAGGGTACGATAATGGATCGTCCGTATATATATAGAGTATATAGTCCTTTTTTTGTATCATACCACTTGAAATTATAACTATTAATAAAGTAAGGAAAAAAAAAACATGAACTATATAATAAAATAATATTGTACGTTGGGCAGTAGTTGTATGAGATTCTTTGTGCTTCTGATGAGGGAGCATTTTATTTGATTTTGGTCATTGTAAATCACATGTATGATAGGTTGGACCATGGCGTGTAAGCTTACCTATCATAAAATCTCTTTGGATTTTAAATGTTTCATTTTCTTTCAAATAATAAATATCTCTTTCTACTATTTTTAATCTTGTACATTTTTTTAAAAAAATAATCTTATGTTACCTTTAATTTGATTGATTTATCAGCTTAATATAAAAATTGAGAGAAAAGAAAATGACTATATATTTGTGTATATATGATGCTTATGAATGAGCATGAACTAATACAAGCGAGCTGACAAATTTATAAGTCAACAAAGTTTTTGTAGAAAAAGGTTGTAACTTTGTAAAAAAAGCTTGTATATGATACTTTAGTTAAATTTTATAGAAAATTATTTTAACTTTCTATGAAGTTCCAAGTAGAACACACTGATCAATTGGGACTAAGATGTTATTGATTTGATTGATTGAATAATCAATAATGTTTTTTATTTCCTTTTACTAATCAATATATTTTTGTTTAATTAAGAAAAAACAAAACTTGACAACCATGCATTTAATATTTTGGGGATATTGCTGGAGAGCAAAAATATCCAATATTATTTGGTAATGGGAAGCCAAATGACTTAAATGGTCTTGCTTAGAATGATCTCCAATAGCTTACAAATGCATAAAATAGTCATTAGTTCATGTCATGTGGTGCCTGTATTAGTCATTAATTATTAAAATCCAACACATTTAACTTATAATTCTTGTCATTTTGCAAGTGGATATATATTCAATAAAATTGAAAATACATGACTCCCTAAAGTCTTTAATATCTTAATACTTCCAATTTACATTGCATCTCTCTATCTTTCTACTCGAGTGAACTCAAAACTTTAAGCTTAGATACATTTAATATGATTTGATATTATTCGTATTGAATTAACATAAAAAGTATTTTTATGCATCTTATAATATGTATCTTCATTTTTAAACTATCAATGTGGAACTTTGTTAGCACAATTAAAAATTTCTCTTCGAATTAAGTTTTATATGACTGATCATCACGTTATGAGTTTATTTGAAAATTAATTGTGTACACCCAAATCATCCAAATATTTATGGTCACTAAAGTCTATTGACTTTTTTTTGTGTGTGTACAAGTCTCAAGTTACGGATAAAGATGATAAATAAACCGTAGACCAACAAATTAAAGACACAATATATCGAACCCCATGTCATCATTCTCTGCATTTCCATACAGTATGTCTCGAAATCATTCTCTATTAGTGATTGTTGTACTAAAACAACTTTAAAATATTCTTAAGATTACGTGCTATTATTCGCTTTGAACTATGTCCACATATATTCCTCAAAATTAATTTATAAATGTTTCACTCCATTAAAATTAATTAGCTTTACACTTATATGTACAAACTTTTTTTTAATAACTATATCAGTATGAAACTTTCTTTGCCCATTGAACACCTTCTTGATATAGTGCATTTTTTCATATTTATTGATAGTTCTTTATTAACCATATTTAAGGAGAATTTCTTGGGATTTATATTCAATGTTGTCCATAGGATATCCAGTCCACTAATTAAATTTTCATTTTTTAGAAACATGTCTGCAAGTTTGCTAATGAAAGAGGGAACAATGAAGTAAGTGAAATGAAATTGCTTTTGATTTAAGCATATCTTTAGCAGAAAGTTAATACAATATGCTGTTTCTAGCAGCTGGGTACTCATCACTAATTAATAAACTAGCTTAAGAATATGTTATTAAATTATATCTTACAATTAATTACCACTAGATATTTTTCTTAGAATCAGCTCTGTGTTTCCTTGATCTCACTCAGTTTCTAATTAATAAATGATACTCCCACTATCTCTAATTACTTGTCCATTTTAACTATTTTAGTTGTCTCTTATTATTTGTCCATTTTGACAAATCAAGAAAGGACAATTTTCTTTTATCTATTATACCCTCAGTTAATTACTTTGAAAAACGTAAAACTTCTTGAGAATCTTAAATTTTTAATTCATCCACTTCATAATTAATAGGGGTAAAATGATAAACTCATTATGTCAATAATTATTTTCTAAATAGGTGTGTCAATTCAAAAATAGACAAGCAATTAGGAAAAAAGGAAATATTTTTTTTAGCTTAAACACTCCTTTTAAGAAACTAGTATTTATTTTTAGAAAACAAAGACTGTTTCTACCAACTCAGCGTTAATAAATTTCTTGAAAAAGATTTAACTTTTTAGTAGTTTTTTTTAGTTATGTAAAACTTTTTTTATTTAACAAAGCGTAAAATTGAAAAAACGTAATCAATATTTTCTTGATTATCTAAAGCAACACTTATTTTAGAACAAAACCAAAAAAAAAATTAAAACTCTACTTGTTAAAAAATGATGGAGTATAGTAGTAGTGTAGTCTCCAACGGCCAACCCTACTAGAAAAATGTCAAAGTGGGTTGGTATTTTGCAAAAGAATTTATTTTAGGAGGTTGGTTTTGTAACACCTCAATTTAAAATAAGAAGTCTCATATTGACAAAAACATAAGAGATGTTGAATGTATAAGTAAACAAGGTTTTACTCACTAGTGACGTATTTTAAAATCGTACAGATGTAGGTTGAGAGCGGATAATATTACGACTGAATTGAGTTTATTTGTGTAGTTGATTGTAATCATCTTGTTCTTACAGAAATTCTGCATTTAGCCAGAGGTCTTGAAGCTCAAAAAGGTACTCTAAAAAAAGTATAAAGAATTTATCACGCCTTGTTTCAACAAAAACACAACAAAAAGGGGACCTAGTAAATTAGTAATATTGTATACGTCACTCATGGGTAATCATGATGTATTGTAAATACATATAAAAATAAATCTTGGATTTTATGTATAATATTAATTACTGGTTTAATTGATTTTTTTTTTGGTCAATCACTTAGATCAGAGATTATTTTTCTTCTAGTATAGTTTGTCCCTAGTATAAATGCTTAAGCATCAAGATTTTCATAAATATGATATTCTTAATTGTGTTTTTTTCTTTTGGACTACTCATAATTTTTTTCAAGCATTGAAATAAGAGATTTTGACTTTAAGAATATTTAACTGCTTATATTAGTCTAATTTTATAAAGTTTTCTAAATCTCGTTTTCCTCTCCTCTTAATCACTTATTAAGGGGAAAATAGTCATGCATTGTGTTAGTTTCTCTAATAATTTATTAGTCCAGTGATTAGTGTCGTAACTCATAAGTACCCCTTCAAATTTCTCCGATTATAAGTAGTTAAATTCAGAGGCGAATTCAGGATTTTAAAAAGATGGGTACACTATTGCCAGGGGCGCTCTATCCCTTTAAGAAAAAGACAACCACTTTAGGCTCCCAAATTTAAGGGCCTCATTTATTTTAGCAATAATAAATTATAGTTTTTTCATAAACTAACTATTAAATATGATTTGTGGGAAAAAAAATAATATTAAAGGAAAAAATTATTAGAAATTTGATATATCTCGAGTACTATGTCACAAGAAAAATTAAATGCATTGGTTATATGAATTATTGATTGAAAAAGAATCATTAAAAGAAACCATTTATAAAAAATATACAGTGAAACCTCTATAAATTAATATAGGTGGGACCATGAAATTTTATTATTTTATAGAGATATTATTTAATTGATAAATTAATAGTTATTAATTTAAAGAATGGTTTGAGATTTAATGAAGGTTAATTTTGATTATATCAAAATCATTGTATCTTACTAATTTATGTATCATATTTATTGATTTCGCATAAAAAATTATTATACATAAAGTACAATGAATACATCAAAATCATTGTATCTTACTAATTTATGTGTCATATTTATTGATTTCACATAAATATTAAATTTATTATACATAAAGTACCATGTATGTATATGATTCATTGTAATATACCTTTTTTTGTTAAATGATTCATTGTAAAGAAATTCAAGAATTCAATCATTCATTGTAAAATTATACACAATGTTCATTGTTTCTTAATAATTAATTATTATTCATTGTATTTTTATTAAAAACATTCGATGTATGATGGTGAGAAAAAAAACTATATAAGCAACATAAGAAATTTCTTTAAACCATATCCAAAAATGGCTTCTCATTTAAAAGGTGTCACAAAATCAACAATGACATATCAAATAAGTAAAACATTATGTGAGTACAAAAGAGATCATTCCACATGCACTCAAAAGATTTATAGTCGTGACTTAATGAAAACTTTCATTTGAAAGTTAGTCAAGGTATAATATCAAACACACTCAAACGATCGACTAAATATATTTCGGCTGACTTAGAAAAAGGGAAGAATACAATGCGACACAGCCCAGCAAAATATCCAGACACGGAGAAGGTTGTTTATGAGTGGTTTCTCCAATATAGAGACTGTGTGTATATAACAGGAGAGTTAATTTTGGAGAGGGCAATAGATGCAATGAAACTTTTATATCCTCAACGAGATTTCGAGCACAAATTATCTCTAGGTTGGCTTGAAAAATTCAAGCTAAGACATGGTATCAAGTCATTTCGTCATTTCGTCGTTTTGGAGAGAGTGGTTCAATTGATATACAAGACATGGCGACAAAATTGGAATCCATAAGAACAAAAATAGATCAATTTTCTATGAAAAATGTTTTTAATATGGATGAAACTGATTTATTTTACAGGTTACAAGCTGATCATTTTCTTGCTACGAAACAACTTGAAGGAAGAAAGCAGGACAAAGAAAGGCTCACAATTGTTATTTGTTGCAATGAAGATGTATCTAGAAAAAAATTCTTTTATGAATTATTGGAAAATATGCAAAGCCACGTTGCTTCAAAAATGTCAACATGAACAACTTGAATTGTCACTATCGTACAAACAAAAGAGCATGGATGACAAGTGTGCTTTTTGATGAATATATTCGTTGGTTTGACCACAAAATGCATGGTAGACGAGTTTTGCTTATGGTAGATAATTGTCCAATCCATAATAGAAATATTGAAGGACTACAAAATGTTGAATTGTTTTTCTTGCCACCCAACATGACATCCAAAATTCAACCTTGTGATGTTGGGATAATAAGTGCTTTCAAGATGTATTATCGTAACATATTTTATCGTAGGATATTGGAATGCTATAAAGTGGGACAGACTAATCCAGTAAAGACCAATGTTTTGGATGCTATCAATTTTGCAATCCCTGCTTGGACAATAAATGTTCAGCAAGAGACAATAGTAAATTGTTTTCGACATTGCAAAATTCATTCGGATGATGCAATCTCAGAAAATTTGAATGAACCCACTTGTGAAAACGTCATTCATGAACTTGAGGTCATAATTAATGATCTCGGTTACCACAATAAAATGGATGTCAATAACTTGTTGGATTATCCGAGTGAAAGTGATATATGTTCAGAGGTCCAGAACTTAGAAGAAATTGTGATACGATCGGAAAAAATAATATTGATGATGAAGTTGAAGATGATACTATACCTTTGGAACCAGTTACGCGTAAGGAAGTACTTATCACATCTAGAACTCTTCCCAATTTTATGATGCAGTTCGAAAAGATAACACTGGAGCTCTTGGATGCAAGAAGAAAAATTAGAGATGAGCTTCAACTAGATTTAAATTTTAAGAAAAAACAAAATACAATAGAATCATATTTCACTAAATTGTCTTAGATATATTTGTACTTTTAAAGAATTATTAATTTATGATATTAATGAGACCATATATTTATATAGGGGTCTTTTGAAAATATATTATCTTATTATCTTATCGAAATTGGTGATTTTTTCCATTGGCCCAAGTCGGGACCGGATGAAAATATTATTTTAGAAAGATTATTAATTTATCGAGTATTAATTTATAGAGATTTTACTATATATGTCATTTTGCATCTCAAGAAATTTAAAAAGTACACTTTATAAAAAGAAAATGATAAATTTTCAAAAAAAATTGTAAGAAGCTAAGAGCTCTCAAGCTTTTAAATTATTTTGTTTTAAAAAATAACAAACAGTGATGCTTTTTAATTAATTTTTAAAAAGAGGTCCTGGGAATCAAACCTTTAACCACTCAATAAAAAACCAACACTAGAACCAATGAACCATCCAGTTATTTGTGATAATGGGTTCTTTTATTTAATATTTACTACATTTTAAAAATTATATAAATAATATATCAAATTTTGTCAAATGATCACGGGTTCCGGTGATCATCTTTTACACTTAAATTCATTATATTATATATAAATATTGATCACTTATATTGTCTCAACAAATTAAATTAGTAATTAATACAAACCAATACAAAATTAAGTGGTGAAATGTATTCATGAAACCTTGACAAGATTGGCGTCCAAACCTCTTAATTAGCTCAAATTTTTTTAAAAAAAGAAGAAATATCCAATCAGTTTGACTTGCGTTGCTATTTTATATTCTAAAAAAATTAACGACTAATTACCAATAAACATAAAAGAGAACTCTATGTGGCAGCATATAATCTCCAAACATATTGTTTTTTTTTTCCGGCTATATATATAATACATCGACAAATCTTTAAATTTGTCAAGTAAATTTTATTTAGACGCTCAAATTATGACTTGTTTCAATTGAATACCTCAACACATGCATGATACAATATTCATATTACTGAAATGAAACGAGGGAGTATAGTATCCTTGTATAAATATTTTCTTCGACCACTTTCAATTAATTTACATTACATTTCTCTATCATTCTACTTGAGTGAAACTAGATTAAAACTTTAAACTTTTCAAATGCCTCAATCTTGCCACTTAAGTTGCACCTAAAGTTGAACTAAGACAATAGACCAAAAGATGCTCTTAACACAAGATGAAAGCATAAACAATTCATATTTTTTGCGTCACTTTCCTAATATAGTATTTCATTGTATTATGTAGTAAATTAATCTCCGATAACTACACCTTCATAAAAAAAATATATGAAAGAGATTAAATTAACCAACATTAATATAATTTTTATCTCTTAGATTTCTTGTGAGGAAAGGAAAAGAGAATAATATATAATTATTTTTTCCACAAAAAATAGTGGGAACTTTTTTTTTTTTCCAACCAATGTCCGTGACCTGGTTATTTCAAATTCGCACCATGGCCGTGCTATTTTAAATTCGTGTCATGTAAGACTCCATTTGAGAGGAAACGCTTCCCCTATATCTAAGGATTTTCTTTAAACACAAGACTCGAATTCAAAACCTGTAGTTAAGGAAGAAATAGTTTCATCCACTATACCACTTGCGTTAGTCACCGTGGAAAGTTTCATGGCGGTGTGATAGTAAGATGCATGAAGCGTACGTGTGGTCCTGCTTGCGCCACAAGCAACTATACACTGCTTTAATTAATTCTAAATTCTTCACCGACAAGGGAGTGCAGTATTTAAGTGGTACAACTCTCCATGATTATTAAAGACGATATATTTATTTAAATTATATTTTATCCGTCCAACAATAGTTATCTACTATATTAAAAATAGTTGTCTAATTTAAAAAATTAAGAGATAATTTATTGTGTCTATTTTACATTTGCTATTAAATATTATTTATCATCTAACACATTTCTCAAAACGTTAAATTTAATAAAGTCAAAGGATAAAATAGTAATATTATCCTACTCCATCCGTCTCATTTTATGTGGCACTTTTCGAATTTCGAGATTCAAACATGTCTATCTTTGACCGTAAGTATTTCATAGATCTTTTAAACATTATAAATTATCAATTATTGTGACTTATAGTAATTTTTACGTAGTTTACAAATATATAAATTTCATTTTAAAAAATTAAAAATTTCGTGCTCAAATTCTTGATCAAACTTAAATTGTTTGACTCATCGAAAAACGAAAAGTGTCACATAAAATGGGATAGAGGAAGTATTAATTATTAGTATTTCTTAAGGGATGTGTCAAGTTAATAGTGAACAATTATTGTTGGATAGAGAGAGTAGATGCATAAATGACTATTTGGTTATAAGCAATACTAGCAATTTTAATAGATAAAAGTCATGATTAGTCAGGATGACTGATCAGATATGTTCATAATTTGGTTAAAAATCGATTCAAATTGAAAATGAATCAAAAGTATTACTTTTTTGGGTTTGGTTTGATTTTAAAAAAAATATGAGAATAACTGAATTTGGTTTAGTTAAAAAAAAAAAAAGGAGCAAATTGTATTTATAATTATATCTAATATATTGATTTTTATGAACTATTTTAAGAATCTTATAATTTTTTCCTCATTTTTTTTTTTAAAAAAAAATTGGTTTGTATTTATGTTGTCAGTTTTGAATTGACGCATATTTTTGTAGATTTGATTTATTATTTGTAGTGATGGTCATTCTTATTTTTTCTTGAATCCGTACAAATTTCTTTGCAGTCTTATTCTGGGCTCTCTAACTTATCTGTAGATTTTTAAAATATAGCAAAATTATCATGAAATTTATGAAGTTTAATTACATTATTTTTTTTTTCTCATTAGAATTAGTCAGTCTTTCTCATGTCATAAGAAAGATAAAGTTTCAAGAATCTTTAGCTTTATAGTATTCTAGCTTACACAATTATCATATACTCAATGCATGGACACTAAAAGCCTACAATTCTAATTAAGAGATGACATAATTAAATATATTTGATTTGTTATGGGTATAATTTAATGAAATGATGTTACATCTATTTAATAAATTTGATAGCTTTATTTGTTTGTTCAATGTCGAGAAATAATAATAGCAAAAAAAAGGAATGAGTATATATGTAAACATTGTTAAAAAAACTAATAATCGAACAACTCAACTAAAATCAATAACAATCAAATTAATAATCTCTATTATATTTGATTTTTTTTATTTTTAATAATTTTAAAAATTAATTAAATTAAATTAATTCTAATAAAAAAAACCGATACAAATCAAACCGTGAACACTTAGTAGTGGTCAACCCCTTGTATGCTTTTTTGTTGGGCCCTCAAAGTATCAAAATTGGCCCTAGCCCAACATTGCATAGAAGAGGACCCAACGTGACATAATGTTTTAAGTTTTAGCCTTTCGTTTACATAAGTAGCTTTTGCACATTTAAACAGCGAATTCACTTTGTATCACCATTTCTTCATAATTGCAGTACTGACAACTGACAACTACCAAAATATTAAATAAAAATACTGATTTGAAAAAATATCACAAGTTTGTCGGTGCACCCAGTCTTACCTTTGAATTTATTCTCTAATATCTATCTTTTGCCTTAACCACATCAAAGAGGAATTACTATCTGACTTGAATGATCGAATTTTGCATTTACAGTTTTGGACCTAGGCATGAAATCTACTTGCCAACTGATCCGAGTTTGAATTGGGAAACGGTGATGATATTTTGTTTGATCTTTATATGATTTCAAAACGCTGATAATTCTCTTCTTTTTCTTTTTTTTCATAATTGATTGAAAATTAAGCAAGTATACACGTAATTTATATATCCCCTTACTTCATGAAATTACATAATTGTGATTTGTGAGTACACATCTAAATTAAGCATTTATAATTACTAAACCACTATTAGGGAAGAAATTTCTGCAAATTTTCCTATTAATGGCTACATTAATAAGAGTACATCAATTATCAATAATTGAATAACAATATATTTAATGTTTTAGATCAAGTTCATAAAATTACTTAAATGGTTGTGTAGGTGATGTCAATGAAAGAAGTTGTCTCCTACCAATATAACCATAGCCAATATTCAATTTAAATGTTGAAAATGACTTTGAATTTTCTACTTTTATTTTTTCCTCCTAAAGCAATTAGAGATCTTTCATTATAAATGCACCACTTAGATTTTTTGTTTTTTATTTTGTATATTTGGTTCAAAATTAGCTTAAATGGAGAATATGATTAGTGGGGAACTGAGAATTTATATAGTTAACTTTAACTTGGTTGAAATTGGGGATAGTACATATTTATCATTATATGAGTACCTATTATATGCTAAGTTATCTTTTCACTTATTTTTATAGCATTTTTTGTATAATGTGTTGTAAAGATTCGATAATTATATATGCCAATAACTTTAATTTAGTTGATTTATGTATATATAGTTAATATCATGTAAATTTGAAATCTTAAGTTAATCGCAACTTAAATATAAGATTCTAATTAATTTGATTTTTCTTTTGAAATCTTTTAGTTTAGGACCTTCTTTTATTGATTCAAAATATGTTGGTACGTAACAAAGGACGACGGTGAGTATATAAATTAAGGCAAACAACAAAAATTCTACTAATTTATGAGCTAATTACCTATCTTCCGATATGTTTTTGATATAAAAAGAACAAGATGTAAATTATTTTTCAATTACAAGATGAACTTTATCCTAACTTACTGATAAAGGACTAAGCCATGTTTGATATTGGCCCAATAGTATGAGGTATCCATCTTTGGCCCAATAATAATGTGTAGCGATGGCCCAATAGAATGAGGTACCTTCTTTGTTAAATTGGATTTTTGAAATTTTTAGCTGCACAATGAACGATCCACGAAAGAAGATCCTTTTCCTCCCCCTTCCCTTTTTTTTTATGAAAAAAGGTGAAATTCGAACAAAATCGATGAAACAAAAGAAATATCTCATACTTAAACATGAGAATTGGGCAACACCGGTCAGAATATTTCTTTCTTTTTGTCTTCTAAGTTTTACCTTCTTTAAGGTGAAATTATTTCTTAGGCTTTATTATAATAAAAAATATCGAGGTAGATACATTAAATTGCCCTTTTAGTAAAATAAATAAGCCATTTGGTTAAGTAACAAGTGTTGTTAATAAATTCATGACGTTTATGACAAAGTCAATCTTATGATTAATGCATAAGGTGTTATTTCAATAGAGTTATAGTGAGACTAGACGTGATTTTAATGTCTAAATAATGACAATACAAAATGTCAAAGTTTTTTATTTATTTTTATGATAAGAAAAATCCACGGCCATTATCTTTTAATTGCACACATAGTAAAATTCTAGCTCTTATGCAATAGTTCACAAACCACACGGAAAGGTAACTCGCACTAAGCCTCGACTCAGAAGGCAAATCCCTTGTTTAAGGGGTTTTGAACTTGAGACCTCCAACATAGAAGTCCCAAGTCTAAATCACTTAGCCACCCCAAAGGGTCAAGTCAAGCTTATTAATTTGAAAGGTAAAAATGTATTAATGACAACATAATAGATAAATCACAATCAAAATATAATAGCAAATCAAAATTTTATCAAAGATAAATATCCTTGAGGTTAACGCCTTTCTTTGAATTTATGAATACACACTTGTAAATTGAAGATAAATAACTTTCAATATAATCTAACAAACTATATCATCTTCTATTCATTTTAGGTCATTCTTTTTTGATTGGATTGTCACTTCAATTACTTGAAATGTTCTTATACCATTGATAAAATTGACTTTTTAGCCCGTACGCACATGATTGAGTGATTGGAAGGTGAGCCTCTTATTTGGGAGATTTAGAATTGAATTCAATCACCACCTATCACTCGGTTATGAGCTTGTTGCATTAGACATTTATATTTTCTATATAATTTACAAGCTACTATATAATAAGCAAATTATCATAAAATGCTCATCCGAATAACAAAGATTGCGGGCAAAAATTGTGATTTGTCCTCGGGGTTAAGAAAAACTTGACTTTTAATCAGATTCTCATTCAAGTATTAAAATTTATATTTTTTAATTACATTCTATTTCCATGCATTCCATCGCGGAGCGTCATTTTCTTGTGTATTTCAATATGGAAAAATTAGCAAACTAGTCAAACTCCTTAACATAATTATTAAAAATATTTATACTTTAAAATAATTATTAAAAATGTCAATTTGTCAATATTTTAGCAGATAAAAGGTATTCTAATATAATTAATTTTTTTCCTTTTATTTCTCAAATCAGGCCCCACATTGGGTTAGTTTTACTTCCCTATACGTGAAAAAGAAGAAAAAAAATTTCCATTACCCACTTTCCCCTCTTTCTAGGATTTTGCCCAAAATTCCTCCTCTCTCTCTTTAAGTTTTTCACCATTGTTTTCTCCTTTCCTTGTCTAAGAAAATCACCTCTCCTATTTTCCTCTAATTTGTTCAAGAAGTCTCACAATTCCTTCAAAATATTTTTCACCCAAATACATTGTCACCAAGTATCTTTTGAGATTTTAAAGACACTATTAATTAAAAAAAAATTGGGTGCTGAAGATTTTGAAAAACTTGTTGAATACCAAGTTGAGGAAGAACAATTTCCTATTAGTTTGTTTTGTACTTATAGTTTTTTTTTTAGAATTTTATATCTTTTCTCAATTAATACTCAAATCAGTATGTATGCTATTAATATTTGTATTCATTCAAAATCTCATGTTGCATAGTTTATGAATCATGTATTTGTTCCTATTCCAAAGGTATGTCAACTAAATATGTATTTTATTTATAGGAAGAACAACTTTCTATTAGTTTGTTTTGTTTTTTTATAATTTTTTTGCAGAATTTTGTATGCTTTTTCAATTTGTATTCAAAACCATATGTATGTTGTTAATATTTGTATTCATTCAAAATTCATGTTGCATAGTTTATGAATCTGGTATTTGTTCCTAATTTGTATTCATTTTAAAGGTATGCAACCTAGTTATGTATTTTCTTTAAGAATGATTGCAACAAATATTCACTTATTCCTTTTCAGTTTTATATTTCATTCTCACTTTTCATCATACTGGTTTTTGTATTTTATATAATATTATACAAAATACTACATAAAAACTAGAATGAATACAAATACAAATAAAATACATATTGGAATGAATACGACTTAAGAAAGGATACAAGATTATGAAGAAAAAAAAATACATAGTGAAAGAAATACATGAATACAAATGTATTTCTTAAATAACTACAGATTCATTTGGCATACCTATTGGAATGAATACAAACTAATAAAAAAATACAAGTTTCATTATACAAAATACAACATGAAAATTAGAATGAATACAAATAGTATACATATTGGAATGAATACGATTTAAAAAAGGTTACAAAATTCTGGAAAAAACAAACAAAAATACATTGTGAGAAAGGCACATGTTTGAGTTTTCTTTGAAAATATAACTAGTGAGAAAAATATTCTCTCTCTGGACTTTCTCCCTTCTGTTATTAAATAATTGTATTTTTTTTCAAATTAAACGAATTAAAAAAAATACATAAATCGATTCTATAACAAACTAAAATATTGACACTTTTAATAAATATTAAAAATGTGGCTAAGAGATTCTATTAAATGCTAAAATATTGATATTTTAAAAATTTGAAGTCTTACCAATAAAAATAATTAAATTTATTTGGGTTTGTTATGAAAAAGAAGTTGAGCTGACTATTTTTTTTCTTAATAATTACTCTTTTCGTTTCAATTGAGGTGATACCATTTAATTTTTGATATAAATATTTTTTTATAAAATAGTTCAAATTTAAAAAACTCTTAAATTATTTGTACAACTATAAATAATTTCATTAATAATAAATAAAAATTTTAAAATTAAATTATTTTTAATTAAAAATACGACATTATTTTAAAAAGTATGGTTTGTACCTAAATTGACAAAAACAAAATAAAAATCAACATCAGCATGAATTTTGTACATTTTAAATGGACCCACAATATCAACTTGTCCCCAACTCATCCTATTTTATCAATTTATTTATACATCTAAAACAGCCCTCAACTTGTTCATAAACAATGAATATTACCTACTCCTATTTGTCATGCAGATAAACTAAAATTGGTGGCGGAGCAAGAATTTTGTTTCAGGGGTGTTAAAATATAAAAAAAAATAAAGTGTTAATATGTAATATAAAAACATAAAACAAATATTTTACTCTAGTAGTTTTCCGATAAAGGGGTGTCGGTCAACACCTTTTAATTACATGTGGCTCCGTCACTACTAAAAGACAGTTTATCATAAAAAATGTCGTGCAGTGAATAAGATTATTTCTTCCTTAATTAGAGATTTCGAATTCAAATTTTGAATATAAAGAAAATCCTTGATAGGGAGCGCTTTTCCCGAATAAGGCTCTATACGTGAAGCAAATTCAGAATAATCGAATTTCATGAAAATGCCAAAAAAAAAAAAAAACTAAAAACAGTTCAGGTAGGTTGTTTTTTTTTTTTTTTTTTTTTAAAGATTGGAGTAATCCAGTATCCCTTTGGCGGTGCAGGATAGTTGTATATCTATATCGGAATATTATTATATATAATATTTCATCTACTAAAAAATATCTTTTCATTTTGATACTAACACCTCACAAATCTGATCTATAAAATATTAGTCCAACTGTCCAAGTGAGTTATCATTGCTAGTTAACAAATAAATTATTTAGATTCAAAATCAGGTCTAGAAGGAAAAAAATATTCGTAGTATAAACCTAACTCTTCATACTTCCTTGTCTGATATACGAGTGATACATTTTTCTTTTTAATTAATCTTATAAAGATAATTCCTTTGTATAATGAAAAATAAATTAATTTTAAATTTCATTTGTTGTTTTTAATAAAATAATCATAAATATATGAGATTTTCTCAAGTGATAAATTTCACAATTTTTTTTAAAATTTTTTTTTTATGTCAAATCAAATGGTGTTGCATTAATTGAAACGAAAAAAATACTTCATAAATTCATACCCTCCAAGAATACTTGTACTCTTTGATTTAATTTCAATTTGATGGGAAATTTAAGAAGAAATGAAAAAGACTTTTTAAAACTTAAAGTTTTAAACCAAAACATGTAAAATGTATTTGAATTTTTTTTATGATATGATTTTAAATATGTTAGGTAAAAATCTGAAATTAAAATACTTGTCAAGAATAAAAGTTTTTTTTTTTTTCGAAATAGATTTAAAAACCAAATAAATTGAAGCAAAGAGATGTATCATTTAAGTTGCTAAAAAAGTAATTTCCTTAAAACAAAATATTGGCATTTGTAATTAAAAAAACTTAGGAAAATATTTAACATAATTTTTTGCAACTTGCAAAAATATCCCCTTTCTTTAGGTTCTTTGCCAATATGCCTTTAGTTAGTTTTCTTTCTTCTTGTTTTTGGTCCTTTTTAGCTTAAAAACATGCAACAATATAAATTGTTAGAGATTTAGATAAACAAGAAAAATATACAAATTTATTATACCCAAAATGTTGATTTTCTTCCCTTTTAGATTTCTAATTCCTTCCAAAAATTTGTCATCTTTAACTACACATACAAGGAAAGTCATTTTCTATGGAAGCTGATGTTTCTATTCTCTCAGCACTCTGAGAGTGTCTTTTTTTTGTGAATTTTCTTGAAAATTAGCAAAAGGGTGTTGTGGTTTTGAGATTTGGGAGGTAGGGTTGGTTGGGAATAGTGAATTTTGAGTGTTTTTATAGTTTTCTGTTGTGAAATTTTTAGTGTTCTTTTTGTGGTTTGGAAAATTGTGAAAAGGGTTGCTGGGTTTTTGAGGTTTGGGAAGTGGGATGGTGAATTTCTGGGTGTTTTTGTTGATATGTTTTGTGTCTTTGACGGCTTCTGGAGTTACTGGAAGTGTGATTTTGATTGGAAATAACAGTACTTTGTCTTTTGAAGACATTGAAGCTAATTTTGGTGAGTTGATCTTGCTTTCTCCCAAGACTTCTTTCTTATTCATTTTTTGTGTAATGGAATGTGTGATTAGTGCTTTTGATGAATTTTGGGAACTGGGTTTTGCTTAATTTATGTTATTCATAAGCTGTTTGAACTGATCTGCTTTTTTGGAGTGGGGGGATTTGATCATATTTGTTATTAAGGGATTTTTCTGGGGGAATGGAAGTTTTCATCTTGGAAATGTCAGCTGTCATATTTTGCAAGTTCTTGTTTTTCAGTTGAAATCTTCAAGGAATCTTTATTTGGATCATGAGAACATGTATGAATGTTGTATTAATAACTTGCATTTACATCTGAAAATATGTTGTTATTTGTCATGGGTTTGGTTCATTGCAATTGATTTATGAGGTTTAGTGATGGTGGTGTTTCTGTTTATGCTGAAAATGTTGAGTGTTGTGATATAACAAAGGTTTCTAATACATTTTCTGTTGGCACGCCTTTTTTCCGGGCTTTGTTTATGCTAATGTACTAATTCGATCTTGCTTCTTATTTCAGCTCCCTCACCAAAGGGTTCAGGAAAATGTGGGAGGTTGTATGTTGCGGAGCCTTTGGACGCCTGCTCAACCTTGACTAACAAGATTGAACCAACTAATAACTTCACAAAAGAACCATTTGTGCTGATAATCAGGGGTGGATGTAGCTTTGAGGATAAAGTTAGAAAAGCACAAACTGCAGGTTTTAAAGCGGCCATTATCTATGATAGTGGATATGGTGATATAATTGCAAGTAATGAACTCTTCCATTGTACAGTTTCTATATTTATTTCACTTGATCAAAAAAATAAGTTTCTTTCTTCATTTCAATTATTCATTTAGTTCGTTCCAACTTATATTATGTTTGATGGTAGTTAACGTATCAAGTGGTATAATGGTACCAGAAATCATATCTTGAGGACGCACTAAAGTGCCCATGATATCATCATGAACTTGCCAACAAAAACTGTAAAAGCCTAGGAATATACATGCCCAATTGAGATGGGATATGATTACATCACAATTCCATAAGGACACTATCTAATAGTTCGTTGTACTGAGTAGTTGAATCATAATCTTTAGCGTAAAAATGGCTGCATGTGCTGCATTCTTGAACTCTTTGATTGCAAGTTTTAGAATAAGGTTAAGTTTGAATTTTTTCTAATATTAATCATTTAAGTATCAATAGTCCTACTAACTGATTTTAGATCTGGAAAAATAAGAAACTTTAGTCTGCAAAATAGTTTTGACAAAAGCTTTTATTGGTGTCTATCTTACTGGCAAAATGGCTTCATGAACTATTGCAAGGGAAATCTCTTGCAGACAGTTGCCAGATTCTCTCAGCTGATAGTAGTTTTGATTCATTGGGGTAGAAGTAATTCCTTCAAAATAGATATAGTTAAAATTGACATTGAACTCTTTACTCCTTGCACAAGCCAGCTATCCAACAATATGCAATTTTGACGCAAACCTGCTGCTTTGCTTTTAATCACCTAATGCTCTGTGTATCCCATATAAAATGTTGATGAAACTTCTGAACTGTCAATTGATCAACCCAACTATGCTCCTTCACTAACTAGTTATTCATAAAGACTGATAGGACGACATATAAAAGGGTCCTTCAATCTGGTGAAGAGAGATTGATCCATGTGAAGGAAGTTTCAGAAAATATAACAAACTCCAATTTGTAACAGAAAAATGATTGTCCAGCTCTTAAGATCTCTTTTAGTCTTTTATTATGTGATACATTTGAATTCACAGCTTTTTGCTTATTCTATTTTGTCCATTGGCATTATGGCTTCTGAACTGTACTAAATACATGTTTACGACTTTAAGATGATTTTTCGGAAACTAGGTGTGGCAAAACTTGTATGTGGCCAATTAAATATGCTCGGATTGAAAATTAAATAACCTAAAATAAAAAGCTCAAAATCCTTGCCAAGCTTATCTCATGATCGTTACAACATGTTTGTCTTCTGTGATTGGCCTGAGCCAGCATGTTCCAACAATGGCGCATCTGAAATGTTCATATCATAGAACTGACAAACTAGCAGATTAGTTTATTGTATAGGAGTAGGGGTTTTACCATGTGCGCACTTAAAGGGTAGTGGCTGCGGATTTCTCTTGTCAAAAAAAAAAAAAAAAAAACTAGCGGATTAGTTTTGCCTACCCCCTTCCACTAGGAAAATAAAAGAGATAAGACACAAGTACCCCCTTGACTATGACCAAATTCCAGAGACACACCTAAACTTACTAACTAGGGTCCTATTTACCCCCCAAACTCATTTTTTTCGTATTTTTGTGCACCTATTGTGCTGATAACTCATAGAACTTTTGTCAGACTTCAAACACCATCTTCATCTCTTCCTTTTGAATGACTTAAGTTTCTATAATTGTTGATTTTTGAGTAAAGTTACCAAGTTCAAAAAAATTGTTTGAATTTTGAGTAAGTAGCTCAAACTCTTCAAAAATGGTTCCGGGTGCGTGTTGGATCCTCCAAAAGTAATGCATTTTTGGAGGATCCGACATGAGTGCAGTAGCATTTTTGAAGAGTCTGATCATCATTGTTTTTGACAACCAAAGGTTTAACCAGACACATGCTACAGTGGCAGGAATGTCTGCTGGTGTGAAGATACTGGCAGTGTTCATTTCAAAAGCTTCTGGAGAAGCACTCACAAAGTATGCTGGCCCTGATATGGAAGTATGGTTAATCCCAAACTTGGAAAACTCAGCTTGGTCAATCATGGCTACATCTTTCATTTCACTACTTGCCATGTCTGCTGTACTTGCAATGTGTTTCTTTGTTCGCCGACATCATATACGAAGAGAACATCCCCGAGCTTCTCGTGTTCGTGAATTTCACGGTATTAGTAGCCGTTTGGTTAATGCTATGCCAAGTTTGATATTTACATCAGTTGTGGAGGATAATTCTACATCAGTGACATGTGCTATATGCCTTGAAGATTATACTGTTGGAGATAAGCTTAGAATTCTTCCATGCCGGCACAGTAAGTTATCCTCATTCCTCTCTTATAGAGGTTATTTACTTTTTGAGTTCATTCATAGTTGGTTCTCGCTTTTACTCCCTCTGTCCCTAATTACTTGTCCATTTTTCCTTTTTTAGGTGTCCCTAATTACTTGTCCATTTTGACAAATCAAGAAAGGACAATATTATTTTACCTATTATACCCTCAATTAATTACTTTGAAAAAGGTAAAACTTTTTGAAAATCTTAAGTTTTTAATTCATCCACTTCAAATAAGGGTAAAATGGTAAACTCACTATGTCAATAATTGTTTTCTTAATAAGTGTGCCATTTCAAAAGTGGACAAGTAATTAGGGACAGAGGGAGTATTAATTATGTTGAAGGTTATGAATGCACCATTTTGTTAAGGTTGTTCCTCCATTAGGAGGATACTCATTCCTTTTGATTTTTGGTACCATGGCAGACTAATCACTGATCATGGTTGATAAGCACTAATGTATCCTCTTAAACATGAAACAATTTTAGTGTCATCACTAAGGAAACTTGACTCGTCTCCCACCAAAAGTTTATGGTAGTGTGACCTTACTGAAAATGCACCCAGCACCATCACTTCTTGTCACCCCACCTCTACGGGTTCTCACTGGTGAGTGTGGTGTTCTGTTTGTAAAGCGTTTTCATCAACAACAACAAAAACATACCCAGTGAAATCCCACGAGTGGGGTCTGGAGTAAAGCGTTTCCATCAGCCTTCGAAATTCATCCATCTCTCAATCTTGTAAATTCCAGACAATAAACTCCCCCCTTTTGACTCACCCGAATCAGTTGTACCATCGTCTCTTTCTAGTACGGAACTCTAAATAAGTTGGGAAAGGTTGTCCTCCTATACTTCTACGCACCACTGTTGGTCCCAAAAGTTGACTCTACTTCCATTCCCTACCTCATAGGTAACTAAGCCGTTGAAATCTAGCTAACCTTTCATAATACTTTTCTAGACCTCCATTCCCCTTCTACGACTCCATATTTTCGTGCTATCACCTCCCTCCACAATGCCTGCTTTTCAACTCCAAATCTCCATAATCACTTCCCCAGTAGTGCCTTGTTCAAAACTCTAAGGTCTGTTATTCCAGGGATATGATGAAGATTCCAACTACTAGTGTTTGGTTTCTGTTTGCCGAGTTCCACAAGCTTGTCATCATAGTTGTGTAGCTCCAACTTGGTATCATGATGCAGAGAAGATCACTCATTACTGTGTGCATATTCTTCTACCATCTTGACTTTTACCCTTTCCAAAGTAGCAGAGCAGTTATAAATACAGTTCATACCTGATTTTTGAAATTATTTCATTTTCTGAAGTCTTCTTGGGGGTGAACTATGTGAAAACTAGAAGTTATCGTTCCAAGTATCATATTGTTGGAATATTTCCCTTGTCCCCAGCTGCTCTATCTTGTATAAATGCAGTATTTGTTGATACGTGTCATAGATGTATGTTCACATTCAGAATTTATTTCTGCTGGAGCACTCGGCATTTTCAGTTATTAAGTTGTCTTGTGGAAACTTCTCAGAATTTCACACTATGTGTGTTGATGCTTGGCTGACATCATGGAGAACCTTTTGCCCTGTCTGCAAACGGGATGCAAGAACTAGCACTGGTGAACCACCAGCATCAGAATCTACACCATTGCTTTCTTCCAGTCTGCGATCTGTATCTTCAATGTCATCTCTGAGGTCATCATTAGCATCATCAGCAGTGATACATATAGGCACAGGAGAATCTCGATCACCTTCAGTTTCTCGTCCTCAATCAATCTCTAGCTCTCATAACCAGCATTCAGTTTGGTCGTACCAGTCACCACATCTTACTATAAGCCGAAGTTCACTGGACCTTCAAAATGCATCTTCTCAAAGATCTCGTGCAGCTTACTTAATTTCATCCAACTCATTGGGTTATCCTTGTCCATCACCTCTTAATTCAAGATATGGGTCTGCGTACATTCCTAGTCCTAGCAATCCCTCGTCGAGCTATATGGGATCAACAAGTCGGCAGCCTAACCCACTGCATCACAGTGAATCAATTACAAGCTTTTCACCATTCGCTTCAGCTAACTCTCTTCCTGGATGTGAGTCGTGATTTAATTGATCATGGCAAACATTAATCAAATTGTTGAAGTCCCTTACAGGGGAACTCAGGTGGGGTTATTCTGACCTCAAATTTCACCTGAAGACAATATAGCTGATTCGTATTGGTTGCTGTGACATCTGGACAGAGGAATACAACAGCTAGCTTCATTGCTCAACACTTCTGTAATATTGGTTTAGTAGTTGGATAGGTTTGATATTTTTGAGGTTTTTACCGAGTGTACATTCTTAAAGATGGGTGTCTTACTGTACGCATTGCGCCTTCTTTTGTTTATTGCTCTTTTTTTTCAACCCTCGATTCTCTAGTGATAGTGATGTTTTTAACCATGTCCACCTGATAGATGGTTGAGGCCTGTAGTTGCATGTAAATATGAATGTCCTTGAGATGACTAAATCTAGTCTTTTACTTGTTTTAGTTTTTGAAATATCCACTGATTTCAAAATATTGCACATATATGTGGTTGAGGAAGTTTGTTTAATCAGCAACATCTTGTGATATTGCTTTGTGTGTTTCTACATCCAATTCAGAGTACACAGGTTGGGAGCTCCCATCTGTATGCCAAGTCCTCAATCATTGGTGCCAACTGCCAACTGAGAGCACATGGACTATCATTAATCGCCAAACAAGCAGTGATATTAACCAAAAAAGATTGTGTACAGAATAAAACTAGCAGCTGCATGGTTTCTAGTTTTAAACACATTTTTATACTGTGGTAAAACTAAATTTGCCTCCATATTTGTAAATACAAATTGTTAATTTCAATAACACAGATTGAAGCACAAACTCTTTCCCTCCACACTTCAGGTTACAGTAATCCTACAAGTATGCCGTTCAAGTAACTTTGATAAGATATCAAGGGCTGTGATCGTGGTAAGAATGAAACTTAACAGCACTCTTAGACCTAAATGTAGTTTGGTTTTCCTGTCGAGGATTTCTCAAGCCAACTATTTGAGGCTGACTGGTGTAAAACTTAATCTTCCTTGTCTTGTTTCTCTCCAGTACGAAGTGGTTGTCTGGCTTCTGCCTGAGAGGTGGAGCTGCTTGGATGATCTCCCTCGTCCCTTGTACCAACAGTTAAGGGTTCCTCTTTCAAAGACTGGATAATCATCACCACCGCGACCACAAACACTATGATGGTCACTGTTCCCATCCCTATCATTGAGTTTATGAAACCCATGAAAGAACCAGAGCTAATACGTTTCTGTATAATATTTCCATCTTTGTATCCTTGAATAAAATGTGTAATTTGGGACCCCTGATCTTCATCTTCAATGCTGTCAGAGCCAACAACCTGTTGCATGAGTAAAAAGTTTGTAATCAGTATTAAAAATTTATAGTGATTTAGTTAAAAGGGACTTCTCCTAGAATTAGATTTATGTGTAAATAATTGTCTAACTCCTTTAATCAACCACTAAACATTAGTATCTAGCCTAGTAGATAATATTCACTAAAAGCATCTTAAGACTTGGAGAAACAACATGATTAAGTTTCATGCAGTGAAATGATACCATTTAAAATGTATGGTTAAGTACAGTTATCCCTGTTGCTTATTTTAGTCAGCACATTAAGCAAAAATGATATGTTCACTTTAGTCGATAAGTTGAAGGCACTATATTTTAGCTGTGTTACACAAGCAAAAAGCCCAGACTCCAAACAATAAACCATAAAATATATTTGCTACACTCGACAAGGGTCAACAAACATGCAATCCCTAGCGCAGACCTGGAAAGGGAGAGAAAAAGAAGTAACTGAACTTACTGAAAAATACTCCTCATCGCCATCCCAAACAACCATTTTTGGCAGTTCAGTTTTCTTAGAAACGTCAAATGATTCAGCAAACCCTTGCCATTGCTTGAACCCGACAAAAACAAACACGAAGTCGCGGTTTGCAGATGCAGCAGCTTTCAGGAGCTTCACTAATTTCTTAGACCTATCATCACTTTCATCTTCCAAAATTGTTAGAATAACTTTTCTCTCATCATCTTTCAGCAATCTCAGAGTTTCTTCAGTAATGGGCAAAGTAAGTGGGAGCAAACTTTGCTTGATATAATCCTCAACAATTTTTTCTGTGATCCATAGCAGGAAGAAGGTTCAGATATTCACCATTATTTCACAGAAGTCCCCAAGACACAACTTCAGCTCAATTCTTAAATCAGTTTATTTTTTGATGTAGTACAGAAAATACAGCAAATGTTGGCAGGTTGGAAGTTAAAGCAATTTAACTTTTTTCATAAATAAGCCTAAAACAATTTAATCAACTGAAAAGTATAATATAAGGTGATAGTCATGCAATCAAATCAATTCCTTAACCACCTAATCAAAACCATCTCAGAATTCATCAAAAGAGTCAACTGATGTTTTTGAATGCTTCCTTTTCGAAGGCACTACAACTAGCAGCAGGTTTGTGCACACTGAAATTCCCGATCTTACTGCCTTCTTCTATCAATTTGTCAAGGCTAGCTATATGATTGATCCCTATTATTTAAGCACATCAGAATCTGGAGTTGCTGACTTCTCCTTTGAAGCGACACAATACAGATAAAGGGCCAATTGTTGAATGAAAGCAAGTTTTTAAACACAGAGCAGGTGGTATTGTTATTATATTAAATATCACAAGATTCTGGTTTGCTCAGGAGCTTCCTAGGCGATGAAAAAGTATTAACTCTTATTAGTTACTAGGAAAGGATGAATATTTTTTTCATAAGCAGGGTGAGATTTTAATTACTTCCAAAGCCTAAGATGACGGACGATGATAAGCTAACCTTCAAAGGGGCCATAGAAGATGCTTTGTTCATCATAGTTTGGATGACGAGCTACCAAAGCAGGTACTTTGTCAAAATCATAGAATTCCATGGTTTTATCCGAGAAATCTTTTGCCACAGAAAACCATGCTCTCTTCTTGTATTTTACTGCAAAATGTGATATAGCAGATTCATTCAAACCAAAGCCTATGAATATAGGAAAACTAGTGCCGGCTGCTTCAACAAATTCACTAATGGCTGAGTCAGAATTGAGTATGGCCACATCTGGAGCAACAAACTTCTTCAAGAATCGTACAAGTAAATCTGCTTTTCTTGGTCCATAATATTCTGTTGGAACACCATGCATAAATATCTTTAAAGTTGGATATCCACTGCATTGAGATCAAAAAAAGAAATTCAACATCTTCTAATAAAATAATAATGATCAGTGTCTTTTAATTTCATAAATAACAGGAGAAGTAGTCTAATTTCCATAAAGCATGTGCATTCCTGCAGTTCAGCATTATTTTTTTTTTATTTGTTCAAGGGAGAGCAAACAACATCAAATTAATCATCACTTTGGTGCTTTTCAGTGTTCACTCTCTAGCAGGAAAAAAAGTAACATATTGAAGTGCACGACAGCTGAACTCTTGGGGTAATCCAGCCTCATTTGAAATAAAGATGGTGCAGAAAGTACATCAGAACTCAAGTCTCAAACTCAAATTTTCCCAATTAAAAGGTTCAATACCCATACAACTTGTCATCTCTTTTGTCTATTGATTTCAACTATCCGGATTACACCTTCTCTGTGTCTGTCACCTGACTACTATATAAGCACAAGAGAGATCCTAGACAAAGAGAGGGAAGGAACAATATTGATGAGGGAGAGATCAAGATTGAGAGAGGAAGGAAACAAGGGAGATCAAATTATAATCAGAGGTAGAATTAATGGAGGTTCAAGGAAAAGGAGGACGTGACAGATGAACTGACACAGAAAGATGGATGTGGCTGGGACCTCAACGACCTTTCAGCATCTAGATTTTTTTCTTTTCAACTTCCGTTGTAACTCCTTTACTTTCAAACACATCATCTTCTTTTTACACGTCAATACAAATCAAATTTCCTATATGGTGTACCTAGGAGAGTAAAAATGAAATCCAATTTTAAAGCAAACTGTTGTGATCACTATCACTTCAGGAAGGAATGGTTGATGGGCTGGGAAATTCGGCATCAGCCTCTTAGATCTGCGGCCAGCATTGCATCCCTCAGCTTGCCGTCTTAATTGATATATAAGAAGACTGATAGTTTTTTATCATTAAATGATAGTTGTTGACGAATGAAACTCCCTCCGTTTCAATTTGATTGTCTAGTTTTGACTTGACATGGAGTTAAAGAAAGTAAGGAAGACTTTTGAATTTTATGGTCTTAAACTAAAGATATGTAGAATGTAATAAAATGTCTTTTAATTTTGTGCTCTTAAACATACCATGTGGAAAGTTGAAATTAAAGATCTGCCAAAAAAGAAAAGAAAGATACATGCTTTATGAAATGGACTAAAAAGGAAAGTAAGACGAACAAATTGAAAAGGAGGAAATATGAAAAATGTCTTATCAAACGAATGAATACCTAACTTTCTTGAGTTCTTGCAAACCTGATTTAAACAGACGTAGATCATACATTGTGAAACTAATATCAGAAAAACGATTTAGTGATAAGGTTAAAAGCACACATACGCGATGCCATATTTTGAACCAACACGTTTATACTTGTCAGCATCTATTTTTGCAATACTTATGGGCTGCTTCAAATCAGCAAGAATGAGAGCAGCTTTGTCCAACTGCAATGAACTTAAACTTCATCAGATTGCTTTTAGAGGTCAATCAACACATATAGAATTCAGTACATTAGACATGGTCGAAATTCAGGAAATCACATGAAACCACGTATCACATAGAATTCAAGTTTCTTCGCATGAAAAGAAATGTGCATATTAAATGCAATTGGAGGGGGGGAGGGGGGAGGAGGACCTCACATATACAAAGAACAGTTGTAACCTCATCCCTCAAGCAGTTTCATATGGACAACCCCTCTTCCCACACTAAAACAGAAGCCATCCAACAGAGAGATAAGATAAAACATAGATTCTCGCATAAAATATGCGATCTTAAGCTTAATACCATCAATCAAATAGTCCATTACTTAATCGGAGATTATTTGTTCTCATGAGTCCAAACAGACACTGCATTGGTCATATGGGTATGCGGACTTTATACGGAGATTATTTTGCTAATGTGGCCAACCAGCTACCCCTCAGAGGAAAGATTAACTGATAACAATGGTAACACACAATATACTTAGGAAGCATTAATAGTAAAAATTACTTTCACAAAATGTATTGGAAATCCAAATCTACATATTGCCCAAATGACATAATCATTCTTGAGTCCAGATAACTTTTCATTGGAGAAGCAATCAACCTTTTTGAGGTTAATTGAAGAGTCCTTTATCAATTAAGGTAGAAACACAACCTTGTTGGTAGTTATTTCTTTGTCCACCAAAGGTTTGGACACATGTCAATAAATCACCTAGTGTTTTTTTACTTCCGATTGGATTAGAACATGACACCTCATGGTTCTCAATCTAGTTGATCAACCACTAGGCTAGTGCAATTAGTCCATCTACACTTTTTAGTCTAATTTCGCACCCAAGTGTATGGCATTGTGGGATGAACTGGGTGCAAATCTCAGAGACCAGAGTTCAAAGTCCAACAGAGACAAAAGAAGATTAGATTTCTACCTTCGCCTAAGTGTTGGTGGCCAAAGTTACTCAGTAGTTGTGCTGGTGGATATGACACTACATACAAGCTGGCCAGACATCACCATCAGAAAAAAGTTTTATTTTTAATACTAATTTAGATCACAAATCCCACCAAACGTATCATAAAACTAGGTATAAGTTTATTCTAATTTTTTCAGATCTTAATTCATTCAACTCATTAGGCTTTTCTTCTTAGTAATTTGGGTCAATTATCTGATTTACTCACACTTGACCAATCGTATCTATTGCAGTTATCCACTTACAATCGTAACTTAGTAAGTTAAGTGATTTGCACCTACGAATTACTACAACATTCTAGTAAGATCTATTAAAGGAGAGGTCTCTAATAAAAAAATAAACAACACTAAGTAAATTAAAAAGACCTGAGGAGCAAGTCGTTTGCAGTGGCCACACCAAGGAGCGTAGAATTCAACCAAAATATAATCGAAATTGGAAATTGCAGCATCAAAGTTAGATTCATCAAGTTCCAATACTTTTCCACTCTCCACGGCGAACTGTTGCTTCTGCTGTTCCGTCTCCGCCGCCGTAATGAACGGCCATGAAACCAAAACTAAGAGGAGGAAGATGAAGAAAAAAGACATAGTATTGTTTTTCATCATAGTAGTTGAATAACAATGAATGATGGATCTATCTAAAGACTTGGAACATTTTGGACTTCTTTTTTTCTTCTTTTATGAATTGTGTTGCTATTTGATTGTCTATAAGAATTTAGGTGTGTTCAAATGTTTTTTTTTTTTTTAAATAATTATTACTACAAGAAAAAATGGATTTTGAAAGTAAATTTTGCATCAATTCTAATTGGCATAATACATAAATTGGACCCTAAACTTGACTTCAAATTTTAAGTATGACCTCTAACTTTCATAGTGCACAAGTAGACACTTTAACTATCCAATTCTTAAACAAAAAAACACGCGAATCCAACCTGGCATAATGCGTGATTGAGACGCAATTCAGGCGCGTCAGGGGTATTTTTCGAGGCCCACAACAGTAAAAAAAAAAACGGAAATGACAATTTTACCCTTAATGAATCCCTTTTAAATATATTTTTATTTTTTTCAAATCAAAATCCCATTTTTCTTCTTCTTCTTCCAAATTCTAGTACTCAAGCTTTTTTCCTCTTTTTGTGCACAATTTCTGGTCATTTTTATGTAATGGCTTCTAATTTTTTTTGTCAAAATCGAGCAAATTGGGAAAAGAAAATACGACCCTACCCTTTTGTATTTTAATTTTTTTTTTAATTATAAAATACGTGTAATTTTTTAAATTACGTGGCAGCCACTGAGTGGCTCAATAAGCCACGTAGGCGCGTTTGTATATCACACAATTTGGCTGTTGGATTCGCGTGTTTTTTTGTTTAAGAATTGGATAGTTAAAGTGTCTACTTGTGCATTATGAAAGTTAGAGGTCATACTTAAAATTTGAAGTCAAGTTTAGGGTCCAATTTATGTATTATGCCATTCTAATTTGGCCTTGTATATTTGAAATTGTTAATGGTTAATTTAGCAGTTTGGTCAATATTTCAATTTGAAGTTAGAAATCGAGAATTTAAAATTTTAGATATAATTAAAAAATATTTTACATAAAGTAATGATCTATTTGTAGATATGGCATCACCAATAAATAATAATGTGTGAGTTTAAGTAATATTTTTGTTTTAAGACACCAAAGACTACCTCTAATTTGATTTGATTTGATTTTCACTTCTATATAATCAAATTATTTGATTTTCACTTCTATATAACCAAATCATTTGATTTTCACTTCCATATAACCGAATCATAAATCACTTCTATATAACCAAATCATTTGGTTTTCACTTTTATATAACCGAATCATAAATTACTTTTTGAATAGCGATTCATTAAGTAATTAATATTATTTCAAATAGACATTTGGAATAACAATTTATTAAATTATTAATATTATTTCAAATAGACATTTGAAATTGAACATAACGTAAAAAAAGAGGGTATGAAAAAATATAGAGTTTAAGTTTCGTTTGTTTATATTTTTCTAAATCTTAATCATTTAGAAATATTTTTGTGGTAGGCCCTGTCCCTGGTGAAAAATATAGGGAATTAACCTTTTTCCTTGAACCCTGCTACTAAGAAAGATGTTCACTTCTTAAAATATCCTATATATGTAGGCAAGAACAAGGGAAGGGGTCAGATTTATTCCGATGGCAACAAGAGTAACAATACAATTTATAATGCTACAACAACATGTATAGTAAGCAAAACCCTACGAAAAGAAAAAAGGGGTATGAGATAACCATAATAGATGCGTCGGAGGGATGTCAAGTGGTTGATATTATCCTTCTCTGACCAAAACTTCTTGTTTCTGAGGGCGAATCTATCAAATTTGATCAACAATTAACGAGTAATCCCAATGTAGGCGGGTTTGGTCAGGGAGATGCAAAAATAGTACTACAAGATCCATTACGTGTCCAAGAACTTTTGTTCTCTTGACATCTGTTATTTTGGCACAAATCTTTTTGGTTCTTAAAAAACAACAGTTTGAGAAGGTTCAATTGGCTAAATATCATTTAAGATGTCTATAAAAATGATAGTTCACTGTTACTCCATCTATTTTTACTCACCCTACAATCATCATTTTAGCCACAACCACCACCTCCTTCCATCCACAACCACCATCCTTAGCTCAACCACAACCGTCACTATCATCAATCACCAAAATCAATTTTTATCACCATTAACCATCATTTGCAATAATCACCACCAACCATTATAACATCCACTAATCATTATCGATAATAAAAATAATTAGTCAACATAAATATCGTCAACCGTCATTATCATCAGCTATTAATATCATTCCACTACTAATTATCAGTCGTCACCAACAACACGATTAATCATTGCTCCCAATTACTATACCATGATATACTACCTACAACCACTACCATTAGCCAACACTATCCCGAATCACACACAATCACCATCATTAGTCATCACAATCACTCATTGTTATAAATTTTAAAATATTTTATTGTTGTAATATTAGATCAATTTAATATTTTCTTTGAATCTTATAATATTTAATTTTCAACAAAGACAAACAAGATCTTAATACAATAATTTGTTTTTTTTTCTTATTTAAAATTAAAAAATGTGAAGTTAAGCCGTTTGTATTGAATGTCAAACTAAAATATGGTAGGCGCTAGGCTTTAATTATTCGAGGGAAAAAAGAAACTTTTGATTTCTCCTTGAAATTCCTCGAGAGAACACACAAATTATAGATTTTCTGGTGAAATTAGGAAAGACCCAATTCAGCTGTGAAAACACAGATCGTTAATTTAGTAGAAGAAAATAGTAAAGATTTTATTTTTTTGCGATGAGTTCACGAGGGCTGCTGCCATTGATGCATCTTGTTAGACTTAATGGAGTCCCAATTCTGCAGCAGTTGCAATTGGAGGAGCGGCTACTAAGGACCTCATCTCATAACTGGTGTATCGTGAATGATGGAACCAATGAACCCACCATTGTCATGGGGATTTCAGGGTGAGCTATCAATTTTCACCCTTTGTTATGGTATGATGATGTTACTTTTCCTTTTTTCCATAATACTTTTTGCTAGAAACATTTCTTGATTGTTTCGATTGGCGGGTTCGTTGTACAAAGATCAATTCTTTGTGGGTTGTTATAGCTTTTTGGGTTTTTTGTTTAATGATGGACTAACCCATAGTTCTTAATAGAATGTGTGATAGTAATTGGTGCCTTTTTTCCATGAGTGGCTTATGTATATACATCTATACTGAGTTTGTTGTTGTGCTTGATTGGAAATGAAATTTAGGAGTTTGATGTGATATCAGTTGCTCCTCTTGGCCCATGATTTTTCCCTTATTTAAAAGGGTTTCCACGTAAAATTCTTGGTGTCATTATTTTCCCATTTTATTTCCATCACTTAGACCATATATAATTTTGTGTTTGTCCGCGTTTTCCCAACAGAAAGCAGTAGAAACTTGTTTCTAAAACAAATCATAGATGTTTGTGTGGGTATAAATCATATCTTAAAGACTTTTTAAAGTTATATTGTTACTAAATAAAGAAATCTGTAATTCTTTTTGGGACTTTCTAAAAAGGGTTGTGTGTCACATAAATTGGAATAGCAGGAGTATTTGTTTTCGTTTCATAATTGTAGTTTTGCAAGTCTTTGAATATTAGAAGTTACTTTGAGTGGGGTATACATTTTGAAGAGTTTCTCTACAATGAGTTATTAGGATGATTTGGTTCGGATGCTATCTGAATTTCTAGGATGTTCACTATTCTATCAACTTCATCTCCATATATATAAAAAAAGTAGCTTGAAAGAAAAGTCTTCAAATGGGTTAGGAGCACGTCACAAATTCGTACCGTGAGCCAGACTCGTTATCCACTGGATTTCAATCTGCATGCCACTGAAACTGGGGGTTTCTTAGTTATCACAAGAAAAAATAAGGATCTTTAAGTTGTTCCTAGGTACCATTAAAAGTTGCAAAAGTAAGAGGCAAAGGCCACTTGTTTCTATATCTCACACTGGATGATGGATGCGCTAGGATGAGTGTGGCGTCACTTTTCATTTACATCTACTTAATAGTCATTTTTAGGGTGGGGGTGGGGGGGAATTATACCTCTAACAGCTCAATAAGCGATCAATGAATGAAATTTTTCCAGAATATCTGCAACTGTGTGGTTTCTGAAAATAAGAAGTAAGCAGATCTTATATTCCACATGTCAAGAATAATTTGTAAAGATTCTTCTTGGTTTGATTTAACTTAGTGAACTTGCAGAATATTAGCATCTGCGTGGTTTCAGGAGAAAAAGTAATCAGAGATAAATTTTCTATGAATCTAATATGTTCCACATGTCCTGAATAATTTGTAAAGATTCTTATGTAGTGAGCTATCATTGTCAACTTATGACTCCATTTGTGTGTCATAAAGACACTGATAACAAGGCCAGTTTTCCAATTTCAGATATCGTGTAGACCATATATTGGTTGGGGCTAAGCAGTCAGTATTACCTACACTTCTGGTGTGCAAATTCTGATCTTTCAGTTTTTAATTGATGCCAGAAGTTACGAGTACTTGCATGCCATAGCTGTAATGATAGAACTTTACTGATGTATGTTTTGGATTGTGTAATTTTATATAACAGCATTAACCATTTTCACAGAAAACCTGCTGAACTTCTTGAAATCGGTCCTGTTTTACAAGACAAGGTTCCAGTAGTTAAGAGGTTTTCTGGAGGGGGGACTGTAATTGTCGATCACCAGACAGTTTTCATCACATTCATATGCAACACAGATGCTCTCCCTAGTGTACAGCCATATCCTAGGCCCATCATGTCATGGAGTGGCCAGCTGTATAGCAAAGTGTTTCAAGGAGTTGGGGATTTCTCTCTTCGTGAAAATGGTACTTTTTTTGCTCAAGGATATTGTTCATCATTGACTGTCCAGAAAATTTGCAGGAAGTGTTGCAGGTTTTCTTCTTCGAGATCCAAAAAAGAAAAGACAGAAAGAACACTTCACTTTTTACCTGTCCAAAGAAGAAAAAACCACTTGCTTTTAAACTTTGTTAAGGAGGAAACACTTGCTTATGCTTTGCTGTATGGTTTTGTTTGCACAATATTAGTAAAACTTATTGGACTGACAAAAAGAAACTGGAAGTTTCATCTGGCTGACAATGTATTTGTGCATATACTGGGGTCTAGAAGGTTGAGTGTCAGTCTGACAATGCTGTAGTAAGAACTTATTCTATGATGGTGGTTGTCCTCCTATAAAACTTTTAAGCCGCACTCATGACTCATCAAGGGAGCTTCCTTTTGTATAGATTTAATTGTTTTGTGGAATATAAGGTTCAAGAACTTTCTTGCTAACTTCCTGACAAGAAAAATCACATTCATTGGACGACCACTTGGATGCTTCTTTTCCGTATTTTATTTCTTACTGCTTGCAATGTTATATTCTTTCCTCTCTGGGCTGTTGGTTCCCGTTTCTATGTACAGGCTTACTTAGCCTTATAAGAATGGTGAATGCTACCCCCCACCTGTCACTATCCATTTGACTGCTTGAATGTCTTTTTTTCCAGCTCCCACATTAATATGACTTGAGGAATTATTGTTTCATGTATTGCTCACCAACTTTCATAGATAACCAACTTTATTGTACTTCTACATGATCACAGATTACGCTTTTGGTAACCGCAAGTTTGGGGGAAATGCTCAATCTATCACAAAAAGGCGTTGGGTTCATCATACGTCCTTTTTGTGGGATTATGAGATGATGAACATGGGTTATCTCAAACTTCCAAAACGAGCTCCTGAATATCGACAGGTCTGCTAATACTTTTGCAAGTTCCTTGTTCTACTTGTTAAATAATCTTGTGAGCATTTTCTTAAAGAACTTGATGATGCAGCTGATTTTTTGACATTGTATTTCTTGAAACACTCTGATGTTGGCAAAATAATCTCAGCCGTGTTTAAGATTGATGCCAAAATTTCATTCTTGTTGTATGTTGCATCATATGGGCCAGCTATGTAATTAACAGAAGGATATTGTTCAGTTAGTCATTAATAAAATATTTTCATAGCCAGAAATAGTTTTTTAATTCCCTCCAATGTATAGTACATTACTACATTCTATAGGGAAGAATAGTAGTGTAATTCTTGCACTTCATGAATCTTATTCTTAGCCTGATGGTGTCAATGCCTGTAAGTTGATACTGACATCTTGGTAAAAAGATGAAGCATGGGTAGCTTCTTCATTTGCACCCTTTGATCCTTCTTGTACTCTGCTCTCTTATCTTTAATTACATTTGCACAAGTAATAATACTCTGGTAATGTCTTGATAGCTGCGTTATACCATCCCACAATTGTCGAACATGTTTTAATTTTATTTGACTTTGCAATTTGCTTGTTGTTGTTTTCTCATTGATGATAGTACTGGAATCCTGAGGGATTGCAGTATAAGATGCACAGTGTCAACTAGGAAAGTATTCAACTTCTAGGTTTGGAGGATATGGGAAGGAATTTGCTATAAGATGCCAATGCTTGATGATTATGTAAGTGAATGTTGAAGTTTTGGTACAGTTGACGGTGGTACCTTTTGTTGAGATATTTCATATTATGTTGATGATTCTTATCACATGGTATCAGGTTCTTGTTACCATTTCCCAATCTAGTTTATTGCTCATGGCTTTTTTTCTCTATGTAAGTTGAGTTAAATATTCTCATGTCCGAATCTAGAGTAGTTCCTATTATATGCAAACTCATTTGCTAGTTGATAATTTCTTCACTACTTTTTGTTTGCACAAGTTACTTTTCCGATGCACATTAAAAATTTGGTTGCTTGTCTCTGAGAGTGTGTTCCTATTGGTTATTCAGGCAAGAGACCATTCAGACTTTATTTGCCGCATGAAGGATTATATATCTCGACAAGAATTCATCAATAGAACCATTTCTGCACTTGGCAGCCAGTTTTGTGTAACTCCTCTGGATCTTGAATCATCTGACTGTCCTGATGACACGAAATTTGTGCCCTCGACTAGACTACTAGGAAAACAAGAACTGGAGGAATGCTTCGAGTCTGAATCTGGGAATGTCATACTTCAGTCACTGTAACTGCTGCAGGACCTTTGCTTGATGGTGCTACTGTACGCCAATGTACCTTAATTGATTGTTTGCTCGAGGAATACTTTCCAACTCATTCGCGTTGCTACTTTGCTCAGACAAAAATACTGAGAAGAAGTGCTACCTTTTTACCATTGTGCTAAGCAGTGGGCATTGTTTGTAAGCACATCGATTGAGTGCTTACACTAATTATTCTCTGGACAAATGACCATCTCTCTCCCCTTCATTTGGTTCTGTAGTTTTAGCTAGTAGAGGTCTTGGTGGGAAGTGAAATTTACACAGTGCCTCTTGATTATACTCTTTAAGTTTTGCTTTTCAATAGTCATAGGTATTAAGAATATGTTAACAAGCACATTCAAAAGGCATGTCCAATGTAACAATAACATCATGTGTAATATGAGTTTTCTCTTGACTAGACCACCTTGATTATCTAGTGGAATAAGGATGCAATTGTACGTTGATGTGGCAGTGGTGATAGAGGGGAATGAGATAGTGGTGGTGGAAGCAGAGGGTGTAAAATTGTTTTGGGATGGTGAGGTGGCATGCCGCGTGGTGTCCACTTCACCAAAATGTCAGTGTCATGTAGGATGGATTTTTTTACCTAGTATAGAAGGATATATTTGAATATTTTCGTTTAGTATAGAAGGATAAATTTGACTTTTCCCTTTAATTTTTAAATGGGAAAAAGGGAATAAGGAATGAGAAAGAACTTGCCACAGGCTCACAGTGGAGAACAAAAGCCTTGCCTGTAACAAAAGGAAAACTTGAAATTTTGGTAGATTCATCCAACAACGAGACAAAGCTTAACTGTTAACTACTTGACGTCAAAACTACACTCAACCTGCAAGCATTTTATAATAAGATGGTGTTGAAGTTTGCAACTGTTTATGAAATTATGATGTCGGTCGTCTTTGTTGGTACTGAAATTTGGTTGTTAAGTTGGAAATTGGTTATTTGTTTTGATGTTTCTTTAAGCTAGTAATGGACTTAACATTACTTGTTTTTACTGATTATGGCAGCTGATAAACTGTTCTGTTTTGTTATTATAGTTTTAAAGCTAGAATTTTATTTGTTGATGTATGTTTTTGACAGTGGAATACAACACTTGATAAAACACATATTTAGTACAAAGAGAAAATAACCAATGGCCATTCTAATTCATTATCAAATTATCCAACTTATACTTCATGGGTCATGGGGTCCTATTAGTTTTTGACATCCACACTTGACGCATGTATTTTGCTCAGTAATCTCTTTTTTTTTAAAAAAATCTCCTCCTTCTTCTTTAATCATTTCCTCAACCCTAACCACTGTAAACACTATCTTTTACCTCAAAAAATTCTTATATGCCTAACAAATCAAAATCAAACCTAATGGAAATGATTTTATACCTAAAAATCAAAATAAAAAATGGTACTATTTCTGCACTATTTATATGGCTCTACAAAGCTTTGAACAAACCCAAAAATGGCAACGATGAAGATTTGGTTGATGTTTTCCTAAGGGTGAAAGAGAACACGGAACTTCAATTTCCAATCACAAACGACCCCATTAAAGTTGTGATTTTCGTAAGTTTGCTCTAAATAGTTGCAAAGATAAATCATTTTTTTCATATGTCAGCAAATCAACGCAACGTCCTAGTCCACATCCCTATTAAGGTTTCTCCTTCAAGATTGTTCTTCTTCACTCTATTAGGTCCCTTGTCGTGTGTGTTCTTAAAGCTTGAGTTCTTGAAAGACAAAACTCACCTGTTTAATGAATGAATCATTTTGTTGTTTGTTCACTTGAATATATCAATCACCAACAAGAATTGTTATCCGCTGAACAAACAACCTCGTCCATTCTCATTGGAAAAGTACGTTGTCCTTCTCACCAACCAGCTGACAGGACAGCTTTACTGTTGTTCACCATATGAACTTGAACGAGAGCTACTCTACTTGGGACCGGGTCCCAACATTTGTGAGAATCATCAAAAATACCTGAAATACTACAAATCCCAAAAGAAAGTAGAGTAAAAAAAAATCATGCCGAAACATTATATTAAATAAATGATAACTAAACAACTGGTTGGTTAATGATGGGAATTCTATAATTGAAAAAAGATTTCTTAGTCGTTCCACATAAACTAAATTCTTGATTTCAAGAAAGTGAAAAAAAGATGAAGAAGATCAACGAACTCTATTCCATTTCTTCCTTTCTACTCCCTGAAAAACTCTGCATTCTATATTTGCAAAAAATTATTTTGTTAGTCCCACAAGTCGTCAAGAAGGTGAAAAAAGATCAACAGAACACTACCATTTCATTTTTGTAGTTGAAGAATTGTGTAGGTATGAATTATTCTCCATTATTCCTTTCTTTCTGAAGAATTCTCTGTCGTTGTTATACAACAATCAACTATTTGAAAAACTTCATTTTCTTTAGTTCTAAGAGAGTTTGTGAGTATTAGTTGTTCCCATTTGTTTCAAATTTTCAACTAGTTAGTTCTGATTATACTTTATATGTTTTAGTTTCAATATTAATTTTTGAACAATTCATGTTGTCATTATTACTGATCTGTTTTCGATATGAATTTTGGATATAATATAGTACAATATTTTTCTTGAATGGCTTTAATCTTGATTCATACTTTTCTCAATTATTGTTTCATTTTCTTCAGTTCTAAGAATAAATAGACTTGGTTGCTATCTCAGAGCCTACACCACCTCATGATCCCGAACGAAACTATTGATTTCTAAATTTATCATTTTTACATTGAGAAAAAAGAAATTTTGATTTCTAAATGAGTTCTAATGTAATCTCTAATAATGGGCGAATTTCTAGCATACCCTAAGCTAATCTTTGATAATGGACGAATTTCTAGAATAGAGTGAAAATAATTTCTACAATAGATCAAATATTGTGAACCTGCAAAACACTTCAAATTTTCAAGATCTGTGTCCCATGTAAATTATGGATCTATACTTTTGATTTTGATTCAACTTATATGAGAAGAGAAAATTAGGTCAAAACTTTGAATTTGTGACACAAGAAAGGAAGGATACCATAGATGATTTTTAGAAAACAATTTACAAGGTAATCTGTTGTGGTAGAACTTAGCTAAACACTGTGTGGGTGTGTAAATTATTTATTTTGTTGTCCTTTTTATTTAAGAAATTAACGTGGCTCTTCCTCCGATAAAAAGGTTAAATACTAATGGTTCATTTTATTAAAGAACAAGTCATTTTTGGATTAATTATTTCATGACTCTTATTCCATTTTTAATATAGGATAAAAATAATATAATCTACACTACACCGATAATTAATTTGGGGATAATGTATAACGATTGATGAACAAGTTATATACACAGAACTCTTAGGGATTTAGATGGTTGAACTGGGATTTACATGGTATAAGGATTGATTTTGGGCTATAATTTGGGTGTGGGCCAAGTTATTTGGTTGGTCTTTAATTAGCTATATGAGTCTTTTAATTATAGGTAAAAATTAAATAAATATCGGGTGGCTTTTAGGATTGAGACACGTGTTCCCTTATTAGAGTGAATGATACAAATGCTCTACTTTTTGGATGACAGGGACTCTAGTGTCAAAATAGTATAATGAAGGGTATTCGTATATTATTTTCGATAGTTCATGAGTATATTTATATTTTTTCCCTAATTAATGACGTATTGAATAGATGTTGAAATTTGATTTAACCTTTAAAAATAACACAATGACAACATATTTTAGTATTTCATTTACAATGTTTCTCTTGCACATATACCCCTTTACACACTAAATAATTACACTATATACCCCCAACTAATTTCACATAAATGATACTAAATCAATATCATATAAAATATTGATATCATTAAGGTTGATAATTTCGCTTAATTGATACTATCATATATATATATATATATATATACACACACACGGTATTGATATCACTAAGGAAAGACAATCCAACATGTTCACACAGTAGAAGATGTTGACAATGAAGGAATGCTAGTTGTATTTCTATCTCACCATGAGGTTGTTAGCTAAAAGTTGATTTAAATGATACGATACAATAGATTTTTAATAACGATCAAAACAAACATTGTAATTAAACTAACAATATAATACAATACAACGAATCACAACCATCTAAATAAGGTGTAGATGAAAAGCAGTGTTCACGTCACTAGATTCACAACTCCACAATATGCTCATAGCTTGGATCTTCAAATCCAATATTATCTCCCAGGAGGTAGACAATATTGTATTTGAAAAATATCCGATTATTGCATTAATTGTTTGTTGAGTTGAAAGTTCTCAAGAATAAATATTGTATTTTTTAGATATTAATATTGTTTTTCCAACAATTAATAATAGGATTGGAAAAAAAAATCGTGCCGATGACTTATCTATGAGTAATTAATTAGCTTTTGAACTTTGAATTCGGGAACCCCATAATTTCACGATGTCATTGTACACTGGAAAGAAAAAAAAAAAAAACAATTTCAATATATCCATTTTTTCCGCCGGCTTTTACATATGGCACGAAAAACAAAGTATTCAGTAATAACAAAGCGATTTTTTCTGCCGGCTTTTATATATGGCCCGAAAAACAAAATAATTCACCAGTAACACGACGTAATGATATTAATCCAAGTATGTGGAATGGAATACTATCTGACCACAATTTATCGTATTTTGCATCCAAAAGAATTGTCGTTGAGAAACATTTGGTGTGTGAAAATTTATGGACTTGTTATTATCCTATTTATTTAAACTAGAACTAGAATTGCGGCAGTAAGTACCTTCCTTATTCAAATAAAATTTGTCACTTACTTGCCAACTTGTTTTATTTTAACATATTTAAACTTATTATTATTGTTTTTTTTTATAAGTCAAAAGTGCCAAGAAAAAAATAAAAAAATATTTTTGAAACAGTAGAGAAATAAAAGTTAGCTGAAAGAGTAATTTGAATAGAATTACCATCCGAAATATTTTTATTTATGGAAATCTCAATTATATTTACCAAAAAGGTAAGGAAACAAATTTCCTTGTCATAGACCTATTCTAAACCCTTTCCTGGTAGTATTTGGACACATTAATCATTATTTAATTTAAAGTTGATTCTATTAACCCACGTTTACATTATTGTTCTCAGAAGCTATTGCAACGGAAATTAATTAGCAGCATTGTTGTTCTCAAAAGTTAGGAACGAAAGATGAAGTTGGAAGAAAACAAGAAGGAAAAATATGCGGAATCTGCTCAATCTCCTTATTCTGCCCAACTTCTTACTTGTCATGGTGATGTTATGGTCCAATGGACAGTGGACAGATATGGTGTTTTTGGAGGGATAACTGCGATGTTTCAATTATTCAGAACCACGAGCAACATATAACTCTTAGTATCAAAGCAAATCAGATCAGTGAGGAACACTTAAAAAAAAAGCAAATCAGAACAATAGGAACACTTACTCACTAATCTGAAAAAAAGACAAGAGAGCTTTGAAATAAGACTTTGTATTGCTTAGAAGATAGCTTATAATTTGAGTGATGAGATTGCAAATGAGAGACCCTCTATTTATACTCCTCCCTAAGGGTCTTTGGATAAATAATATTTACAATACAAGTCCCTCTATATTTACACTTTGTTTCACATTCTAGAATTTCTCTACAATTTGTAGGATATTCTAAAGTCTTCTTGAAAATATCTAGGGGTTTTTAGAGTTTTTCATAAGCCTATCTACAACTCTAGATTCTTCTCCCCTATTCCGGTGCCGAATTTGAACAGTTAGTCCTAGCATGCAGGTCAGATAGCAACGTTCAACTCCCGGAAAGTTGTAGGCTTCCCGAGTTGAGATGCTTGAGACTTGAAGGATTCAAACTCATGAATGAGGAAACGCACTTTGTTGACTGTCCCAAACTAGAAGAGTTGATTTTGAATGAGTGCTGCATAGGTAGTATATGGAAATTTAAAGATGTCATAATACATTTCCTGAAACTGAAAATTCTAAGGATCAGGCATTGGTCACCTACATACGGAAGACACTGGATTATGGTCATGGCACCTAAGCTGACGGATGTTCAGTATATTGGACCACCGGCTACAGTGTTGTTACAGCAGAATGTGGACTTTTTAAACACTCTATACATTGGGTTGAGATACCGTCGGAGGGCCTGCTTTCGCAACAATACCAGAAGAGGGCAGGAGAAGAGAGCCTAAAAATGATTCGAGAACTCAGCAATGCAGTCACACATACGAGGTGTCTATCACTGTCCTGGGACACAGTGGAGATAATGCTTCTTTCTTCGTGTGTGTGTCTTTGTGTCAAAAAATATCTCTAACTTGATAATTTGCAGGCGTTACTTGCGGTTCCTTGGGTACTTCAAAATGAGGTACACAACATAGAAAAAATAAGGATATATAGCAAACGCCAACGGACACAATCCAACACTAACGAAATACAAAATATGTTGATTAAGATGGCTCTCCAAGCACACCTCAAATTTGATACAACAAGTAAGTGTATCACGATGACCCTAGCAACTTTATACTAAGAAAGTTTATTAGTTGATTTTTTTCTTACAATAGTGATAAGATGAGATGGTGAAGGTGCAGGAGGAAGACAAGAATGATCCAAGCATGCTGGTGTAGAAGTGTGGGGGCCAAGTTATAAAGCCGTTATGTAGTGGTCTAGATAATCCCAACGGGTATAAATGTGCTATTGAAACGAATTCTCAACATAGGATAATGTTGTTTTTTTAGTATTAGAATGCAATATTTTGTACAGAAAAACAAGTTCTAAGCTGCTGGAAGAAAATGTAATAGCTCTTTACCTATTAGTTAAAATTTCTATAGAGAATTGACTGGATCTCCATGATAACATCTAAGCATTCCATTTCGGTCCCAATACGCCAAAGGAGTGCATGGATACTCATAGAGGAACAATTCAGCATCCCTTGCAGAGATTGTGTTGCTCTTAAGTCTGTTTTTTTTTTTCCTGTGAAAGAGAACGAGAACGATTTTCTTTACATATTTGTGGATGAGAACATTATTTCTCTTATTATTTGACTAATGATTTTCAACTTGTATTTCTCTTTACTGAGTTTCCAGTTTTCAAACTCTCTTGTTACAGTTACAAATTCATGACAAAACATTTGCATAGATTAGGTAATTGGTATTTATGAGTCCAGTCACCACAAAGCTTCAACAGAGAACAACCATCTATCTAGACAAGTGGAAAAAGACTGACCTTGACCTTTGTGTTCGTCTTAGCGTGGAGCTCTAAATCCATTTTTTTCTCTACACAACCTTCATGTTATTCGTGTCTTTTTCTTTTGCCTGTTTAGCCATTTTGTCTTCAGCAATTTTGTCTGCATGATGAAAAGGAACAATATAAGGTCATATCATACTGTAACACCTCGGATTCGAGAAAAAGGCAAAATAGCAGTTTTCAGCAATAGTGGTGCCATCCGATGGAGGCCAACCATGGCCCTTTGACAGGAACACAGACCGTAGGTGTGGTCCGTGGATTGGTCGCCCAAAAATGCTTAAAAGCCAAAACCATGGCCTGGACCAACGGACCATCATTGGGTCCACGGTCTGTGGATCATGACCCCAAAATTTAGTTTCTGAAACGAAAGACAGTTGTGCAGGACGGACCATCGGTTAGACCACGGTCCATCTGTCGAGGCCCGTCGATGGTTATTTTAGAGGCAGTTAGATCTTTTCCTAATTATTTTATCCTTCGTCATCTTACCCTTCACCAAAACCCCTTTCATTCACTACATTCTCTTCAAATTCACCAAAAGAAGTTGTCTTTCTCTCCAAGGATATTTCTCTCTCTACAAGCTTGAAGAAGAAGATTCAAGCTAGGGTTCAAGATCGAGTCTTCATTCTTCAATTGCTTTGGACTTTGATAGTAAGATATGATAGTTTTCATCCATGAATTCCTTCCATTCATGAAGTTTCCAAATTCTCCTATTTTTTAAAAAGGTAGAAATCCCCAATTTAAGATCATAAATAGAGAACTCACAAAATTCACATACTCTTAGAATTATATGAGTCGAATAAACATAATCAAGCATAGACTTAAGACACATACGAGAAATATAAGACTCAACTTATTGTTAAGGGGTATACACAATAGGAAGGGTTTGACTATGACAATTGACAAGACTCTCACATGTGACGTGAAATTACCTCAATTTTGACTATTATTGCTGAATATCTATAAACTATAATTACATTTAAGAGAATATAAAAAGGGTATTTCTCGATAGCGAACTATGTGAAAAGAATTGGCTTGAAAGAACTTGAAAATATCATCAAATGGCTACAAACATATAGTTTGTAGACTTTTATAGTCGTGTTAGACATTGTTCAATACCAAGTATGATCGGTGTATTTCAATACAAGATATGTTTGTTAGAGCAAAATAAGTAAATGTTCAAAAATTGTTGCTGAGAGATTTATTTACTTCAAATTAACTACCTCATAACTGATATGATTATTTACATATTAATTACAACATCAATACATAAAACTTTATAACAATTGCAATTAGTAGATGATACGTCTATATTTCAATGTACATGATATAAAGAGTACTTCTTTAGTATACTGCTTTAGTTGACGATTTCTATTCCAATATAAGACATTTTTCCTGCATGGAGTTGAAGAGCAACGTCCCCAACAACCTATAATTTAAGAGTTTCATGTATCAGATACAAGAATATACATATATATTTTTTTCGCCTCAAATTACCTGTCGTGTTTCTTTTATACAACCACACTCCATAAGAAAAAATTAATCAGGAGAGGTTTTTTTTAAAACTATTTTTTACCTTTATTTATATTTTAAAATATAATCTTTGTTAAATATTTATTCGAGGTGTGTAATTTTCAAGAACAATTAAAGTAGGGAAAAATAATTCATTTTGTCTTGAACTTCTAAAATTGACAAATAAGTTAGGAAAAATCACGACAGATAATTTGAGACAGATGAAAGTAGATATAGCGGGATGGAATGAGACATACTTTGGCCATGTATCTAAAGGAGGATTGAGTGACACCAGCAACATGAGGTGTAATTATAACATTAGGAAGTTGAAGAATTGGATTAAGAGGATCAAATGGTTCAGTCCAAGCAACATCAATTCCTAATCCTCCCAAATGTCCTAATTTAAGATTGTTATAAACAGCCTCATAATCTAAAACACCACCTCGACCTATATTAATTAGAAGGGCACCCTGCATTAACCAATAAAGAAACTCATTAATCACACTTGCAAAATATATTTTCTATTAAGGGAAAAAAAACATCACTAGTTAATCGAAGGTTAAATATGCTTACAAATATTACAATTACCAGACTATCTTAGCAATAACTGAGGGATCAAAAGTGTAATGATATATCCTTTTTATTTGTTTATCTCAAGCGCACATCTAATAATTTTTTTTTATGATATTACTTAGAATTTATGTCTTGATAAAAGGTGGCAATGAAATTTGATCCTGTAGTATTTTGGCGGAGAAAACATACCTTTTTCATCGTAGATATGAAATCATTATTCACTATGCCAATCTGCAAGTGACCAACATATATCGAGTTGAATTATCATATGATCACTCAATTAACACGAGTTATTATCTTAAAAAATCTTAATAAAAATAAATGAGAACTAAGAGTCTTACAGTTTTAGTAGTCATAGCCAAACAACAGACAACAATATCAGCTTTGCTTGCAAACTTTAAAATATCATCATGGCATCCTCTCTCATCAACCAGGTCATCATAATTATAATTAGTACCATTAATCCCAATGCATAAATCTGGTAATTAAATTAGAATCCATGGATTCATAATTTATATATATTAGTATTAAATGTTAAATAATGCTCTAGTAATTCACAATAATTAATATTCTCTTGATTAATTACCTCTCCAGCTCCTTTTGGTAGCAATTATTTTCACATCAAATGGACGCAAACGTTTTGCCAGATGCACTCCAATGTTTCCAAAACCCATGATAAACACCTAATTAATCAATTCGTTAAGCAGAACATGGAATATTTGCCCCTAAAAAAATATTGTGATAGTTAAAGGGGCCCTAGTTAAAGACCACATAACTATGTAGTAATTGTTTGAATAAAAGTTCTGGTTAGCAAAATAAATAATTTAACTCGTCAAATAGTAAGTGTAAAACAATTCTGGACAAGTATAATAAAGTACAAACAAATGGTAATCATAAACAAATTAAATGTCCTATTTATCGACAAAATAGTACTACTAATAATATCTTTTGTCCTTTGAATCACTTATTGAACTCAAAAAGAAATTGCCCATTAGTAAAAAAAGAAGAAGTATAATTGTGATTGTGTAAATCATGATAAATCAATTGGATTCACTATCTACTTCAACTTTTACCTTGTTGACGGAAAATCGATTCTTCAATTTGTAATCTCCTCACAGTTCCATTCTACATATGTTAAATGAAATTTAGATAGCAAGATTAAGACCAAAAAAAATTAATTTAAGCACTAATAGGGATTCACCAAATTGAGTTAGTGAGAAAAAATAGTGTTCCTTCCCACACTGTTGGAGAACAATCACATGAATGCTTATGATATTTCATTCACTTATAAGCTTGTGATAGGTAATTTGGTACTCCTTGTTTTTATTTAGTTGTCACCATTTTAAGTTCATATTTCTTGAAAAACTAGGTAACTTTACTATTGGATCCTAATTTAGTGTTCTTTTAAAGTAAAGTTTTCAATAAATGAACATGAATTGGTTTATTTTGATTAAGATGACTCTCCAAGCACACCTCATATTTGATACAACAAGTAAGTGTATCACGATGACCCTAGCAACTTTATACTAAGAAAAAAAAGATTTATTAGTTGATTTTTTTTTTTTTTTTTTTACAATAGTGATAAGATCAGATGGTGAAGGTGCAGGAGGAAGACAAGAATGATCCAAGCATGCTGGTGTAGAAGTGTGGGGGCCAAGTTACAAAGCTGTTATGTAGTGGTCTAGATAATCCTAACGGGTATAAATGTGCTATTGAAAGGAATTCTCAACATAGGATAATGTTGTTTTTTTAGTATTAGAATGCACTATTTTGTACAGCAAAACAAGTTCTAAGCTGCTGGAAGAAAATGTAACAGCTCTTTACCTATTAGTTAAAATTTCTATAGAGAATTGACTGGAGCTGAATCTCCATGATAGCATCTAAGCATTCCATTTCGGTCCCAATACGCCAAAGGAGTGCATGGATACTCATAGAGGAACAATTCAGCATCCCTTGCTAAATACAAAACCTTTTTACTTGTCCTCTTTTGCAGAGATTGTGTTGCTCTTAAATCTGTTTTTTTTTTTCCTGTGAAAGAGAACGAGAACGATTTTCTTTACATATCTGTGGATGAGAACATTATTTCTCTTATTATTTGACTAATGATTTTCAACTTGTAATTCTCTTTACTGAGTTTCCAGTTTTCAAACTCTCTTGTTACAGTTACAAACCCATGACAAAACATTTGCATAGATTAGGTAGTTGGTATTTATGAGTCCAGTCACCACAAAGCTTCAACAGAGAACAATCATCTATCTAGACAAGGGAAAAAGACTGACCTTGACCTTTGTGTTCGTCGTAGCATGGAACTTTAAATCCATTTTTTTCTCTACACAACCCTTCATATTCTCCGTGTCTTTTTCTTTTGCCTGTTTAGCCATTTTGTCTACATGATGAAAAGGAACAATATAAGGTCATATCATACTGTAACACCTCGAATTCGAGAAAAGGCAAAATAGCAGTTTTCAGCAATAGTGGTGCCATCCGACGTAGGCCAACCATAGCCCTTGGACAGGACCACAGACCGTAGGTGTGGTCCGTGGATTGGTCGCCCAAAAATGCTTAAAAGCCAAAACCACGGCCTGGACCAATGGACCGTCATTGGGTCCACGGTCTGTGGATCATGACCCCAAAATTTAGTTTCTGAAACGAACGACAGTCGGACCATCGGTTAGACCACTGTCCATCTGTTGAGGTCCGTCGATGGTAGGTCGACGGTTATTTTAGAGGCAGTTGGGTCTTTTCCTAATTATTTTATCCCTATACAGGCTATACTTCGTCGTCTTACTCTTCAACAAAACCCCTTTCTATTAATTCACTACATTCTCTTCAAATTCACCAAAAGAAGTTGAGTCTCTCTCCAAGGATATTTCTCTCCCTAGAAGCTTGAAGAAGAAGATTCAAGCTACGGTTCAAGATCGATCCTTCATTCTTCAATTGCTTTGGGCTTTGATAGTAAGATATGATAGTTTTCATCCATGAATTCCTTCCATTCATGAAGTTTCCAAATTCTTCTATTTTTTAAAAAGGTAGAAATCCCCAATTTAAGATCATAAATAGAGAACTCACAAAATTCACGTACTTTTAGAGTTATATGAGTCGAATAAACATAATCAAGTATAGACTTCAGACACAGATGAGAAATATAAGACTCAACTTATTGTTAAGGGGTATACACAATAGGAAGGGATTGGCTATGACAATTGACAAGACTCTCACATGTGACGTGAAATTACCTCAATTTTGACTATTATTGCTGAATATCTATAAACTATAATTACATTTAAGAGAATATAAAAAGGGTATTTCTCGATAGCGAACTATGTGAAAAGAATTGGCTTGAAAGAACTTGAAAATATCATCAAATGGCTACAAACATATAGTTTGTAGACTTTTATAGTCGTGTTAGACATTGTTCAATACCAAGTATGGTCGGTGTATTTCAATACAAGATATATTTGTTAGAGCAAAATAAGTAAATGTTCAAAAATTGTTGCTGAGAGATTTATTTACTTCAAATTAACTACCTCATAACTGATATGATTATTTACATATTAATTACAACATCAATACATAAAACTTTATAACAATTGCAATTAGTAGATGATACGTCTATATTTCAATGTACATGATATAAAGAGTACTTCTTTAGTATACTGCTTTAGTTGACGATTTCTATTCCAATATAAGACATTTTTCCTGCATGGAGTTGAAGAGCAACGTCCCCAACAACCTATAATTTAAGAGTTTCATGTATCAGATACAAGAATATACATATATATTTTTTTCACCTCAAATTACCTGTTGTGTTTCTTTTATACAACCACACTCCATAAGAAAAAATTAATCAGGAGAGTTTTTTTTTTTAAAACTATTTTTTACCTTTATTTATATTTTAAAATATAATCTTTGTTAAATATTTATTTGAGGTGTGCAATTTTCAAGAACAATTAAAGTAGGGAAAAATAATTCATTTTGTCTTGAACTTCTAAAATTGACAAATAAGTTAGGAAAAATCACGATAGATAATTTGAGACAGATCAAAGTAGATATAGCGGATGGAATGAGACATACTTTGGCCATGTATCTAAAGGAGGATTGAGTGACACCAGCAACATGAGGTGTAATTATAACATTAGGAAGTTGTAGAATTGGATTAAGAGGATCAAATGGTTCAGTCCAAGCAACATCAATTCCTAATCCTCCCAAATGTCCTAATTTAAGATTGTTATAAACAGCCTCATAATCTAAAACACCACCTCGACCTATATTAATTAGAAGGGCACCCTGCATTAACCAATAAAGAAACTCATTGATCACACTTGCAAAATATATTTTCTATTAAGGGAAAAAAAACATCACTAGTTAATCGAAGGTTAAATATGCTTACAAATATTACAATTACCAGATTATCTTAGCAATAACTGAGGGATCAAAAGTGTAATGATATATCCTTTTTATTTGTTTATCTCAAGCGCACACCTAATAATTTTTTTTATGACATTACTTAGAATTTATGTCTTGATAAAAGGTGGCAATGAAATTTGATCCTGTAGTATCATGGCGGAGAAAACATACCTTTTTCATCGTGGATATGAAATCATTATTCACTATGCCAATCTGCAAGTGACCAACATATATCGAGTTGAATTATCATATGATCACTCAATTAACACGAGTTATTATCTTAAAAATTCTTAATAAAAATAAATGAGAACTAAGAGTCTTACAATTTCTGTAGTCATAGCCAAACAACAGACAACAATATCAGCTTTGCTTGCAAACTTTAAAATATCATCATGGCATCCTCTCTCATCAACCAGGTCATCATAATTATAATTAGTACCATTAATCCCAATGCATAAATCTGGTAATTAAATTAGAATTCATGGATTCATAATTTATATATATTATTATTAAATGTTAAATAATGCTCTAGTAATTCACAAGCAATTATTTTCACATCAAATGGACGCAAACGTTTTGCCAGATGCACTCCAATGTTTCCGAAACCCATGATAAACACCTAAATAATCAATTCGTTAAGCAGAACATGGAATATTTGCCCCTAAAAAAATATTGTGATAGTTAAAGGGCCCTAGTTAAAGACCACATAACTATGTAGTAATTGTTTGAATAAAAGTTCTAGTTAGCAAAATAAATAATTTAACTCGCCAAATAGTAAGTGTAAAACAATTCTGGACAATTATAATAAAGTACAAACAAATGGTAATCATAAACAAATTAAATGTCCTATTTATCGACAAAATAGTACTACTAATAATATCTTTTTTGTCCTTTGAATCACTTATTGAACTCAAAAAGAAATTGCCCATTAGTAAAAAATGAAAGTATAATTGTGATTGTGTAAATCATGATAAATCAATTGGATGCACTATCTACTTCAACTTTTACCTTGTTGACGGAAAATCGATTCTTCAATTTGTAATCTCCTCACAGTTCCATTCTACATATGTTAAATGAAATTTAGATAGCAAGATTAAGACCAAAAAAAATTAATTTAAGCACTAATAGGGATTCACCAAATTGAGTTAGTGAGAAAAAATAGTGTTCCTTCCCACACTGTTGGAGAACAATCACATGAATGCTTATGATATTTCATTCACTTATAAGCTTGTGATAGGTAATTTGGTACTCCTTGTTTTTATTTAGTTGTCACCATTTTAAGTTCATATTTCTTGAAAAACTAGGTAACTTTACTATTGGATCCTAATTTAGTGTTCTTTTAAAGTAAAGTTTTCAATAAATGAACATGAATTGGTTTATTTTGATTACAATTAATTTGACCAATGAACATAAATTAATTACTTAATTTTTCTATGTTGATCAAATACATATTTTTAAGACAAATAACTCTCGAGAGTAAAATAGGAAGAATAATATTATTTATATATTGATTTTGTGAATGACAAGTATTAAGAAATATTTATTTTTAATAAGCACAACATGTAAATAAAAAGGGAGAGAGTATATGCGTAATTGCGTATTCCATCGAACAATTAATACTACATTCATCTCCAGAAACTATTCATTATGACTTTATTTTACTAAATTATTTTTATTTATTATGTTTTAAAAATTCAAGTTTGACTAGTCGTATTTTATTTTTATAAGTACTTAACGATATTGGTAATATTGGATGAAAAGAATCAATATTTATAATTTAATAAAATGAACAAATAAAAAAATATTTTTAATATATGGAACAAATTAAAAAAAAAACGACAGGTATAAAATTTCACTTTCAAAACCAATTTGTTACCACAAAAAGTCAGCTTCAGCTCACCAATTTTAATTTTAATTTGACTTTTCTAAACCAAAAAATTAGCTTGCACAGGTGAGAACCTTATTTTCTCCACATGTAAAATAAATACTAGGAAATATAGGTCCTATCTGTTAAGTTTTGCCATGATGTTTAATTATCATAAATATTTTTATTTTTTCTAGAAAAAAAATATTTTCTTTCATATTTGACTTATTCTTTCCTTAGATGAAAAGTTTGAAGATCTATAAATTGAAGATCCATATTTTCATAAAATAACACAATATCATCCACGGTGTAGACGTTTAAGAGTTTAGTTTATGTGGAGATTTTCTCTCAACAATTTTAATATTTTCTTTTTTATTAGTTTTTCATATGTAGACCGATTGACTAAACTATTTAATAATATTATGTTTTTAGTATAAGTTTTTGTCATCTAATTTATCAGTCTTAATTTATAATTATAAGCTTCCGCATGACGCTTTAATTACTTTTGCACCCAACACTATGGGCATTGTCTAACGTACGATGATTTGAAAGATGAGATTAAAGGGAAGAAATTATTTAATTAACTTTCTTACACTTCAAGTTATATAGATGCGTCATGGGTCACCCAAATGATATTATTATCGATATTTATTTTCTTAGAATGTAAAATTTATAAAGATGAATTGTATTTGATATTGGTCAAACTTTTCTTTCTAGAGAGACTGGATAAAGAGTGCCCGTGCGGCTCTTAAGTATTGAGACACAAATAAAAAAGAGATAATTGTGAAAAATTAAAGTTGATTTTTTAGAGGTACAAAAAATATCTTAGATATTTTGTAGAACTTTTTAAAATTTTGTAGAGTAAATATCTTTGATAGTTATACTTAAGAAAAATCTAGAAGTTCTAGATAATTAGATATTAATAATAAAGTATAGAAATATCTAGGTTCTTGTTACATGGTTAGAAGATAAGGATATCAAGATTTTTCTTGTAGAAGTATCTAGAATAATTTCTAGAAGCATCCTTATACAAGTATAAATAGGGGTGACATTAGGCATTTGTATGTAACTCAAACCCAAGAACAACTCAAATAAAAGAGTCTTCTTTCATAATCAAGTTTTCCTTTCTGGCTTCCTCTTCCTTAGTTGAGTCTTCCGATCTTAGTTAACAATCTTGGGCTAGCAGAAGGGTTCTCCAATTATACTTTTCTTCTACTATTCTCTACATGGTGTTGACACCCAATTTTGGACCTCCGCGATATACATTAATCATCAAGCTCCTTCAATTTTAAACGATTTAAAGTAATTAATTTTATAAAGTTAAAAAAAAATAGTTTGCAAGTTATATTAAATAGTTTTGGTCACTTTTTTTTAAATAATTTTTTAAAAAAATATATGTTTTAGATAATTATGTATATAATTAGTATATTTTATAAGTATTCAAAAATCGTTTCGAAAGATTTTAATTTTTACTTAATTAGTTGATTAATTGGTTTAGTTAGTTAATACTTATATTTTTTGAGTTATTAGTTTATATCTAAATTAATTATTTTATTTCGTTAAGATTAAGAAGTTCATTAATTAATTTCTATAAATTCATCTTATTTAGCTTCTGGCCGAATTCACCAATGATGTGTAACATAATTACAACAAGCACCCTTTCTAAAAACCTTCAATGATGTGTTTGCTCCTAAAATTATAAAATTGCGATAGTTAAAAAATAATTATGTATTGATTGTTCCAAAAAATAGTACTCCTACTACAAAGGTAAAGAATTTGTGATTACTTTAATTTTACCTTGTTGACTAAAAATTGATTCTCCAATTTGTAATCTCCTCGTATTTCCTTTCTCCCTATATATAATCATATTTAAAAAGCAAAATCTGTGAATATTGAGAATCATTGGAGCAGAAATTATTAAATGGTTGTTGCTACTACTTCCCACACTGTTGGAGAACAATCACATAAATACTTATAATATTTCATTCAATTATAAGCTTGTGGTTGGTATATACATAATTACGTATCCTGTCAAACAATTAATATTTGTTTTTGTGTAATTGACCCTTATTGATTTGATATTATTGAACTAACTTTCGAACAATTAGTATTCCATTTGTTTTTGTGTAAATTGTCCATTGTTGATTTGGTATTATTGAACTAACTTTTGAACAATTAGTATTCCATTTGTTTTTGTGTAATTGACCCTTCTTGATTTGATATTATTGAACTAACTTTAAAGAGTTTGATTTCCTTGTCAATTTTAAGTTACTAGCTTAGTGTATGTATTTTACACGAGTGTTTCACGTCATTCATTAATATATATATATATATATATATATATATATATATATAAAATTAAAAAATAACGATTGACATTAAAATACATGTTATATTTGTTTAAACGGAGAAGGGCATAAACTGTCTCTCAACTATTTGAATTGGTATAAAACTATCCTCGTCCATCTTTCGACTCCTAGAAACTCTTGATGTCAAACTTTTGGCTCAAAATACCCTTATATCTAATGATTCACACTCGTAAAATGGATGTGAGGTCAATATTATACTAAATCTCATAGTGTAAAGGTATTTTAGACTTTTTCCGTTAAAATAATTTGAAAAAAAGAGAGAAATAATGAGGACATTCATAGAGAAATAATTAGTTCAATAAAAGATAATTTAATAACATTTTTTCTTTTGTGCGTGTTCAAAATTTAAAACGGATAGATAATCTTTTCTCTTATCTCTACCCCTACCCCATCATGATAATAATATAAATTAAAAGTATAAGTTCATTTCAATTGAGTCGTTGATATCCTAATTAAGAATAAGAGAATAAAAAAAGAATAATTGGAGAGTATGAACAAGACATTAGGATAATTAATAAAAAAATTATATTAATAAAAATAATAACTTTTTTTAGATGGACATTCATACACGGATTTTAGATGGATCCCAATTATGAGTTAATAATAAATTGGGTATTGATTTAAAATAGGTCAATAGAAAGATATTATAAAATTAATAATTTTTTAATATTATTTTCAAGTGTATCAAATCAAAAATATGAATTATATGTGATTTTTATCATTTATTTGAAAATAGTTTAAATTTAGACAAATCAACATAATTATTTAATGATTTTATTTTAGGAGACCTGTTAAAAGTGAGGGTAAATATGAGTCAAATGGTTAATATTGAGGATATTTTTGAGCCAAATATTTGAGTCAGGGGTATTTGAGAATCGAAAAGTGGATGAGGAGTAGTTTTGTATCAATTCGAATAGTTGAATGGTATTTGTTGTGTCTCACCTGATTATTTTTTTACAAACAAACTAATGATAAAATCCATCAATAATTAATTAACTACTTGAATTTAGTTTTGGACATCAATTATAGGTGATAAAATCAAATTAATTTGCTTAATTAGAAAATATATTCTGAATCTCACATATCAACTCATACTTATATGAGGGTTCTTATTGATTGACATTTGGATCCAAATGTCAATCAATAAGAGCACTCCCACAGGCCACAAGTAGGAGTTGGCATATGAGACCGAAAATAAAATTTCTCCGTCCAATCCGTCTCAATCCATTCTCAATCCATTAAAAATTGGATTGATATATAACATGAATTGTCTTATAACAAATCTTGTCAAACTATTTTTAATTTTTTTTTTTCAAATTGATATGTTATATATAGTCATAATAAAGAAAATACTAATTTTGTTAGGTACTAACATAGTTTAAAACAACAAATAAAACAATTAAATTTAGTAAAAATTAGGTTGAATTAGGTCTTGACTCGTTTTGACCCAAGTAAATTTGAATTGGATTGAATTAGGTCTTGACCCGTTTTGGCCCAAGCAAATTTGAATTGGATGAAATCTTGACTCGATTGTTGTCTTAACCCATTATAACCTGTCCAAATTTGACTCAACCCGCTCAATTGTTACCTAAAATCAATCAACAATTAATCAGATACTTCTCACCCCCATTTTTTTTCTTTTATCATTTATTTTAAGACTCCTTTTTTACATACACAAAAAGGAGAATCTATGAAACATTAATTCTCTATATATTTTTCCCTTACCCTATATTTTTAGATTCTTTAATTTTTTAAAATTATAGTCGATATTATAAAAATAATTTAAGAAATATAGTAAGTGACAATTTATCTATTATAAAATCTTTTAATAAATAATAAACAATTCAATCAACATTTCTAAAAACTTCCGTGCTTTTAATTTATTGTAGATATACCTATACCTAGGGGTGTCAAAAGAATATGAAAAATCAAACGAACCGACCAAACCTAACCAAATTGAAATATCATTTTTTCAATAAAATCGTGAATTTTTATTTAATTATAAAACCATCCCGAATAATAGGGATGGTCTTTTTAATTAATAAAAAAAAAAACTAGAAAATTTCAAATCGAGCCGAAAAACTTACGTGTATGTAAATATATTTTATATATTAACTTTATGTTAAATTTAATATATAAATATATTTAATAACATTTTTCAAATATAAATATAACCTAGGTCCTAAGCCTATAGTGACTGGACGACTTTGGATTTTTACTCTTTAATTAGCATTTTATTAATTAGATTTAAAATTAAAAGATACTATAATAGATACTCTATCAATTCGACAAATCTATGCAAGCACTCCTATTAAATGTTTAAGATCAACTAATATGGCAACAACGTTTTACATTCTTGATTTCTTGATGAAAAATTGAAGTGTTTCTTCAAGAATATACTTGCGAAAGAAATATTTTAATAATAGTATATTTTGAGGTCATATTTCAAAAGTAAAAAATAAAAAATTAACCGAACCGTACCAATATCGAAGAGAAATCGATATGATTGGGATGATTTGAAAAGATTTAATTTTAATTATACATTATAAAATACGATATAATTTTTTAAAAATAACTGACCAAACCGTCTTATTGACACCTCTAGCATCATCAGTCGCCCATATGATATTTACTTTATTAAATTATAAAATATAAAATTTGTAATTTTAAAAATAAGATAAGTTGTCCGGTTATTACTCTTTGTTCTTTTTCATCTTATATTCAAAAAGAGTTTGATTCCCCTGCCATCTTTTGTTTTTCTTTCTTACTTACTTGGTTTATGCTTAACTCAACATTTCTCTTAATGGTGTTAATATTTTGATGGAGAAAAATATTATTTATAAATGACTTTTTTTGTTTCATAAATCCATCAATTCATCTCATACTAATTATTTTTTATAATCGACAAGCACAATGGTATACCGTTATAAAACTCATAATGAGTTTGTCGATATATGCTTCCTCATTTAAATATTGTGACCGATTGGTATCAGGACAAGCTTGAGCACAACTCGATGCATGTCCTCTCTGATGCAAAAGGTGTATAGATTATATTGAAGAAAAACGTGAAGGCCACGTAGGACATGGATGTAGTTTGTAAAGATATTTGAAATAAATCTGCATATCGTAAATTCCTAGAAGGTTTAATGTTGTAGCTCATAAAACACAAGAAACTGGCTTGATCTTAGTGAAGCATCGCCCAATGCTTTTATCAAATTAGCATCTTCACTATGGTTGTTGTATTAGGCTACCACCATGTTGGAAGATGTTCACTAAAAATATTTTATTGATCAACAAAAGCACCAAGAAAGTGCATCCATGTACACACAAATGATCACACAACATATAAAGTTAGAAAGCCTATATCATCTGAACAAGATGAGGACATCAAATTAGGTGTGCATCTTTAGAATTCCAAATTAAATCTTGATCATGAAACCAAGTAACTGTATAAATGTTTGCATAAATCATAGAAAAACTTATGATATCCTGATATCCAAGTACTAAAGTAACACGAAAAACATGAGATACCCTAATGAATACTCACACCAGCAATAATTAAGGCTCTATACAGCAAAAAATAGGGAAGGTTAAATTGAAAAAAAGTTCCGAAATGCAAAATCCTTCAAATCACTAGTTTTTTTACATTAAAATAGTGAATCTGTGATTCACAGAACTTCCCTTTTTTCTCTTACCAGGAATTATGCTTGTAGCGGTTCTTTACATTAAAATAGTGAATCATATAATGTACACTCTTGGGCACATAGTTCTCTTATCAAACTCCACTTGTCAGCTACAAAGAGTCATCAACTTCTTTGTGGTGCTTAATACAACAAAAGGCAATGAGATACAAATGGGCTAACAAGAATAGGTTCACCTCTGAACCATACAAGTCCAGATGTCAAACACTAATTAGGCAAATTCTCTAACAATATTTCCGGTCTTGACAGAAACTTTTGATTAAAGAAAACTTCTGCCAAAGAACGCCCCATCCCACGCGCGCACACACAAATTTCATTCAATCAACCTCAAATCTATATTAGTTGGGGCAACTATATGAATCCATTGTATCAGTTCTATCAAATCCATTTCAGCAAACTTAGATGGGCACATCATAAAATGAAATAATCATCAAACCATCTTCACATCGACTGTCAACCTATCACAAGCCTCCTTTTGACCATCAAAACCACAAGTCACAACCATCCATACTCTAGTAACTCAAGTTAGATAACTTTCAAATAGTTCAAAAGGAAAATATTTTGGAAATTTCATTTATTGAGTGGTCTTTCCTCCTTTTATGTATGTCTCGTTTAAAATTGATTTGAATTCTTCTGTCTAATACAGTTATTAAGACAATTAAAAAGGTGCTGCTGGCATCCTTATCTTTGTTTTATTTCAAATCATTTGGTTTATACATTACTTCGGTCATAAGATTTGAATAACTAATTTGTTAATGATCAGATCAAGAAGTTTCTGACAGATGGTCTAGGCTGTTTGAAACTCTATTATCTCATCTAGAAGGCCAAGGAGGGCATACATAAGATTGCTCAAAAATCCATTATACAGGTTTTTGAGCAACCTTCTGTAAACTGTCTGCTTATATCACATTAGCATCTTCACTGTGATTGCTGTATTACGATACCACCCTCTAATTCATCCGAATTTCTAATACCAAGAATCAAATTGGAAAAATTGGAAGATAGTGCAAAACTTTTTCTTCTACTTTACTAAAAATTAAAAGTATTTTATTGATCAACAAAAGCACCAAGGAAGTGCATCAATGTACACAAAAAAGATCATAGAAGCTACAACCTTACAAAGTCTATATCATCTGAACGAGATGAGGAAATCAAATAAGGTGTGTACCTCTTTCGGAATTTCAAATTATATCTTGAACATGTAACCAAATTCCTTTGGCATATCATTGAGATGCCAGAAAAGTTATTTTAAAAAAGTACACTACAATCTTTACATGTAGCGTATACATGTTTGCACAAACCATAGAAAATTTGTTGATCTCTAAGTAATAAAGAAAACAAGAGAAACACGAGATACCCTTCATTCATAATGCATACTCAAACCAGCAATATTATGGCTCTATACAGCAAAAAGGGGGAAGGTTAAATTGAAAAAAATTTTGGCAAGCTGGAAACAAAATGTAAAATCCTTCGAACAACTTGGGGTTTAATGATCCTGGTGATTCACATAATTTTCCGCTAGTTTATTTTCTTTCTTTCCTTCTTTTTATTGCCTTTCTTATTGGATGTGCTACGTACAACGGTTCTTCACATTAAAAATAGCGACTCATAAATTCAATCTCTTGGACGCACAGTTGTCTTATCAAACTCCACGACAATGCTTCAGCTCCAAAGATTCATCAACTTCTTTGTGGTGCTTAATACAATAAAGGTAATGAGAAATAAACGGGCTAACAAGACTTGGTTCACCTGAAACCATACAAGTCCAGATATCAACTCTAAGTAGGCAGATTCACTAACAATATTTCTGGTCTCGATTGCCACTTCTAATAAAAGAAAACGTCTATCAAAGAACACCTATCCAGTGGCAGACACATTAAAGCAAGGGGGTTCATATCATACCCCTTGCTCAAAAAATTTACTAATTATACATGTATATTACAAGCCAAAAATAATAAAATGCATGATATACAAAAGTTGAATCCCCTGGACTTGAAACACAAGCTCGATATAGTCTAATTTACAGAAGTTGGATTGGCTTAATGAACTGCACCAACTTCTCTCCCCCACACCCCAAATTCGCTCAATCTTATATTAGTTAGGGTCAACTACATGAATACATTGTGTCAGTTCTACTCTATTCAAATCTATTTCTGCATGCTAAATGGAGTAATGGAGACATCCTAATGAAGAGTAGCCAATTATCTTTACACCGACTATCAACCTGTCACAATTCTCATCATGGCCATCAATACACAACCCTCCGTACGCTCATACCAAGTTGCAAATAGTTCAAAGGTAAATGCTTCAGCAATTTCATTTGTTAAGTGATCTTTCCTCCTTTTATGTTTGTCTCGCTTAAAATAGAGTGATCTTTCCTCCTTTCATTTCTACTTGTTCTGGGATCCTTCATCTTTATTGGGTTTAGAAACTCGTGCTTATGTGGGTTTATGCAAAGAGTAACAACCCTTTTAAAGAATTCCTCTTTAAAAGACTCTCAACAGAGAACACAAAAAACTTTAACTGGGTAAGAAACGAAATGATGTTCTTCCAAGATAGCCTTAACAAAATTCAAGCATAATGCAGAATATAAATTGTTCATATTCATCGAAACATAAATTCCAATCAAATCCCTCAAAATTCCAAATTTAAACACAAAACATCTCCAATGATATCAAATACTCAAATTCACCTTTTAAAAAAAAGAAAAACTTTCTTACAAGTCGAATAGTATAGAAAGCAATATTAATATCAATTGTTCAATTTCACGTCCACTGAAACCTAAGTTTCAATCAGATTCCCAATAACAGAAGATCTCTAATAATACCAATTAACAAACTTACACCAAAAGTAACATTTTTTTCCTTCTAAACAAAAAGTTCAACAAACTTACAAGTCAAATACATCAGTGATCTTCAGAATAACTTGTACTAGCTTCTCCTCCATGATCCTGTTTAGAACAGCAATGATCCCCATGATGATGACTCTTTGATGGGTCATTTTCTTTGTCATCGGCGTCATCATCATCGCTATCGTCTTCATCAAAAGGCTTTTCTTTGTGGAAAATGCAACATTTCTTGGAACTCTTCTTGTTGAGGAACTCGTTATCCACAGTTCCTGGTTTCCACGATACTCTCCTCTTTGGCTTCAGTTTCAACGTTAGGGTTTCGATTGGTTGCTGCTGTTGTGACGATGATGGTGCAGATTCCGATGGGTTTCCTAGGGTTAGGGTTACCGTCGATGTTCCGGTCGCCGGCTGTGCAATTTCCCTCGTCCGTGTGGCCATTTTCCCGATTCTAGCCGTGTCTCTTTCCCCTTTCTGACTATAAAACGTCCCACAATAGTTGTCACTATAATTTTAAAAAAAATGGTTAATAATACCTGTTCAACTTGAAAAATTAAGAGATAATTTATATTTTGTATTTATTTTATCTTTGTTATTAAATACTATTTATTATTTAACACATTTTTCATATCATTAACTTTAATAAAGTTAAAGAATAATATAGTAATAATAGCCCTATTATTTATTGTTTCTTAATGTTAAGGGGTGTGTCAAAGTCAATAATTGAAAACTATTGTTGGACATTACTCCCTTCCATTTTAACACTTTAGCTTACAAATTATGTCAAAATAATATTTTTGAGCTTACCAAGGACATTACATATGAGTGTGTTTGGAGGTCGCAAATTAAAATAGAAAGTTAATTGATAGTTATGTATTTTCTTGTTTTCTGCTTGATAGGCATAGTAGTCGTACTTTGATATCTCTTTTTATTGTTGGTGTTAGCATTATTCTCATAATTTTTGTTCTTCAGATGTTATTATTTTTTTATACTTTGAATATCATATTATTTTCTTCTATATTGTTCATTCTAATGTATGTTGTGTAGTGTTTTTTATGTTGTGTTGTAACCGTCCTTATTTATGCATCTCCTTTATCAAACTACTTGGATATGCTTTATTTTAAGTCGATGGTCTATCAAAAATAACTTTGTATCAATAAAAATAAGATTTGTGTACACTCTACTTCAGATTCTTCTTCTTCTTCTTCTTCTTATTATTATTATTATTATTATAAGATTTATGTACACTCTACTTCTACTTGTAAAATTACACCGAGTTTCTTCTTCTTTTTTATATTGTTCGTTCTTATGTATGTTGTGTAGTGTTTTTTATGTTGTGTTGTAAGCTTCCTTATTTATGCATCTCCTTTATCAAACTACTTGGATATGCTTTATTTTAAGTTGGTGGTCTATCAAAAATAACTTTGTATCAATAAAAATAAGATTTGTGTACACTCTCCTCCTCCTCCTCCTCCTCCTCCTCCTCTTATTATTATTATTATTATTATTATTATTATTATTATTATTATTATTATTATTATTATTATTATTATTATTATTATTATTATGCTTCAGAAAGGCCTTATAAGGCATTCTAAGTTTCAATGGTTTTATACAGCCTTTTATGTTAATAAATATACTGAACAAGAAAAAGGTGTGCCTAGGTTAGTAATTAATTATAAACCTCTTAATAAAGTCTTAAGATGGATTAGGTACACTATCCCCAATAAAAAAGATTTATTGGATAGAGTCTATGATGCAATTATATTTTCCAAATTTAATTTAAAATTAGGTTATTGGCAGATTCAAATAGCTGAGTCAGATAGATTTAAAACAACTTTTAATGTCCCCATGGTTCAATATGATTGGAACATTATGCCATTTGATTTAAAAAACGCTCCATCTAAATTTCAAAAAATCATGAATGATATTTTCATGTCTTACAGTAATTTCATAATAGTTTATATATATATATGGTATTCTTGTATTTTCCAAAAATGTGGAAACCCATTTTAAACACCTTGATTTGTTTAGAAAAATTATCATCCAAAACGGCTTGGTAATATCCTGCCCCAAAATGGCTTTGTTTCAAACAAATGTTAGATTTTTGGGTCATAATATTGAAAGGGGTAACATTAGCACTATTAATAGGAGTATCGAATTTGCATCCAAATTCCCTGATAGTATGACTAATAAAACTCTGTTACAGAGATTTCTTGGAAGTCTTAACTATGTTGCTCATTTTATAAAGAATTTAGCTAAGGATACAACTATTTTATACGACAGGCTAAAAATTAATCCTAAAGCCTGGTCCGATAATTATACTGAAGCAATTAAAAGGATTAAGATAAAGGTTAAAAACCTTCCTTGTCTTATTTTGGCAAACCCAAATTGGGAAAAGACGGTTGAAACTGATGCTTCAGACATAGGATATGGTGGTATCCTAACCGAATACTGTTCGGATAATAAACATCATTATATTATTCAATTCTATTATGTCAAATGGAACGATGCTCAGAAAACTTACACCACCATAGCAAAAGAAATTTTGGCAATAGTTAAAAGTGTTTTAAAGTTTCAGGGTGATCTTTACAACCAGAAGTTTTTAATAAAAACTGATTGTCAAGCAGCTAAATTCATGTTTAATAAAGATTATAAACATGATGTTTCTAAACAAATGTTTGCAAGATGGCAAGCTTTATTAGCACCATTTGATTTCGATATTCATTATAAAAAGGGTTCGAATAATAGTCTGCCTGATTTCCTTACAAGAGAATATTTAGACAAATCTTTATTTTTCTTTTAGGATGAGACCTTCATGGCCTCCGCCCTCAAGAAGGGGAAGAGGAAGAACATAAGCTGGCAGAGGTAATATCCTTGCTCACATGGAAAACCAAAAATTAGTAGCAGCAAATATTGTTTCTACAAGTGGTCTCCAATGTACTAGGAATTTTTGAATTTTATGCAATCCAAGCAAGGAAAAGATAATGTTCCTCTGTCTTATTCCACAGTTCTCGCAGATGAAGAGAGCACAGAAATATTAGATCAAAACGATAAAAAAGAAGTCATACTTCTTCTAGAACACAGTGACTTGCGACGGAAAAATGACTCATGGCAATTAATGTCCAGATATCTGAATTCAGTATCTTATACTACCCTTGCTTATAAATACAGGATGCATATGAGATGATACTCATCAACAGGATCTGGTGAATTCCAGCATTTTACCCAGCCAATACAAAAAGAGTTTATAACTTTTCAAAGATCATTATAAAATGAGTTTGACTCCAAAAGAATGGAGAATGAGCCCCTTGAAGGAAAGGGATTATATACACCCAGAACAAAAGTTACCAGTAAAATATATTTTTACTGGGATTATGTTGACAGCTTTAATAAAGCTTTAATATATGAAAATGCTAATAGAAAACATTCCTGGTTCATAAAAATATGCTCCCATGTTTTCGACCAACCTATTCCAAATTAGTTTTGTAAATTATGGACTTTATATGGTCCCTCGGTAAAAGTTTTACCAGAACCTTACAAAAAAATTATATTCTGAGTGAGTGGACATCTCCCCTAAACTTATAAGTTTAGAACAAGATAATATACTCTTTGAAGGTATGTCCTTAATGTATTTTTTTTCATAGAATTCTCAATTCCCTGGATTATGAAGTGGTCCGTAGAGGTTAATAATACCTCTGAAGGGTTTTCATGTCTACATAGAACTTTTTATACAAAGTTCTGGAACAAGCTAATACAAAAAGACCCTGAAGGAAAAATTCATAGTCAAGAAATATTTGATTTAATAAATATAACTGTAACATCCGACAATTTGAAATAGCTATGAAGAAGCTTGAAATTGGAAGTAGCCATTTTTTTTGAAAAATACAGAATCTGGAAAAAATTTGGCTAAGTGTGGAAATCAGTGATTTTTGGCCAACTTTGAGCAGTCGTAACTCCTAGATCACGATGAGTTAGGAGTAGTTCCAGTTATGGTTGCGAAGCTTGTGGAATGATCTTTCCAACGCCACTGAGATTGCTCGATTTTGAGTTCGTATGAGCGAGTTATGGCCATTGAAAGTTGGGCAGTTGGCAGGGAATCCGTCCGGAAATTTTAAGGGCGTTTTGGTCTTTTCCCTAGCCATTTCTTTTGAGGTTATATTGTGTGTTAGGCTGATTTCTGGATCATTTTTATCCTATTTTAAAAGAGAAAGAGTTAGGGTTCTTGAGAGAAGAAGAGGAGAAGAAGAGGAGAAAGGAGATCGACAAGTTTTCGTCGTGGATTTTCGTCGGGGGTGATCCCTATCAAGGTATGTGAGTTCTTTGTGTGGTTGGATCCTTTCCCCCACACACCAAGCTCTTTTTTTATGATTTGAGAAAAGATTGGATTGGTGTTGAAGTTGTTGAAGTTGTTAGTTGTTGTTGATGTTGTTAGTTGTGTTGTTGAAGTTATTGTTGGTTGTGGGACATGATTGGGTTGTGTATTTGAGTTGTAATTTATTGTATGTTGGGAGATTGATGATCCCTAGTGTTTGGGGTTAAATCCATTGAAGTAAGGGTGGTTTAGAGTTGAAGAAAAGAGGGAGGAAAGTCGTTTTTTTTTTTTTTTCTAGGAACAGGGGCTGGTGCCTGGCAGAGTGGCCAGCAGCCCCGTTTGAAGTTGAGGGCTGGCGCCCCGCGCCTCTTAGAGCGCCAAGGACGCAATCCTTCCCGTTACCTTAATTCCCCATTTGTAATTTATTTTGTTCCTAGGTATTATACCTATGTTTCCTAGTTGTTTCCAACACTCCAAGGTACTTCTAAAAGTCAAGAACTCATCCGTAACATGTGAGCAAACACCTTGAATCCAAAAATTCCAATTTAAGGAGAGTTAGTTAGAAGTCAAGTGAAGTTAGAAATTAAGAGTTAAGCTTAGAAGTTAAGCAAGTCAAGCTAGTTATAAAGTTGTTCAAGAGTCTTTATTGAACGTTTTAACTTTATTTTTTTTGACTCAAGTGTCAAGTTAAGAAAAGAGTTTAGAGTTTCAAGCTAAGTAAAGAATCTCAAGTTTCAAGTTGAGTTCATTTTTCTCAAAGTTATTAGGGAACTATGTATTCCCAAAGAAGTTTTAAAGAAATGTCTTTACATTTAAACAAGGTTGGAAACTGAAATTTCCAAAGAGCCTTCGGGATAGTTTTTTTTGAGTAATTATCTCATGTCAGCAGGAAGAAATGTGTTTTAAAAACATAAGAGCCAGTACATTTTTGGGAGTAGTATCGAGCACCGAATTGGGGGAGCGTTCAAAGAACCCACAGCCCCCATAGAACCATGTTAGCCACCATGGGTAGAAAAGGATCATGCTCTTTAGATGAATCCTTTTCATATTAGACTAGTGGATCCATTAGGCAGTTCAGGTCTTATACCTTTGGCCGGGTATAGGATGCTCTGGCAGCGTGAGGTTGATCGCTATATCATCACTTTAGCTCTTATGTGATGGTTGTCGGTTAGAGAAACTCCCACAGCAGTTATTGTATTTTTATACACGAAAATTATTGTATTTTATATACATCAGTTCAATTGTATTTCTATATACATCTCAGGCTTATTGTATCCTTGTATATATACAGAGTTTTATAGCATGTTTTAAACAGTCTTTCTTTATATCACACTTGTTTTAAATTGCCTTATATTGAAAGAAGTCAGTCAGGTTGAGTTGAGTTGAACAAGGTAAACTTTTCAGTTTCTTCCAAATTTTCTTCTAGCCTTTGTTGCTTAGTTTTCCAGCTCGCATACTAGTACCTTCCATGTACTGATGCCAATTGGCCTGCATCGTCTTATGATGCAGATACAGGTACCCCGGATCAGCATCCTGCACGTCGTTGATCCAGCTGAGCACTCCAGAGTCAGTGGTGAGCCTCCTTGCATTCCGGAGGACTCAATTATTTTGTGTTCTTAGTTTTTGTTTTGTTAGGATGTTGCGGGGTCTGTCCCAACATCCATCTCAGTATTTAGAGGCTTCATAGACAGTCAGACAGTCAGTCAGTTAGTTTGGAGTCTCTCATGCATGTATATATTTAAATATCCTATTTTGAGACTCGAGATGCCTTGTTGGCAAATTACTTTCAGTTGAGTTGTTTTATAACTTTTCATTGCATTGAGTTATCCTGTTGAGTTAAGTTTCCGCTGAGTTAAGAAAGCCAGGTCAAGGGTTCGCTTGGGGGCCAGCGATGGTCTTCAAGTGCCGGTCACGTCTGGGGTGTTGGCTCGGGGCGTGACAATAACAATGGACAAATACCATAATGCAGATAGATCAAAACCACATGTGGACGATCTTAGTCTATCCATGCAAATTGCAAGGAAGCTTCATATGAAGAAAGAACTAATATCTAAATCAGAGGCTAAAGCCATATATATGGAAGAAGTAAAAAGAGATTTGATGAAAAATCTTGATATAGATATTAGGGATGATATATCCATTGTGTCAGCAAGCCACACCAATAATGATGATGAATCATACATGGCAGGAGAGGCCCATAGTGCTAATAGCAACGAAGAGATTGACATCGATGCTCTTCTCAAAAGACTCCATGAACAAGTGGAAGAATTTTCCAGCAACACAACCTGCAAGAGAAAAGGTGTAAAGAAGGCCCCACAAATTAAATAATTGGGGTAATAAACCAAAAGACTTTAATAAAGCAGGCCAGAATGATATGTCGGCCATATTTTGTAGTGGAAAAGACCACGCCTGTTTGTCGGTCTTATCCTTTTATTATTGGCCATTGTAAATTGAGTGTGCCACCTTATTTTATCGTTTTAGATTTCTCGACCTCTATATAAAGAGGCGAAACTTTCTTTAGAGAGGCAGGTTTTAGAACCCCCGCCCCCCCCCCCCCCCCACCCTCTCTCTCTAGTAATATCTTCTTTGTAAAAATTCTAAGTTTGAATAATAAAAGTTTTCAGCTTGGTTGGTACATCATCTTGTATGGAGTTCTACTCCAGGCACTATTTTTATTTTGAGTTTTTCTTTATGTACTTAGCCTAAATGATAGGCTAAACTATTTGTGTTGTGCTATAACATACTAAGTTACTATAAGTAATGATGATTATGTCTATTGTGAAACATGTCGAACAGTTATGCTAAGGTTAAGTAAAAATAACCCAGACAGATTATTGAAAGGCTGTTGAAGGAATCCGTTGGATTACCCGTTTAGCCAAGAGGGTGTTAGGGAGGACCCGAATAGTAGAAGCTTTCATTAGTCTTGCTAGGATTGTTTATACTTGTAAAGGCACATTGAGCAAAACTTGACGATCTGTTTTTCATTTGGTATCAGAGCCCAGATCATCATCATCATCGTCGTCGTCATCATCATCATCAATGATTAATCCCTTCTCTCAGAAAAGAATGATAAAATTTGTAATTAAGAAAAAATTGTTTCTCCTTAAATGATATAAACGAGAAGGAATATTATTATTGTTAGATCAATATGAAGTCATTGAGCACTTTAAAAAAGATTTTTAGTAGCTTATTATTGAACGTTCTTTTCATAGGTAAGTTATATTAAATACTTAACAAATAATTCCCGGCTCTAACCATCTGGTAATAAAAGGAGTACTTACAAAATGTTGTATTAATACTTTATACTTAACAATCAATTCGCTTGAAGCAAGTCGATTATTAATTTTAAAAATAAAATATATGTCTATCTTAATACTAACATATTATATTTAGCTTTGTATATTAAATGATCAAGATTATTTATTTTTTTTCAACATCAAATTTTATAATTTAATATTCATCAATAAAATTATACATACAAAAATTTAATAAAATACTTTAAAATATATATAAAAATTAGAATGTAAGAAATTATATAAAAATACTTTAAATAGTAAAAACTTTCTAGACAGTTTGTTTTTTGTCAAAGTATTACGAAAGTATCGCATTTTGACAGTTATTTTTAACTTTATTTAACGTTTTGAAAAAAACACCAAGAATTAATTGAATTATAAGAATATCGAGAAAAAAATTTAAGTTGATATGATGATTTTAAAAAGTTTAATTTTGATGTTACAAAATAAAAGTAAGTATGATATAAATTATATAAAATAATCAATGATCATTTTATTGACATTCGTGATTTCAATGAAAAACTTTTATTTGAAGCAAATGATTCATCTATAAGTAATGATCTTAATCAACTAACTAACAAACATTTGTTTTCCTCGTATTATTAAACCTTAATCTATATAAATAATGTAAAAATATCTTTCAGCTCCCTTAATCAATATCAACTAATTTGCATATGGTGTGAGCACTCTTTCGCCAAATTAAAACCAATTCATATACTAGTTTCTTTTTTTATCCAAAAATTGTCATATATTAATTTATTATGAACATAATATGTCAAAAGAAAAGTTCAGCATCATTTAAAATCCAAGTTGGGAATAGTCTTTCCCAAGAAAATCCAGTCAACAAAGAAATTGAGAACTTAACTACGTTGAGAGCTACAACATTAAACCTTCTAGGAATATGTACAAACACGATATGCTCTAGAGATACAGACATATTTCAAATATCTTCACAAACTACATCTATGTCCCAAGTAATGTTCACGTTTTTCTTCAATACATCTACAAAACATTTTGCATTAGAGAGGACATAGAGCTTCCTCTATCCATGTTGTATAGCTTTTTGCACAGATTTTTCTATTGTACACGCTTCAACAATCATAGACTTCCCAACAAATTGGATTTGGGATACTTGGGCATGAAGCAATACACCCTTGATATCCATAGCAACCAAACCAATGGTTGCCTTCTTTGATTCATCATGTAACCTTGCTTCAACAAATAAATAGATCTCATTTTTGGGAACTCTTACTTTATAGTCTGAATTCTCTTGAAATTTGCAAGCATTATATCAAGATATTCATTATATTCAAATAAAGCTTTCGCCATTATGTTTGGAGGGTCGCTTAATTCATTATTAAAACTCCAAGCAATCCTAGACTTCGAAATATGCCACATAAACATCACCGTCAAATTCAAATCATTAGCAAAATTGAGACATTTTTTTGCCATATTAATCTTATCATTCCACCACAAAGAAAAGTCAGTAATGTTGGCAAGATTATCCCAGTTAATAGGGCTCATTTTCCAAGTTATTTGAGAATCCTAACACTTGAAAAACATGTATTTCATAGTCTCATCTTTTAAACCACATCTTTTATAAACACTACTGACATGATTTAGTTGTTTCTTAATAATATTGTTTACCGGTAAGATATTAAGCACGCATCTTCTTAGAAAATGTTTATGTTTATTTTTTTATTTTCATTGACAAAAAAAATCCCAAAAAACTTTAGAAAAAACATGATTACTAGATTGAGCAATTATATTACCCCTAGGATCCCTCATCATGCTTAATTTTTTTGCAAGGTGATAACTCAATCTTACCTCATAAGTACCCGATTTTATAAAGTGCCAAATTAGTTTATCCCTAGAGCATGTTGTAGATAAAGGAATAGTCAAAATATTATCAATATCATTTAAGCAAAAAAAAAAAAATCAATTCAATTCATTCATTCATCTTCCAAGTATCGGATTCGACACTTATAATAAGGTCAAGCACTTTTAGATCTAAATTTTCAGGAGCAATAGTTCTATGAGATTTAAAATCAATGGAATTAGAAATCGAAGGGTCTTTCCGGACTTAAACGTTCTCACTAGTACGTAGCTACTCTTCATCTTATCCCTTTTCTATTAGTTCCCGACCCCAAATTATACTTTCCAAATTTAAGACGCTGAAAAAGTTGTGGTAGCATTCAGGAAAGAGACATTTAAAAAATACTTACTCTTCAAGATTCTCGATAGAAGTAAGTCTGGATTAAGCAGAATTATCCAAGTCAATTTTGCCGACATAACTTTATTGAAAGTCTTAATATCTCTAAAGCCTTACCCCCCCCCCCCCCCCAATAGGTTTTTGGTTCACATATTCAAAATATATTTTCCTCTTTCCATCACGCTGACTCCGCCAAAAATTTGAAAGTATGGAGGTAATTTTCTTACATAAGCCCTCGGAAAGTTGGAAACAAGATAATGCATAAGTGGATATAGCGGTTAAAATTGTTGTTAACATAACTTCTTTTCTAGTTGAACTTAAAAACATTCCTTTTCACCCTTTAATTTTTGCTCAGATCCTTTTCTTAATGAAATCTAACATATTCTTTTTAGACTTTTCTATCGCAGCTGGTAATTCTAGATGCATGCCTATTTGATTTTTTTGGCGTTGTCCCAATATTGAAAGAATATTTTTCTTTTCTGGCTCTAAAATATTCTTGCTAAAATAAATAGTAGATTTGTCTATATTAATCACCTAGCCCGAACACTTAGCATATTAAAACATCCACAACAGTCCTTACTGGTAGAAGAGAAGATTAAGCAATCATCAACAAATAGTACATGTGAAATAATAGGACTATTTCTATTTAAACTTAGAGCCTCAAATTTGATATTGTTCTTACGTTTATTTTAGAAGTGTTAATAGATCTTCAACACAAATCAAGAACAAGTAAGGTGATAATGAGTCACCTTGTCTTAGACCCCTTCTTGTTGGTTCAACTCCTCCCGCAATTTCTCTATTTATATTGAATCGATATGTTGTAAAAGTGACACATTCCATAATTCAGGTCACAAAATTTGATCAAAACTCATTTTTAAAATCCTTAACAAAAATACATTCTACTATATCATAGGATTTAGACATATTGAGTTTCATAGCCATAAATTTCTCTTTTTCTCTTCTTTTGGTTTTGAGCAAATGTAAAAATTTATGAGCTAGCACAACATTATCAGTAATGTGCCTATTACATATGAAGGCTGGCTGATTTGGAGAAATTACCATAGGTTAGACTTCCTTCATTCTAGCCGCTAAAATTTTAGCAATTGTTTTGTATGCAGTAGGGCATAAACTTATAGGTCTATATTGAGCAACATATGTAGGAATTTTAACTTTAGATATCAAAGTAATTAAAGTTTGACTCCATTCCCATAGTAGGATTCCTAAAGAGAAAAAACTTCTTACTGCCTCACAAATGTCTTTACCAATTATCTGTCAATATTTTTGAAAATATAAAGGGCATGCCGTCAATTTCATGTGCTTTTAAGGGATGCATCGAAAAAACAACCTTCTTAATTTCAGCATCCGACACTTCTCTAACAAGTCCCCTATTCATAGACTCATTAAGTGAAATAGATACGGAAGAAATAGTCTCTTTAAGCCCAGTCGGCCTAGATGATCTAAACAAGTTGTCATAAAAACACTTTATTATTCTTATTATGCCTACCGGATCCGACACCCATAAACCATTGTCTAATTGAAATTCTTTAATAGCATTTCTTCTTCGCCTCTAGATAGTAGTCATGTGAAAAAATGATGAATTTTTATCACCTTCTTTTAACCATAGAGCTCTAAATTTTTGTTTCATTCATATGGTGTGAATACCCTTTCACAAAATTAAAATCATTTCATATGCCAATTAACAATATCAAAGTATCTTTCAGATCGCTCAATTAATATCAACCAATATGCAACTGCATATTGTGCAAACACTCTTTCACCAAATTAAAACCATTTGATACACTAGTTAACAAAGTGTATTACCACATCTTAATACGTTCTTTTTTATGATTTTTCTTTTTCTTACGGTTTTCATATAAAACCAATATTGGGGACAAAAGAAAACATGTAATATGAATTCACTAATTAGTTAGACAAATTTAAAAAAGAAACTAAGGGAAAAAAAAAAATTGAGGCTCAGATGCAACATTTCATCGTCTAATATATCAGACTAGGTAGAGACCCAAATCTCACCAATTGTGCTTTTTTTAATCATCACAGCACTCAAACATTGCACCAGTCGGGAATCGAACCCGGGTCTGTACCGTGGCAGGGTACTATTCTACCACTAGACCACTGGTGCTTGTTGTTTTAAAGCTTCAATATTTTATTAATATCAATAGTACAAGTTACCATTTTAAATATTCATATTGTATTAAATAAAATTAGGTTGAACTAGTATTCTTTTTAATTTGCAGTTCTAGATAACATATCTAATGAATTGATTTGACGAAAATAAAAGGACAGATAATCTACCTCATTAACCCACATATGAAGTTCTTTTTTTCCTTTTGAGAATTTTGTGTCTCTTGGCTAGGGTTGTGTATCGGTTGATTCGATTTAATTTTGAAGTTTATCAATTATTGATCGTTATCAATTGAGTTATTGATTTTTTAAGATTTTTTACACAAGTTTCTCTTTTATAAAAAAATATATTTAGAAATAAGGTGTCAAACTAAAACACCATGCATATGAGTAGAAAATTGCATCTGGCTCAAAAGCAAACACTGACACCTTTTAGAATAATCGAGAGTTTGAGACCGTTAGAAATAAACTAAACCCTATGCCAAGGACTTTATGTACGAAATGATATAGATATAGTTTACTAATTTACTATTGGGCTATGAATTAACCCGTTAAGAAAACCCCAAACTATTAAAAATCGATGATCTACATTTAAAAAAATCAGAACCATTCAAAAAACTACTAAATCAATGACTCAATACAGATAAATTAATAATATTTTTTCTATTCGAATTTGAATAGCCCTAACTTGAAATTCATCTTTGTTGTATTGTATGCAAATTTTTTACGTGTTTCACAAAAGTTTTTTATTCTTATATTTAAGAAATTTGAAAATAATAAATAAATACTTTACATTAAATATAAATTTGTTGAGAGTCACAATTATAAATTTGTTGAGAGTCACAACAACATACCCGAGGTATACCACTAATTGGGGTTTGAAATGATAAAGTGTGTGTAGACCTTACCATTTAGAAAGTCTCTCGGCTCAAGTGCATCAAACAAAGTACAAGAAGAATAAAACATATCGGTTAATAAGGAAAACATTGTAAAGTTTACAAGAAAGAAATAATAACATCGGCAAAATAGCTTTATAATTAAAACACAATAAACAACATATGACAAGAACTACAAGTGTACTACTAGTGTTAGGCAACGACCTTCACAAGACAAAACAACACTCTATCCCTACTAACCTTCTACCCTAATATGCGACCTCCACTCCTTCCTATCTAAACTCTAGAGTCACGTCCTCGGCACTATGAAGATACACCATTTCTTGTTTAACCAACCTCCTGCACCTCCTGCACCTCCTCACAGACACATCATCACACCTTCTCTTCACATGTCGAAATCATCTTAGTCTCACTTCTTTCATATTGTTTGTCTAGTAGTCACTCCCACCTTCTTAAATTTGTTAAGAGTTACGTATACTAATTTTTAAGGGGTCGTTAAAGTAGTTGGTTTTGAGATGAGCTATGAGTAACCGATACTATGTTTGGTAAGTTAGATAAAATTCATATTTAATTTATAATTTGAAAACATGTATAAGTTACGAGAGAAGGTAGTTATTATTTTATCAATATGGGAAATAATAACTTATATAACTAATTAAGTGTACCAAATTTGCCCTAACTAGCTACCAAACTTCCCCTAAAAAATGTTGTACAAAACAAACAGAGCTCTCTAATAAGCACGGAGCAGTAGCGCCATGGCTTCATGCTGTTCATTGAGCTTCTCAACAGTCTCTTCAAAGCCTAACAAACCTTACTCATCACCAATTTCTTCTTCTCTTCAGCTCCCCATTACTTCCCAGTTGCCATTTTCTAAAAAAAATTCACTTTATTCCAATCATACCCTTCTCCAAACTCAATGCCGGAAAACTCAATCACCGGATTGTCCCAGTTTCTTGGTACGTCTTGCGATTCTTTTGATACCCTTTTGATTTTGACGTTCAATTTTGAGTTTAGAAAAGTGAGCCCAGAATTTGAAATAAGTAATAGGTAGTAATTTAACATAAATGTATATTGAAGAGTTTTACTATGCAGCAGCTGCTTAACAATATATTTCACGCTCAATCGAATGAGATGACCCGAAAGAGTTAGCCTTTAGTTTGGGACTGAGATGTAGTTGATTGATTGTTTTTTTGGTATAGCTTTGTGTAGTGGCTGAGTGTTGGCAAAGAAGGGAATCTTGATTAGTGATTGAATTGTATTTTTGTGATTTAGGTTGTGGGGTCTGCGAAAAAGCAAGAACCTTTGAGGGTAATGATATCGGGAGCTCCTGCTTCTGGTAAAGGAACGCAATGCGAGCTCATTATCAAGAAGGTAATGGTTCTTTTTTTTTTTTCCTTCATAGGGGCAAATTGGTTGTTATGATCTTTTATGTTTGAAATATCTTTATGCTGTTCTATGTAGGTTTCTCTTTTTGGAATGGATGATGATCCATTAGGATTTTGGTTTTATATTTCTGAATATGAAATCTCTGTTCTTGAAAATTTATCTACTAATATTTGTGTTATAGACCAGGTTATACAATATTTCCATTCATGACTTCTGACCATGGGTGTTTCTAAATTTGAGACCAGTTTTTGACCATATTACTGGTATCATTCTATCCAGGACCTCTTATGACTTGACCCTTGCTCCATTTGGTTCATAGACTGGGTATACAAGAACTAGTAGGTGGGGATTGTTATACACTGATTGAAAATACCGGCGTGGTTAATACCAGTATTAGCTATCCCATGTTGTATATCTTGTATAAGTTGCAGGGTGATACACCTCTTTTACCACAGCCTAAAAAAGCATAATGATCAGATTTCTTTGCATTCTTGTAAACTAAGATCATCATGTAAAATTGTCCAGTACCAGATTTGGCATGAAAAGCATCTTACTAGCATCTGTTCAGCTGTTTCATATATTTACGTTATTTCCCTAGCATAACACGAATGTCTCCTATGTGTATTGTCTTACAATTCACTGGTACCTTGTTCCCTAGTCACTTTATCTTGTTCATTATGAATTCTCATCTGGTTTCCTCTAAATTCTCATTGGTGGGTTTGTAATATTTCCTTCAGCCAAAATTGGCCATACTATAATCAACTCTATCTTAATTATTAGCAAGTCCCTGCTACTTGAACTCACGTTCTTCACATTTCTTGATTAATTCAGCTTTAGTTTGATTTCCATGCTCCTTATCCCTTTCCTTAGAATGTACTTGTAAAAAGGTACGTTGCTAGTAGCATTTAATGTTCCATTTCCAAAAATGTCTCTAGTTGCAGTCAATGTTAGTTGCTACCTTAATTACCCATTTTCCTTGTTATGTATTACCTTGTGAAAAGTAATAAATTGAATTCCATTGAGCTCATATATGCAGTACGATTTGGTGCATATTGCTGCTGGAGATTTATTGAGGGCTGAAATTGCTGCAGGCACTGAAAATGGGAGGAGAGCAAAGGAGTATATGGATAAAGGACAATTGGTACCAAACGAGATAGTTGTAACGGTAGGTTTACCTGGAAAACTGGCTCCTGCTTTTGTTAGCATGCTATTTTAAAGTTTGAAAGAGGTCATTAGAAACAGTGTTGTATTCATATGTAATTCGTTGATTCCTTGTTTTAGATTGTCAAAGAGCGGTTGATGCGTCCAGACTCTCAAGAAAAGGGTTGGCTTTTAGATGGATATCCTCGGAGCTTGTCTCAAGCAGTAGCTCTCAAAGAGTTCCAGCCAGACCTCTTCATTCTTCTGGAAGTGAGGTTCTGCTATTGATATCCCTGATTGTGTTTTCAATCTCTTTCTAGTTAAAGCCTTAGAGGATGAAAAGGATCGACATAGAGTATCATGCATTCAAAATTTATTTGAAAAAATCTTTTTGCGGGATAATTATGCTTTTGGTCTGTGTAAAATCTAATTTTAGTCAAGATAATCCGACTAAGCATATATAGCCTTCAATTGAGAGAACTGTGCGCTTTTGGTTCCTCCTCTAGCATATTTCCCTACATTAATCAGATATTTCCTTAAAATGCATAAAAGTATCAAAATAACTTTCTTAGCATAAAAGGTGCATAGCTGTATGGTTTAATAGTTGTACTTTTATGGAATTTATTAGTTGGGGGATCAAAAGCTAATACTTTTTTAATCAGTTGGAGGTTTAGTGGGTTTGACTGAATACTGTTATTCGTTAGTACCAAGATTGCAACTTACAAATAACCAAGAAAAATAAATCATATTTTTTCCTTATTTTAAATATGTGTAGTTTTTCTGATTCTCTTTTGTTTCACTTGTAGTATATTACACTGCAAGAGGTTTCAGAATAAATGCACCTTCATCAAGTCATCAACCAATGTTTTAACTTTTAACAGGAATACGTTATATTGTAAATGATAGGTACCTGAAGAGATACTTGTTGAGAGAGTGGTTGGTCGTAGACTAGATCCTGTAACTGGGAGAATATACCATTTGAAGTATTCTCCGCCAGAGACCGATGAAATCGCTGCAAGGCTTACCCAGCGCTTTGATGATACAGAAGAAAAGGCATGTTAATGCATGAAATACGTACATTATTGTTGCTACAACTTCTGTAGGGCTTTTCCCTTTGTATGAAGCTTTTATTTCACATAAACTTGTTTAATTCTTATTTGGTGGAAGCCTACTGTTTGTCCCATTGATCATTTCTTGACCTTCTAATCAAACCATTTTAATCTATTCTCCTCCTGGAAATTTTGTTGCAGGTCTCAAAATTTCCATCTTCAACTAAATCATTCTTTTAGCCATTTCCTTTATCATTCTTGCTGTTCTTTTCCCTTGCTTACTCAAGTCCCCTTGTAGATAACTGACTTAAGTATAGGTTTCTATAACACCATAAATTTATGTTGTGATCAGCTTGATCAGCTTCATTTTTGTCTTATTTCTTTTTCAATTTACCATTTACAGGTGAAGCTGCGTCTGCACACTCACCATCAAAATGTGGAATCAGTTCTCTCAATGTACAAAGATACTATATTCCAGGTATTCTTTTTGCCACAGATGTGGTGCAGTTGCTTCACATGGGAATGCAGATTGAAACACTCACCATCAAAACATGGAATCATTCTTATATGCTTGATTCATAGTTGTTGGGTTGTTTGATGGTTTCCAAGGTCTTGGTTAACAGGAATATAGTCCATAAAAGACAATGTGGAAGGGACTGGGTGGAAATGGTTTGAAGAAAAAGTAGTTTGTTTTCTAATTGGCAAAAGAACAATGGTATGGTTATAAAATTATGTTGTTTGACATGTAGGTTACAAAGTGATTAATTTAAATCATCTTCCAGTTCATCCAGGCTGATCCTTCCTCTCAACAGTTGTAAAACAAAGGGAAGCCAAAGCAAAAGGGCAATACATCCTCTTTTATCTTAAAATTATTCACCTCTCCTCTATAAGATAATAAAAAGGAAGAGCAAATCCTTTTGAGTTTTACATTCATACCAAACAATCTGGGGGGAAATATACTTAATCAAGGACTCCACTTTTACTTTCCCTTCTCTTTTTCTTCACTGAACAAGGATAATATATGTTCTTTCTTTCCATATGCGTGCATGAGCGTGTTCTCATCATTTCTCTGTGTTAAAACTTCTATCTTCGTTCTCTATCATCTCTGAGCTATTTTAATTTCAGGTGGACGGGAGCGTTTCCAAAGAGGAGGTATTTGCTCAAATTGATGGTGCATTAGCTCAATTTCTTGAAGCAAAGGAGTGAAGATTTGGAATCGTAATGTAATAGAGAGCAGGAAAAATCTGCAGAATGTACCATGCAACACTGAGGAGGATCACAGAAGATAAAAGAGTAATATTGTTGGTTGCCATCCCCCTTATACAAATGTATGAAATATTTATGTATTATCATTTTTGCTTCCAACTATCTATGTGGATATTCATTGAATCAGATTCAAAGTTTACAACAAAATAAGTTTTTGTGTAAGGCGATATTGTTAGCTTGAGTCTACACCTATGCGGCTTTAAGACATGTTATTAGTGTAAGGCCTGCTTATTTATATACTCAACATATCTAATGTATTTTTGCCAATGTGGGACTCTTAATCATGGACATTAACTACCCACATTTCTGATTAATCCAACTTCTGAAGTTCCCAATCACAGCAGAAATAAGTACATTTTATCTTACACAATTCGAACTTTTACATAAAGAAAGTGGAATATCACATCACATGGTATAAATTTATGTATATCAGATACCTAAAACTAACTTGAGAATTATACTACAGAGCAACTATCAACAGGGAAAACCCAATAAAAAAAAGAAGAGAAACTAGACCTCAGAAAAATTGTTCCCTTTTTTCTCAGATTTGCTTGAAGACCTAAACGTCAAAGGTTCAGCATCGACGAGCATATTGACAACCTCTTTCATGCTGGGACGCAAATTAGGAAGCTTAGTAGTACAAAGTGTGGCAATTCTCAACACTTTGATCATTTCATCCTGAACAAGTTCAGATACCACCTTTTGATCAAGAACTTTGTTAATACTTTCCTTGTCATTTAGATGAGTTGAGGTCCAGTAGACCAGGTCTTTTCCTTCTCCATAGGCTTCTTCTATTGGTTTTCTTCCAGTTACTAGCTCCAATAGCACAACACCAAAGCTGTAAATGTCGTTCTTTTCTGTTACTCTGAGAGTGTGTGCCATTTCTGTCAAGCAAACATATAGGAAGGTAAATGCAAATTCAAGAATGAAAAGTAACAAGGAGAGACAAAATGGTAACTGAATTTAAGGCTTTGTTGAGACTTACCAGGCGCCATGTAACCATGAGTACCTGCAAAACAACTGAACTCGGATCCCCTAGAAGAAATTTCTGAAACTTTTGCAACCCCAAAATCTGAAACTTTTGCTTCATTATACTCATCAAGTAGAATGTTGGTTGATTTGATATCTCTGTGAATAATAGGAGGGTAACAATCATGATGCAGATAAGCAATTCCTTTTGCAGCTCCAAGGGCTATTTTATATCTCTGATACCAATCTAATTCTGGCTTGCCAGCCTTGATCTCTCGGTGTAGTGCATCGAAAAGATTACCATTTGGCATGTACTCAAAAACCAAGATATTTGAACCTTCTTTCATTAGACTGGCATACAACTTAACTATATTCCTGTGCCTGATTTTCCCCAAGATTTCCATTTCCCTTGTCAAAACTTTCACACCAATCCCTTTCCACAGCTGCTTCACAGCTACTGTTCCACAACCTTTCTTCAAGTCTAACCGATAAACTTTTCCTGTACCTCCACTTCCGATCAAATTGTCCTCATCGAAATCACTAACTTCATCTGCATCAAATTCCACAGGGTGGAAACTCTCAAGCTTCCATTTTGCATTTGTTCTCTTGGCTTCCTCCAGTTTTTCTCCATGATCTACTTCATGACTATGCTTGTAGTTTAGGTAACTGACGAACAATAAGCCACCCATTAGAACCGCTAAGGAAAGCAACACAATGCAAGACACAACTAGTTTGTTTAACTTATGTTTAGCAGCCTTTCCACCACAACTGCCCAAGCCTGAGTTGATCGAGAATCTGATGCTTTGGTCAATACAAAGTCCATCGTTACCAGCTAATGCCTTGTCTCCTCCCAGAGTTAAAAGATCTAATGATACCTCTCCTGATAGCTGGTTGTTAGAGAGATCCAATGAAGACAGCTTCAGATTGTCCAAGCTAGTTGGTATTGTACCAGTGAGTCTGTTGTGTGAAAGATTCAGAGAGTTCAAAGAGGTCATTGTTGATAAGGAATTGGGAATGCTACCTGTAAGAAGATTTGAAGCAAGATTCAGGTCTGCAAGCCTAGGAAATTCACCCAATTCTGATGGGATAGTGCCCGAGAATGAGTTTTTCTCCAAATGCAAAGATGAAATTTGCTTTAGTTTACCAAGTTCAGAAGGTATCGCGCCCGAGAAGTCATTGTTATCCAAGTAAAGCCTTTCCAAATGTGTGAGTTTCCCAAGTTCTTTTGGAAGCTCACCTGAAAATCTGTTATTTGATAATACCAACTGATTCAGGCTAGTAGCTGCCCCAATTTCCGGAGACATAGTTCCACAGAATTTGTTATCACTGAAATCCATCATCAATGCATTTGGAAGTCCCCATACACCACTAGGAATTTTCCCAGAAAGTTGATTCTTAGTGACCCTTAATCTCTGTAAAGGCTTGCACGACGAATAAGTACTTGGAAACTCCCCTGAGAAACTGTTCTCAATAGCTAGCAAAAACTGCAGGTTCCCATTTTGGCACAAAAACTTTGGGAATCCACCAGTAAACTTGTTTTCAGAAATGTCTATGCTATTCAGGGGCGAAAACCGACCAAGATTTGCTGGAAATGCCCCAGAAAAATTGTTCCTGTACACAGAAAAGGCATTAAGATGCTGCATATCTCCAAAACCAGGAGGAATTTCACCAGAGAAGTTATTCATGAATACATGAAAAACTGTTAACTTCTTCAGGTTCCCGATTTCCGGAGGCAGCTTCCCATACATATAGTTGCTAGAGATATCAAATTCCTGCAAAAGAGAGAGCTCTGCCAGTTCTACAGGAAGTTCCCCTGTCAACTTATTCTGAAACAGCTCAATTTTCCATAAATTTTTCAGCTTGTTTACTGACTTAGAGAAATTCCCAGAAATCTGATTTCTTGAAATATCCAATGTACCTAGTGCCTCCATTTCAAAAATGGATTCCGGGATTTCTCCTGTAAAATTTGAACCTGCCAGATAAAGCCAATACACTTTCTTTAAATTCCCAAGAGTCTCAGGAATTTTACCCTCAACAAAGTCATTATCTCCGAGGCCTAGCGCAACCAAACCAGTCATATTTCCAACCCAAGATGGGAATTCCCCGGAAAAGTAGTTAATCGACAAGTCCAACACTTCTAAGTTAGTCAACTTAGACAAATCAGGTATCGTTCCGTTCATGTTATTTTCTGTGACATTCAAGACTTTGAGACTGGTGCAGTTGGTAAGTTCACTAGGAAGTTTCCCTGACAGTGCATTTGAAGGTAACACAAGAGAAGTAAGACTTTTGAGTGAAAAAATTGAAGGTGATATCACCCCAGAAAGCGACTTATTATCTAGCGAAATTTCGATAACAAGACCAGTATTTTTATCACATGTGATTCCATAGAACTTGCAAGGAGATTCTGAGTCCTTCCAAGAATCCAAGTAATTCAAAGGGTCATTAAGCTGCTCTTTGAAATGCAAAAGAGCCTCACTTTCTGAAGTTAAGGACTTACATGTCTGGACAAAAAAATTCAAAAACAAGAAAACTGTAAGAATTGAGAGAGAGTTTTGAAGTTTTTGGATTCTGGCCATTCTTGAAATTTGAGAAGGGCAAAAGGGTCATTTCATAAAGGGGACACAAATCCAATCAAGAACTCCATTATTGCCATGATGGTTGTCCATCCAAGAAGCAGCTGAAAGAATAATAGTGGAAACTCAGATATCAAAAACTAAGATAAGTGGTATATTAAAAAAAAACAAGATAATACTCATATCCAATTCAAAAAAGCTGTCTCTTTTAAAAGTGTTATATGTATACCTAACAAAATGTTTGTCATATACTTCATATAACTTTCTAACATGAAATAAATTGTAGTTCAAGAAAAAGAAAACTTACAGATACAGGAAGTCAAGATTATAAAAGATGGAATTGTTGGGTGGGGTTGGGAAAGAAATAAACTTATGTTAAGATGTCAATTTCTCATTTAGTTGTGAATTACACTATATAAAAATTAAATTATCTCCCTTTAAAGTGACTCAAAATATAATAGTTTCACCTTATTTTACAGACTGTCCAGGTTATGAAAGAAGATACCCATTTACCCAAAAAAAATTTAGATAGGAATATAACCAAACAACAACAACAACATACCCGTGTAATCCCACAAGTATAGAATCTGGGATAGGTAGAAAGATTGTTTTCGATAGACCCCTCGAAACAAAAATGCAAGAATTATAGGAATATAAGCAAGAAGATTGAAATCTCTGATTTCCATATTTGTAACAACAACAAAACAACTTTTTTCCAAGAAAGTTGTAGCAAACTACAATAGGCAAACAAGGAACATGGAAATCAACTAATTGACAGAAAACAAACAGCTTTCATAATTTACAGAAACAGAGATATCCATAGAAACAAAGAAGTAAACTTTCATAAAAAATCACAAGTAACATGCATCTTTTAGGTCCAGTTTGATTATAGATTTTGAAATTTCACGAGCGAAAGTCCCAAAATTCCAAAAAAATCAAATTTCATGGCCAAACAGATACGAATATAAAATTTCAAAATACCATCTAAAATCTATGGCTAGCTTAGTTGTTAAAAATCATCTGATAACTCATATAACACATAAAGTTTGGATTTTTATGTAATTAAAAGACAAACAAATGAATAAGGCTTAAAGAAAACATGAGTTATACCTGAAATAGTAAGATGATTTTCTGTTTCTCTTATTTATTCACACATAAAGAGGCAGAAAGCTTCAAACTTTTTGTTTTCTTGAATACCCAAAACAAATTCGAAAGTTTGAATGAGACACCTCTAATGGGAAAATGGGAATTTGCAGTGTCAGTCACCAGAAATAGATAAAAGAAAAAGAAGTTTCTGAATGAAGAGTTTGTTATTTTTTAGTCCATTTAGTGATGACAGGAAAATGAGGTCTTAGTAGGAAGGCAAAATGATTTGAGAAAAGACAAGAAGAAGAGATAAGGCGAGAGTGTGTGTGTTGGGGTTGGGGGGGGGGGGTGTTTAATTAGTGCGTATGATTAATTAATGAAAGAAAACAATATTGTCTGAAGGTGAGTTATGCAACAAGAATGTGACAAAAAATGAATAAAGAAAAAAGAGATTAAGGCCTACTCATTTTTGTGAGGAGTTCCCTTTTATAAATTGGTAAGGGGTAGGTCTATCTTATACTAGCCTGTTTGACCAAGTTTTAATAAGCTCGATTTAGTCTCCTACGATAAGAATGATTAAAGGTTAAGGAGTGAATAGAAGGAAATAGAGGCGTCAGCCTTAGCTCTTATTGTTCGAGAGTTAACTATATATGAATAGGGTCTTCCTTAGGCCTTCGAGGAGGAAGCGAGGGTACAAGTGAATCTCAGAATTTTCGAGTTTAATTTTGGAAATCAAGGTTAAATCAAACTTTTTTGTTTATAAATTACAACTCTTTTTGCTAACTACTGTCTGAATTTAATCATTTGTATTTATTAAAAAAATATTTATTTCAAATATAAAATTTAAATTAATGTTACTAAATTCTTGTGAACTCATAACTATTACATTGATTCTGCCCCTCCTTAATAACAAAGAAGGTCACGGTAAGGATTTGGTTCTGCTCTTTAATGAATTCTATGCGATGTGAAAATTAGATTATAGGAATGATAAGTTTTAAATATTGAATGATTATTAAAAAAAAATGTAAAAATGGCTATGTTGCATTAAATGTGTAATTCACAATAATATATAAAAAATAAAATTAGAAATTTTAAGAAAACAATTAATATAAATAAGTTTCTACAATAATAAATCAAATTGCGTAAATGTAATTTTTCTTTATCATTGGAATAATAATCCTAAAATCTATCTAATTTATGGGGCCATGCTCTTCAATTATTTACTAATTTAGATCAACGTAGTACAGTCACTGATCCCAAGAAAATATCAAAAGATATGAGGAGATACTCAACATGCTGAAGTTACTACTTTGAGTTCTTTTTTTCAAAAATTAGTTTCATTATTTTATTTGGATTGAATGATATCTTACCATATTTAAAGAGTCAAAATTAATACTTGATACTTCAAAATTTTGTTAAAATCTTCACGATCAAAAACTTACCTTTGTCGTATTAATTATGTAATTTTTTTGTTAAAAGTTCTAATTTAAGAAATTAAAATGATCATGGTTCACTTTCATTTTGAATCGCAAGTTATTTTCTGTTTGTTTTTGTTGTTTGTGTTTAATTGAATGAATAATTTTTTCTCTCAACGAAGCATGTATTAAAATTTAACTATAGTGTAGTAAATTGATTATAAAAATTGATATAATGTTTAACTATTGTTTAGACCAATAATACAACATAGGTACAATTGAGATGGTTATAAATCATTTTTGATGAAATATTTCTTTTCTAAAAGATATTTTAGTGTAACCAAACAATAAAAAGTTATTCAATTTTTTTTATTAACGTTCATATTATTTTTTTAGTTTTTTAAATTACTTGGTGTTCGATGTATGCTTATTAGTGCAAATTTAACTAAATTTAAATTTAGATCAAACAATTTCATATAAGGTGTTTATATTGCCTACTCCATACCTAGGATTTGATCTCGAGAATTTCACATAAGGTGTTCATATTGCTACTACATACATAGAATTTGATCTAACGAGTACTTACTGCTCTATCACAGTCGGTATGTTTTTGTTATTGGGTTGTTGTTTAGGAATGGGGGACCATAGATGCAATAATTCTATAGTAGTTGTGGAGGGTTGACTGGTCAAAGTAAAATATTATTGAGATATGAATAATATACTGTGTCAGTGTGAGATAAATCCAACACCACACAATTTTATGATATGCTAAGCTTTCACTTCATCAACTTTCTGGTTCACAATTTATCGCACCCTTTTTTTTAGCCAATTATTTTCTAGCAATTTTTATTTTCCCAACTTTCTTGAAATATTTCTTGCAAGCTTTCACTCCAAATTTTTTTTTTCTATTTTTAATATGCAGTTTTGTATACATACCTAATTAAGCAAATCTCTCATACAAATTTGCTCAACGCCTAATATATGGAAAAACAACCTAATCATTCATATTTCACTGTCATATATAATATTATTATCTATATTTTAAAAATATTACGTATGTTACTATTAATTAGGAAACATATATTATTACTTATATTTTTAAAATATTACGTATGTTACTATTAATTAAGAGTTTTCCACATATCTTACACCTAGATATATACATTTTTGCTACTAGATATACAAAAATAGAGAAAGAGGTGGGGCGAGTGAGATTGGAGGGGGAGACAAGCGAAATTTGTATGTATCTCCGATACATGAATCACACTAGATATATGTATCTATATTTTAATTTACAATTTTAAGTCTCTCACTTTTACCAATCTAATTCCTAGCTAAAATTGAAAGAAAAAAGAATAGGATGAATTATATGATAAACTTAATTTTGGAATTTCAGCCTTCTACGGTAGCAAAAGGCCTAATGTTTTAAACCTCATTTCTTTTACTTTCCTTTTTGGGAATTTACTTTCTAGAAACTTTGTTTTCTTTATATCTATTTAGAGTCCAAAACATCTTTTTCTACAAAAACAAATAAAATAAAATTGTCTTATTTTATATCTTAATCTTTTGGATTGATGACATGTTTTTTGGCCTAAATAGACTTGATGCTTATCTTCCTTCACCACTAGGAAATAGAGTTTTTCTAGCTGTACAATTGTTTATTCTTTCATTTTCTTTTATCTTGTCGTCAAGCTTTTAGCCGTTGATACATAGAGTACTTATATATAATCTAATAAAATATTATGAGGGTGAAGATGGGGTAGGGGTGTAATAGTCAAGGGTGGGAGTTGGGTCGGCGCGTTGGACCCCGATAAGGAGGAGACAATAAATTTGAAATGTCACTTACGAAATTTGTTTTTCCTATTTTATTAGAGAAATTATTTTTCTTATTCATTTTTTTTAAAGAAAATATTTTGATAATTCAAACAAGACGTGAGTAATATGCCATCTTTAACTTCTAAACACTTCAACTTCTGCCGATTTTCACAATATGAGATATATACATATATTTTTTTGAGAATAAACATTTGTGAAGTGTACGTATAGTCCATAACAATATTTCTTAAAACGAGTTTATTAAGGCCTAAAGATTGCTTTGTCTATATAAAATTTGCCAAAAAGATTATTTTTTTTCGTCAAGGAACACAATATCGTCATAGAAATAGATGCAAAGAAAACACTTTGTATTACATGGAACGTGACTCTGATACTACTTGTAAAAATCTTGTTTGCAAGTAATTAATTAATATTATCGGAATACGCATCCTAGTAAGTAGTATGTAAGGCTTGTTTCATTTATATGTTTGGTATGATCACTATCCTATTTTGTCTACACAAGATTTGCCTAAAATGTTGCATAAATTAAATGATAATTGTACATCAACTAATAATGTTTTAACCTGGTTTTCTTTGTCATTAATGATATCAAAACTCCACGAATTAATTAATAACTATTTGCTTCTTATATTTTCCCAAATCAACGACGTCAGTCTAATTAGTTACGCTACTCTTTTCTTTCTTTCATAAATATACCCATATTTCACTTAATATAGTAAAATATTTATTTCGAAATAGCATTAACTAAAGAAGTTGATTAATCTCTTAATTAATTCAATTTGTTTACTTATATAAGCTTATGCTGTGTCGTTTTCATCGAACAACAAACTCAACTGAGTGATTTTGACAGAAATTAAGTTGTTTGGCTAAATAATTTTTAAAATTATAAAATTGATAATTAAAGTAATGGTAATTAGTATTAATTAAAAGAGAATTTGGTTGCTTACTTCAAATCTTCCTTTATATAAACAGAATAAAGTACGTAGGCGCAAGCAAAAATATTATTAGTAGGAACATTAGAATAATTATTTGTAACCTACAGAGGAATTATTGTTTTTAATTACTAATTTATAATATAGTTGAGCTGCTTGGTTTTGATTAGCTGTTTGACCATCTTAGTGAAAATGCTTTTATTGGTCCAGTGTCTTTTGGTTGTATTACAAGAGTAGTCTATTATAATTAATCAGTAAGTTAGGTAACAGCCAAATTCAGTAACAAACTTACTTTCTAAATTATTTTTTCCATTAATAGAGTAAACTACTATAATTTTTTTTGAAAAAAAGAATTAGAAATGTAGGTTTACTTTATTTAACTAACTTGGCAAAAGTTCCTTTTGTTTTTGTTTATATCTAATTAAAAGTTCAGTCAAAGATACTAGATTAGCTTAACTAACATAATAACACAAATCATATCATCAAAAAATATTTTAAATGAAGCACGGCAATGATTGGGCATGGTAGGAAGAAATAAAATGCATGCTTGCTCAGCAAAACCTTCTAATTAACAACATTAAGATATGGATAGTGTCATATGTAAAGGCGAAATTAGAATTTTTGAATTTTAAAAGAGATAACTTATTGAACTATGTATAAATTACTTACACATATATTAAGTGAATTCAATTTTTAAAACATACATGCAATAATATTTGGGCAGAACTAACTGATGCTAATTCAATCAAAGAAATTTTTCCAAAAAAAAAATAATATTCAACTCGATTGTTGTCATGATATTGATGTGTTGGTATCGTTGAATAATTGGTCAAATAAGAGTCCGTAGCTTTCCTTTTTAATTATGGTGTTATACAATTTATGCTTACAAAAAAAATAATAATTCATGTCGACGATATTTAATTTTCACACTTTTAAATGGTTGTAGAAATACTAACTTGTCGATATCAATGGCGTTCATCATCTTTTGCAGTTAAACAACCACATAAGGTTTAGCAAGGAACTTAATGTTGATTATGTACTTATGATAGAAAAAGTTATTTAGTATAAAATAGGAATTTATTACAAATTATGAGATTTAGTAGCTTGGATAAAGTATACTTATAATTAATTTTTGTGTGTTATGAGTATTATAAGTTATGCGATAGATTTGTATAAATTTAAATCTGAAGAAGATAAAGCATATACAAATCTTATGTCAACGAAGCTATGAATCCTACATCCACATTGATGGAATGTGAACATGAAAAGGGGCTGGAAAATGAATACATTGATTAAGACATGAGCCACAAATGAATATTAGTAGTAAAGAATGAAAATCATGATTACTAAAAATTGTTTTATGTGTTTTTGTGGTCAGTGGGAACACTTAACTTTGCGTAAGTCATTTTCCCAATTACTGGAAAATTTATGCGTGCTATATATAATATTAGAAACTCATGAATGACTTTAAAATAATTACTACTTAAGTATTTATGCAAAAGATTAAGAAAGTACGACAAAAGATACAAATTTCGACATGGATTTACTTGCTTTTCTTTCCGGTTAAAATGGACTAGTACTTTTTATAGAAATAAAATGTAATTAGCTCATATAATTTATTAAAAAAAAAAAACAATGTTTAATGCATGTTGACTAGTGTAACACTCAATGACTCAATTTTACAATTAATTCAAGACCTATCATAAGGCCCATTTAGCTATTTATTTACAACTAAAATATTTTTTAATCTAAGATGTCATAAATCCTTCCAATACAAGCTTAAATGAGTATATGTTGAGTGGTTATGAACTAAGATGTTAAAGAATACAAATTAATTAATACTCTCTCCATTTTATATTATTTGATTTTTGTATAAAAAATAGGGAAAAAAGTCTGAAAAATATTTTCAACTTTAGTCGAAATTGTTGTTACGATACCAAACTTTAGAAAGGACCTTTTACCCCCCTGTACTATTTAATAGTATATTTTAAAGATATATATGTGCCTACATGGACATCATAAATATTGCATCATTTTAAATAGCAATGTGTCCACATGGGCACATATATACCTTTAAAATACACAATTAAATAGTGTAGGGGTAAAAGGTCCTCCATAAAGCTTGGTATTGTAACAACAATTTCGGCCAAAGTTGGAGTATTTTTCAGACATTTTTCCCTAAAAAATAAATATTTCATTTTACTTGTTCAATTTAGAAAATCAAGAAAATTTAAATTAAATATTATTAATAAAAGGGAAAATTATATGAAATAGCAAGCTATTAATTCAAACTAAATGTTATAGCAATAGTTTATTTTATTTGTAATTAGCAGCAAACATCCCATTTTTTTGCCATCTGATTCTGTATACAATTAGCCATTTTATACATTTCGGTATAAAATGTATAAAATGCGTTTGTGTTTGTATAAAGCGAGAGAGAAAATTGTATATACAAATACAAATACATATATTTCCGTATACACTTTAATTTATACAAAAGCAGATTACAAATTACAATGTATAAATGAATTTATACAAAACTGAACAATTTTTATAAAATTGAATGCATCTAGCGAATTATACAAATAAAAAACTCCATAACAAACATAAAATTTGTTATGGAGCGCAATTATGCAAACTATAGTTATAACATACAAATATGATTTTTATGTTTACTATATCTGAAAGTTACTCTAAATAAAATTAGTTTAATATAATACACACTTGATAAAAAAAAATTAAGAATTATATCAAATCAACATATATCAAGTAATATGAAACGGAGTGAGCAAGGTCTAGTTGAAGCTTCTATTCCCTTGGGCTGAAACATTACTGCATTTATGGTACATGCTATGCATTCTTTTTATATTAATTTTAATTAATGCAAATTAAAGTTAATATCATATGCCACGTGTGGCTTCTTTCTTAATTTAATGGCCATGCATTGAGTATGTACTCCTGGTATAAAATTTCTCTATTACTGCGTAACACATTAAAGGAAAAAATAAATATTTTTATTAGGACTTTTTTTTCTTTTTTAGAGCTTAAATCTGATATTTTTATTATTATATTTATTCCATCACAGTTCTTGATGGTTGAATTTGGGAATTTGTTGTTGTAGAACATCTCTAGATATTTTATCTTACAATTTTTATGGTATAAGAACCTTTACACTATCCGCATTTTAATAACACGTAGAAATAAGTTTTCTACCTTAATTTTTAGCTAGGTTACTAATTTCATTTAGCATTTTGAAATGAGGAAAATATTTTCCATGATTTCTTTAAGAACATATTTATGTGAAAAGGTGATTTTTTTCCTTTATTTTCTGATGTTCAATATATATATATATATATATATATATAAGCATTTATATATGATCAGTCTATAGAATGAAATAAAGTCAAAATGTATTTACTGTATTGAAAAAGGGCAAAAAAGGACCACCTTTTAAATAAATTTGAAACACCTAATGGCTTCATCAATAATAGAATAGAATGGAGCCTCTATAAATTAAAGCATTGTACAAGTTGTTTTTTTGGAATTTTGTGGTGGCATTTGGTAGGATTGTCATTTTCAAAAATCAGAAGTATTAATATTTGGCATCGCAAATAACATTATATGGGCCCTTCAAATGATACTCATAAACGCACCAACAGACTTCACTATATACTATTGGGACACTTCTGGAGGAAAAATATAAATCAAACAATAACATAGTCAGTGTAATTTGATAATCAAAGTTTTCAGCGTTTTTGGTGTGTGAAAGTATTAATATTTGACATCGCAAATAACATTATATGGGCCCTTCAAATGATACTCATAAATGCACCAACAGACTTCACTATATACTATTGGGACACTTCTGGAGGAAAAATATAAATCAAACAATAACATAATCAGTGTAATTTGATAATCGAAGTTTTCAGCGTAATTTGATAATCGAAGTTTGAGAAAATAAGAATGTACACAAATTTTACCCTATATTAGAAGAGAAGTTGTTATTGATAAATCTTCGACTTTTAGAAGAACAATTTACATTAAAAATTAGCATTCCTTTATGAAATCATTATTAAAATATAATATATCCTTAGTTTTTTTTTTTGCTTCATAAACTGAAACGGTCGTAATATTAATTAATTTCTTTTTTTTTTTTTTCAGAACATCACCGGTTTTAGGTGTTTTCTTTTAAATGAGTTATTAGGTACTATCTGTTTAATATATTAAGAGCCGAGCATTGTTTTCATTTAATATCACCGTATCAAACTTAAATACAGCATACAATAGACCAATTTTATGTGGGGAAAAATATCTGAAATATATTCGAATTTTAATCGAAATTGTCGTAACAATATCGAACTTTGGAAAAGACCTTTTACCCCCTGCACTAGTTAATAGTGTATTTTAAAGATATATATGTGTCCACGTGGACATCATAAATATTGCATCATTATAAATAGTAACGTGTCCACATGGACACATATATGTCTTTAAAATACACTATTAAACAGTGCAGGGGTAAAGGTCCTCCTAAAATTTGATATCGTAACGGCAATTTCGGCCAAAGCTAAAGTATTTTTTAGACCCTTTTTCCTTTTATATATATTAGTTTAAAAAATCATTATATAATATATCAAACATATATATGATAGATCATTGTCAATAGAATGATAAATGTTACCTTAATAATTACCCTTCAATGCCATATCTTTTTTTTTTTTTTTTCCTTTTAATGTTACCTTTATGGAAAATAACTTCACCAAGAATGATGACTCGAACAGAGAATCCATATGGAAAATTATGCCATATGAAATTTTACTCAATTGATTGGAGGGTTTAGGGTTATAACGAAAGAAGAGACGATGGATCTCAAAGAATCGATATTTCTTTTTCATTGTTGAATCTCTCCTCTCCGATTAATAATTAATCTATAATTTCTAAATCTTCGATAGTACAAATGAAATCCAAACAATCTCTGAATTGATCGAAGATCTTTTTAATTGGCTAGAATACATTACTTGAACAAAATTAAATCTAAAAAAATGATATTAAATATATATTAACAATATATACGTTGCATATCTTACTAAAAAGTCGATCCTTATCTCCACTTTAATTGGATTATAATATGAATTAAAGGAAGACCAATTTACACTGGTAAATAATTATTTTCTTCAACACAAAAAAAAACATTAATACTATTCATAGGGATGTTATGGCTTTTCAGTGATACCTTAATTGGCCCTCTTTTAATTTTGTAGTTTTGTTAAAAAGTGGTAGGAGACCACAATTGGTTAAACACCATTAATGTTTTTTTAATCTTGTGAAGTAACTGGACCTATGATAATTCAAAAGAGAAAAAGAACAAGAAACAAAGAAAAATAATAATAACAATGTAAGAGGTCCTTTTTTTAATAGGTCTATTGTGTAGTTTGATCATTCATGATGCTTTACTAATTTTATACAAATTTACAAACTATGACTTGAGAAGACTTAGAAATGACCCTTTTGTTGTTTTCCTATAATGCATTCCTTTTCGTTAATTGTGGTGCACGAGGCAACTATTTGCGCATTCTAAATATTTTACGCATATATGTTATTTCACATCAAAATAAAAAAAAATATACCTTCAAATTATCGTAAATAATATATAGATATCTTTCGTCATATTTTTGAGACATTGGTGCCTTCGTTGTCCAAAATTTAGAACATATATGCCTCTCCACTCTAACAGAAGACTAAATAGAGACACCTGACATAATCTTATCCATCGACCCGATATTTAATAAATATCAGATTGGTGGGTAAGATTATGACACGTGTATGTCTGTTAGTATAAATGATGTATATAATCTAGTTTTTGGTTGGCAGGAGCACCAATATCCCAAAAGTATGACGAAGGGTATCTGCATATCATTTGCTATAGTTTGAATTTGCGATAGTTTGAGAGTATATTTGTCCTTTTCCTAATACTATTTAATAGTTTTATTTACTAAACTTGTAATAAGTAAAAAGTAATCACTTACTAACACTTCTTTGTCTCTAGCGAGTGAAACTTAGACCCCATAATTTTTTATAATTTTCACTCGATCTTTCTGTTGATTGCTAATCCACAATTTTAAGTGTGATTGACGTTGTTTTCAATAATTTTATGAGAAATGGAAAATAACTCGTATTTGAAAAATAATTATTTCACATGTAAAATATGAGATGATTAAAAAATATGTAACAGATTAATTGAATTATTGAGTCAAAATTGGCAAGAAAGACAAAATGTTCAAAAGAGAATCCATGAAAGATATACTAAAAGTTTAGAAAAGATCATAAAAGAAACCTAACAAAAAGATTATGATTAATTTCTACTTAATGGGAGGCTTTGTCTTTTCTAATGACCTTAGCTGGCCAAGGGTTTATTATGGAATTATGATATACTAAGATCTTGTCCATGATTGTTTAATGATTTGTATGGTTGGAGGCAACTTCATGTTTGTTTAATTTTATACTCTTACTTCTACCTTGTGTTAGTATAGAATTAAGCCAAAATCATTTTCTTAAATTTGATTGATCAGTTTGATTTACAAGTCAATTTGATAAACTTTCATTTGATCGACTAATATGTCAACGTTTGCACTTACCGAGCTTGTATTAGCATGTTGATTTGGCATGTCATGTACGTCGTCGACATAAAGCATGATCCCATAGTCTACTTTAGTTGATTTATGCCACGTAATTTGACATGTGGCAGTAGCTTAATCCGGCTTCAAGATAAACTAATTGACAGTCATTTGGACCTTGGGTTGGTGAAATGGGCTCACTATTTGGGGCTCGACTCGATTTGCCCATAATACATTTCGACCATGAATTCCAATTTGTATTCTGAGTGAATTTGACACTTATATACAAACTCCAATACATTTTTCGATCATGTATATCACGTAGTATATTGTGTATATCACCTTGTCTTACATAGTTTGTCATGGCTACATATCATACACGGATATATAGACAAGATATACATAGATATCTTGCTGGATATACATTGTTATACACTTTCCAGAACATGGAAGTATCCCGCAAGAAGTATGTTTACAACTTTCACACACTTTCGACAATTATTTGAGTTTTAAAGTTGCCACATTGTAATAATTTGGGGGTAAATAATTTCGAAATAACTAATTCCTCAACTAAACGAGACTTTTGGGTCCATTTGATATGAGCTATCAGTTACCAATATTAAGACTTATTGGGTTAAATATGCAATTTTTGGTCTACTTTGTGCCAGTCGTTTACCCCAAACGGTATATATGACAGTTTTCCTTTCTTATTATTAATATAGTTGTTTTTGACTGCTTATATTTTACTAGTCGATCTTCTTATTTAAATTAATTAATTATTTTAAGTTACAGAAGTAAACACTAAACAAAATCAATAATTACATAAAGTGGTACTAGTAACGTATAATAAGATAAATTATAACAGAGTAAAATAAAATGTAGATCAAAAATCATATATATATTATAGATAATTGTAGATAAACTTCCAAACGAGCTAATATTAAAGACATTGATAGAAATAGTAACTAGAACTGAGTTAAAAGCGAAAATGTGAGTAGATAATAGAGCTTAATGAATCATAATATGGTGAAAATAAGATGAATTTAGTGCTGCAAATAAGGTAGCCTCCTTTATGCATAAACATGGAAATTGGAAATAGTCCTTAAACTTTAGGTAATGTTTTTGATACACATATTAGCTGATATAGCCTACTATTCATCACACCACTTCTTTCTATTGACTAGGATCAGATTACATGAATTTACTTATTTTTAAATTGGTGGAAAAGTTGATTATTCAATTATATTTGACTTTTTAAAATATTTATACTACGCGTCGCATCATGTCATCCTGCTGACTAGGATCAAATTACATGAGTTTTGCTTATTTTCAAGTTGGCTGGAAAGTTGATTATTTCGGTTACATTCGAATTTCAACATTCCGGTCATGCATCACACCACGTTATCTTGTTGATCAGGATTAGATCACGTGAGTTTTACTTATTCCAAATTGACGGCAAAAGTAGATTATTTTGGTTATATTGAATTTGCAATATTCTTACTATGCGTCATACCACACTGTTTTGCTGACTAGGATCAGATCGCTAATTTTGCTTGTTTTTAGATAGGGAAGTTAGCCATTTCAGTTATATTTGAATTTTAATATAGTAACCTACTATACATTGCACCACACTACTCTGTTGAATAGGATCATAGCGCGCGAGTTTTGCTTGTTTCTAAAATGGCGGGAAAAGTAGGTTATTTCAGTTACATTTGAATTTTCAACTTCTTTCTTTGCGTCTCACCACGTCATTCTGCTAACTAGGAACAAATCACATGAGTTTTGCTTGTTTTTCAAATTGACGGGAAAAGTAGGTTATTTCAGTTACATTTGAATTTTCAACATTCTTACTTTGCATCACACCACGTCATTTTGCTAACTAGGATCGCGAGTTTTGTTTGTTTTTCAAATTGACGAAAAAATTGGTTATTTCAGTTACATTTGAAATTTAATGTAGTAACCTACTATGCACCGCACCACATTACTCTGTAACTATGATCATATCGCGCATGTTATGCTTGTTTTCAAATTGGCGGGGAAAGTTGATTATTTCACTTACATTTGAATTTTCAACATTCCTACTTTGGGTCACACCACGTCATTCTGTTGACTAGGATCAAATCACATGAGTTTTGCTTGTTTTAAAATTGACGAGAAAGTTGGTTATTACAATTACATTTGAATTTTAATATCGTAACTTACTATGCACCGTACCACACTATTCTGCTGACTAGGATCAGATCGTGCGAGTTCGCTTATTTTCAAATTGGCGGGAAAAATTGGTTAGTTTGGTTACATTTGAATTTCAACATTCCTACTATGTGTCACACTGCATGTCATTCTGTTGACTGGAATCAAATTACGCGAGTTTTGCTTGTTTTCAAATTGGCGGGGAAAGTTATTTCAGTTATATTTGAATTTCGACATTATTTTTCACATTATTTTTTTACTCCCTCCGTCTCATTTTATGTGGCAACATTTGACTGGGCACGGAGTTTAAGAAATAAATGAAGACTTTGAAATGTTTACCAAATTATCCCTTCAAAAAATAGTCAACTTTTCTTTTTCCTCATAAATGTATTGAAATACTATCTTTAAGATTAAGTGGGACCAACAAAGATAAAAGAGGAAATTAACCTTTAAATACTTATCATATAAGGAAATAATATGACATTCTTTTTAGGACTGACAAAAAAGAAAATGGCGCCACATAAAATGAGACAGAGGGAGTATATTTTTGTTTAATTAGCTATTTTCGATAAGTATAAATAGAAAAGCTCGTATTGAATTGCAAGTCATTGAATGTAATATAAGATATGTCTCTCATTTTCTCTAAGTTCTCTCTCTTTTTCTTTGTTGTCTTCGTAAGGTCTCAAAGTTTGTTGAAGGGTATAGTACAAAATGTATTAAACGTGCAGATAAACTATAGACAAAGGCATACATGATCAACAGTAAAAAAAACAAGTCTTTTAATCAAACATCTTTAATACTTTTGCTATATTTTTCAATTTCTTAGGGGTCGTTTGGTTTGAATACAAGTTATGATGGGATTAGTTATGCTGGGATTAGTTATGTTGGGATAAGTTATGCTGGGATTAGTTATGCTGAGATTGTTTTTTATTGATTGTTTGGTTTGTTGTATTAAAACTAATATGCATGACATACTTTTTAAGAATAAGTTGTTTGTTTACAAAAGTACCCTTCATCTTATTTAGGCTTTTTATATGTATTTTTTATGGAGCTTTATTTATTCACTTTTAAAAATAAATTACGTGAATATGTTTAAATTTGTATTTCATATGAATTGAAATAGGCCCGTGGGAAGCCTCTCCTCTTCACTATCATAAGTAAAATATTAATTAAAACCAAACCAATCATAATTTGAAGTAAAAACGGTAACCGTTTGATTGTTACGATTTTTTTCCTGATGAAATGTGCTATGTGGTATGTTCTTTCCTTTATGTAACAGGAGTGCATGGCAAAAGAAAAAGAAGATAGGAAAGTAACTTGTAAGGTGCCTCGAGAACAAAATGACATTTCGTTGTTCTACTCAGATGTCATGCCGCTCCTTGTATCAAATAACCAAAAATATTGAATCAAAACTCCAAAAATGCTTCAAGAAAACAACAATAAAGTGATCAAAATTACCCTTCGTTTTATTTAGTTAATATTTTCTTTGCAAACTTTAATTATTTATTTTTAAAAATAAAACTCCAAAAATGCTTCAAGAAAACAACAATAAAGTGACCAAAATTACCCTTCGTTTTATTTAGTTAATATATTCTTTGCAAACTTTAATTATTTATTTTTAAAAATAAAACATTTATTTTATTTAGCTTAAATATTTTTGTTTATGCATTCTCATGATAAGTACCATATGTATTTAAAAATATAACTTTTTTCTTATTTAGCTTAAAAATAGAATTTCCCTCTTTAAGTTTTATTAAAGTGAAAGAAGATTTATGGGAAATCAAAATATAAATAAACATAAGAATTAGTCAAATAAATTCATAAATAAAAGTTATATTTATATAGTGTAATTTTTTAATAGAAAAATATAAATAATTATCCTAAAAATAAGAAGTAATGAATATTAGCATACTTGATATTAAAAATAATATAAATATACATAAAGGGATATAGTTGTCATTTTCCTATTCTATTCCGGGATAAATTATCCCGGTATTACTATACCACCAAATGGGAGGGATAACTTATCCCGGTACTAATTATTAATCCCGGGATAAGTTATCCCAAGCTTTCCAACCAAACAACATAATTTTTTTTAATCCCATCACTATTTCCTTATCCCATCACTATTATTTCTAATACCTCACACCAAACGACCCCTTATAGTCAATTGATTCATCATAAATTCAAATTTCCTACTATAAACAATCTAGATTTTCACATGAATTAATTTCAAAAAATGAAATACTTGAATTAAACCAAAACAATACTCAATTCTAATCTTCACACATGAGTAAGAAATTGTAATAAAGAAATCATTTATCCTCAAAACTCATTTTTAGCTAATATCAAATTTGTAGACCATTTTCACAATCCTTTTACATATATTTACACTTACACCTCAAATATCCCACAAATTCCAACAAATTCAAGGGTATAAATGTCATTACCTCTATTTGCTGTTTGTACGTCACATATTTCTATCCATAAATTCCCCAATTAACCCTCTCTCTCTCTCCGTCCCTCGCCGTTGTGAGAAAATATTTTGCATTTTTTTCCAACTTTAGGGTTTTCCAATTGCCCTCCAAATTCATCAAATTTACCTTCTTATACTGTTCATCTTGTTCTTCATAATTTTCATCTTCAATTGTATCATTTATATAGCTCAGCTCTTTAATTGTATCCATTTTTTGGGTCCTAATTAGATCTCTTCAACAACTGCAGCAGTATATCTCAGGTAAAGATAAAAACCCTTTGTGTAATTTTTTTTTTTTTGGGATTTCTGTGTTTGGAATTGAGTTATAGTTAAAAAATTTTTTGTGTTATGTGATAATTGTTTTTGAGATTGACTTGTATGGCACTAGTTTTAGCTTTTTTTTGAGCTGCATTTTTCGTTTCAATGGGACATATAGTTTGGAAATGTATAGTTTTCTACAGATGATTAGTGTATATACAAGCATAAGAATTTGAATTGATGTTTTGATGGTGAGTTTTGCATGATACCCATTTGATGTTTTTTTTTCCTCTGTCGTTTGGTAGATACTGAATTTGGAGTGATATGTGGATTTTCAGTGACCCATTTGGAAAATTTGGTTGAAGTGAAAGGAGGGATGGTTTTGGTTTAGCAACAAGGTGAAAGGTATTTAGAGGTGTTTAGAGTTATGGGGGATCAAGTATTGGTATCAGTAGATGAGATGTTAGGATCAGGGTCTGATACGAATGGGCAAGTATTGGAATCGGTACGTGAGATGTTAGGATCAGGACTTGATTCAAATGATCAGCAGGTTACAGTAGTACCTAGTTTGAATGGTGTGTTGATTGACCAGCCTTTAGCGATTGGGCAAGAGTTCCCAGATGTTGATACTTGTAGAAGGACTTTGAAAGAGATAGCGATATCGTTGCATTTTGAAATTCGAATAGTAAAGTCAGATAGGAGTAGATTCATAGCTAAGTGCTCCAAAGAGGGTTGTCCGTGGCGTGTTCATGTGTCAAAATGTCCAGGAGTTCCTACATTTACGATAAGGACTCTTCATGGTGAGCATACATGTGAGGGGGTTCAGAGCCTTCACCATCAGCAAGCATCGGTGGGTTGGGTTGCAAGATCAGTTGAATCACGGGTGAGGGATAATCCTCAGTATAAACCAAAGGAGATTTTGCAGGATATCCGGAGTCAACATGGGGTTGCTGTGTCTTATATGCAAGCATGGCGAGGAAAGGAGCGCAGCATGGCTGCTCTACATGGAACCTTTGAAGAAGGTTATCAGCTTCTTCCTGCATATTGTGAACAGATAAGGAAGACTAATCCAGGGAGCATTGCATCAATTGCCACTGGACAGGAGAATTGTTTCCAGCGACTGTTTATCTCATATCGTGCAGCAATTTATGGATTTTTAAATGCTTGCCGGCCACTTTTGGAACTTGATAGAGTTCATTTAAAAGGGAAGTACTTGGGTTTGTTATTTTGCGCTGCAGCTGTTGATGCTAATGATACGTTGTTTCCTTTGGCAATAGCTGTTGTCGATGTGGAAAGTGATGAGAACTGGATGTGGTTTATGTCGGAGCTCCGCAAACTTCTGGGTGTAAATACGGACAGTATGCCAAGACTTACTATACTTTCTGAGAGATCAGCTGGTATGGTTGAGGCAGTTGAGACTCATTTTCCAAATGCGTTTCATGGTTATTGCCTGCGTTATATTAGTGAGAACTTTCGAGATACATTTAAGAACTCGAAATTAGTGAACATTTTTTGGAATGCAGTGTATGCACTAACCACATCTGAATTTGAGAGCAAAGTCTCCGAGATGGTAGATATTTCACAAGATGTGCTACAATGGTTTCACCATTACAATCCTCAGCAGTGGGCTGTTGCATTTTTTGAAGGGTTACGATATGGTCATTTTTCACTGGGGATCACAGAAGTGTTGTATAACTGGGCACTAGAGTGTCATGAACTTCCTGTTGTGCAGATGATGGAGCACATCCGTCAACAAGTAACATCATGGTCTAATGATCGCCGAAATATGGGCATGAGGTGGACATCAATACTCGTGCCATCTGCTGAAAAGAGAATTTCAGAAGCAATTGCTGATGCTCGCTGCTATAAAGTTCTACGAGCAAATGAAATTGAATTTGAGATTGTATCAACTGAGAGGACAAATATTGTGGACATACGAAGTCGTGTGTGCTCATGTCGCCGTTGGCAACTCTTCGGTGTGCCGTGTGCACACGCTGCTGCTGCACTGATCTCTTGTGGGCAGAATGCCCAGTTATTTGCTGAGCCTTGTTTCACGGTCCACAGTTATCGTGAAACCTATTCACAGATGATATATCCAATTCCTGGTAGGAGCCTGTGGAATGAGGCTGGTGAGGGTACAGACGGTGGGGGAGCAAATGTTGATATTATAATTCGACCACCAAAAACCCGACGTCCTCCTGGCAGGCCCAAAAAGAAGGTTCATCGCATAGAGAGTTTCAAGCGTCCAAAGAGAGTCGTTCAATGTGGTCGCTGCCATATGTTGGGACATTCTCAGAAAAAATGCTCTTTGCCTAGTTAATCCTTGGTTAGTTGTCAGCTTTCTTTGCTCATGCAGAAAACTTTCATTAAAGAGTCTCAAGCTGTATGTATATTAGTAATGGCTTAGTCATGAGATTGTTACTTGGCCTCTGCCTTATCAGTTCTACAGTTGTCTTTGAATATATCAGGAACATATTGCGTACCTTGTACTTTCATAAACTATATGGCTAATTGAGGTTCCATCGAATTGTATCAAAGAAAGGTTTTTTCATGTGGTTCCTCTTCCATATTTGTGATTGTTTTATCTAAAGCTTGGGTTTCAGATACCGGATGCTAGAAAAAAGAAGGAAGAAAGAGTTCAGTGGTCTCTAGTTCTGAGTTTCTTAAAGGCTTCTTCATTGTTCATACTATGTACTTCAATATTTCTGTATCGTAATATACTGCCTATCTTATATGACTAGAAGATCTCTAGAGGTATTGTCCTTAGTTTCTTACGGTGAATTTGACAGAGTTTGGTTTTGAATTGTGCTATGTGCTTATAATTGGTTGGCCTTATAACAGATCACTTCTTGGTTGAAGAAGGAAGACATTAACATTCATATCGACAGGTGAGTCAAAAAATAAAATAAAATATCACACTTGACTATCTTATGACTCCACACGTGATTCACTTTTGTGCTCGTAGAAGGTGGAAGGTATCTGGTCGAATAGTCGAGTTGTCCGCGTAACTGACCCAGAAACCACTTTCATAAGTAACAACCAAGTAACCACGTTCTGTATTGGCTTTGTTTGGGAGGGAAATATTGTCTAAGAAATTTTGCCCGTGTAAGAGAACTAGTGCATGTTTCTACTATGCTATATTTGTCTAATTATTCTGTAAAATAGCTGCTTTGTTACTAAAATAGCTTGGCTTTACATCTTCCTTAAAGTCGTATTTGTTACAGTTCTGATATGCATTTCCATTTAGAAAGAAAAAAGGATCTAATTGAACGGCAAGTCTTCTGCAACAAAAAAGAAACTGTCACTGTTGCAACAACAAATTCAGCATAATTTCATGAGTGGAGTGGTAGTATGTATGCAAACCTTACCCTACCTTGTGAAGGTAAATAGATAGGTTGTTTCTGATAGATCTTCAACTCACATAAAAAAAAAAAAAGAAAAAAAGCATTCCAAGTTTTGGACACATAAAATATGGAAGTGAAGAGGCAATGGAAAATGTAAGGAAAACATTACATAACATTCTAAATTGAAGAACAAGAGACTGAGAATGATACTAATACTACTGATAAGAAAAGAGACACAGATACCCTAGCCTATTCCAGTATTGGAAAGCGAGACAACACTCAACAACCAAGAGACACAGATGCCGTAGCCTATCCCAATATTGGAAAGCGAGACAACACTCAACAACCAACTATCCATTTACCCTAATCCATAACCTCCATATAGTGTCCCAGTTGCAGTCTCTAATATGACAGCCAACTATTAGGTTAATTTACCAGCAAAAAAGTTGATACTACTATTCACATCTGGAGACGACGAATTCTAGGTCAAGAATGCGATAGTGTTAACAGATCAAGGAGAATATTGGTGGAAATAGACACATCGAATACTCAATTTTGTTGGACACCAAAATTTATGTATCATTAATTTGTAAGGGTTTGAGATCTTTACATGCCACTCTACCTAGGCTATATCCTAACAACACATGCGCTGTTTTAGAAACAACACTAGAAGACCTTAAGTACACAATAATAATGAAATTTAAAACCTAGTACCCTGTAGTTTTGCAGTTGAATACTCAAGAGGCTTTTGCATTTCTCCCATTTCTTTTACTGATGGCTTCACATAACCTGCAAGGCAAAGTATCCAGACTAGCTGCCCGTGTTTTTCTATAGTTCCCCAGCACGCCACATCTTCTCCATGCATGGTACTCTGCATAAGCTACTGGATTATTAGCAATGGCATTAACGTACGAGGCCAATTCCTCCAAAGAGCTAAACTTGCTTCCATCAATTATTGAATGTGGAGGTACAAAGTCCCAGACATTCGGGGCACCAAAATAAATGGGGACTGCACCAGAGTCCAGTGCGTAAAACAGCTTCTCTGTTACATAACTTTCGGTCTTGGTGTTCTCAATAGCAAGGACAAACTTGTAATGTGACATTGCGCAATGCAAATGATCCCACCATTTGGGTGCTTCATTAGAATCCTTGATACACTCCGGATAAAACGAGAGTGCCTTGTCTAGACCTCCAACATTGTTCAGGCACTTGCCAAATGAATGGGAAGGTAGCAAGCTGAGTAGACGTTTCGCAAGCTGGTTCCTTTGTGGAAGACAACGTGATGAAGACCAGTAAACAAGAGTATCCTACAAATTTACAATTCACTGGAGATTATAACAAGCACTTCAAAGAATGAGTAAGTAATATCATTAAGCCCAAAGATTGATATTGTACCAAAGTGGCTGTAAGTAATATCGTTAAGCTCAATGATTGAATATTGTACAGGAAATTGAACAAACAAAGCCGCCTTTCACTTACATTGTTCTTATAAGGAGAAAGGTGATAATTCCGATTGTTATGAAAAAGTGCACCCGCATAGGTTGACTGGACATCGTCTTTTGCATGATAGCCAATAAATATATCCTCATACCCTGATTTCTTTCTACCAGCTTCAAGATCCATGTATACACGTAATGGATCACCTCGACGTCTCTGATAAGTTAAATAACAATTGTGAGGAGGCTGGAGTGAAGAAAAAGAATGCATACTGTGTGCAACCAGTAAAATTTTTATGCAATTCAGATTTACCATGGGGATCTCAGCAAAGAAGAAAGGGAATTCTCCCCTCCTTTTGATGGAGAGTTTTAAAACAAAAGGATGAGGAAATAGACCAGAGATTGATGCTGAAATAACAACTCTTAAGATATAATTTGCATAACTTCATAGAATCAGAGTATTGTTTCCAACAGAGACTATCTCTGGTAAACTCGGCATTTTAAGAAAGAAATTAGCTAGAGAATACTATTATAATGGTCAGAAGAAAGCAAGATTGATCTTACCAATTTTTTTTTTTTTTTTAAAAAAGCAAGAGTGATCAGGCAATTCTGACATGATGAACCTCCTCACAGAAAGAAAATGTGTTCCACGTAAACACGACCAGAAAATAAAGAATGGAAGATTTACTGATTGACGAAGGTGCTTTGAAAACCATAACAAAACCAAAAGAAATTACTTTGAGGACAAATAATTCATCCCACATATCCTCTAATAATAGCATCGAAAGCAGTGATGTGGATATCATACAGAATAAAAATATTAAAGGAAAAAAGAAACATGAACTGCAAAAACAGAATCAACTAGGGGAAGTGAAACCTTAGGCACTAAGTCTTAGGTTCAACGGAGAGTATCTCTGTAGATTACAAAGTGAAGAAGTCGCCAGACCACTAATAAAGACTTGGTACTCTATCCACCTGTACTTCAACACCTATGAGAACAAATAGCTATCTCTGTCCTAACAAGCTGCCAACAACTATTGTCGCATATAACTTCCTAACAAGTTATTACAGTACATAGCTATATCACAGAAAATAAAGAAAAGTGCAGAATGACAAAAAAATATAGTCATATAAAGAACTTGAATTTTGCATACGTCTAAAAGGAGCACAATATATGCTCAATTCACAGTAATGTATGAATAGACTCACTAATTGGTAAGTTGAAACAATTCATAGCAAAAATATTTCGCAGAACATAGCAAGTACAATAGACAACTATTTAGGTTTTCCATCACAATTGAATGGAAGGCCTTGATCACCTTATACAAAAATAAAAGTTAAACTAAGAAAGAATCATGAATCATTTGGGTCTGGTCACTGGTGTATTATTTACCAAAATAATAGAGAGCCGGATAATCATCCTACCATTACAAGTAAAGGGTAAATTATTATTTTTTCAATTCTTTCCATACGTTAATAACTATATGTGGAAGATAAACATTTGGTTGGTCAAGATCACTGCTTTGAGGTTCTATTTGAAAACAATAGTCTATGAGACATGTATGTAAGACGCAAGTAATAAGTGGCTGTGGGTTAGTCTATCCGAAAACTAAAGGCCAAAAGGTTTCATATTCCATTCCATGCAAAAAGAAAAATCATAGCTGCAAGCTTCACTGATTAGCTTTGGAAAAACATCAGAAGTTTAACAATAAGGATGTGCAACGAGCTGCAGGGGAGAGGAGGAGAGGAAGCTGACGCTTCAAGATTGTATTTCTGGAGTATGACAGGTCAAAACCCAATTTAGGATGGAGACAACCCAGAATGTAAAGACTAACAAGAAGCTAAACATGAGCAAAAAAATATTGATAAGAAGTAGATAATTCAAAATGCTTAGTGCACTCACATATATAGATTTCACATAATTAAACATGGTTAGATAATTTCTTCAGAGCATTTAATGGCACTTACGTTGTTAATAGTATATTGCCTCTAACATTCTGAATGCTTGAGTTCGTCATACCCTAATTTTATAAGAAAACGAGATGAGGTAGATGGAATAGACAAGCTGCATCCTCTAGGTTACTGATTATTTGAAATTCATCACTCTTCCATCTTATGACATCTTATCACTCTTTGGTGAGGCATAAGAAATCATATACTGATACCAGCAAGGTTCAATATTGATCTTACAATATTAGACATTTGGTCAATTTTATTTGGAGAAATCCTCTCATTTGCGCAAAAGCAGCAGCATACCTTCAAGGCTGAAGGAAGTTTTTCCCACCCTGCCTCAACCCAAATTAGTAGGGTGTTGGATACATGAGTCGTCTGTTTACATTTTGCTGCATTTTTTTTAACGAGAAATAAGGTTCTATGACACTAGAGTTTCTCTATGTATCACATTTATTTTACACGGATGTACAAGTAACTAAGCAGAATAAGAAGCCCTTCACAAGCACCGGACTAATGCAAGTGTAAAACGACTACTTAGCCTTATCGGGCTAATAGATCATTTACCTCCATTCTGTCATGTTTTGGAGCTAAGCTGAAATTGATCCTAGAGATTATAGACGTTTAGAACAACCAAAATCCACACAATCAGGAAAGTTTACAAAGTAGAAACTATAGGTTTATCTAGATGCATTGTCATTATTGATTACCAAATAAAGAACTCATTCGTGCTAAGATTGAGAAAACATGACTTTCCGAAATAATAACTATTAGCTGAGTGACCATGTGACAAATCAAATCAACAAAAAAGCTAACACTGGTTAAGGAGAATACCTCAACAGGAGGAGTAGATGTCTCAAACAACAAAGCATCAGGTTTATCAGCAACAACCGAAGATTTAGTCCACAAACAGCTAAGCCCACACCGACAGGAGTACAAATTATCCAAATTATCAGGAATCCAAGTCCACCCTTTAACTAATACACTCACATGATCCATCTTTAGCTCATTACACTTCAATTCACCATCATCAACATTTTGCAAAGAACCAGAAGAAGAATTCAACAACAACCCATTTCCTAATAACCCTTTGTGTTTCCCCCTAAACTGAGCACAACCCACTTGAGAATCCCATTTCTTAAAAGCACCCAACAAGTTTCTAAACGGGTCGGGCTCGGAAACTGAGATGGTGGTCAAGATTTGATTTTTCGTTGATGGGATTGAAGAAGAAGTGTGAAGTGGGAAATCAAGAAATCCAGAGAAGAACAGAATGATAAGTGTAAAACCTAACATGATTGTGATTGCAAATGTGTTGACAGATTTCAATTGCATTTTTCAGTTCAAGAACACACAAAAGAAAACAGCTTCTCTCTCTCTCTCTCCCTCCCTTGGTCACTCAAGGAGAGAGAGGGGAAGGGGGTTATCAAAATAATTGATCTGAGAATGATGATTGGTATTCTTGAAGGAGCAGTTTTCATCTACCGGTGGTTAGATTAGTAAAAATTGTTTGATTATTCAACATAATATTGTCTTGGAAGACTAATATAAGCGTGCTGTTGGGATTTTGGAAGAACCAGGAAAAAGAGAGGCCAACTCTGAAATCATGATGATAAAAATTAAATTTGCATCTATTTTGTGATAAATTTACATAAAACAATATTCCTTTCTTTACGATTTATATAACATAGTTCAAATTTTGAGGTAATTAAACACGACACACTCAATTATAACTTCCCAAGGAAATGACCCTGATATTGAAGTCGAAGACTAAGATAGAAGATTAGTAATTAGTCAAAGCATTGTCTAATTTCCTTACCAATTTTGTTATTATTACTCTCCTCTAATCATATTTTTCAATTTTCATTTGCTTCAATTTTTGTATTATTTTTTGTTGTTATTCTCACAATTGATTTAGGTGGTTCAAAAATAGTATATGAACAAATATATATAAAAAAATCTACTCTTACATATATAATGTAATTTTTTTTCTAAAGGGGTTCGGATGAACCTTTGGCACTCTCATAGATCCACCCTGCACAAAATAGAGGTAAGACTATACACACACCATCGTTAAGACTCCACTTATGGAATAATATTGAGCTTGTTGATGCTAGTTCAAATTCTGAGAGTCAATTTTGTGTAAATCTGATGTATTTAAACATACAATCTTTTAAGTTTTTTTTTAAAAAAAAAAAATTAACAATTTGCATAGTTGGAAACTATATTAAAAGTTCAATTAAGTCACAAAAATTAACAATTTAAAATATTAAAAGAACATACAAATGCTCCTGCGGTTGCAGCAAATACACAAGGCCAGAAATTCTAGCACTTGGTTCTTAAACATAATATGCATAGTACTTATTGGCACAACATTACTAAAGATAAGAACCCAAACTCTTCATCTCATACATTTCTAGACAAGACTTCTCGATACCTAAACTTAGCTTCTTGAAAGAAAATATTACATGGTAACAACTCTTACTGACTCAGTCATACTCCAATTCATCTGGAGTTACTGATCGTTTAAGAGGGATGATAGACTTCTTTTCTACATCCCGCGATAGAGCCTTCCTCATATCTGGAACAGCAAACAGGAAACAACGGTCATAACAGTGACATCATAGAGCAAAATGCAAATGGAAACTATATCACAGTAGATGCAGCAACTTACCCAAACCATCTTCCTCCCCCGAGTAATAGCGTAAAACTCGCCTATATATTATGTAACCAAGCTGGAAAAGACAAAACAGTTAATAGGATTAATACCAAGAATCAAATTCATCCAGATACAACTACAAGAAGGTTAATCTCAGGAAAGGTTACTACCTTCTCGTACATCTTTATAGCTGGTGTATTTGATGCTCTCACAAACAAGTCCACAAAGTAAGCCTTATCACTACAAGAACAAAGTTCACCTCAGTGCCAAGCTTGGACAGCATATCACACAATTAAAAAGATGGATTCAACTAGCAGCCACAAACATCAGCAAAGTTCACAAAAAATGTTATTGTTCTACTTGACACTAACTTTATACCGTCACACAAAATGAGTGATTCAATCAAATTAGCCAATTATAGTTTAAATAGAACAAAGTTCAGAACTAAACTCTTCTAGGAAGTCCAAAAGAAGAGAAGGTTACTGATCTCACTCTACGCTCCGTCATATTAAACTTCATGTCATCATGCAAAGACTGGTGAAGCCAAGTAGCAAGAATATTAGAAATTAAAAAAAACAAAGCTGAGCTCCACAAGGTTAATTTCTGCTAAAGATTAAACTGATCTAATTGCATCACTTAACACTCAACTTTTATGCCATCACACAAACTTACATAAACTATTTTTTTTTGAACCTCGTAAAACTTCATAACATAACTTTTTTTAATAAAAGAAAACTTACACAACATAACTATGCCTGAAATAACAACACTAAGGAGCCGTTTGGTTACTGGTTAGAGTTATAGAGGTATTAGTTATGCAGGGTTAGATATGTGGGTATTAGGTATGCGAGTATTAGTTATGTAGGTGTTATTTAGTTAGGTAGAGATTACATTACATGAATTATTAACAATTGAATATTGATTTTAATATAAATTAATATATATTATTTACAAATAAAATAAGTAAGCAATTAGTATAAATTCTCCCTTAAAAAAATTAAAGAAAGGAATTTTCTCTATACTTAACTAGGAATTCTGTGTTTTTTTTTTCTCTTTGTTTTTTTTAATGTTATTAGCTTATAAAAATAAAATACTATTGATATAATTCAAGTACATTATACTATCCTATTTTATATAATGTAAATTTCTATCAATATGATGCATGTGTTGTTTGTACATTTTTAGAATACCAAATATATAAATTATATATAAATTCACATTCTAAATAAAAAATTAATACATGATAATTAAATATGTGGATATATTTAGTAATATATAATGCATATATATATATATATATATATATATATATATATATATAATTAGCATATGTGCTATCAAAATTATACATTCCTATTCATAATATTAATATTTTAATTTTAAATGAAAACAAATAAAAAGTCGTTTGTATACAAAAAGAAATAAGAAACAAAAATAGTTGTGAAAATAGAATAGTTATGTAAAGTTTTCAATAAAAAGATTTAAAAATAAATTAATAGGGATGAATGTGTAATTTATCTTTTTAATACATGTATAACTAATACCCACATAACTTATTCCACCTTCTATCCTGCATAACTTATACATAGATTCCCTCATAAGTTATGTAGGTATTAATTATGTAGGATTACAAAAAAGGCAACCAAACACCATATAAAATTAATACATGAATAACTTTTATACAATATTTAGAACTTATCAACCAAACATAGTATAAGTTATGTTGACTTTTCAACCTAATATAAAACTTTTACCAAACATAGTAAAACTAATACAATGTTTTATACATGAATAACATGCCGTCTTATACCGTAACCAAACGGCCCCTAAGGGAAATAGGATACCACTTTCAGAATCCACCAAACTGGAAAAGAAAGGAGGTCCCAGTTTCCACAGTACCAAGGTCAGAATAAAAGCACCTAGAAGGCTAAAATGATGTTTTAATTCACTAAAAAAGACAAAGGACATGCATAGATTTATAAAGGTCGACCCAAAATTTGCAGTACCTGTACAAGTGTACAGTGTTAGTGTGTTACTATGCATTCATTAAATCAGTTGAACTTCTATGAGCAGAATTCACAATGTAGACTGCACTATTTCTGTAAGCTACAATAACATACAAGGAAGTAAACCAGAAGGTAGAAATGTCTGTAACATGATTGTAGGACGTCTAGTGAAACAAACCACAAACTAGATTAAAACAAACAAGTGGAAAAACTGTAAGCAAACTGCTCATGCCAAGTTAAAATTAAATACAACTCCGTGGTAATCTGCAAGCCTATACATAAAAGAGAACTGTGAAACAACAAAATGATAAATTTGGAAAGATGAATTCAAATAATGAGACCAGAATTCATGAAATAATGTGAACTAACATTTTACTATGTATGGGCTTCATTTTCAGGATTCTAATTATCACATACATTAATCCCTCAGTAATAGAACTTAGTAAATAACAGTTTTTACACTGTATAGGTGCTTACATCTTATCACTGACTTCTTCCAGCAGGTTCATCAATTTCTTGGCTAATTGCTGCCTCCGATATTCAGGAGCCACACTTACTGCAGTGACGTGACCATGCCAAGATTCACCTTGCCCTTCAACTTTTCCCATAACTGTACACATAAGCCAGGCATTAGTTTTAAAAAAAAACAGATGTTTTCGTATGAGTAATTTTTCAAAACGTTGACAACATGCATTCTTGCTTGGTTATTAAAAAACCCACTCCTGCTAATTTATGAGAGCCAGAATGCACCAGCCAGTAGCCATCATAAGACAACTACATATTCTAACCACTTTGTCACCCATGAAGAGGCCAGAATACATCAGCCAGTGCCAAACTAAGTACATAATTGACATTCTAACCACTTCGTCACCAATAAAGTTCAATATTATTTTTTTTTTTAAAAAAAAAAGAGTAAATGAAACCTTTCACCGAAGGAAGTATAAGAGAATGATTACTTGCATCTGCCTTAGACCTAAAATTTATTGCTGGAAATTTTCAGAAACAGTGTTAGCATCAAGGGGAACAGAATTAGTGAAATCCGCCTAAACCAGCACAAGAAATCTATTATCCGTCCCCAATCTCTTCTCGAAAGAGAAATGAAATTCAGAATGCTTATCCTTACCATTCCTTGCTATAACCTATTGTTCGAACTGAATTCAATCAAGCAAAGTGACTCCTTGCCAACTATACTGACAAACAAAAGCTAGAAAGACAAAGTTAATGTATATCCTGCATCAAACTGCAGCTGAAGAATCGTCCTCGAGAATATCCTCCTCCCTCCATCCACCTTTAGAAAACAATTTGCTCTTGAAAAAGCAGGTAAGATTAAGGGAGAGCTTTAGGCATATTATTTTCAATTCTTGCAATTATTTTCTTGATCTTCAAAGATTTTCTGTATTCTTAAAGGACTCTAGCTCTTGCTACTTAATTGGCTCCTATCTACTACTAAGGCATTTAGTCAATCCTTCAAACTTATATTTGATATTTCTAATTTAATCAATCTGTACATAAATTAAATAATCATCAGTCGTCTGCTTAAATCATCCCAAAAAAGTGATGAATTTTAAAATCTACACTGGAATAACTCACTGTATCCCATGATGTGGCCGCCAGGAGCTTTTGCAACATGAAAATAATCCGGCCATCTTGCCATGTAAGTCATATAAAATGACATGTTGAACTGCAGCAAATGTTAAAACTCATTTTTAATTACAACAGAAGGCACTAAAAATCGTGATAAAATTCATCCAAATTTCACAAAATATACTACAAATCATGTTAAAACTCCTTTCAAATTTCTAAAAGGCATTCAGAATCGTCTTAAAACTCGTTTCTAACTCATAAAACACTACTAATTATGCAGTTTTCGTTAAAGAATTTACAAACAAAAAAAGGAAATTTAGGGGAAAAAGAAAGGGTCAATTGGTTTACAGTTTCAGTAAGATGATCTAGATTCACTGACGCGAAGCGAAGAAGGTCATTGCAGCTGAATCTACGAATCGTCGTCATGCTTTCTCTCTCTTCTTCGCTCTTTCTCTCTCTACGAAACTCTACTGGTAATCTGTAAGGGCGATAACCAGTTAATGGACCCCCGATGCCCCTTTGTGAGCATGACGGCCCAAAATAGCATACACCCGGCCCACAAGGAATGCCTCGTTAATTTACAATAAACTCTAGTTTATAGTAACATAAGTTTTGCACAATGACCTAGTTGGATTGGTGGGTGATTATCCGTGATCGATTTCATCTCAATGCCTCTTGAATTGAATCTATCGTATGAGACTTGTCTAATGCGATTATTTGCGGGCTATTACACAGGGAACATAAGTTTTTTATGGAGAACTATCGCAAATAGCCACTATACTAAACTTAATTATGCTTCATAGCTATAGTTTGCGTATTTACGAGGTGTAGCTAAAGTTTAAGTTGTCTCGTTTGTATAATTCGCGGGTTTGTATAATATGTTTGTATAATTGAGCTATTTTTATATTAACTTGAAATAACGAATTTTTAAAACTAAACACAAACATCTGAATTTTAAACAGATATACAAGTTATATTATACAAAATCACATTATACAATGTTATACAAATTATATTATACAAACGTGCAAATTATACAAACTTGAAACGCCCAACCCACGTGATTATTATTGAATATTGATCGCGAATGGTAATTAACTAAAATTATAGCTATGATGACTAAGTAGTATATATTTGCTTAACCATGCAATTTTTCCTTTTTTATAAATAATAAAGAACATAGGTACATAACTCATCAAACATGAACATAAAACCCAATCATCAATTTTACAATTCTAACTATTCATTTTGGAATAATGGTGATTTTTTGTCGTTGTTTTCAAGACCCATTTGATTTTAACTCACTTGTTATATATGAAATTTAAGACTCGCTTGTTCAATGCATTATATTTATGTGCTCCTTAATCTTATTTATCTTGTCATAATAACCTCTCTTCGATAAATAAAAAGAGAGTATTGAAGTATGTGTATATGTTGTGGTGAAATTTTGAGTAGAATTGTATATAAATTATGTTATCCTGGAGGAGATGGGCTAGTTGCATACTCTTGTTCAGGAAATGGAAGGCCCTAGCTAGCTTCAGCAATTTGGCATTTATGATATGAATCAACATTTGGTTATGGCAGTCAACATCCCATAACAAACTAACCGAATTGGTCTGCTCTCATTCACTTAATCTGCCTGCATCCCTCCTTACCTTGTTCCTTTTCTACTTTGCTCTCACATTGAAAAAAAAAAAAACCAGGATTTCTCAACAACTAGCATCATTGAATTTATACCACTAGACAATGTGTCTATAGCGGTTTTTTATTAAGAATATATAATAAAAACTAACTAGGGTTATGCTAGAGTAGTAAATATAATTAGACGTAGCAAAAGTCTTGGGTTACCATGAGGATAATAATTAGACATCATGATCAGATTCAAATCTACATAAATCATTTGTTTTTTAAATTTATATCATTAAATAATGTGTCTAGCGAAAATAAGTACAAGCAAGGAAACTTGCTAGGCCTTACCTTCCTAGCTAGTTTTGGGTAATTGGGTGAGCATGTCTTTGACATGTTGAATAGTATGTTATTGGGGACGTTATTGCATGGTATGTACGTGTGTTTACCTAATCATCAGCATGTACTTGCAACTTATGATGCATAAGATGACCATGAGGATAATAATTAGACATTATCATATTTTAAATCTAGTGCATATATACATAAAGACATTGAGTTCGAATCTCATTGGCTTTAAGGTTCGGATTCCAATGCACAATGCATGATGACATGATAATGACCTAGGAGATATGCTTTGCGATAGTAGGACGTGGAGTTTGAGTCTTACCACACGCCTATATGGATATGAGTTCGAGTTTCAATGTACCATAATAATATGCTAAATGAGTATACGTACACCCAAATCCCAATGCGTTATCATAGTAAGACCTAGGGTTTGAGTCCTAACGCTCTATTTGTTAGACGTTGCAGTTAAGAGATTGTATTTGGCATATGCACTAAGAATATTGTTTCTAATTAAATCATTCAGTATTCAAAATTCACAAACATCTACTAATATTCGAGGCTGAGACACACACAAAGAAGTAGAGGAATGCATGCATTTGAATTTACTAGATTAGGGTATGGAAGGAAGATATGAATTTTCCTGACACCATGTGCTTCTGCTGAAGCTCTTCCCTGCATGGAGATCAGAACCATTGCATCCATCATAACCAATAAAACCCTAGCAAACTTAGACTCTCCCAAGCCCTATTTAGCCATTTTGCACGGACATGATCACTCCATCAGTCACACATTTTGTCCTCATTCCTTATTTACTCCTTTTGTACTTATTACCCTTATCTTCTCTACCCATATAATAGAAAGAAAATATATATATATATATCATCAGCACATGCACTTGTTACACTATATAAATAGACCCTTCTATATATTGTCTTTCAAACTTTGAAATGCCTAAGAAAAATACCGCTACTACTAAATTAGAAGATCATGAAGGTAGAATTAGATCAAGAACACCAAAAGGGCATTTTGTTGTATATGTTGGAAGTGAAATGAAAAGGTTTGTTTTGCCTACATCTTACTTGAAGAATCCATTGTTCCAAAACTTGCTTGATAAGGCTGCTGAGGAATATGGCTTTGATAATGGCAACATAATCCTTCTTCCTTGTGATGAATCCTCATTTCGCCGGCTTATCGTCATGTTAGCAAGGTCTAGTTCATTCAATAGTACAAGAATAAACCCTAGCTAATCCTCGACTAAACATGATCTTGCATGCTTCTCTACGATTAGTAAATATATTTCTAAGTTATATATACTGAAAGTGTAAAGACTATTTACACTATGATCGGTGTATATATATATATATATATCTTTAACTTCTTGTAATAACATGTTATGGATAATTATCACTAGTTATATATATATATATATATATATATATATATATATATATATATATCTTGATCAATCTATATACTTCATCGTTTTAAGTTATAAATCTTTAATTCTAACTAAGCTAATTAATGTCATAAAATTAATTATTTTCGAAATGATAATATATTAATCTAAAATAGGTGAAATGAAATGTTAAAACAATAATGCACCTGACATAGCACCAAGCATAGGATTCTTCTTTTGAGAGGAACAAACATTATAAATACAATACAAATTAAATAGGAGGACAGAGAGTATTCAATTATGTGTGTGTTGTTGAATTCATAGTCAAATATAATCACCGGTCTTCATTATTATATAGTAAGTATATTGAACCATCAATTTTAAGTCAGTTATTGCAGTTTGCAAGCTATTGTGGATTGGCATTTTCCTACGACAACTTCTGCTTATTATAACGAACATTAATATAAAATAAAATAAAAAAACACGACTGGCCGGAAAGAATAACGATTTCTTGAATAATTTGATCTTTAAATACTATTAAAAATTGTACTTCCTCTGTTCTTATTTAAATGTTACTATTTTAAGTTTCATGCTCCTTAAGAAACTAAGTAAGTTTATTATTGTACTCTTATTTAATGTTCTCTTAAAGTCAAGTTTTGACTAAATAAATATAAAATTAATTTACTTTGATTAACTAATTTGAGAAATGAATATGAATTAGTTACTTGGTTTTTGTTGACAAATGTATACTTTCAAGACTAATAGCTTTCAAAGGGTAAATAAGAAGAACTTTGTCAATTATGTATTGATTTTGTGAAATGACAAATTTAAGGAACATTTAGAAACGGTGAAAGGATTAGTCAAGTTAAAATGGAAAGAGGGAGTACTTTGAACCCTTGATGGGGACCCTTGCTTGCAGCGCCATCGACATTGGGTCATGGACGAATTTTAAGGCCAATATACGGAACACATGAATATGTGGTCTCTTTCTAATATTATGTATTTTATGTATATATTTTTAAAATTTTGTATATTATTATCAATGTCACTATGCTATGAGAAGCCTAAATTGTACACTTAATTAAATGTTGAATTATTTACCCAAAAGGAGTAAAGATCAATTCCAAGATATTGAGTCTCTAAATAAGAATATCGTTATAAAATGGGAAACATTATATAAACTCTAAAATATTGGAACCACTTGCATGGGGTAAAGGCAATATGAATGCCAAATTCCCAAGTCCCAATTAACTATGCTTTCTATTTTACTATGGTTTTAGACTTTTGAAACCAATTGGAAATTTTTGCTAGCATTAAAAGCAAAGATCACTAATCACGCCTCTCTTTTATTCTTCAATGACCAACAAATAAATCTATTTGAAAAAAGAAATAATTTGGCTATTTGCAAGTCAAACATTCCCAAAGTTAAAAGCTTCCTCTTGCTTTTATATAGTATCAAGTACTCCTTCCGTTACTTTTTATATTTCATCCTTATTATAAATAATTAATCTATAATAGTTGTTATTTCATAAAATCAATACATAAAATGTAACATTTTTTAGATTTTACCCTTGTGAGTTATTAGCCTTGAAAACATATATTTGACCAATATAGAAAAACTAAGTGAATAATTCATGTTCATTGTTCAAATTAATTCATGTTCATTGATTGAAAATTTGACTTCAATAAATAAAAAAATAAATAAGGAGAGATTAGTAAACTTACTTAATTCTTTTATGCACATGGAATAAAAAACAGTGACATATAAATAGGAACAGAGGGAATATCAACCGTAATGTAATTAGATCCCCACTTCATTTATCTGTATTATACAATTATACTAGAAGGTCACTATTTTTCTGGTGAGTTCTTAGTTAAAAAATATTTAGTGGTTGTTTTCACTGATATTTTAGTTGAATTAGTGTGATAAAATTGTAAATTTTTTAAGTGGAAAAGTCAGAAAGTTTACTATTATTTTAGTGAAAATTTGTTTCCTATCATGTATTTTTTTAGTGTGCTAGTTCGATGAAAAATAAGTGAAAAATGATGTTCTATATAGCATAAATTTTCCATTGATTTACGGCGGGAAAAACCTTTATTTCTAGTAGTATATGGGGCCCTTTTTATGATTTTGTTTTGCTTAACACATCCTCTTAAACATATCAGTAAATTTTATTTAGACCCTTCAATTACGACTCATTTCATTTGACATATGATAAATTGTTCTTACTAGGCATTTTTTTGTCTAAATTTTAACATTCTCAAGCGTTTATTATGTCGATAATTTTGTTGAACTTTGAACAATTTACTTATTTAAAATATGATAAAAGTCTCAACAGTTAACTTAATATGGATGAGAGGAAGTATTAGCTGGAAGGTAATTTGATTGAATTATCCTTATTTATTATTTTTCTCTATTTAATATTTATCACTTTTGTATCATATTAATATCTCTTAATATTTTTGACTACTGGTAAATATGAAAACAAACAACTAATTATTGTTGATTTTCTAAAATAACAAATTAAATATTATAAATCATTTATTTTTACTGAGAATGGAAAATATTTAAAAACGGAGGGAGCAATATAGTAAATATGTTATGGGAAAAGAACCCTTGTATCCCAAGCTATCACATTACTTTCATAGCCCCTTTTAACTATTAATGCGTGTTTATTTCTTAATACCATTAAAGTATTTATATACTCTGATGGTATCAAAGAGAAAGTAGCAGTGCTTCAGTGAAAACACTACTCAATTACTCCTTGATATCATTAGAGTATATAAATACTTTAATGGCATCAAAGAGGAACAAATAGTGTTTTGGTAAAAAGACTGTTCAATTACTGCTTAATACTATCAGAGCATACAGATACTGTCAGGGTATATATATATATATATATACACTCCGATGGTATTAAGGATGAAGAAGCAGTAGTTCAGTGAATAGAACAAGGGGGCAGTCGAGTAAATAATATGGGTCGTGGTCAATCGAGATAAATATATTGGATTGGGTTCAATTTGGATAATATTTTGTAGATTTTACACAAATCCAATAGTATTAAGAGCTAATTACATCATATTCCTACTATTTTTCAAATTACAAAAATTTCGTAAATTTGGTGAAATCCAAATACATCCCAAGACATCCTGATACATCGCGTCACAGATTTGGATACATCCCTCAATGTCCTGATACATCACGTCAGTTTAGGATAATTACTCAACGTCCTGATACATTGCATAAAGTGATGTACCCGATCAATACATCGCGTAGAGTGATGCATTTGACTGATACATTGGGTAAAGTAACGTCTCGATACATCGAGCACGTCCCAATTCATCGTAAAGTGATGTATCCGATCGATACATCACATAAAATGATGTAGATCGATACATCGCATAAAGTGGTGCATCCGACTGATACATCGTGTAAAGTAGGAATTTTTGTAATTTTTTCAATTGATAGGAAATTTTAAAAAATATAATGAAATAAGTTGTATATTTAGGTAAGTTCACCTAATGGAGTCAGAAATTGGCCAAAAAATTAAAAAATCTATAATATCTTTTTTATTTTAAAATAAATTAATCTTTTTTCCATTTCCTACTTAAAAGATATTAAAGTTAACAGTGTAAAAATGTTCAAAAAGATAAAATAGCATAGGTAAAATACAATTTTGATCAAAGTCTGACCAAATTTTCTGGCCAAAATATTTTTCCTTTTCAAAATTTTAATTAATTAAGTAAATTTCATTTTCCAAAATGGCCCACAAATGCAGCCATGCATGGCGTTATTGACGGTTGAACGATGCGATTGCGTGCGACAATTCCCCAAGGGAGTCGGGCCTTGCCAAACCCCTCACACATCACCTAACTTTGTTAGGTACCAACTATTGGCAGGCATAGTACTATTGACGAGATCGTAGTAGAGTGATAAATATTTAATCAAAAAATTTGAATTCGAGCACTTTGAATTATGTAATTACCTTTATTAAAGAACATTTTATCTCTTAATATGAAGTTTTCCATTGATAATTTAGATTTAATCGAACTTCTTTGTGGATACTAAACAAGTTGGAAAACCAAAAAAATAAGAAAACTATTATTATGACTTAGGAGAGATATAACTAGAAAAGGGAAGCTTACGAAACTGTATATTCGATCATCTAATTTATCAAATATGGTTGAAGTATACAATATTTTGATGGGAAATTTTTGCATATAGTCACTCAAAAATAACTTAATTAATTGTGCTTCATAACTATAGTGTGCTTATTACGATTCGTAGCTACATGTTAGAGTGAGGCGAGAGGCGAGTGAGACTGGGAGAGGGAGGAGAGAGGCGAGCGAGAGAGGGCAGAGAGTGGAGAGAAGTGAATTATATATGCATATTTGTCGAATTGTATATGTATATCTGTCAAATAATTGTATATATGTAATTAGTATATTTGTATTTGTACATCTGGCGAGCAAAATTGGAAGAGGGAGGAGAGAGGCGGGCGAGAGATGCAGAGAGTGGAGAGAGAAAATTGTATATGTATGTTTGTCAGATAATTGTACATATGTAACTGGTATACATATGTATTTGTATATCTGTCGAGCGAGATTGGGAGAAGGATGAGAGAGGCGAGTGAGATTGGGAGAGGGAGGAGAGAGGCGATCGAGATTGGGAGAGGGATGAGAGAGGCGATCGAGAGAGGGTAGTGAGCGGAGAGATGCTAATTGTATTTTTATATACGTATTCGTATATGTATAATGACATAATTAGAGCTAAAATTAAAATTAAGTTGCAAGCCGTAATTAATTCAAACTATAACTATGTTAGCTAATTAACTAGTATATATTTGCTTATCCGCATAATATTCCCTATTTTGGTTGCATGTGTTGTGTATAAATAAGTATATTATATATAATATTAATATAAAGTATACACAGTTTATACATTGTACATATTTATTATTTTTCTCTTTTAAAAACTGATATTTAAAAGAAAATTGATACTATAATGAGAAAATAAATAAAATCAAAGAGTTGAGTTTAAATTCAAAATATCATAAAGTGAAATATATACTGAAAATAAGATCGATTATTTTAATATCAAACTAGTGCTGATTAATAATTTCAAATAACTATGTCATACATTTTTTTTGGAATTACCACTAACTTCATCACTAAATTGTTTGTAGATAAAAAATTATTTTTATATTCTGTTATTAAAAGGAATCAGCTCTAAATTTTGTTATTTATTTATAAAATTTATTTGTCGTTAATGCTTAAATTTAGTACATATTATATAATCAAACAATTAAAGAACTTAGAGAATCATATATCTTTTTAGTTTAAAAAAAAAATAATTGAATCATACACTTTAGATTTATGTAAGGGAGCTCTTATCTCATTTATTAAGCACGCCAAATATTATTTTCTACCAGAATTGCCTACCATATGGGGCCTTAATTTGAGAGAGATCACATATTTGTCACTTGCATAACATAATCATGACCTTTTAGTCATTATGGTTGTGTTTAAGTGATATTGCCTCGTTGGCTTAGATCGTAGATAAAGTCTGCTTATTTATATATCCAATATCTATCCGTGTTTTATCCATGTGAAACTTCTTGTCTTAAGTTGAAATATCACATATACCCTTTGATGAACTCAAGGTCCTTGATGTTTGTCCTATATGACACCCTAACTTAGATATCAAAGTACCAAACACACCTTCTCATGACAAATCACAGGTATTCAATTGGAAGGATTGGGTTGATATTCCATATGATTTGTCTCAACTTCAAGCACATTTAATAATACTTCATTGCTATTATTACAATTTACAACCGTCCAAATAATAAATATGCAATTTGGCAATTTGGAAGATATATTATTATTATTACAACTATTTGTGTCAACTAGTTAAGTTTAGTCATATTTATTAATGATGATGAAGTATAACAATGCAATTACAAAGAGATGTCCATTCAAGGAAGTTACTCAAGTGCCAATTTCTTAAGGGTACATTCAAGTAAGTCACTTAGGAAGTGCCAACTTCCTGAGGGTACATTTATATCTTCATATGAGATACGATAGCAATATTAACATATTCAGTATATTCAAAAGTGATATTATTTCGATAAATCATTGTGCCAAGTGAAACCTATCAAAAACATATTTGAAAAAGATAAGTATATAAAAATCTCAGTTGGGATTTGATTATTTATTAAGCATGGGATAAAACAAAGATGGTGGTCCATTGTAGTAAGTGCAGTTAAAAATTGATTATTTAATATCTGTTATTTTATTTTAAGTTGAAGAATTGTTTGCCTTTTCAAAGCCAAATGGGACAGATTCTTACCCAAAAGATTTTGTAAAAGAAACAAAATCTTTTTTGAGATTTGCTTCTTTTTATACACATAATCTTTTTTTAAAAATATTTTATTTTGTCTTTCTTTTTGACTTATGCAGAAACAAATACTTATTAAATTTTCTTTTACGGGCTACAAAAAGAATATTCTTAATTATCGTGGTTTGTACTTACTTGTACTTCTTAGTGAATCTCTTTTCCAAGAAAATAAAAGGAAAAATAGAGCAAGAGAAGATAAACTCAAGTTACAAATTGTTTCTATAAAAAAACTTTATGCATAAATAATTTATATGTAACTTGTTTATAAACAAAACGACCCTATCAATTTAATTAATTCAGTCATGCTACTCTTTTGTAGAGAAATAAAACCAAAAAAATCTTAGATGTTTTTGCATAAAATTTGCTACTTCGGCAATAGAAACAATTTAATCTTATTAGATATTTACACTAAACTATATATAATTCAGTATGGTAAAGTTAGTTACTACTTCCTCACTTCTAAAAGATGGTATTTTTACCTTTTCATTTCATTTTAAAATAAGTGATATTTTATATAATCAAAAAGACATTAATATTGTTCAAACAGTTTTTCACTTTGCACTATTTTTTCCTTGGGGAGGAGTATTGTTAGCTCCTTTCATGTCAACTGTGTTTTTCGAACAGATATCATAGAATCTACTTACATTAAAATAATTCTGATAGAAAAAACGATATATATATATAAATAAAATTCACATAAGGAAAAAATCACATTGAAAGCAAAAGGTGGATTTTGTGATGGATAAAGGTAAACACAAATCTACTAAACAAGTATAGGTAACCCCACCTTTTATTTTTTACGTCAAATGGAAGTTAACCAAAAGCAAAGCCAAAATATGTGGAAAAAAATAAAGATATTTCTTTAAAGAGTATTTGCTAAATTATTTACTTAATGAAGACGTAATAATTAAGGGGTGGGTCTATTCTTAAAAGAAGAGAAAAAAAAAACAAATCATTTTTAGTGTTTGTTTCTAGAAAAAATCAAATTCAATACTGCAATTTTTGAAGAATTACAAGTCAAACTTAAAGAATAAAAATCATTACCGACAAAAGTATACAGTATACACCAATAATGTGATAACTATTTTACACAGTATTTGGAATTTGATTTTTATTATAATAGATTCTATTTTACACGGTTAGGAATATTTCTCTATTATGTAACACATAACTTATTCTGTTTCATCATAATTATAAATCTCACTTTTATGTAAACTAACCTATACATTTTATTTAGGTGGCTGGCTTGATATATAAGCAACTCGTTACATCAATGAGACAATGACGTGTATGAGTGTGTTCGGCATAGGATTTTTTTTTTCCTTTCTAAATTATGTATATGTATAAATCTTTTTGAGATAGTAATATTTTTTTTTATTTACAACTACTAGAAAATAAGTAAAACAATTCACAAATTTTCCAAGATTTTTCTCCTTCGTAATAAAAACAAGTTTGTTTGGACAGGCAATATGATATTAGATTATTTAAAAGTTGAAATTTTTTTTGAATATAAAATTTGAATTTTTAAGTTGTATTTTTTTTCATAACATGAAAAACAAGTTGTGGTCATTATCAAAATTTTCTCAAATCTTATACAATTTTATCAAATGATCAAATCATAGTTCAAAACCAGGCAATAGCATATCATAAAACACTTCATTGATAAATCACATATTTGTGTGTTTATTTTATAATTATTTTTTTGCCATTATAAACTTTCAAATAGATATATTTTTTATACAGATTCACTACTCAACAATAATATGAAATTATTTATGGAAAAATTGTATATAATAACAAACTATTAATACAAATTAAATACTATAAATATAGTTTGATTTAATAGTACCCCATAACACACTGTTGCTATTTCGCCTATCTCCTGGTGAATCTCGCTCACCACTCTCGTTCTCTCCCTCGCTTCTCTCGCTTTTATACAAATGCAAATGTATAAAATGCGTTTGTGTTTGTACAAATCGAGAGAAAATTGTATATATACATATATTTTCATTTTTCTCTCTCCTCTCTCCCAGATCTCGCTCGCCAGTTTGTCCCTCACCTCTCTCACTTATACAAACATAAATGTATAAATTGCATTTCTGTTTGTATAAAGCAAGAAAAAATTGTATATACACATGAAAATACATATATCTTCGTCCTATATACTTATAATTATACAATACAAATATTTTTCTGCCCAGTTCTGTTTTGCTTTTCTCTCTTTCTCGCTTTATACAAACACAAATTATACAATTGATCTTTTGTATATATATACCGAAACAAAAACAAATTATATAGAGCTGCTTTTTTTTATATGTATAGTGAAATATACCTATTTATGTTTGCTATGGAGCGCAATTATGCAAACTATAATTATAATATACAAATATAATTTTTGTGTTTGCTATATGTGAAAATTGCTCATTATTTATTTGATATATTTTTTATATAATAAGGATAATTTTTTCACTTTGAGCATGAGTTTTTTTTACAAACTATAAACTTATTGATCAAGTTTCATGTTTTAAAAAATTAATTAAAATTCTGATTAAAAATATCAAAATATTTTACTTTTCAAAAATTTTAATATAAAATCATGATTGATGTGCTCCTAAAAAAGAATACCTACCTACGCACTTTAACCTTTTAATTAGAGTAGAAATCCAAAAAGGGGCTCCAAGTAGGACACAATAATAATAAATGGAATAAATAAAAGTCAAGGTGTATTGTAGTCTAAAGAAATCGTCTAAACTGTGTCGTTTTACTCCACGGCAATTTCCTCGTGCTTTGCTACTCTCTCTCACCTGCGATTCCCCGTAATATCCTCACGGAAATCCTTGCTTTATTTTATTTTCATATTCCCTCCATTTATTTTTATCTGTTATGTTGCGTTTTTTGAAAATTAATTTAATTAATTATTAAAATTAAATTAGATTACATTAATTTGATATTTTAAACAAAAGGTTTAGATATTCAAAAACTATACGAAAAGTGTTATAAATTATAATTTTTTGCATATCAATATGATGAAGAAATACATCTTAAAATGTTAATTAAAATTTTTATAGTTTGACTTTAAAAAAAAATAATGACAATTAAAAGTGAACGAATAAAATATATATATATATATATATATATATATATATATATATATATTTCTTTTTTGTACTTAATTATTCTTTTCTTTTGAAGTTCAAAAACTTTAAATGAGGATTGGAGAAAGAATGTAGTATTATGGACTTCCAATTTTTTTAATTTTTTTTTAGTTCCAACTATATTCTTAAAATCTAACGAGTCAAAATACATTCTTATATTCTATCTTCACATTAATTAAAACAAAAAATTAATCATGATGAGAATAATAATCATCGTGTTTACTCATAACTTCCATATTCAAATTTCATTAAACAAAGAAAAAAAAGTAATTAATTTTCTTAGATGATTTCACTATTGTATTGCATGTGTTACTCGAAGATTTGTAAAAAAAAAAAAACTCTCTATTTTAAGAGTAACACTATATATGTATCATTTTTCAAATTTTATTTGTGAAATTGTACTGAATATATTATTGTTATATTCAAATTAATTTTCATGGTTGGTGTCACCAAATTTCCTTTACCAACCTTCCAATTCTCCATTTACTTTTTAATATTCCATATTTTTTTATACACTTCTTGAAAGGCTAAAAGGGTGATAAATCATTATTTTTTATTTCCTTTTTTTACTTATCAATTGCCAATTTATCCTAAACAAATATATTCCAGCTGTAGGTGGGACCCACTATAGCCAAAACTTTTTAATTCTACCAGTCTATAAATAACAGCTCTTAACGATAGTTTCCCTTTTTCTCTTCTCCATTTCTTCATACTTTTTCTCTCTCTCTTTATCTGGCGATCTCGCCGGCGCTCCGGCCATCATCATCGTCGGAAAAATCTCCCTTCTTCTCATTTCTCTCTCTAGCTAAGGTCTTCTCTATTTCTCTCTCTTATATATATTTCTCTGCATATTTATCTTCTTTCTCTAAAAGCTTGTATTTTCTGTGTGTGTTTTGTTGATTTTGTGCAAAATCAGCTCTAGATCTATTTTGCTTCTCAGAAAGCTCTTTTATTATGTGTTCTTCTTATTTACATTATGTTCTCATCTTCATTGTATTTGGATCTTAAGTTTGTAATACGCAGCTTGTTCTCTGAATTGGGATATGGAGATTTGATCTTTTGTATGATCTTCCTTTATAGAATCCAATGTTTTTGTTCTTTCCAAAAATTAACATCATTCTATAGGAAAAGAAATCTGAACAGCTTGATTATGGTAATTAGTAGCAGTTAAATATGTGTACTTTCTTTCTTTCTGGATAAGGTTATTTTGACTATGGTAATGTAATTACTAATGACCAGCATTATTACTTATTGGATACTGTAGTCCTTTTGGATAAGATTGAAAAATGAAATTCTTATTGTTCTTACTTTGTTTGTTCTTTTTGTATAATGGTTGGGAACTTGGGATGATGGCTATTGTTCATTGACTCACTTTTTGCATTCAGTTGAGCCACAATGTTACACAGATTCGTGTTCTGTACAATTTTCGTCCTGGAGTTTGATACTAAGTGATTTTCTGGACTTCCTGACCATCTATTTATGTGTTTGTACATATATGCACCTAAATATTCCAACTTTATGTAATGGAAAGCGCCTTTACCTTTTTCTGCAAGTATGTTTGTTGGTTGAGAATTACCAAGTTGTACAGGTAGATAACAAGTTTGTGTTTTTATATTGGTGTGCAACTTGTATTGTAGTCTAAAGGGGCTAATGCTTATGATTTCTAGTTATATGTGATTTTCTGAAGTTCTGTATGTCTTTTGACATACTTGAGCGAATGTGCACACACATGTTTGTATGTCTGTGTCTATGTATCTATTTGTGTGCCCTTAAATTACTTACGAGTATTGAAATAAAATGGTTCCGGATGAAGTGGAATGGATTCATATAGCCAATCTAACTAATTTGATATGGCATAGTTGATTGATTAATACAAATGCATGCTCACAAACACCAGTATTTGTGTGCGTAAAGTTCCTTCTTTTTGTGCGACACAGAGTGCTAGTGGGTTGACATGTAGCTAATCCATCCCTTTCAGTTTGTTTGTCTTACTTTCCTTTTTAGTCAGTTTTAAAGAAAAATCCCTCTTTCCTTTTTCCACAACTGCTTAGTTCTAACTTTCCACGCAACATGTTTAAGACCACAAGATTATAAAACATTTTGGTCCAATCTATATATCTTTAATTTAAGATTACAAGATTCGAAGTCTTCTTTACTTTCTAAAACTCTGGGCCGAGTCAATACTAGATAAACAAAATGAATCGAAGGGAGTACTATTTTCCTAAGAAGAAATAACAATTTTGTGTTTCTATATGGAGCTGCAACCTGTATTTTGTTCTTAAAGGTGTTATTGTTAATGATGCAGAGTACTTCCAAGGATTGAAGGTTTAAGGCGACCATGGAAGAAACTGGACTGAGAAATGTGGGCTCCAACTGCTCCATTTCTGAAATAGATGATTATGATCTCTCGAAGCTTCTAAACAAGCCAAGGCTAAACATAGAGAGGAAGAGATCTTTTGATGAGAGGTCACTCAGTGAGTTATCCATTGGCCTATCTAGAGGTTTAGATCATTATGAAAGTGCCTCACCAGGCCAGTCAGTCTTGGACACCCCAGTTTCATCAGCCCGGAACTCTTTTGAGCCCCATCCAATGGTTGCTGAAGCATGGGACGCTCTACGCCGCACTATGGTTCATTTTCGCGGTCAACCAGTTGGCACAATAGCTGCAATTGACCATGCCTCTGAAGAAGTCCTCAACTATGATCAGGTCAGTATTTTTATGAAATCCAAGTATTACAGAAACTTGGTGCTCTTATGTGATATTGATTTAGTAATTTGCATAATATTGGTATCATATACTATGATCAGGTATGGCTTTTTTGAACAAAAATGTGCATTGGTTATTGATGCCATACATAAAAATGTTGGGATATTGTCATATTGATGCTGAAACTGGGTTTAATATGGAGTGAGGTACAGTGATGTGATAAGGAGTATAATATTATCTGTTTTATCTGAGTACTTGTCCAGTGAAGATTTCGTTTGATGTGTAGGTTTTTGTTCGAGATTTTGTGCCTAGTGCTTTGGCCTTCCTGATGAATGGAGAGCCAGATATAGTCAAGAACTTCTTGTTGAAGACACTTCAGCTTCAGGGATGGGAAAAAAGAGTAGATAGATTCAAGCTTGGAGAAGGGGTTATGCCTGCTAGTTTCAAGGTTCTTCATGATCCTGTTCGTAAAACAGATACCATAGTAGCAGATTTTGGTGAAAGTGCAATTGGAAGAGTTGCTCCAGTTGATTCTGGGTTTTGGTGGATAATTCTTCTCCGTGCTTACACAAAATCTACTGGAGACCTGAGTCTCTCTGAAACAACAGAGTGCCAAAAGGGGATGAGACTTATATTGAGCTTGTGTTTGTCTGAAGGATTTGACACATTTCCAACTCTGCTATGTGCTGATGGATGCTCAATGATTGATCGGAGGATGGTAATATATTTTGTCATCTTACCTTCTCAATTTATTTGGATCTTCTTATCATTGTGATATAAAACATGTTTAGCTTAAATGATTGGAGCAGTTGATAAGCAACAAGAGCTGAAGCTGGTTTTATTAACAAGGAGTTAGTTGCTTACAATTTTTGTGATCGGGATTCATTTAGATGTGTACCCTTATGTTCTTCTATGCATTCTCATCTTATGTTTCGTGGTTATTGCTCTAAGATTCACAAAACTTTCAGTCGGAAAATGAACTTGCGCAATGGATTGTCTACTAGTGACCTTTAGCTTTGTTTTCTTTGTCCCTGCTACAATGTGACATCTAATGCATAGGAATTGGATTTTAGACTCTAGTTGAATTCAGTGAATGTTCTTAGTGTAGATCTCTGTTCTAAGTTGAAAGTAAACTAGCACTTTGTACATCCTTCAGATCATCAAAATGCATCCTAATCCAAATTTCGTGGGAGATTTGTCAACAAAACATATAACACTGTAAAATTTTATATCCGTAGCCCCCTAAAAGTTTGTTTGCATCATTAGCCTCTTCAAATGATGTTCTAGTAGTTTTTCTTTCTGAAGCTTTATGTTGTTTTTGTAACCTTCTAGTACCTTGTTGGAACCCTATTAATAAAACTTTTACCTTATCAGAAAAATAAACATAACACGGCTTATCTAGTGAAATTTTAGTTTCTGTTTTTTTAAGAAAGAGAGAAACCATAACATGGCCTAACTGAATCGTTTCATGCGTTGAATTGCTATCTTTCATCATTTCTGAAGCTTCTCTTCCAGCTTAGTTATCCGTGACATACAAATTTCTTTAAAAAATAAATGTTTTCAAATCAATGAATGTCTAGAGGTGAACCTTTTATTTACGTTACTCTATTGTTTTGTCTGCATATCTGGCAATGATCGGAAAACTCTAATAGTAAATGGATCTAAACTAAGAGACTGAAATTCTTGGCTTTGTGAGTTTCCTTATCCATTCTTAGAGGACTAGACTTTTATGTTTACAGTAACACAACTATTTCTTGCCTCCAAAATTTTCTTTTGTAGTGTTAAATATTAGAATGTACCTGGTAGTTACTTGAAAATTAGGTCCCATGATTGGTGTTTTGCCTTTGAATAGACATTAATTGGATATTTTATTTATTGTGGTTTGATTTTTAGGGTGTTTATGGATATCCTATTGAGATCCAAGCACTCTTCTTCATGGCACTGAGATCCGCATTGACCATGTTGAAGCACGATACAGAAGGGAAAGAATTCATTGATAGAATAGTGAAGCGCCTGCATGCCTTGAGTTATCATATGCGAAGTTATTTTTGGCTCGACTTTCAACAGTTAAATGACATATATCGCTATAAAACTGAAGAGTATTCTCACACTGCAGTAAATAAGTTCAATGTTATTCCTGACTCAATCCCAGAGTGGGTATTTGATTTTGTGCCTACACGTGGAGGTTACTTTATTGGAAACGTTAGTCCTGCAAGGATGGACTTCAGGTGGTTTGCTTTGGGTAACTGTATTGCCATCTTGTCTTCCCTTGCCACTCCAGAACAAGCTTCTGCTATTATGGATCTCATAGAAGCCCGCTGGGAGGAGCTAGTAGCAGATATGCCTTTGAAGATATGTTATCCAGCAATTGAAAATCATGAATGGCGGATAGTAACTGGTTGTGATCCCAAGAATATTAGATGGAGTTACCATAACGGAGGATCTTGGCCAGGTTCGACCATCATCCTTCTGCACTGCATTTTATTTGATACTTCATTTGTTAACTCCTGCAATTGAGTAGATCATGACTTTGATCATTGTTGCAAGTTATTTTATACGACTCCATACTATGTTACAAGGATTCTTTGCTTTGGAAATCTTTTGTTAAGTCTTAATTTTACTTTTTTATTAGAGAAAGAAATGAAAAGCATAGTCTAATTCAACATTACCAATTTCAAAAAAAGAAGAGAAAATCAGTCTTATTGTTGAAGTCAATTGATCTTACACTTGCTAATGCTACACATATGGTTCACCTCTTAAATGCAGTGCTTTTGTGGTTGCTAACGGCTGCCTGCATTAAGACTGGACGGCCACAAATTGCAAGACGGGCAATTGATCTTGCTGAGAGCCGCTTACTCAAGGACAGCTGGCCTGAATATTATGATGGAAAGCTCGGAAGATACATTGGTAAACAAGCAAGGAAGCACCAGACGTGGTCAATTGCTGGATATCTTGTAGCAAAAATGTTACTGGAGGATCCTTCACACTTGGGAATGATCTCTTTGGAAGAGGACAAGCAAATGAAGCATGTAATCAAGCGATCATCTTCATGGACGTTCTGAGGTGTTGAGTTGAAGCAAGAGACAAACAGTAGAAACGGATAGAGAAACACAGAAGGTGAGGGATGTTTTTTTGTTAACATTACAAGAAACACAATTCTTTGGCGCTATTTCTATCCTTGTAGGTTTGCTCAAAAGTTCCCTTTGTGTAAATTAGCATCATCCAGCCAGATCAATGTCTTGTTTTTCTTAAAATAAGAGACTTTTGTTTTGATAGTTTTCACTGTGTTGGACCAATTTTAGATAATGATCATCTACTTGTTTTGACAAAGACAGTGAATATGATGTTTCCTAACTATATATATATATTGATTGTTGCCTAAATTGAACCAAACTTATTGATACAATTTTAATCCTTGTCGTAGCTAAACAAAGATATACTCGAATGAAACACTAGCGTAAAAAAAAAGAAAAAAGAGTTCCTCAGTTTGCTGCCCTGTTGATAAAACAATAAAAAAAAAAAAAAACTAAAATTTTCAACAAAAAAGGGGTGTAAACTAAGCACCAATTATTAAAGGAAACAATGAATGAATAGAGGATAATGCAGAGAAGGGTGACAAAATTAGCCTAGGAAAAAATGATTTATCCAACTCACCTATTTATTAACTAGTTCATTTTGATCCGTTCATTTTGATTCTAGTCCATTTATTTTGACTCTCATCTATTCATTTTGACTCGTGATGTACTCAACTCACTTATTTATTAACGTAGTTCATTTTGATCCGTTCATTTTGGTTCATCCATTTTGATCCGTTCATTTTGACTCATCCATTTTGATCTGTTCATTTTGACTCGTCCATTTTGATCCTTTCATTTTGATTCATCCATTTTTATCCATTTTAAAAGTTGAGTTGATAGGTAAATTGAACCAGAAGATATTTTTTCAAAATATAACAATATATTAGTGTAATTTTACAAGTAAAACATGATAGATAAATTGTACGTAGGCCTTACCCCTACCTCGTGAAAGTAGAGGAACCTCGTCAAAATATTCTTTGAAAATAGTTGGTTTTTGTTTGATATATGTTATACAAAAGTCATATAAAGAAAAACAAATATTATTAGGTAATTAAATAATTACTCCATAAGAAATGAAGCACAGAAATTGAAATTTTGATAAGAGTTGGGTGGCGTAGGGCCTTAGGCTATGATCCATTGTTTGATCTATTATAATCCTAACACATTTCAGCTTTAGAAGAGTTATAATCCGTTTAATTCTTTCCATTTATATTTGATTCAATCCGTCTATTTAATATCTTATCCCAAGTCTCAAATCCGCTCATTTAACACCTCACCCCAGGTCAGTCTTATCAGGTTCCAAAATATAACATGCAATGGCGGATTCAAAATTTTCATTCAGGGAGTCTGAAAAATAAAAGTTTGTGAATAAGCCAACAAAACAAGTAGTAGTATATAGTTTATATGTACAAAAAGTTAGTTCCGTTACAAAAGACCTTTTAGCACGTATGGATTTTTTTGGATTTAAATTTACTCTTTTAGCATTTTTTTTTTTAAAAAAAGGTGAAAGATTGGTTATGAATTTAAATGAAGAGAAGCTAAAAAAATAAAATGTTCACAATGATTTTTTTTTGGGTTTAAATATACTCTTTTAGCATATTTTTTAAAAAATAAATAAATAAAAAACATGAAAAATTGATCCTGAAACTAAATGAAGAGACTAAAAAAAAAAAAAGATCACAATAGGATTTGTTTGAATCCTGGACATGAGGATCAATTTAAATGGAGATCTGCCACTACACTACAGATTGCTTCTTGTTATGAGGGGGTTCAAAATTAATATATTTATAAAAATATAAAGAATTTACCTTATATATACAGTATAATTTTTTATCGAAGGTGTTCGGATGAACATCTGAATTCCACGTGGATCCGCCCTTGGTAATATGGTTGAGACAGATGGGTCCAAGAATAATAGCTGTAAGATAATGAGCCCAAAATTCAATATAATAGAGTGACATATTTTGCGACAATTGTTAATTTGGATCCCACATAATCTTAGTATGTCACTATACAATAAAATAAAAGTTGCCTAAACGACCTCAAATACCATCCAAGAGAATATTCTCTGAAAAATTAAGAAAAACACTTTATTTTTTTCAATAAATTGGAAAACTACAACCTCCCAAAAAAATAAATAAAAATGGAACATGTGCCTCATAACATAAGGAGAAGGATCAACTATAATTACAGATGCTATTATTTAGTTTATCTAACGCCTTCTTCGACTGTGATGGTTTATCTTCGTAAATATTTATTCACATTCATAAATATTTATTCACATTTGATATTTACTTTATGCCATATGAATTTATCGTGGTTAAATGACTTATTAGGGTTATAATGATTTGTTCACAAACACATTTGACACCTTTTAATTTTCATCTATTTTTTTTCCACTTTCCAGAACTTAAATTTGATAAGTTTTTAAACTTACTTTGACATGATTTTTTTTGCTAATTTAATTGTCTATTATGATTTCTAATTTCTAATATTTCATCTTGTTAATTAAACTAATTATTTTTGGGGCTTTCATCGCTCGGTCATAAAGTGCAAATATTCCACGTGTTTCTTTTGACGTTTTTTAAAAAGACAAAATTATGTATTAATTTATCTCTAATTTAAATAAAATGAAACAAACGTAACAGCTATATAATTCATTCTTTACCACCAAAGGATTTGGGGAAGGGATAGAGTTTTTTTTTTCTTCTCTTTTCCACCTGGTGTTCGCCTGTTTGAAGCTCACATTAAAGCCCGACTAAATTTAGATCGCGCACTGCAGGTCTATCGAGGGTGGCGCTCCCAACATGATTTTCTCCATACATAGGGCTCGAATTCGAAACCTTTGATTAAAGGTAAAACACTCACATCAATGCACCACAACCTATGTTGATGGAGAAGGGATAGAGTTGCTCCTCCCTAAATTAGAGTTTTTGCTGTTGAGTTTTGAGTATGATTTTTTTCAACGGAGAGTGCTTTCTTCCAAATAGAATATGATATAAATTTAAATTAGTCGAACTTTAATACAGTTAGGGTCATATAAATTATTTTTTGAGTAAGCAGGAGAAAAGGGCTTATTGGACTTTAAAATAAAGGAAAAATTACTATGATAGTGTCAGCAGAAACAAGAAAAACAAAAAAGAGAGAAAAACTAACGGCCTAAAATTGATCTCTTCAACATTCACATATTCTTTCCTTCTTCAATTAGTCTAAAAAGCCAAAGCGAACTTGTCTACCCTCTTTGAGTTCTCCTTTAATGGCAGCAGTTACCAGAAATTAGCAGTGTTCTCCGAAAAGGGTCTCTCAGAAATAGAGAAAAAAGAAACAATAATTTTTTTTTTTTTTTTAAGAGTGGTTATTTGATGTCGCTGAGAATTAAAGCAGTTGTTGATAAATTCGTACAAGAATTGAAAGAGGCATTAGATGCTGATATACAAGATAGGATAATGAAAGAGAGGGAGATGCAGAGTTATATTGAGGAGCGTGAACGTGAGGTTGCTGAGCGTGAAGCTGCTTGGAAAGCTGAACTTTCTCGTCGTGAGGTACACATCTGGAAAAAAATTTACATTTTTTCTTCGAAGATTTTAGTTATTTTGAACTTATTTGCTGATTCTTTTATTGGGTTTGACTGAATTTTTCGAAATATAGTGAAGCTCGGAAATGGGGTGATTTTTTTTGAGTTTTTTCCTCATTTTTTTGAGAGAGAAATTGAATAGATTGGTTAGAAAAGTAACCCCTTCTTTCTTTGGATAGTTTAGTTTTCTTTTGGGTGTGATTTCTGGCTTTCCCTTTTTCAAATCACAGGATCAATCAGTTTTTTTGCTTTATTTGGATTCATTTCATTCACTATGGAAAATGGATTGACTGAATTACTTGAACATATACTGTATACTGCTGATGGGAAGTGGGGTGTTTCTTTTTGTTGCTAACCGTGGTGTCCTCGACTAATTTCGTGGAATACCTCCCACCTCCCACAAGCATCAATTCCGGATAACTGTGTCCATCAATGCTAAGATAAATGGAAAGAAATCGCCTAGTGTTTTTGTCTCTGTTGGGAACAAGTGCTGTGTTTTTGCTAATACATCTTCTTTTATGAGAAGTGGAATAGATTTATCAGCTTATAATAAATTTCAATGTATGCCCGGAAAAAAAAATAACTTCTTTTCATCTTGTTTCTAATAACTAAAAGCTGAAGGGACATGGTTAGGATTAGTAGGTTTTTCCCTGTCCTACTTAGATCAATAATGTATTAAAAGGGAAATGAAGTAGATATAAAATCAAGAAGTTATCTTTTAGAAGACCTATAATCTTTCTGAATTAATGCAGACCCAGTAAGAGTATAACATAATGGAACAAAGGACTAATCTTGGTTATTCCAACTAGTTCAGAGTTCAGACTAATGCTTAGTTGTTGTATTCCTTGCATTGGGTTCAACGTTTGTCAAAAGTCTTAGTTTGTCTAGAGATGTGTGTGTCAATATATGTATAATTATGAGATGAGTGAACCTCTAGTTTTCGAGAAATCCTAATTTGCGGAAAAAAACCATATTACTAACCAGCACCAAATAGAGTAGAATGATCACATAGGGTTCTTAATCTAATCCAGCTAGTTGAGGATTGAGGCCTTGTTGATTTATTGATGATTGATTGATTAGATGGGGATATTGATTAGCTGACAATTCCGTTCATATCTTGCTTGGGAAAGTTTAATTCTTTCTTTTGATAACTAATATTGGAGGGACATAGTGGAGGACATGTAGCATTATTGTTTTCCTTTAATTTATAAGTGGTGGTGAAATGCAATGACAGGTTTCCTTTATTGTGTTTAAAAGATACTCGTTGACCTCTTAATGTCTATGTGGCACCACCCTCACATTGCCTTGGAATTTTATGTGGTTTGAAAGGTCAACTAAGCTATTTACCTTTGGGCTAGCCAGCCAGTTTTACTTTCACCTGAAACAATAAATGCATCCTCGTTACAGGCACTGGATAAGCGCAATGGTATAGATTGGACTTGATGATGTACAAACTTAATGATTTCATTGGAATATCAAATATCAATATAAAAAGTACATTACAGCCCTTGCTTAATTTTACCTCTGGTCAATTTGGTATCATAGATTATCAAGCTGACTGAGGGGTTGTAAATTAACAGAACCTGTGTAGTCTAAGATTGACCTTATTGGTTAAAGACCAGCCCATAGGAATTTTGCAGTAATTAGACTGTGTATAGTGAGGTTTTAGAGTTTGTGTTCTACCTGTTGCATTCAAATATTTCTCTATCAAGGCCAGCTGAGTGGTATGCCATTTGTGATAGACTGCACAGTAACCCCCTGGAGTTGAATCAGAAATTATTTCTCAGTGAGATTGTTTTGTGGAGATTAAGTAAATCTGCAGAAGTTTCATTAAGTTACTTTCATAAGAAACTTAAGAGGATAGAAATGTTACAGGTCGCCTCCCATAGTCGTACTTGTATATCCTCAGAAGAAATGCATATCCTGCATTTCAGATATTGCACTTTTGATCTATTAAAAGCTCAAAATCTAGGACTTCCAGAATTTTGGAAAGATGGTTGGATAGACCAAACCTCTCTTAGAGTACTTTTTCCAGATTTGTTTCTAATCTGTGAGAACCCTGATGCTAGAGTGAGTGATTGTTGGACAGAACAGGGATGGGACATATCTTTAAGAAGACTACTTAATGACTGGGAGGTGGAGAGGGTGGCAGCGCTACTGGAAAAACTAGCTGGAATGATTATAACTACAACAGCAACAGACAAGATCCTGTGGAAACATAGCAAGGATGGAGTCTTCTCAGCCAACAATGCCTACAAAAGAGGACTAATGGGGATGACAGGGGCCCCAAAATATAATTGGAACTACTTTTGGAAGAGTGACATTCCTACAAAAGTAAAGTGTTTCACCTGGTTAGTGATAAAGAGAGCATGTTTAACAGAAGAAGTTCTACAAAAGAAAGGCAGACAACTGGTTCCTAGGTGTTTTTTGTGCAACTTGACAGGGGAAACAAATAACCATCTCTTCCTGCATTGTAAGTTTACTGCTCAGATTTGTTACTTGTTTTTCAACATCACAAGCATGAACTGGACAATGCCAGAACATACATCAGGTCTGTTGAGCTGCTGGATTAGGAGGGGAGGCAGGAAGAGTCAAAAGAGATGTTGGAAGCTAATACCATCGTGTGTATGGTGGTCAGTCTGGAAAGAAAGAAATGGAAGATGTTTTGAAGATAGATCCAATTCCATCCACAAAGTTAAATGGAATTGTATAGTATCTCTACTTTTTTGGTGTAAACAGCTTTGTATAGATGATATAGACCAGATTATAGATTTGATAGGAAATCTGTAATTATCCCTTTTTTGGAGGTAGCCAGCATACCCTTAATGCTGAAGAATTCAACCTTACCAGTTTCAAAACAACAAAAAAAAAAATCTAGGACTTTCAGTGTGATGTGACTCTAGGATATGTCCTTCTCGCACTTATATGATTATGCAATAATGAATAGTGGCTTTGAGTGAATGTCATAATTTACTAGATTATTGTAACAGAGCAATCAGACATAAATTTTCTTGATCCTGTCCTAAGTTCTAGCTTGCCCAAGTCATCCCTGTATATGATATTATTCAAGAGATTAAACAGGGTTGGCCGTTTTCTAGATTCAAAAGTTTCCACCCATATCTGTCGAGGCAGTTAAGGGATCACATGTTTCCCTTCACTATTACATGAAAAAGTCTTACTTTTAACCATATCAAAGGCCTTCCAAGCATAAATGTCATATGGAAACTTGATGTAATTCATGAACCATGATATGTGACCATGGAGGCCTCCTTCAACATGGTTAATAGAAGACTCAACCGTTAGAGCCAGATATATTAGAACCTAAATTATCTTGTAAGAATTCAATGCGCTTGTTGCTGCTTTACTACCATTGAGTGCAAATTGAATTGGCTATTCAGGTGTTTCCCCTTTAAAAGATTGCACGCTTCCTCTTGAAAACCACTCCTTCCAGCGGCATATCTTCTTGACTTGAAGACGGTTAATATAAATTCTAATTGCATGTTACATATCAAAAAAGTTCTAATTGCCTGCTGCATAATTGCTCACTAGTCGTTCCACTACACACACACACACACACACACACACATATATCAAAACTAAACTGCCAGCCAAGGCCTTTTTCTTCATCAAGTTTTGTAATGTGCACCATTTTGCCAGCAACCATTTCTTGAGCTTATAAACCATTTGTAATCCCAGTGGTCGGATGTGACTATTGGAATGTCATGTGTTGTAATTTTTTCCAGGTCTTGACTTACAAATATAGGAATAGTATAGATCAATTTTGGAAGAGTGAGCTGAAAGTTGTGTAAATGCTGATTTTTTCACAATTAAGATGGCTAGCTGAACTCAATGTATTCACATTTTATGACAAAATTTCACATTAACTGGAATAATCATTTTGCATTTTGTTCAATACTACTGCGTTCAGCTGTTCCAGTTTGTTCAATGTCACCTATACATCTCAATTATGGATTAAAGAGGTTCCATGTTTCTCTAGAAAGCGAACAGTGGACGAGTATTTGCTCCATAACTTCTAATATTCTTGACAATTTCAACTGGCTCTTATTCTTTCTCTTGATTTAATACGAGTCTTTGACAGCTTTATTCTGAGAATTTACACGTTCCTAATCTTGATAGAGGTCCTTGGAAATTAAATTCCTTGTCAACACCTGATATGAAAATTGAGAATGGAGAAATGTCTAGCGAATTTTAACATTTTCAGACCTGGGTTTTTTGGCACACACAAGCATTTCTTTTGTTAACTTTGCTCTCTTAAATGTTTCATGGTTTCAACACATTGAGCTTAAAATCATGTTTCTTATTTGTAGCCGCGAGAAAGGTGAAACATGGTCTATTTTTTCGAGTTCAAAGTTCAATACAGAAGTTATATTAGTCAAAGAAGGAAATATATGACCATTTTACAGCATTTTAGCTTTTAGTTGCAAATTTTGAGTGAAGTAACATGTCATAGTTTTGATCCCAGGCAGAAATTGCTCGGCAAGAAGCCAGGTTAAAGATGGAGAGAGAAAACCTTGAGAAAGAGAAAAGTGTGCTAATGGGGACTGCATCAAATCAAGACAATCAAGATGGAGCTCTTGAAATAACAGTTAGTGGGGAGAAGTATCGTTGTCTGAGATTCGCAAAAGCAAAGAAGTGAAGGCACTAAAAGTAGGAGCAAATATCAGTATGTTTGTTTATACACAGCTAGTTTGCTGGATGCTCATATAAATTTTTAATCAAGATTGAATTTATGCCGCCTCTGTTACTTAGGAAAGAAAAGAAATTAGATCTGTGCCTCTTTGAAGTTCATTGAAAAATATTACTGCAATTTTTCTGTTGTGCCTCTTTTAGGTCCGAGCTATAAATCTGTTCTACCTTGGAACCTTGAAAACCCCGAGTTTATCCGAGGCTTCTCTTCCTTTGGATGTTGTCCAGACAATTCTACTGTTCACATCCAACTACATCCTACATCCAAATATTGTTTAGGTTATGAGTCCGAAATCGATTCCTCATAGAGCAAGGTAGTTCTTCAACATGTCATTTGCACATAAAGGTATTGTTTTCTAATATTTAGGAAACAAACTTGTCCATTTCTAGCTGTTTACTGTTTGAGACAACATTGTAACAAAGTCCTTGCTTATTAAGCTATTAACTATAGTAGCTGAGAGGTCCTTTCCAGGTGAAAAGAGAAAAGAAGGCTACTTTTCTTCTCCTCTTTTTGTAGTAAAGTTGTTGTAGCTAAGTAAGTAAAGTTTGAAAATAGAAAAAGACTTCTAATAAGGAGACAACTCTATTATATAGGAAAGACTATCTTTGGTTTAGTTAGAATTGGAAATTCTCTCTTTACAGAAAGGTAATTCCAGCTCCACCCATTGAAAAATACAATTTATTAGTTCTCACTTGCTGCCTTTTTTCTTAGTGGGCCAACCTTTTCGTGTAAACATGAGAGGCAGATTCAAGATTTTAAGCACTATGATATCTAATATTATTGCGTGGTGATGAATGCAAACTTAGTATAAAATTATGTAATTATATAAATGTATAATCTGTGACTTATTGGCAACAAAAGAAAGTGACTTTACCATGAGAAGGATAGTGATGTCTACATTGTTGCTCATCTTAAATTCCATTTAAGAAATGATTATAGGGGATTGAATTATTGTGTGGTAAAACAAATAATAGTTTGATGACTTATCTTTGATACGAAAAATGTTTTTCATTTTTTTCATGTTTGGTTGAGAGAAACTTTATGAAAAACTTTTCTGAAAAAATATTGAACCAAGTGTCACGGACGGAGTATTTCACTCCACATGACTTGTAAATTATCGAATCAAACTAACGATAATATATTTGAGATGAATTGATAATTAATCACATGTTCTTTAAAATATCTTTTAAATAAGTTCTTGTGAAGTCACTGCCAAAATTCTAATTATCCTACTTCAAAAGTTAGCAAGAAATAGAAAGTAAATTAATACAAGCTAATTAATTACATAAATATCAGATAATAATAACCGTATCTAAGATGCTGTGGGATGAGTTGGAGTGAATCATGGCCAGCTGCTGTATTGATTAGTGGTTTTAAATTCTGAAATGTAACAATAAAATTACTCTACTACTTAATGAAAAAAAAAGCAAAACTAATCCTCCTCCCGTTTTAGTAATTTGTTCGTCAGTTTTGACTTGACATAGAATTTAATAAAATAATTTTTTTAAAAAAAATTTCTGATATTAAATCAAAGATACATAATTAATCTTATAGTGTTAAACATAGCACGTGAAAATTTTAAACTAAAGAATTATTAAAAGAAAAAACATTCTTTTAAAACAGATTAATAAAATAGCATAAACAAATTAAAACGAACGGTGTATAATTAAATATTAAAAGATTGTAGCTAGTAATAAAAAGTTAGGTGAGGGAAGTGGGGTTGAGTTGTGATGAGCTGTGTATCCTTGTTAGTTGTTAGGATTAGATGCTTCACCTGAGCTGTCTTCCCTTTCAAACTTTCTTCAATGAATCCAATTCTGAGTTTAATGTGTATGGATAATGCTTCTTTTTTTATTTTATTTTTTTATTATCATATAAAATTGACTTATAATATTTATTTATATAAAAAAAACTAGTAATTTATTACAACAAATTAATAATATTAATAGCTTTATATATTATGTACACCCTAGTAAACAATTGGAAGTCCATTCATCCATTTGATACCTCCTTTTTGGGATGGTATTTAAAGCCAGAGTTAGAATTTGAATTTTAAACTTGAAGATAGCGATGTCATGTGTTAGTGTTTGATTTTGAATTAATTTTATATATTTTCAATATTTTAAAAAAATATAATTAAAGAATTCAAATCAAAGCTACTAAGTTCGACCGCTTGTACGTAATATTCCAAGCTATGCACCTATCATTAGTTCTTTTGGTCACTTTCTCTGACTTTTCTTAATGTTGAATGTTGGGTGAGCTCATGAGAGTGAAGATGTGAGTACAAATTTTTAAAGTTTATCCTGTTTGTTATCGTTTTTACAATAATAACGCATTTAATATAATCTCATAAGTAAAATTTAAAAAGAATGTAAACTTTATTAGTACGTGAGATTGTTTTCGATAAACGCTACAGTTTGTTCATTATCTTTATTGAGTTACAAAATGTGCGTACATACAAAATTCTTTCATAACAGATTTTTTTATTTTATTTACTATGGTAAAGTTTTGGTTTGTAACAGCTACAATTATAGTGTCACATCAGCTTCATCAAAGAAGAGTCGTTCGTTTTTTTCAGATTTTGTGGTAGCAAACACATGCAGAAAATTCAGTCTTGTATTACCTATTTTACTGTATTGTTATTTATTTTTAGCAATTTTGCTGCATTTAAGTTTTTGTATAAATGCATGCATGTGTGTGTATATACAAACACAACTAGACAAGTGGGGCTAATTTAAGGGGCCATTGGGTGGACTTCAATATATATAGTGATCGAGCCACGTGCTATAAAGGTCATGAAATCATCTTATTAAAAGATAGATACATATAGTATTTCAAGATTATTTTTTCTTCAAATTCTTTATTAGAATTTCTGACTCGGCTTCCACTTAGAACTAAAGTTTCGTAAGGGTACTAAAACAAACTTATATAATATAGCCATTAATCATTATCAAAATCTAACAATTTGATAAAGTCTCACCTGTTGTGATCATCGTATGACAACTTTGATCATCATATATTTGCTATTTTGACATTGGATTATATAAATACAACAAGTAAAAATAATTTCACAAAATATTTGTGTATATTGAATTTGAATATTAATAAATATATAGTTGTATTCTACACCCGTTTATTTAATTAACATAAAAAGAAATTACACTATCAAATTATTTTTTCCTTGACAAGTATCTTATCTTATATTTCAAAATTATTAATTTCATTTTTTAAAAAGTCTAACAAACAGATAACTAGATATTCTTTGAGCACATAAATCAAATTATTAAAAAGCAACCTGGCAAAACTAAAAAGAATAAAAGCAACCTTAAATACTACAGTAATAGTAACTTTTATATCTATCAATAATAATATACTCTAATCCTTTTAGCATTAAATCACATCCTTTAAAGGATAATTATATTATATAAGTAGAATTAATAACCTAAAGATAAGTTCATACAAAATAACATTTTAGGGCCAATAGGTGTAGATTTTAAGATGTGGCTGCATCAGAACGCACTAATTTTGACACGCACTTTATATACATGTCAATTAATTATTAAAAAGATCATAAATAACTAATTTTGAATCCAATAAATCAAATAAATTAGGACTTCTGATAATTAATTTGAATCTAAATTCAAGGATCTATTATACTAACGTGATGAGATGTATATGATAATTTATTCATAATTAGAGATCTCTCGTATTTGGAGCGAAGTGCTGACTAATCAAGAATTTTCATACTTTAAATATACATGTTGGGAAAACAAGGATGGTGAATGTATGTGTGAGCATCCTAGGAATGATAAGATTAGAAATGAGATTATTCATCATAAAGATAGGAGTGACCTCTGTGGTGAACAAGATAGGAAAGAGAGATTGAGATGGTTTGGACATGTAAAAAGGAGATGCGTAGAGGCCCCAATGAGGAGGTGCAAGAAGTTAAATATAGTAGGCACAAGAAGAAGTAATTATGCATGACATGACACAACTTCAGATTACCAAGGATATGACCTTAGAGAGTAGGGTGTGGAGGTTGCGTATTATGACAGAAGGTTAATAGTTAGTGAAGTATTGTCTTGATTTTTGATGGTCTAGGCTTGTTAATATCTGTCATTGTACTAGCCGTATTTTTTAAGTTTTTTTTTTAAGTATCTATCATCAACTGCTTATTTTTTTTGGGTCATTGCACTATTTAGTAGTTATTCCTATTCATTTATTGTATGTTTTGCACTACTTCTTTTATTAATTGTCATATTTTTTTAATATATATGAATTTACTATATTTGAATCGAAAGTCTTTAAAAAACAATCTATACATATTCTGTCCTTTTAAACCTTGCTTATAAAAGACCTTAATATAAATATCAAACGTCGGCATTGTGGATGAGTTATGATAACATTGCTAACAAAGAGACCCCACGAGTGGGCTTTCCCTTATTAGTTTCTGCAATATTTGTCACTGCTTTCTTCTTAACTTTACAGGTCCCCCACCTGCCCCTGCCACCACTCAGTTTGAATTGGACCCCTCGCCCCCACGCCAACCCCACCTTCCTTTTAGCCCCACACCTCCTTCACCAGCTACACTTGTAGTGATTCTCTTTTGGTAGGCACCCACAGCTACTCTTCTTCTTCTCTTCCATTAGCCAAATTCCACAAAGTAGAATTAAAGTGAAGAAAAAGAGAAACCCCACTACTTCCACTTGTTCTGTTTTGGCTCAAAAAGACTTTGCACTACTACTTTGTTTCATTACCCTTTTTCTCCTAACTGGTCTCTTTCTTTGCTACAACTTCCAATTTCATAATACACAATTGGGTTAAATTTTCAAATATCAAAAGAAATCTTTGTTGTTAGGTCTTTTCCCTCACCCCACCACCACAGATGGAATTTAGAGAGTCAAATAGCAAAAACAACCAAGATGGTGGGAGCAATAGCAATAACAATAATAATAACAATAGCAATGAAAATAATAACAATGCGATTTCTACTAAAGTTGTTAAGAAGCCATCGAAAGACCGTCACACAAAGGTGGACGGTCGAGGGCGGCGCATCCGAATGCCGGCTTTATGCGCCGCCAGGGTTTTTCAGCTTACGAAAGAGTTGGGTCATAAGTCTGATGGAGAAACCATAGAGTGGCTATTACAACAAGCTGAGCCGTCGATTATAGCTGCAACGGGAACAGGTACAATTCCGGCTAATTTCTCAACTCTTAATGTCTCCTTACGTAGCAGCGGGACTACAATTTCAGCTCCGCCGTCGAAATCTGCGCCGCTTTTCATCCACGGCGGCGCTACCACTATGCTGGGTTTCCACCACCAGCTTCCGGGAAACAGTTTTGGGCAAGACCCAGATGAAAATTTCATGAAAAAGAGGTATAGAGAAGATACAACTGCAGCAACAACCTCACCGTCGTCATCATCAGCTAAACCGGAGCGAACCGGAGCTCAAGGTCACGAACCGGATCAAGAATCGAAACCCGGTTCATTGAATCCCTCTAGCTACATACCGGCTCCCGCCATGTGGGCGGTTGGGCCGGCGGCCGGTAACGTCGGAAACACGTTCTGGATGCTACCAGGTACCTCATCAACCATGCAGAGAATTGGTGGTTTCGAGTTACCAGGAGGTGGCCGGTTCAGTCCGGTTCAGCTAGGATCAATGTTTTTGCAGCAGCCCCAGCCGGTTCAGCAGCTGGGGTTGGGTGTGACAGAGACTAATATGGGAATGTTAGCATCCATGAATGCATACAACAGTAGCAGCAGGGGTAGTGGGATTGATTTGGGGATGAATTCGGAACAACATCATCATCATCAAAATCAGGCACAAGGTAGTGACAGTGGTGATGAAAATCACAAAGATTCCCAATCATAACTCCAACATTGATACCACCAAAGGATGTGTGGGACTGTTTTTGTCAGAAGTCTCGGTTTGAACTCTGAGTATGAAAAAATTCATGATAGGAGTGCTTCCCAATTGGGGCCTACATGACGCAAATTCAGAATAGTCGTTACTTTAACGCGGGTATCAAACACCAAATAAGGAAAAAAAAAAAAAAACTCCAAGATTGATGCCTTTTGGATTAATTCTTGATGCTTTTTTCCTATTTAATGTAGTTAGGAGAGAATTGTTTGTGGTCATTGTAAATGTTTCATTACTTTCAGTGCTTTTTTCACTCATTTTTAACCGTTTTATTGGAGAGGAATTGGAGTTGCAGTCTAATGCATGGTTGCATTTGCACTATTATTTTTACCTGATTAAATAATTTAATCTCAGCATAAAACGAAAATACATATTAAATGTATAGATGAAATTAAAGGCACATTTTGTCGGTATAAACACCTAATGCGACTAAATTTTTATTCATATGAACATCTAAATTATAATCCTATCAAATGTCATGCTTCGGTTACCTCTCCTTTTTCATCATTCACATGCTTATCTTGTCGAGAGAAGAACAAAAATTGCTCAAAAATCATTTGTATGATAAAATTTTATTAGTTTGATTGGTTGACCATATGAACTTTCACCATATTTAGTGAGAATACAATTCTTACCTCGGAATTCCCTCCCCTTTACGGCTTTACCCATTTTAATTTGTTTCTTTTCAAGAACCGTCATAATTTGTTTATATTATGGTTTCATGTTTTTGGTATATTTTGGGTGGCCAAAAGGGTGGGTGATTGAATTCATTTTGGACACCATCAAAGGATGTGGTGATGGGGTTGCTCCACTTTCTTCTTAATGAAATTCTATGCAATGTAAATTTAAAATAATCGGACTCCAATGTAAATTTCAGACATCGAATGAAATAACAAAATTTATTTTGGACAATAACAAAAAAACCTAATATAATAATGTACCTCCAAAATGTTCATGATAATTGGTGGAGTCAAGTCTTCTCCAAAAGGTCCTCCTTTCCTCGCCTTCCAAGTTGTACATAATTGAGAGGGATATAAATAAATATTAGTTTATTTTTATTATTCCCTTTTATTCAAAAATAAATGGTTTTTTCAAAGTTGAAAAATGTATTAATTTTTTTTTTTTGGGGACTGGAGGAACTATCATCTAGTTGACTGAGTCTTCCAAATATATAGTATGGCCTAGCTGTTCTTTTAATTTGATTGGTTCACAATTCTTTCCTATATGTTACTTTCATTGTCTCATTTTATGTGATATCTTTGATTTGAAATGATGTTTAAGAAAAATGAAGACTTTTGAAACTTGTGATCTATAATCGTCCTTAAATATTTATGTGACTGAGAATCAATTCATTAAGAGTAAAAAGAGAATTTTAAAATTACTATTTATAATGTTGGATTGAAAAGAAGTATCATGTTAGCACTTGAATTGTCATTGTCATGTTAATTTTAAATTAAGAGGAGCCAAACAATACCACTAGGACCCAATATGCCAATGTCACTAAGAATTTTAGTAGGATGTGAAAGGCAAGACAAAGGATATGTTGAGTGCAATCAAGGCCAATGTTTAGTGACACTGTTAAGTTGAATGTGGCAATGTCATAAGTAGAATTTAAGTGCAAGACCAATGACTTGTGACATTGGTCATTGGTGACACTAGGAATTGGAAAGATTCTATTTTGTTTGGTGAATATGCTCAGAGCATCATGCATGCACCTAAGCATTTAAAACTATAGAACTCCCTGTCTCATTCCCGGCTAACCGTGAACATAGTGAAGGGTTGGAAGTGTATCGGCTGGGGCACACTCTTATCCTTCGTTAGTAGAAATATGCCTAGATCTCTTGCCCTTATTTTTGTTTCCGTCCCGTGTTTTGTATTCGTATTGAAGTTTGGCTATTTTAACTTCGTGAAACATAAGACTCTATTTGGAGGAAAGTGCTAAGCAGCTCCATCCAATGCACCACATTTGTTGATGGTAAGCTTTTAGAACTTCACTTAAATGTACCGTCAAAAAAATGATCTTTTATTTTTAGGAGTAGGTTTAAGATAGACTCTTTTAAGTATTACTCACTTGAGCAATTTTTTTTGGGGAAATAGTAATTTAGTTCCTAAATTATGGTTATATTCTATTTTGGTCCCTATATTATTAGTCTAAGCATATTTAATGTTAACTACCCAAGATAAATACTCATTTTTGTCATTTGAGTAGAAGTTTCTAATATATATTGTTTTCATTTTCTTCTTCTTTATAGTTTTACAAAAAAAGGATAAATGTAGGATATTCCTTAAACTATAAAACAGCATTGACCTTATTGATTTTTCATGAACTAATTATCAAAGTTACAATAAGAAAAATGATCCAATTTAAACTTTAGGATAAATTATTCTTGAACTAACTTTTCCCCTTGTTCTCAATTCTCTCTGTCTTCCACCATCATTGCCTTTTTGTGTTATATATGTGGCAAACCACTAGGGAGTGAGAGTAGTATTATAAACCAAAATTTCAATGAAGGTGTTTACAATTATTTCACCAAATTTGAAATATAGAAAGGAATATAAAATAACAAGAGCAAAAGATATCTCTTGATCAATATGAGTGTGGTGCATTGATGAAACTGTTTTACTCTTAATTAGAGGTTTCAAATTCGAGCTTTGAGTACGGAACAAATCCTGTTAGGAGCGTCACCCTCTAATAGACCCTATAATGCATGATCCAGATTTAATCGGGATCCCTGAAAATAGAGAAAATTATGTTGGGAGCGGTACCCCCCAAATGGGACCTACAATGCGCGATCCAACTTAGTCGGAGCTCCAATACGGACTTTGAACACCAAACGAAAAACAAAAAAAAAAAGCTCTTTTAACTTCTTTTTTAGTTGTTTTTGGTGCCAAAAGAAGCATTGGATACATGCTGTCCTGGTTTAAATAACTGTTAATGTTTTTTTTTTTTCAAAATAGGTTAAGGTTGTCATCTTTTAATTAACTACAGCAAGAATAAGAGGTCTTTGGCTAAATTGATTCCCTCAAAATTCAGAAAAAAATTAATTAAATTCCAATTATTGAATCTATCGTCCACTCGCACCACAAGTAGCATAAAAGGTCAAAAAGAAGGTGGGAATCTCTTCATTTTTGTTGTCTGCCTTATCTTAGTCACCAACAGTAATATGTTCAGTATATTTTTATAACTATAAGTAAAATTTAAAGAGGATAAATATATATAAGCTGATCTTATTTTTATCTCATAAAAATATAAATATTATTTTTGAAAAATCATTAACACAAGTACCACATAACAAAACAATTGAAAAGACAAATACAACACTAAATACTCAATTTTTTTTGGTTCTTCGATCTTCACTTACACCGTGATTTTGAGTTCTTATGGATGGCCAGATGGGTTATTTGGTTCATAGGATAGTGAGATATTCCTATCGAATTTGATCATTATGTCCTCTCAACAACTTCAGTATTCTTTCGCTACGACATATTTACTTTTTCATAGTCCCCACAATTTTAATTCGTTATATCAACAAGACCCGCGTTATTATTTCTATACTCAAAACAATAGTTTTTCTTCAATCCTATCATTGACTGTTTCTACTTTTTATTATCTAATTCACTTCAATTTAAATTAATCATGTTTTAATATTGACTTTGTAAGATTATTCTTCAAAATTTTAGGTGTCTTCTTAGATATATTAAGCTTAAAATAATTAGATTATCAAATAGTTAAATTTATAAAATATTATCTTATCTTGAATGTCTTCTAAAATGTAACAATTACTAACAATAATGATGATTTGGGCCTATTTTTGTAACTAAAGTATTATGAAATATTATAAAGTAGGAAAAAAAAATTATACTCTATTTAATACATTCAATCATGTGAATTCTTAATTCTACTTTAAAATATTTGTAGAATAATTTTGAAATTTTTATGACAACGGAGTCAATTGAAATAGTTTTCAAAATTATGATCAATAAGAACTAATTACTTAAATCTAAATATTTGTAGTGTTATGTAACGTACAATAATTTATATATATTTATTTCATATGCTACAAAATATTATAAGAAATGTTACACTATTAATTTTTTTTATATATTTTTTTATCAAATTACAATTAACTACATGTATTTTAAGAAACTACAAAAAGATGTATAAAAAAATACTAAATAAATGTAACATCACTTTTCTAAATTTGGATAAACAAGTAGTTCACATTCGTGCACTTCATGGGGAAGAAGCTCTAAAATAGGGTATATATGTGGGAATAGGTACAATGAAGACATGAAAGGGGTCGGAACAATGGTTCATCATCGGCCGACGTTGTGACTGTACCATGTGTAGAACAAAAGATAGATAATTATTTTGACTGTACCATGTGTAGAACACAAGACAGATAATTATGAGGATTTGGAAGAAGCTTCATAAATATATACAATGGATAATTTCTTTTCAATTGTTCTAACAGTTGAAATATATAACTCTTTCCAGTTGTTCTAACATTTGAATGCTTACAAATTTGGAGCAGTTCTTGATAACTTTGGTTCAAACCATGCATTCGAAATTTATGGAGCATTTTATACGTCCTATTTCAAAAGTTCTATTTACTGATGTTGGTGGATCATCATGGTTTTGTTGTTGAGTATGGAATAGACAAAACGTTGATTGGGCATCCATGTTGATGACGACTTTGAATGTGTGCTTGGGAAAATAATTCATTTGTGGAGAATTGTTCTTTCGAGGCGTGACGTCGAACTGCATGGAGCTAGGGATTGATTTGGTTATAAAACCGTGTAATTAAAATTTTTTGACTAATATAAAAATATGTGTATATTAAAAAGAAAAAAACATTTGTGCACTCTCCATTAGAAAGTAAATCATCGTATATATATCATATGGTTTTTTGTTATGGTACAAGTCTATCAGACTTTAACTACGTAAACAAGTAGTTCACATCAATCATTGATATATCATATGGTTTTTTGTTACTGTAAAAGTTTAGTATTCGAATATGATCTGGAGTTACCATACTTAAATTTAAGTAGATAGGTTATGAGTTGTTCATCGTTGAACCTATCATTGTGTAACTATTTCCAGAACTACTAGAGCTAGCTATTCATCGTTGATCGATTGTCTAAATCAATAAAATGTGTGAAAAGAAGAATAAACGGAGAGAAGATTTAAATCCTAAGCTATGTACACGTCTAAACGTGAGTGAAGTGGAAGCCTACATACAGTAATAATTTTTTTGTTTTAAAAATGTAAATTTAATGTAGGAATACCATTGATATAGGTAGAGAGTAGATGTCTTTCCTTCTTTTTTTTCTTGTTATAAAGCATGCCGCTTTTATTTATTGGTTTAACAAAAACAAAAATTAGAAAACTCCCAACAAAAATATTAAGGAGACGGCAAGAACAATTATTTAAGAATTAATAACTTCTCTTTGCAATATTGTATTTTTCTAGTTTCTAAGAAAATATTACATTGAATAGGGGAACAAAATAACTAATTCGAAACGAGTACACTACTCTCTCTACTGGTAAAAAAAAAAAAAAGGTTAAAAATGAATAGGAATCGCAAACCTTTCATTTTAAAATTTAGAAAAATGATTAGGTCCAAGTTAAATTTGAAAATTCCACATAAATGCATCTTTAATTTATATTTTATTTTTAATATTATAGATATGAACTCCTGCAATTCTTATGATAATGATCAGAGTTCAAGATATGGAAACTTCCAGTTGATTTGATACTCAATTTAAAAACTGTGGATTATAAATTTAGAAAGAATTATTCATGAAACATTTGTAAAACTTTTTCCTTTTATTTTAGTTTGCCCAAATACTAATACTCTTACCATTTTTTGTTGGCTGGGTAAATGTGCTCTATATATCAGGCATATCATAGAGATTTTACCCCATAAGGAAGAACATTCTCTTTGATTTGATAGGAGTGATAGCCAGTCAGAAAGAAAATCACAAAGCAGATATTAAACTAGACACATGTTCAACCAATATGGTTTTCAGTTAATTAAGAAAATATAATTAATGAACCAGGCATACCATTGTTGTGCCAAAACAGAAACAAGAAAAACAACCACCAGGGTAAAGCTAAGTCAAAACTGAAAAATCAATAGGTTCATCTTCATACATGGAAGCTCCAAGGGCAGTATTATTGTGGTGGAGACGCAATAGCATGATGATCTAGCCCGAAGCAGTTTTCTTTTGCTGGAAGACGACAGCATAAACTGGTACTATAACACCAATGGCGACTGCAGACCAGACACCAAGAGTCATCTTCAGCTTCTGGTTTGACATCCTGTCCAAGTTGTACATGTGTTTTGCATGAAGGTAAAAAGGTTCGTCATGTCCATGACCTCCCATTCTCTTGACGCCTGTTGAGTGAAACTCTCTCTTCACTGACCAAACAATAAATTTCAATTATCAGCAAGGCCAGAGTTATAAAAAGCATGAACAACAGCATCCAAATTTGATTGAAATGAACTCGACATAAGAAACGGTAAGATGGAAAGACAAAATTAGAAATGAAATATGAGAGAAATGGAAGTTTCAAAACATGTATAATTAACTACAAGTATTAAAGAATGTTTGAAATGTAACGGTTAAAACAGATGTTTGAACTGTGCATAAAGAAAGAAGTTGGCATAATAAATAATTCGAAGTCATTCAAGCAGGTCATAGAAAAACAACCTTTCAATTGTCAGACTATTCCAATGAAAAGATTGTCAAACTGATGGAAGTATGCTTGTCCGACAAAGGAGGAGGGAAAGCTACCAGGGAGGGTTCCTCAAATTATTAGAAGGTTGGCTAATTAGTTTTAGAGTTTATAATTGAGTTGTTAACAGCCACTATCCATCGCTCTCCCTCTTAGACATCAGTATATATTCATAGACTTGAAGCATTTATAAATTTTTCACGTAGACCTAAAGATATGTCCCTCGAATGCATCTCCAACAGATAGCAGTATCATTCTTATTCTTTATTGATAATCACATGTTTCACAAAAAGAACAATGCTCAGAAGATCAACCAAACTATTTTGACTATTTCAATGCACCCAGGTTCATAATGCAGTGCCTAGGTTAGTACTGTGATTTATGGTTAATAATAGTCATCAGGATGAGTAAACCTATAAAGTAAAAATATTTTCTTGACAAGTTCTTAAGAGATGGAACAACTTGATAATGCCAAGCATATTTCAGAAGGTGCAGGTCCAAACACCAAAAGAGTATTTGAGATTTTGCTCCATCGAATGGGCAGAATTTTGCTGTTTTTAGTCTTTTTCAGATAAGTTTGCATCAGACTAATGCATTTTTTCTTTTCTTTGTTTTGATAATTGAGAAATGGTCTGTGGGTTCGCTGGACCAACTCAGACTGGCTCACAAGTTTGAATTTGGAGGAGTATAGACCCACTTATCTACCCTGCTCTCACTTAAATACCTCTTGCTAGCAAAAGGGTTCGAACTGGTGATGTGCGCCCAACCCAAACATCACGTGTTATATTTTCAAAGCGCTAAACCAAAGCCCTGAGGGTCAGATAAATGCAAAATATTGATAAACCTCCTTTAAAATTTTTAGAAGCAAATAAACGAAAAGAAATTCATATGGGCCAAACAAGACACTATAAAGTCCAGAAGACACCATAAGATATATACACCGAGTTCCAGCATCCATAGCCAGCCTGAGAGACTACTCTAGACCAAAATTACGTCAAACCTCTATCTTGGAGGTAGCTCCATTCTATCTGAAAACAACAATAGTTATATGTACCAGGGCTCAACTAGGAATGTCAATGATAATAATCATACTTCTGTCCTTGCCAATAAAAAACATAAGATTACCTCAAAGAGACCAGAGCTAGAGCTATCACAAGTAGATATTTTGGATAAGTTGGAAGTAGTGGTTGTTACAGAGAAAAAAGAGAATAAAATTCACTTGTATTTGGCATGAAACTTAAAACAGGAGATTATAAGAGAGCATCTTATATTAAGACACCTATGTGCTGTGTAGCAGCCAATGAGCCAAAAAGTAGAACTATTAAGAGTAAAACTCACATGGAGCACCTTGTTTAATATCCTTAATGTTACTTGTCGCCAAATTCTACACAAGTTCACAGAGGGGGATTACACAAATAGCTGAGTTATCCACATATCAACAGCTAGCCACTGTGCATGACATGGATAGATATGACCCCATGCTCAAATCTAAATACTGTATGTATAGCCCACCTGAAATTTTTATCTGGTTCTATTATAGAAGTTATGACCTTGAGATGTTTGTATTCATATTTTAGTCCAATGTATCAATTTAAAGAGAATAGGGCTCATTGCAGCACTGTGTAACCAGCAGTCTTGCATCATACAGGAGGAACAGACAACATTATAGGTGAAGTATCATCTCTCTATGCGCCACAAGACCAGAAGCACAAACTTGCCATCAAATGGTAACAATAGTCTCATTTATTTAAAGGACGGGTTGAGGGATGACAATCCCAGCCTACCCTGCCTCCCAATATCAATCAATCAACTATCTGACCCATTGTATTCAGGACCATTTCATCCCAATATGCAATCTTTTGTCCTTATTACAAAGTTGAGATTCTATTTTAGACTAGATGCACTCCAAAATTACACACTTTTAACCAAGCTAAAAAGACTCGTGAAAACACGACTTTATGTACATGTAACAACAATAACTAACCGATAGACACGAACAAATAATGGAAGAGGAGGGGCAGGTGTTCCTCAGAACATTGAACTAATCCTATTATCAGATAGATATGCAAACCATATGAATATTGTATTCATCATGCTGAGTAAATGTACAGATATGTACTTAAAACCATATGTTTGCCGGACTTCAAATCAATCAAACAGATCCACAAATAAATATCAATTGCGCAGACCCCAGAAAATCGGTAGATCTAAAAAAGCGATCCCTAAATCAGCAGCGAAAATCTAAATTGAGTTTCTTAGTGATATTTTCAGCTTCAAAATACAGTAATCACAAAATGAATCAACATCGATCAGCTATGCATCAATCCCAAATTAGCTGGGCTCATGTCATTCCAATACTGATAAATTAGGTTTAAAAAAACAAATAAAAATGTGATAATGGAAAACAAAAACGAAGATTTACATCAAAATATGAAGAGATAAAAATCTAACCGGTTTTGGAGAAAATAGATTCAGATGAAGTGATGAGCTTTGATGCACACGAACGCAAGCCGTTGTTCAACGCCATCGCCGTTCTCTGTCTTCTGCGTTTCCCTGGTTTTGTATAGCGAGGGTTAAGTTGAAGTAATGATTTTTGGACGTTTGGTGTATCCAATTTTTATACTACCAACTAGCCATTTTAGTTTTCTCTATTTTATTTTTTACGAGAAAGGGTCAAAAGTTATGATGAGATTAATTATAATAGGATAAGTTATGCTAAAATTATTTTTTATTAAGTGTTTGATTTATTGTATTTCAAAATAATAAATCTTAAGAACAACATATAAGTTTACAAAAATATCCTTCATGATATGAAAAATAATGTATAAAAAGTGTTTAACGAGACATTTTTGTCATTTAGTTATTTTATCCCGGGATAAGTTATCCTGGAATTACTATACCCCACCCATGACATGGGATAACTTATCCCGAATGTGCCAATCAAACAACAAATTAAGTGACACTATAATTTTATTCCAGAATTATTTTAAGTTATCCTTCACACCAAACGACCCCTAAGTGAATTATAAACTATAGTTTTCATCCTTAGAGACCCCATCCAGAAAATAACATATAAATCATTAGCTGCTTAAGTATTATTTATCATCAAGTTATCTAAGGGGAGATTGTGTAACAATCAGAAAATTAATCTCATTTGTAATCAATGTCAGTCTTAAAACGGGAGCAAAAAATAATAATGCACCTTAATTCCACTTTTTTACAGTGCAAAATTTATCCAATCAATCAGATGTTCTGTATACAGAAAATAATTTTATTTTGCTCACACAAAGTTCTAAAAATACTTCAATTCCAAGGTACAACATTATAATTAAAAAAATACTGCAGCTCAACAATAACCTTGAAAAACAAGTGGCCTAATAAACAACAATTTTGTAAAACAAAATGGATGACATTCTTCTGAACATGTAGCTCAGTATACTTTCTTTATGGCCGGAAAGATCTCAATAATTTTAGTACTCAACAAATGTGCTGACAAAGCTCTAGAAATCGTTGCCGGAAGAAGCACTGTTTGATCCAATAGCTTCAGAAGGCCCGTTGCTTGTTTTGCTGATAATCCCCTTGCCAAAATAATCAGCAATTACGGAAAATCCATCCTTTGAGCTCTTGACTTGTTGGAAGAACTGGTCTGGGTTTTTGGAACTTTGTTCCAAGCTTCTCTTTGTTTCCAGAACGGCTCTGTACTCGGGAGCACACTCGGGGCACTCTTTCTCATTGTCGCCAAGGCAGTGCTGATGAAATGAGTGCATACACATGAAGTGGACAGCAGGAAGGTCTAGTGTGAATGTGCAAGCAGTACACTTGCTAAGCTGAAAAATTCTAGCATTTGTTCTTAGATCCTGGATCTCTTTTCTCATTGTTGATGATTCTTCCTGCAAAATGAGGGAAAATGACCAGAATATTATATTTCTCAATTTTGTTCAAAGATCCATAAGAAGTCAGATGAAGATGAAATTAGAATTCGAGATAACTGGATATAAAGATCTGATAATTTCTTTCTTGAAAAGGATGTAGAAAAGGTAAGGGAGTAATATTTCAAGTTTCAAGTAGATTACCCATCGTCAGGTGCATAGCTTATGAGCTCAGAGAATAGCAAGTTTAAGCAGTGATTCTAGGTGCTTGTAGCCAAGAGAAGACAATAGAAGTCAAGCATCTAATTCAATGGTGAAAATAAATGTGGCCATGGAGAACAACTAATAGAAGACAACAGATTTTAGGTAGACATGATGTCAATAGTATATCCTTCTTTATCAAAAAGATAGTATAGAATGAAAGACAGTTATTTCAGCCACTCCTCGCCTCCCTCTCCCAAAAGAAAAAAGCAGAAAAAAAGAGTACACAAGACGTATTGCTGAAAGGATAACTTTGTACTCTGATATATGATGACAGTGACTTTCTATTGTTAGCATGATAGACAACTAAATGGTTGTATATATTAATGTAATTATATAGTGATATAAATTAGCATGATCATATACATTTGTTGTAGAATTGAATAAATATTGTGATAGAATAGCTGATTTGGAGGGATAGCAAGACAGATTTAGAGGGATTCAATTGCAGATTTGTAGAGATAGAATAGCTGATCTTTACGGATAGGAATGACGGATCTTTAGGGATGTGTAATCTTTATTTTCTCTATATAACCGAAAGACTCTCTCACTTTGAGGGGCATTCAGCTGAAAATTGACTTGGTATTAGAGCCTTCTCTTGGTTGTCTTGTTTCATAGAGTCATCTGTGGTTCCTTTTAATTTTTTTTGAAAATCTTGGTTTATGGCTACCACCTGGGAATTTTGTTCTTCGTCATTCTAGTTGCTTTCTTGAGTCTTTGTAGTTTTCATATCTATTCAAAACCATGAATTCACATCACTTTGAATCCTTCAGTGTTCATTTCACTAGAAAAAAATATTCTTCTTGGGAGTTTCAGTTGTTTGTCACCGGCAAAGAACTATGGGGCCATATAGATGGAAGCGATCCTGCTCCTACTGATGCAACAAAGCTAGGTGAATGAAAGATTAAAGATGCTCGAGTGATGACATGGATTCTAAGGTCAATTGACCCTCTTATTGTTCTTAATCTCAGGCCGTACAAGACAGCTAAGGCCATGTGAGATTACTTACAAAAGGTTTACAACCAAGATAATAGCGCAAGATGCTTTCAGTTAGAGTATGAAATTGCTAATTACTCTCAAGGAGGTCTTTCTGTTCAGGATTATTTTTCTGGATTTCAAAACTTAAGGGCTGAATTTATAGATATTGTCTATGCCAAAATACCTGCTGAATCTCTATGAGTGATACAGGCAGTTCATGAGCAAAGCAAGATAGACCAATTTTTGATGAAATTACGCTCCGACTTTGAGAGAGTTCGCTCTAACTTGATGAATCATGACCCGTCTCCCTCTTTGGATGTTTGCTTTAGGGAATTACTTCGTGAAGAGCAACGTCTTGTCACACAAAATGCTTTTAAGAAAGAAAATGATGTCACTGTTGCATTTGCTGCTCAGGGTAAAGGAAAGGGTAGGGATATGAGTAGAACTCAATGCTACAGTTGCAAGGAATATGGTCATATTGCTAGCAATTGTAGCAAGAATTTCTGTAATTATTGTAAACAACAAGGACACACTGTCAAAAAGTGTCCCAGGCATCCTCAAAATCGTAGGATCAATGCTTTTCAAGCTGGGATAAATGGGATAAATGGTTCCACTGATGATAACTCATCTTCAGGACAAGTTCTTACTCTTGAAATGGTACAACAAATGATCGTGTCAGCCTTTTCAGCATTGGGATTACAAGGTAATGATGTTACATCTAATTTTTGGATTGTTGATTCAGGAGCTTCCAATCATATGACCAACTTAACGAGCATCCTTGAAAATGTTTGTAAGTATCAAGGTCCATCACAAATACAGATTGCCAATGGTAGTAGTTTACCCATTATCAAGGTTGGGGACATTACTCCAACTTTCAAGATTGGTTTTGTTTCACCAAAGCTCTCAACTAGTCCTATTTCAGTTGGACAATTAGTAGATAACAATTGTGATGTAAATTTTTCTCGTAATGGCTGTCTATTGCAAGATCAGGTGTCGGGGACGATAATCGCGAAGGGGCCTAAAGTTGGACGATTGTTTCCTATATACTTTTCCATTCCTCCTGTTCTATCTTTTGTTGTACTTCTACTCCCAGTAAAACTGAGGTTTGGCATAAGCGTCTAAGACATCCAAATTCTGTTGTGTTGTCTCATTTATCAAATTCTGGTTTGTTGGGAAATAAAAATAAATTTTCAGTTGCTTCCATTGATTGTTCTACTTGTAAATTAGGCAAAAGTAAAACTCTTCCTTTTCCTAATTTTGGTAGTCGTGCTACAAAGTGTTTTGATGTCATTCATAGTGATGTTTGGGGCATTTCACCAATTATTCTCATGCTCATTTCAAATACTTTGTGACATTCATAGATGACTATAGTCGATTTACCTGGGTGTATTTTCTTCGATCCAAATCTAAGGTATTTTCCATGTTCAAGACATTTTTGGCTTACATTGAGACTCAATTTTCTACATGCATCAAATTATTAAGATCTGATTCTGGTAGAGAATATATGTCTTATGGATTCAATTCTTGCTTGACAAAGGAATTGTCTCACAACACTCTTGCCCATATACACCACAACAAAATGGAGTTGCTGAACGAAAAAATCGGCATCTTTTAGATGTCACTTATACTTTATTGATTGAGTCATCTGTACCATCTAAATATTGGGTGGAAGCTTTGTCTACTGCTGTCTATTTAATTAATAGATTGCTATCTAAAATGCTAAATCTTGAGTCTCCATATTTTCGTCTTTATCACCAAAATCCTAACTATAGTGATTTTCATACATTTGGCTGTGTTTATTTTGTGCATTTGCCTCCTTCGCAACATAATAAACTTTCTGTACAATCTACAAAATGTGCTTTTATGGGTTATAGTACTTCACAAAAAAGTTTTATTTGCTATGATCTATCTTCTCACAAATTTCGTATTTCTAGAAATGTTGTTTTCTTTAAGAATCAGTATTTCTTTCCTACGATTGTAGATTCATCTTCTGTTTCTCCTCTTCTTCCAACTTTTGAGGATTTATCATCTTCTTTTAAGAGGTTCAAACCTGGATTTGTGTATGAACGACGTCAGCCAACTTTACCCTATCCCGACACTGATCCGCCGCCTGAAACTGCATCACAACTAGAATCTGAGAATTCTTCAAGATCTGGTCCTCTTGAGCCTACTCGGGATCTACAGGAGTATCTCGTACTCCCAATTGGTATGGCTTTTCCTCTACTTTATCCAACATATCTGTTCCATCTTGTTACTCACAAGCTTCCAAGCATGAATGTTGGCAGAAAGCAATGGTGGAAGAACTTTTGGCTCTTAAAGAAAATGACAGGGGTCTTTGTTTTATGTCCTTCAAATGTCCGCCCTATATTTGTAAATGGGTTTATTCAATCAAACTTCATTCTGATGGAACTCTTGATCGATACAAAGCTCGATTGGTTATTTTTGGTAACAGACGAGTATGGGGTGAACTATGAGGAGACTTTTGCATCCGTAGCCAAAATGACTACGGTACGAACTATTATTGCCAGTGCTGCTTCACAAAACTAGTTTCTTTATCAAATGGATGTCAAAAATGCTTTTCTCCATTGTGATCTTAAAGAAGATATTTATATGAAACCTCCACCTGGTTTGTTCTCATCACCTACATCAGATGTATGCAAGTTGAAACGGTCTTTCTATGGATTAAAACAAGCTCCAAGAGCTTGGTTTGATAAGTTCCGATCTACTTTGCTACAATTTTCTTTGCACAGAGCAAATACGACATCTACAGGTTGTGTTCTTCTTTTGGTGTATGTAGATCACATTATTATCACAGGAACTGATTCTTCACTAATCACTAGCCTCCAACAGCAGCTTAAAGATTCTTTTCATATGAAAGATCTTGGTACTCTTACTTATTTTTTAGGTTTGGAAGTTCATAATGTTGCTTCAGGTGTATTTCTAAACCAACGCAAGTATACTCAGGATCTGATTTCTTTGGTTGGTCTTCAAGTTTCCTCCTCCGTAGATACTCTACTGGAATTGAATGTCAAATATCGTCATGAGGAAGGTGATCTTCTTCCTGATCCAACTATATTTCGACAATTAGTTGGGAGTCTAAATTACCTTACTATTACTCGGCTTGATATCTCTTTTGCAGTTCAACAAGTTAGTCAATTTATGCAAGCTCCCCATCATCTCCACTTGGTGGCTGTTCATCGCATCATTCGGTACCTTCTAGGAATATGTACTCGTGGATTGTTCTTTCCATGTGGTTCTCCTATTCGTCTTAATGCTTTTAGTGATTCTGATTGGGCGGGATGTCCTGATACTCGTCGTTCAGTCTCTGGTTGGTGCATGTTTCTTGGAGAGTCATTGATATCTTGGGAGAGTAAAAAGCAAGATCGTGTGTCAGAATATCACTGTGATAGAGGGTGCACATATCACTCATAGGGGATATCCTTCGGGGTGGCTTAAATGGTTTGGCTTGTAACTTCCATAATGGAAGTCTCAAGTTTGAAACCCTTTGCTAGTGATAGCAAAATTTTAAGAGTTGGGCTCAAGATAACTTGAATTGTCGTGAATCAATTGTCCCCATCAGATCAGCCAACACAGTCAATAGGCTGATGCAGACACCACCAAAAGCTGCAGTTGCAACAGAGGCTGAATATCGATCCATGTCTACTGCTTGCTCCAAGGTTGTATGGCTTCGTGGATTATTTGCTGAGATTGGATTTCCCCAATCTCATCTACTCCTCTCCACGCTGACAATACAAGTGCTATTCAGATTGCTACTAATCCATTTTTTCAGAGAGGACCAAACACATCGAAGTAGATTGTCATTATATACGAGAAGCTGTAGAAAAAGGAGTCATTACTTTTCCACATGTGTCCAGTGATCTTCAAATAGCTGATGCGTTTACAAAATTCATGGCACAACAACGCCATCAATTTCTAGTAGGAAAATTGATGCTTCTTGATCCACCAACATTAATTTGAGGGGGGATGTTAGCATGATAGACAACTAAATGATTGTATATATTAATGTAATTATGTAGTGATATAAATTAGCATGATCATATACATTTGTTGTAGAATCATATGAATAAATATTGTGATAGAATAGTTGATTTGGAGGATAGCAAGGCAAATTTAGAGGGATTCAATGATAGATTTGTAGAGATAGAATAACTGATCTTTAGGGATAGGAATGGTGGATCTTTAAGGATGTGTAATCTTTATTTTCTCTATATAATGGAAAGACTCTCTCACTTTGAGGGGCATTCAGCTGAAAATTGACATCTATAACCTAGAATGTTATATGTGATAGTTCCGTTATCTATTGAAATATCAATTGGGTAAAGAAAAATCATTGAAAGAACAAAAACAACAACATACCTAGTGTAGTCCCACAAGTGGGGTTTGGGGAGGGTGGTGTGTAAGCAGCCTTACCCCTACCTTGTGAAGGTAAAGAGGCCGTTTCCGATAAAAACTCAGTTAAAGTAAAGCAAATACAGTAACGAAGAAACCATGATGAAAACAATAAAGAAAGGAACAAGTAGACAACAAAACGTACCATAACTAAAGCAAAGGAAATGACAGGTAACACTAAAATCAAAGAATAAGATAGTACAAGAATAATAATAATGTCAATACTGATAGGAGAACTAGACAATACTCGACTACCTTCTACCCCAAAATTATTTCAATATTATTTGATTATCAAGATCATAGCTTCTACATTCCAATCAAAGTAACTTCCTTCTTTTAATTCTTACAATTGTCAAGCAAAAATCATCAACCATAAAAGAGAGCAAACCAAACAAGGCCCAAACAACAATTCCTGTGTACTTAACCACTTAGTCCTTCTTCTCCAACTTCACAATGCCCATAAATATTTCACAAAAAGAGATGCAAGAACAATTAAAATTTCCAATTTTCCACTTTTCACCTCAGAATTTCCTTTCACATAGAAATTAAAACAGACCTGACAAAACCAAAAATAACAAATCATAAAAGTTCCAATTCTCCATATTTGTTTCAACCAAACAAGAAACAAATGAAAAGGGGTTTCTTGAAAAAAAAATAAAAAGAGGACAAAACTTTATTACCTTCGAAGTCAGTTGAGCAAGGGATCCCATAGACGCAGAGAACTTTGGTGGAATTAAGTGAATATATGATAGATATGAAGGGATTCTTGTTGTTGTTGAAGAAGAGGTGACAAGTAATAGGAAACTTCGCCGACTAGAACCAAAGAACAGAAACAACACTCCTATAATAACTACAACACCTCAGTCCCAAACAAGTTAGGATCTGCAATATGAATCCTAACTTACCAGATTCCCCATTGAAATTCTACATGGGGCAATAGGAATGAAAACAGTATCCATTTTGTTTAAACCACAAACCCTTATGTCAAATGTGATGAGATGGGAGCTCAGAGAATTGGGAGTCTCTTTGATATTTACTATGTTGGGATGATATGAAACAGTCATTATCTTCACCAGCATATGGAAGATACCAACAGCAGACTATGTTGCAACATGTACTACATGAAACACTCAGGCAAGTTAAATAGATGGTATGGCTCTATAATTTACCACATCAAGGAAATGGTTGAAAGGAGGCTGTTCAAAAATAAAAACAAACAAAAAAAGCCTTCCTCCCCATAGTTATGTCACTGTACTGTAATTAACTTTTTAACTCTAGTAAGGAAATGACTGAAAGGAGGCAAGTTAGTCTACACATTGCAGGTATCCCAAAATATTTACATACATAAATATAAAATGGAATTCAAACAGACAAGTACCAACCTGATACTTTTCCATAGCTCTACGGTCTTCTTCAATCAACTGGGACTCATGTTCTAACTTTCGAGCTATATAATCTTTGATAACAGAGAGAGAGAGGCACGGGTTTTTGGCAAGTGTCTGAAGAACCACAATGGGAGGCAAGATATCATCCCTCTCAATGTACGTCAGGATTTCTTTGACTTCTTTTGAGCAGTCTTCTCCAAGTTCACCAAAATACTTCAACAAATCTGCCCAAAGAGAAGGGTCACCCCCCTTACCCAAATCACCCAATCTCTTGCAGCATGCAATCAAACCTTCATGATCATGTACCTGCATGTAGCATGCAATAACTTCTTTGAAAAGTTTCATCTTCTCATACAGAAACAACAATCCTTCTTTAAAGTCATTCATCTCGCATAAAATTATGGCAAGATCAACGTCATATAGTGGTTGTTCTAGTTCAGAAGGCCATGCACTCTTAAGCAAGGTCATCCCCTTCTGACGTCGCTCTTGACGACCTTTCTCATCATTTACGTCTTTCTTGTTTAATATAGCCTTCCCATTAGATACTGATTTTGAAGATGCTAGATCATTTCCACCTTCATCTATGTTAGATTGTGAAATTGATGGGAAATCCAGGTCATGAGACAAGTACAATTCCAGGAGTGTGTTATGAATTTCCACTTGAGCAGATGAATCCTTCACTTTGCTGGTATATTTTTCAAGGAACTCCAGAAGTGCATGAGGATAATGGACAAAAATGTTAAGAAAATCAATAGGAGAAGGCAACATGGAGATAAATGCACCACTTGATGCTCCCTTCTTGGGCAGTTCGGATTCCTCTGTACAAAGCCTCATGAGTATCTCAACTGTTTCAGCTGGCTTATGCTCAATAAGAATTTTGCCATACTCTTTCACTGTCACCCCAGCTTGACTCAACTCAAGGCTGCTGATATATTGTAAAGCTTCTTCATACCTGCCTAGATCTTCAAGCAAAATTTTAAGGTACCATTCATGCCTCCCAGCTTTCTTAGCAACAGACATGGCATGCTCATGATAATTGGCAGCTCTGCATACCCTTATTGCAGTCTCAACATCAAACTTTTGTTCCCCAACCCCATCCTCACTTTTGATGAACTCATTCAGCTTCTCAACATCTTTTAATTTGGTGTAACAATTTAGTAAAAGAGTGGTATGATCTTTTGAGGCAAGCCCCTTCTCGTGCAACTTTTCCAAGTAATTGGTGAGATTGTGGATTCTCTGTGCATCCAAAAATTTTTGTATGACATAAGAAGGTTCTAGATGTCCAATGGTGTGTATATACTGAGCCATAGCCTCATCAAAGTCTTGTTTACTGTACAAGTGATCGCCATATTTCCTCAGCACTTCAGCAGTTGCAGCAGCATCAGCTTGCTGGCTTTGGACGAGATTTATAGCAACTGTATAAAGGTTCTTCTTGAAAAGCATATCCAATTTGCTCTCCATATCTTTCTCCCCAATGCATAAAGTTGATTTGTCCTCCAAAATAAGTATTATGTTACCCCATTCACAAAGCATCTGAGAAACTTCATTAACCACTATACTGTGGGCAATTAACCGGTTCTTCAGATCATAAACATTGAAAGTGTTCTTTCCAGTTCTTTGATCATCAAAAACACATAACAGGTATCCACGAAACCACCCAAGGAATTTCTTCTCTCCTTCAAAGGCCCAACAAGGACCACGACCATCAACTTCATAGAAATATATCGCCTCAGGCCGACCAATAATGAACTCCTATAAGAGGATAATATCAATGACACGAAAAAAATGAAATTCCCAGCAAAAAGGAAAGAAGACAATAAAGAACACTTCAATTAGCACACACCGATCGATCAGTCATTGCAACACTAGTTACACTAGATCCAATCTGATCAAGAGTCTGCCGGGTAGGTGCTTGAGCATGCATGTTGAACAAGTTCACTGTATTTGGGGTAACAGCAAACAGCTGAAGCACCTGACCATCCACTCTGAACCCCAGACCAGTGATGGAGGATTGACTTTTGTCTGAATGATTATCCACCTGAAGCTTAAAGCGCTTGATACGTTCACGGGCTATATCTCCTTGAATGCAGTAGATGGAACCATTGTCCAGCCCTATAACTATGAGTAATAATGGCGGAGCCTCCTCCAGAACCAAAAACGACGTGATCTGCAGTTATGTGTTTTGTACTTCCATTACATAATCGAATGATATGCAATAAAATAAAAGGCACACAAGTAGATAAGAAAGAAGAAACTTTATAAATACTAATATGCACCTTTGCTTCAGGGAACTGGTTGGTGAATACTCGCAGTATTTGAATACAATCTGGACTTGATGTACTTGTTCCCTCGGGCTCCATCTTGTCAAGATCAAAAATTTTAAGACAAACAGCTGGGGGCTGGGAAGCTATTTGCTCATCTTCTCCAACAGTCACTAAGAAGTTCCTTTGCTAGTCAACAGAGAAAGAGGAAAGCTAAAGTCACTGCACTCTGCATTATCAACTTTAAATACGCATATGGGGTTTTCATCCAAATTATGTTTATCATTGCGTCAGTACTACTAGTAATTGAGAAACTTCAAAAAATTCTACCTTGAGCTGTTGGAGGAAGAGGACAGATGAAGAATGAGCTTGAAAACCATAATTGAACTTCAACCCTCGATCCAATAACGAAGCAGTGCCGTCATCACAACCCAAAACAATCCTTCCTTTACCGCTGGAACAACATTGGATCTTGCCCGCTATATCTTCTGGGACTTTCCCAGAAAATTTCTCCTCAAAAAATTCAAACTTCCTCCATTGATACATCCTTTTCTTGGTCAAGCCCTCAGCTACTGCTCAACCAGACCCACTACATGAAATTGCAAACCCAGTGAGTATGATTCTGGAATTTGAAGAAAAATTGAAGCTTTCTTGGTCAAGCCCTCGGCTACTGCTCAACCAGACCCACTACATGAAATTGCAAACCCAGTGAGTATGCTTCTGGAATTTGAAGAAAAATTGAAGCTTTAGTTGTTAGCAATCACGTTGTAGGAGGAATTGAATCGACTCTTAGATGAAATTTTGATCTAATTTATGAAAAGGTCCATGACAGGATGGAAAGTTGAAGAATGATACCAAATTGGATTTGTCGGGTCATTCTGAACCCGTTTCTGCTTGTTTTCTAGCGTCCGTTTGTGTAATTTTTTTTTTAAGTTTGAATAGAGCTGTTTTTTTTCATCCAATAAATAAAATTGTTCACACAATGCTCGGACTAATACAAAAACTATGGTTGTTTTAAGTTTTTTTTCAAGAAATTTTGTCAATTTTTTTTAAAGAAATGATTTTCTGAATAATTGGATTTTACTCCACAAGAATGGAGTGACAATTTTTTTTTTTTTTTTTGAGAATTCAGGAAAAAGTTATGGATGAGATGAACCATAAAATGAATTCATAAATAATAGGTGAAAAGGTAAAAAATAATAAAAATTTATCTACATTAAATATTTATACTAAATTAATGAATGAGTCTATGATTGTTTATAGAATTAGAGCTTTATATTTAATTATTACTTATAATCGTAACAGTGTCTATTATATATTTAATTGTGAAGTGTATTAATATAATCATAGAAAATCATTTCTTTTATTTGGTCAACGAAAATTGATGAACTTAGGTTAGCATCTTCTTTCTAAAGAGTTAAGAGAATAATTTTTTTAAAAGAAAAAACTGAATTATCCTAAATATTTATAATTGTAATAAAATATGGCATAATTAAATAGGGTCGACTTTACCCTAGGATAAGTAAAGTAGTAGCTTAAACTCCCAAACTATTAACGCCTCAAAAATTGCCCATATTGTGTATATTTTTTTATTAATAAATAATGTGATAGACTGTCAAATGTGTGTCAACACTTATAAACTATTGATGGTTGAATCAAATACCTTATTATGCATATTTCTTCACTAGGGAATTAGTGATCACTGCCCCCATCAAAATTGACAATTGAGTACTAGAAGAGCACTTAAAGATGTTTGTGGATAGTGGAGACAATATAGGAAAATCCATGTTTGAATATATGATGCTACAAGTAATAGACACTAAAAATTCTAAAATGTAGTCTGAAGTAGTTGATTAAAGAACACGTATTCTTTTGATAGAAAATGAAGCAAAGAAGATGGAGAAAGAGTCTGCGAAAGTGATGGTGGTGAGGATAGAGGAGGAGGTGGTGATTGTGGCAGAGGAAGAGAGTTCATCATCTTTCAAACCTCCTCACTCATATGGTAGCGCTTTCCAGAAATTTTGGGTCGGAGACTTGTGAATGCAAGAGAACCTTTTGGAGAAAACGCTTTACCCCTTTAGTAACTCTATCCAACATGAATCCAAATTAGTCAAAGCAATGACTAACAGAAAAGTGCTTCCCCTGCTCTCAAATCTGTCTAGATACAGCACTACTTGTGCACTCATCAACTTTGCTCCGACCATCCTACAAATCACACATTAAGATAAGTAAAAAGTACACTTTTGATCAAACAAACAAATTGAAACTGATGAAATACTTTTTTTTTTCCTTTAGACATTTTAAATTGCAAAAACCCCGGAGAGCTTGATTGAGCAATCAAAACCCATATTAAAGGATCGGAAAGAACATAGAACTAATATTTATAAGGAGAAACATTAAGAATAATGAAAAAGAAAAAGGATGCACCTGATACATACAGAATATATATGACGGGTTGCTCAATGTTTGTCTCCTCTATGAGCTCAAACAAATGACACTGCTTCTGGGCCCGACTAATATGAATTTGTGCAGGTAAAGTCCTATTTTGAGGGGTAAAGTGCCTCCAACCAAAATTCAAGGCTCAAATCCAAGAGCTATGGTTTAGGATATAGGGGTACTTACCACCCTATCACAACCTTTGGTGGTGCCTACTACAATCTTTAGTTTTCTTAAACACCTACTACTACGTTCATATTAATTTAATTCTTAATTGTAATATTATTCAGTAAATTTAACAAGGAAGAGGTACTATTACACTTTAGATTTTGAAGATTTGTTACACAACTATCCCTAATATTAGGTTCCCGCTTGAAGGTCAGTATATCAACTGTTTATTTCGAATTGGTTGCTACAAAAATGATCGAGGATATACAACATGAAGAATAATGTGATTTAAAATGTAACTATTATATTGGTATAACTATTAAGCTATCAGATTGACTCTTATATATTTTTCAAACCTGTTAACTGCCATTTACTAATAATTTTAATGTAATTATTGATTTCCTTATTAATTCATTAATGCTAAGTAAATCATTAGTTTTGCCTAATATTTTCCAACATTATTAACCTAATACTTAACCACATTGAAATGAAATTGTTAATCTAACTGTATTCAAAATTCAAATTATTAAACTTCAACAATAATAGGCATTGAGTTACCTTAAACTCGGTTTCTTGGTAATTCCCTCAATATCCCAGCATATAGATCTAATTTAGCCTCTCTTCAGCTTAAGTGGTGTGAAACCAACGCTTCCATATTTTTCTGCAAAAAATGTAGTTTCATCCTCATAGATCATATGAACTCCCCACTGTCTCACAATGCGCCCATGGATAGATGCCTCAAATAGGCTATACTGGTTAATATTTCCAACATCTGTGCCGGACACCTGCAGTGAAGCATACAATGGTATGTAGACAAAGCAAACATACAAGCCATATGTTCTAGATGCTGTTCCCACTTTATATTCTTTCTCTAGCACTTTAAGGTCTTCTAAATCATCTTTGCATATCAATTTAGCTTTGACGAAAGCATAATCATACTAATTGGATAGCCCTGAATCAGGATTCAACACACCTGCTCCCATGAGAGTGGCACAGCATATAGCAAAGCCCTTGAACTTATCATTATACCAATAAATAGGAAGTTCGAGCAACATCTTTTCCTTAACGCGCTGGTGCTTAAACCACGTGGAAATTGCACATTCAGGAAAGACGATGGAACAAGTCACCCTGTAATCAGAATTGAGAGAAGACTGGACCACATTATCCATGTTGCGTGAAAGAAACGAACCGAGAATCTCATCCAAAACTGAGCTACCATTGCTCTCCTTTGTATAAGATTGTTGATCAAAACTGTAATTGGTGAATGACACCAAATTCAACCTCGGGTACATTTGTAGCTTTGCAATACTTTGCTTGGCCAAAAAATCTTCTGCATATAATTCCTCTATACTCTGAGGTAGTTTGGGAAGTTCCTTAAGTTCCTGACACTGTGTTATATTGAGATATCGAAGCTGAGAAAGTCGACTGATGATATCAGATAATGAAATAAACTTGTTTCTGCTCAGATTCAGTTCTAGTAAAGAAGGCAAGTTCATAAGAGCAGCAGTTTGGTTATCAGATAAATTGCATCCACTGAGATCTAAGCTTTTCAATTCCCTCAAATCATGAAACTCCCAGAATGGGGGTAGCATTAAACTGCCACCAGCTTGATACTTTACCTTCCGGCCTCTTCTTAACAATAGGACTTTAAGGTTGCTTAAGTTTCCAAGAGAATCTGGTAGTTGCCAAATGGCAGTGTTACCAGCATAGAGCTCCTCCAACTGGTTTAGATCACCTAGATTTTCAGGAAAGTGTGCAAGTCTTGAGCAGCCTTTCACAGTCAAAATTTTCAGTTTTCTCATCTCAGAGACAATGGCTGGGAGTCTTACAAGGTATTTACATGAACGCAAATCGAGCAAGCTGATGCCACTGAGCAGTCCAACTGATGATGCAAGTTCCCATATTGAAGAATGTGCCAAAAGGAGCTCTGATAGCAATTCCATATTTCCCTGAATTTCTGGAAATTTCTCTAACTTCTCACAACCTGAGAGATTGAAGCTTTTAAGAGATTCCATTTGAATACTGCTTGGTAAAGATTTGAGACTTTCGCAGTATTCCATATTCAAAAAGACAACCTTTCTGAGATGGCCAATGGATGGATGAACTTCTACCAAGCTTACACAGCTTTTCAGTATAATCCTCTGCAGGTTTGGAATATCCGAAAAATTGGGCGTTCGGATTAAATTTCTAGAGAAACTTAAATTGAGAACTGTCAACTTATCAAATGCCTGTTCATAAAGAGAGAATGAATAGAAACTTCAGCTTTAGCAATGATTTTCTTTTTTTCACATATGATTTGTTTCTAAAGGAGTAAATAATACCTTTGGCTCCTTGAAAACTTCAACAAGAGAAGTAAAAGTCATGTGAAGCCCAACAAGGTTTCCTGGTTCATAATATGCTGGTAAAGATTCAAAACTGTAGTATGACCAATCAAGCCATTTCAAGTTACTGGGGAGACACTCAATAGGGTCACAAATAAGGTCATGATGCCAGACCTCCTCCCCTTTGACAATGAGTAACCTAAGACAAGGCATGTTTCTGAAAGCTTTGCTCCACTTGCATATATGCTGGTCTAAGCCAATCGGTACCATTATGCCTTTAATAGATTCTGTCCTCTGGAAAAAAAAACAACTCTATTAAACAGAAATTCATTCTCCAGTCAATTTAAGGTTCTGAGACATGTGTTTACATTAGAAGTTCTTTTCCTTGAGACACTAAATTCAACCATCTTGAAAACTAGAAGCCAAAACTGATAAATTGATACCTGGAAGTTTCAAAAGAGTAATAATATAATTTCTTAAAAATAGTGTATCATCTTAAGAGTTTTTCCTATGTTTTCTTAAATTAAACCAAAAGAAATTTTTAAAAAATCCAAACTTGTCAAACAGTAATTATCCGTTACTTTTCAAAAGAAAGTTCTTTATAATTCTAGAAATTCATATATATCATATTTCACGTTATAATTTGCCATGAAATTCTTCTGTAGGAGAAAGAAAGCTTCCATCAAGATCAAAGCGATCGACAACCCTGGAACTTGGCACAAACTATCATTTGGCACCCCATTGTTGTGTGGTACGTATGACATCTCATGTTGTATAAATTGTGTCTATTGAACACATATTTAATAGGTATAAGGTATAAATAGGAGTGCATACTTGATAAATACCGAATAATTGTACTGACACCAAAAATTTTGGTAAGCATTTTAGAAACTTTTGGTAACACACCAAAATACGTAATTACATATATAACATATATATATATTGATACTAATAATTTAAGTAACTATTATTACTATTATTATTTTGATAACCGTGAATTGATTAACACCCCGGCTAAATGCTAGAGAGCATTTCACATGACAATTTGCGTCCTACGTGATGTCCTACATCAGGACATCACTACATGTATTATGCCACATAGGACTCATATTTCTACTTGTTCAACTTTATACAAGTTTAAGTGTCTACTTGTGCACATCCAAAGTTGGAGGACATAAATGTGAAATGAGGCCAAGTTAAATGGCACATTTATGTATTATGCCTAACTAAAACTAAAATTCCAGTAAATGGATATTGGATAAGCTACTCTAGTTAAAATCTTCAGAAGGCACATACAGTAATTTAAGAAACATAATATGCAACTAACCTTTCCCAAATGTAAGCTACATGAGACATCCTTGTGTGGAAAGAAATATGGAAGTGAACATTCAAAGCCACAAGAATATACTTGCTGAGATATTGCAACTAATTAATTAAGAAACTATCCCATGACTTGCAGTTTAGATTGAGAAAAATTGTACTAGTGCTAATGTTTGTCCAAACAAAAGAGATATATAATCCCAGTAAAGGCCACATAATGGAAGAGAGAGAACAGAAATCTCCAGCATAGAGGAATTCTTACTTTATCTGCAGAGAAAACAGTTTTTATATCTTGTTCATGCCATATTCTACTGTGCTTCCATGGCTTGTCCTGGTCCACATTACGTGCCACTTGCTGACCCATTTGTTCTATCAAATCATGCATCTCAACCATTCCTTCCGAAATATATAAAAGTGATTTTTGGATGAGGACATCAATTCCAATCTCTGATAGGAAGCTAAAACTGTTCAGTATTGTTATCACATCATCTTTCTTTCTTCCTCTAAAGAAGCATGCAATATCAAGAAATACATTCTTCTCTTCATGGTTCAATCCATCTAGACTTAAACTGAGCTGCTTAACAATTTTTTCATGCCCAGTATCTTTCAGTTTATCTACTGCACTTCTCCACTCAGTTACGCCTCGTTTGTAGAGAAAAGAACCAAAGACCTTAAGAGCTAAGGGTAAGCCTTTAGCATAATCTACCAGAGATTTGGAGAGTTCCAAAAACTCGTTATCAGGAGTCCGTTTCTGAAAAGCATGCAGAATAAAAACTTCAACAGCCTCAACTTTAACCAATTCAGGGACAGAATATAACTGGTCATGACTACATAGTAAATCTTGGTTTCTAGTAGTTGTAATGATTCTACTGCCATCACCAAACCAGTCATAATTTAAACTAAATATTTCAATTGGTGTTCATCATCAAAAACAATTAAAACTTTCCAGTGGCAAAGCCTTCTTTTTATCATGTCGGCTCCTTCATAAAAACTTGCTATATTCATTCTTTTTTAATTCAAGAGTCTTTTGAATCTATTTCTATGTGTTTTTCTTAGTTAGTTGTTTAGGAATGATTGTATACTGATTACTGCCTTGATACGTAGTATGTGTAACTGATCTTTAATTCAACTTTAGTATCTAGTAATACATATGTACGATCGTAAATTCTGGAAACATCTGTGAGTAGGTGGTCATCTTACACTAATAATAGTGTCATCGACCAAATCAAAATTTCTTTATTTGAAAAACAACTTGACTTGTTCAGATACTTGTTTTGATCACTTTCTTGACCTTCCAAAAGTGAACACACAACTTCAAGTTATTCATTGCCTTATGAATAGGGAGTTAAAACACACTCCAGATGATGTGTTTGCTATTGAAATACATGACAAAAAGTTGTTTTTTGGTCTTAGAGAATTTAGATTGATTATTGACTTAAATTGTGTTAGTGATGACACTCTTGTCAATGTTCTCGATTCTAAAAGTCTAGTTTGTTGAGCAGTTATTTTCCGGAACAAATCATTGTTCAAAAGAGTCATCTACGTGAGTTGTTTCTAGCTAAAAATTTTATAGATGATGACTCCATTGTTTCATTGGTTGTTCTTTTCTTCATTAATGAATTTTTATTTTCATATGAGAACAATGAACACCAAATTAGCAATAGAGATTTTTACCTTGTGGAAAGTGGACAATTCAATTCATATATGTGGGGTTTAGATGTCTACAAGGAGTTGTGTGATTCTGTGAGACACACGCTTGAGTCAACCCATAAATACTATAGATTGGTGGCTTGCCTCTTGAACTTCAAACTTGGATATTTGAGTGTAGTTCAAAAGTCGATGAAGATATAGCTATTCGGGTTTCAGATTAAATTACAAGAATTGAAAAAGAATTGCTGAAAGTCCATGAAAATAAAATATATTGAGAAATGTCTCTTCATGCCTACAAAAAAGAAGTTAATGCATTTTATGACATTGTTTAGTCTAACTCAAGTTAATTTATCTATTTTTATTTTATTTATTTGATTTTTTAGTTTGAGAACATAGTGGTTGGTGAAGATGAAGTTTCTAAATTCAGACTTCCTGAAGCTCGTGATTACAATGTTGCAATTCTAAAATGGGAGCCAAATGATCAAGTCATGGTCTAGACATGTTGACTAATGAGGTTATAGAATTGAGAAAAGTACTTGTAAAGGTATATACAAACTTGACTTTAGGCCCTTTTTTTTTTCAAAATTGTTATATTTTAATATTTTTGTTATTTTTGATTATCTACTAGGCGAATGAAAATCACAAAGCACTTGAAGAGAAGATAGATTCAAGATTTAATCAGCAATTGTTTTTCAATTCAAGATTCTTGAAATTGAATCAGAAACCCGAATAACTATATCTTCATCAACTTTTGAACTACACTCAAATATCCAAGAGCAAGAGGCAAGCCACCCAATCTATAGTATTTATGGGTTGACTTAAGCGCGTGTCTCATAGAATCACACAACTCCTTACATACATCTAAACACACTGATATGAATTGAATTGTCCACTTTTCACAAGGTAAAAATCTATATTGCTAATGTGTGTTCATTATTCTCAAATGAAAATAAAAATTCATTAATGAAAAAGAGAACATCCAATAAAACAGTGGAGTCATCATCTATGAAATTTTTAGCTAGAAACAACTCACGTAGATGAGTTTTTTGACCAGTGATTTGTTCCGAAAAATAACTGCTTAACAAACTACGCTTAGAATCGGGAACATTGATTGGAGTGCCATCACTAACACTACGTAAGCCTGTAACTAATCCAAATTCTCTAAGACCAAAAAACAACTTTTTGTCATGTATTTCAATAGCAAACACATCATCTGGTGTGTGTTTTAACTCCCTATTCACAAGGCAATGAATAACTTGGAGTTGTGTGTTCACTTTTGGAAGGTCAAGAAAGTGATCAAAATAGCTATTCTTGAACAAGTCAAGTTGTTTTTCAGATAAATAAATTTTGATTTGGTCGATGACACTATGATTAGTGTAAGATGACCACCTACTCGCAATATTCACAACATCCAGATGTTTCCAGAATTTACGATCGTACATATGTATTAAAAATGTATTACTACATACTAAAGTTGAATTAAAGATAAATTACACATACTACGTATCAAAGCAAGGCAGTAATCAATATACAATTATTCCTAAAACAACTAACTAAGAAAAACACATAGAAATAGATTCCAAAAACTCTTGAACGAAAAGAGAATGAATATAGCGAGTTTTTATGAAGGAACCAATATGATAAAAGGAAGGCTTTGCAGAATTTCCAGATATTTTTAGAATTTACGATCCTACATATGTATTAAACTTGAATTAAAAATGGATTACTACATACTAAAGTTGAATTAAAGATAAATTATACATACTACGTATCAAAGCAAGGTAGTAATCAGTATACAATCATTCCTAAACAGCAACTAACTAAGAAAAACACATAAAATAGACCCTTCGGGGTTGCCCAATGGTTTGGACTTGGGACTTTCATGTTGGAGGTCTCAAGTTCAAAACCCTTTACCAACGAAAGCAAGGGGTTGGGTCGAGCTCGCCGCACCAGGCTTGCCTAGTGCGGGTTACCTCTCATATGTGGTTTGCAAGCTATTGCATAGGAGTGGGGGTTTTACCCTGTGCGCATCCAAAGCGGCTGTGGGTTTCCCTTGTCATATAAAAAAAAAAAAAAAACACATAAAATAGATTCAAAATACTATCACATACCGGATCTCTACTCTCCGGCAGAATGACATTTTTGGTCAATCAATTCCGTGTTTTTGCATCCTTCACTGGCTTCTTCTTCTCCCCCACAACTTTATATTTCAAATTTTTTGACTAAAATTAAGGAGGTAAATCCACAAAACCGTCACCGCTGTCCACGATTTTCTTCGACGTATATGCAAAATCAACACATCTTTTTTCGATCTTTTCACATTGTTCACCTCTTTAACTCGTTTTTAACCTTTATAATGAACATGCATTCTCTCGTCCTTGTTCTGCTCACCCGATACTTGTGAAATTCCCAAATTAAAATTGGGACCATCACTAACTTCGTCGGTAGCAGCAGAAGCTGAAATTTAACCCCTCATCCGACTCCTTCTATAAACTTTTTTATTCAAAGTATCAACATCACTAAGTATCCGCGGACTTCTTCTAGGCGATTTTTGTTTACCTTCTTCCATTAGAATTCTATGCTGAAAATTGGAGAAGAAAGAATGGTAAAACCCAAAAATAAAACAGAGAGAAGAGCAGAAAGAAAAGCGAAAGAGGGAACGAGCGATGTTCCCAATTAGTTCCTGATTAGATGCAATACTTTTTGCTAAGTTGAAAAGTCTTTAATTTCATATAAAAGGAACAAAATTGTTTAAGAATTTTCAAAGTATTGCTAAAAGTTGACAAAAATGGTAATAAAATAAAAATATATTTAAAAGTGTTAATTATTAAATAAAAGAGATTCACTTATGTAATTTTTCCAAAAAGTAAGAACTTTATGCTGGGGACACTTGGCTTGACTTGATGCCAACCATTTTTTATCTAATTTTAAGTTTAAATTATCTGATTGATTTTTATATTTTTCTAATCGAGCTTATAGTTTTAAACTTGTTAATCTAACCATATTCAAATTATGAAACTCTAGTATCAAAGAAGAGGTATTTCGAGTTACCTTAAACTATTTCTTGGTAATCCCCTTAATATCCCAGCATAATTTTTTCAGCTTAGGTGTACTCTATACGATCTCTCTGAGTCTGCGCTTCAAAGATATTCATTTATCCTGATAGACCAAATGAACTCCCCCCTGTCTCACAATGCATCCATGGATAGATGCCTCAAATAGGCTATACTGATTAATGTCTCCAACCTGCAGTGAAGAATACAATGGTATGTAGGCGAAGCAAACACACCAGCCATATGTTCTAGATGCTGTGCCCACTTTACATTCTTTCTCTATCACTTTAAGGTCTTTCATATGATCATTGCATATCAATTTGGCATTGATGAAAGCATAATCATACTTCCCAGATAGGCTTGAATCAGGACTGCAGACACCTGCTCCCATGAGAGTCGCACAACATATAGCAAAGCCCTTGAACTTATCATTATACCAATTAATGGGCAGTTTGAACGAGATCTTTTCCTCAACACTCTGATGCATAAACCATGTGGGAATTGCATGTTCAGGAAAGACAATGGAACAGGTAACCCTATGATTAGAGTTAAGAGTGGGGAGGATCACAGCATCCATATTGTTTGATAGAAACAAACTGAGAATCTCATCTGAAATTGAGCTACCATTGCTCTCCTCTGTATAAGATTGTTGATCAAAACTATAATTGGTGAATGATACCAAATTCAACCTTGGGTACATCCGTAACTTTGCAATACTTTCTTTTGCCAAAAAATCTTCTACATATAATTCCTCTATACTCTTAGGAAGTACAGGCAGTTTCTTAAGTTCCAGACAGTGTGTAATATTGAGATATCGAAGGTGAGAAAGTCGCCTGAAGACATCAGGGAAATAAATAAACTTATTTCTGCTCAGGTTCAATTCCAATACAGAAGTTAAGTTCATTAGAGCAGAAGCTTGGCTATCACATAAATTACATCCACTGAGATCTAAGCTTTTCAATTCCCTCAAAGCATGAAACACCCCGGGTAATATCAAACTGTGAGCAGATTGATGCTTTACCTTCCGCCCTTTTCTTAATGAAAGGATCTTGAGTTTGCTTAAGTTTCTAATAGAATCTGGCAGTTGCCAAATGGCTGTGTTGCCAGCATAGAGCTCCTCCAACTCATTTAGATCGCCTAGATTTTCAGGAAAAATTGAAAGTCTTGAGCAGCCTTTCAGAATCAAAATTTTCAGTTTTCTCATCTCAGAGACACTGGCTGGGAGTCTTACAAGGTATTCACATGATCGCAAATCAAGCAAGCTGATACCACAGAGCTGTCCTATTGATGAGGGCAATTCCCAAATTGCAGTACGTGCCAGAAGGAGCACTGATAGCAATTCCATATTCCCCTGAATTTCTGGAAATTTTTCTAATTTCTGACAACCTGAGAGGTTGAAACTTTCAAGAGATTCCATTTGAATACTACTTGGTAAAGACTTGAGACTTTTGCAGTTTTCTAGATTCAAGAAGATGAGCTTTTTGAGATTTCCAAGGGATGGATGAATTTCAACCAAACTTGCACAACTTTTCAGTATAATCTTCTGGAGGTTTGGAGTCTCACAAAAATTGGGTGTTCGGAGTAAACTTCCTGAAAAACTTAAATTGAGGATTGTCAACTTGTCAAATGCCTGTTCATAAAAAGAGAACAAATAAAAACATCAGCTTTAACTGTCATTTCTTTTCTTTAAATTAAATATGATTCTTTTTTGAAGGAGATGAACAATACCTTTGGTTCCTTGAAGATTTCAACAAGAGAACTAGAAGTCATAATGAGCCCAACAAGGTTTCCTGGTTCAAAATCTGCTGGTAAAGATACAAAACTGTAGTATGACCAATCAAGCCATTTCAAGTTACTGGGGAGATACTCAACAGGGTCACAAATAGGGTCATGATGTCGGGCCTCCTCCCCTTTGACAATGAGTAACCTTAGACAAGGCATGTTTCTGAAAGCATTGCTCCACTTGCATATATGACGGTCTGAGCCAATTGGTACCATTATGCCTTTAATTGACTCTGTCCTCTGGAAAAGAATTTAAAGTAACTTTGTTAAACAGAGCATACTTCCAAGCATAGAACCTATTTTCCTAGATATACAAATCTTAATCTATATCACTTTTTGTTGGAATTAGTTGCTGAGGTTAGGATTAATACTGGTAGTATAAGATTTATATCTGTCTTTGCATTATAAGTTCAATCAAATTAATTGAGAACTTCAAATATTCTTATTTCCACTTATGACCCGATAAGAAATCCATTCTCCAATCAATATAAGCTTCGATTTGACATATGTTTACATTAGGAGGTGTTTCCCTATCAGCCAAAAAAGCTAAAATTTGAACTTATTAAAGAATATCCTGTAAGAGGGAGAAAACTTTGAGACAAACTATTTAACAAGACAAATATTACTATAAACTAGTACCAAATTGTCATCAATAAAAGTACTTTCAAGGGGGGAACAACAAATTATTCTGAATGTAAATATATAATAAAATTACAACATGGGGAAGAGGAGGAGAAAAAGAAGATGGCATGTTCTACGCTAGCCCTCATGTGGGTACTTTGGAGGGAAAGGACCAGGAGAACTTTTGAAGAGAAAGAACATGAGTTTGTACGGTTTAGGTCTTGCCTTTATTTTTGCTTGATTTTAAGAGCACCCACAAAATTCTTGTAGGAATAGATGATTGGGTGTCACTGGCAGAGAACCATTTTTTTGCAGCCCATTTTTATTTGCTCGGTGATGGATGAATTGACGTTGTAAATCCAAGGTGAGGTGTCATGGTGTATGTTAATTTAGAGATGACATACTTCTGATCGACGAGACTGGCGGTGGAGTTAACGCTAAGTTGGAGGTCTAGAGACAAACTTTGAAGTCTAAAAGGGTGCAGGTTGATTAGGACCAACATAAAATACTTAAGTGCATGTTCAGTGATGTAACACACGAGGAAAGCGTAACAGTGAGGCTTGATACCCATGTCATCCAAAAGAAAGGAAGTTTCAATTATCTTGAATTTATTATCCACAGTAAGAGGGAGATTGAGGATGATCTCACACATCATATTGGTGCAGGGTGAATGACATGGAGGCTAGCTTCCGGAGTCCTATATGATAAGAAAGTGCCACCAAAACTTAAAGGCAATTTCTAAAGAGTGGTGGTTAGACCGTCTATGTTGTATGGAGCGGAATGTTAGTTTGGTCAATAACTCTCATATTTAGAAGATAAAAGTTGTGAAAATGAGGATGTTGAGATACATGTATGGGCATACTAGGAGAGCAGAGATTAGAAATAATGATATGTGAGACAAGGTAGGAGTGGCCTTGATAGAGGACAAGATGCGGGAAGCGAGGTTGTGATGATTCGGGCATGTGAAGAGAAGATGCACCGATTCTCCAATGCGGAAGTGGGAGAGGTTGGTTATGAATGGTTTTAGGAGAGGTAGAGGTAGGCCGAGAAAGTATTGGGGAGAGGTGATTAAATGAAACATGACACAACTTCAGTTGACCATAACCTTAGATAGGTGGTTATGGACGACACGAATTAGGGTAGAAGGTAGGTTAGGTAGTTGAGTTTTATCTCACTTATCCTTCCATACTAGTAGTCATAGTACTACTCTTGTTGTTATTTTGTTATTCGATCTGTGTTACTATTAAATATTCCTTGTACTTCAATTATCGTATTATTTTGTTGTAGTTATTTTTCATTGTTAAAAATGTTTTAACATGCTTTCTTTACTATTTTGTCATGACTTCTTCACTTTTGTTTTTTTCCGGAACTGCTTCGAAATTCTTTTACTTAAGTCGAGGGTCTATTGGAAACAACCTCTCTACCTCCTAAAGTAGAGGGTAAGGTCCACTTATATTACACTCTACACCCCAAGACCCCACTCTAGGATTACACTGGGTATGTTGTTGTAGAAGTCCATCATAAGGACAAATAAGACCTATGAATAAATAGAAGTTAACGGTAACACCTCAAAAATTAGACTTGGACTTTTAGCAAAAAAGCAAAGAAATTTGGTGAACCACGACAGGGTTCACGGACCGTGAAAGGAACCACAGTGCGTCGACCTACCCGTGGTTCACACCCACCCAGAAGTGGTGGACCACGGGACCCTTCACGGGTCGTGGACCACCATACGAGCCGTAGGAAGGCTCGTGGAGGCTAGGCAAAGAACACCTAAGTTGAGGCCCTAGACCACGAGTTGTGATCTTAATGACAGGTCGTGGGAGGATCCGTCATCCTGAGCCAGCAGACCCCCATCCCAAGTGAAGAGTCATGGTGGCCTTCACAGTCCGTGCTCCTTCACACGGACCATGGTAGGGCTCGTGGAGGACTCCCCCTAGAACCAGTAGCACTGGCCAAAAACCACGACCCGCTTGACGGACCATCAGAGGATCCTTGGTCGGCCCTTGTCAGCTTTTAAGTCAGGGTCGTTTTGGTCTTTTCCCCTATGCATTTGGCATTTAAACTACGTCTTTTAACACCTGAACTACGTCGTTTTGCTCAATTTAAGCCTGATAATTTAGTCAGAACCTACCTAAAACCTTTATTCCCAAAAATCACCAAAACTTATAGCAAAATGAGAAGAAAGAAACGCCAGTTTTCTCAAGAACACGCAACTTCCAACCCCGAAATCAAAGGATTTCTCCTTGAATTTTGTCGCCAGGTATGTGGGATTTCACTAGCGGGTTCCTTTCATCCACTAGGTCCATAAAATTCAGTCAGATTCTTGATTCTGTATATCTTGTTTAGACCTAGGGTTTCTAAATCCTTGGATAATTGTTGTGATTAGCTGTTGTAGAATTCTTAATCAAAATATCATGATTTCTTGGAAACGTTATTTAGTTCCTTGTATGAAACTCAAAACCCTAGTTGTGTAGATTCTCTTGGTTCCTGAATTACACTTGCTAGGTCAGTTAAACAGATAATCATGCTCCAGTTTCGAATGTTACATTATTAGTATATAAATGTTCAATTCTCAATTTTTGCATGTCAGTATTTTGAGTTATTCAGCATTTCAGTATTTCAGTCATAAGGTGTCATATACATATTTAATTGGGAGTAGACTTAGCACCAAGTTGGACTAGGGTTCAGTGTACCCTTATAGTCCCAAAACTACGTGCCCCCGTAGGATATAAGTCCCCTCTGTTGAGCATCAAATTTAGTGATCATGCCAGTCATGCTTTTATACCCCTAGCAAGGTATATTGGGTCCTCTCGATAGGGCGTATACATCGGACTCCACGTTTAGCTCATGTGATTTTGTCGGTTAATAGTAGCTCCCACAGTCAGACTCTTAGTGCATTTGACAAGGTTTTCAATATATACTTCAGTGTTCAGTTTAGCATGTCATATTCATGATTAGCACTTGGTCATTGCATTCAGTTTAGCTTTTCAATTATGTTTCAGTACTTACATTCTTGTTCAGTTTACAGTATTGCTCAGTTATATCTTGTTTCAGCTTATATATGTTTGTTCAACTTAGTATCTATATCCTGCATGCTCGGTACATTCAAAGTACTGACTCATATTCTGCGCTACATCATTTCATGATGTAGGTTCAGGTACTCAGCATTCAGACTGTGCTTAGATCAATCCTCGATCCGTATTCAGCAGTTTCAATGGTGAGTCCTCATACTTTGAGGACAATAGATATGCTTTCATTTCAACCTTTCCATTTCAGTTTCAATTTTGTTAGAGTTAGCTGGGGGCATGTCCTAGCAACTCAACTCAGTTATAGGCTTTTTCAGACATAGTAGTATTTCAACTTGACTTGTTAAGTTTGTTCTTTCAGTTGTTATTAAATTCTTGGTATGGTTTATACATTCAGACTAGTTGGGTATTCCCCATTTTTCAAATAACCACTATTTTAACTTCCGCATAGTTCTTGCTTAACCCTTCGGGTGGCCTAGTGGTTTGGGCTTGGGACTTCCATGTTGGATGTCTCAAGTTCGAAACCCCTTGCCAGCGAAAGCAAGGGGTTTGCCTTCTGGGTCGAGCTCATCGTACCGGGTTTGCCTAGTGTGGGTTACCTCTCCTATGTGGTTTGCGAGCTATTGCATAAGAGCGGGGGTTTTACCCTGTGCACACCCAAAGGGTAGTGGCTGCGGATTTCCCTTGTCATAAAAAAATTAGTTATTGCTTATTTAGTTATCTTTTAGAATGCTTATGATATGCCAGACACAGGGTTAACTTGGGGTCACACGTGATCCTAGGTTCCGTGTTACGCCAAGGGGGTAGCCTCGAGGCGTGACATTAACACACTCATTTTCTATTCGACAATAAATGTTCAAGATGATAACAATCTAAAACCACAAAATCATAATTCGAACTAGAACTCTAGTAAATGGATATTGAGTAACATAGTCTAGTTGAAATCTTTAGATCGCACATCAGTAATCTATGAAACAAAATATGCAACTAATCTTCCTAATTGGTGGCTACATGAGATATCCTTGTGTGCTAAGTAATATGGAAGAACAAATTTGAAGCTATGAGGACATACTTGTTGCCAAGATATTACATGATTAAAGAAACTATCCTATGAGATGCAGTTTAGATTGAGAAAAATGTACTAGTGCTAAGGTAAGTTGTAAAATTCAGATGTCTACTTACAGTGAGGGAAAATAATGCAAAAGAGAAAATGGAAATCTCCAGCAGAGGACATGTTTACCTGATTTGCAGAAAAAACAGTTTTTATATCTTGTTCATGCCATAGTCTACTGTGCTTCCATGGCTTGTCCTGGTCAACATTGCGTGCCACTTGCTGACCCATTTGTTCTATCAAATCATGCATCTCAACCATTCCTTCAGAAATATATAAGAGTGATTTTTGGATGAGGATATCTGTTCCAATCTCTGATCGGAAACCAAAACTGTTTAGTATAGTAATCACATCATCTCTCTTTCTTCCTCTTAAAAAACATGCCATATCAAGGAATATATTCATCTCTTCATGGCTCAATCCATCTAGACTTAAACTGAGCTGCTTAGCAATTTTCTCATATCCAGTATCTTTGAGTCTATCTAATGCACTTCTCCACTCAGTAATGCCTCGCTTGTAGAGAAAAGAACCCAGGACCTTAAGAGCTAAAGGTAAGCCTTTAGCATAATCTACTACAGATTTGGAGAGTTTTAAAAACTCTTTATCAGGAGTCGGTTTCTAAAAAGCGTGCCAACTAAAAACTTCAATAGCCTCATCTTTAGCCAATTCAGGAACAGAATATAACTGGTCATGTCTACGTAGCAAATCTTGGTTTCTAGTTGTTGTAATGACTATACTGCCACCACCAAACCAGTCATGATTTCCAACTAAATATTCCAATTGGTCTTCATCATCGACATCATCAAAAACAATTAAAACTTTCCAGTGGCAAAGCCTTCTTTTTATCATATCGGCTCCTTCATAAAAACTTGCCATATTCATTGATTTTTCTTTTAAGAGTCTTAAAAGAAGTGTCTTTTGCAAGTACATCAGCCCATGCTTCTTTGATTCTTCTCTAACATTCGCAAGAAAACCAGACCCTTGGAATTGATGAGAAACCTTGTCAAAATATTTTCTTGCAACAGTTGTCTTCCCCACGCCTCCAATCCCCCAAATTCCAATAAAACAGACATCACTTGATCGAAACTTCAGTAATGATTCTACTTCACCCATACGAGATTCGATTCCCACTAGATATTTTTCAGTTGCTGAAACGGTGTGGTGCATATTTCGGAAGTTATCATTTATAATCTTGTCAATAGAACCTGCTTCATTCCTGCATTCAGTAAAAATAAAATAATAAAAATGGAACATTTGAAACACAAGAAATGTTAAAGTAGCCAAAAGCAGTCCATATACCATCCATTGCTTCTCCAGGACTTTTCTAATATGTGAGAGGAAACAGGGTCTTCAAATTCACAAAAATCTCGTTTGAAGTTTCTCTTTCAATAGTTGCCTTCTCTATGCAACCCATTTCCATTATCACATCCACTTTCATTTACATTGTCAGCAAAAATCACGCTTCTCCCAAACAAGATTCAATTGCAACTAGATTTTTGTCAATGTCAGATACTATGGTACTCAATCATTGTAATAAGTTCTGATTTTCTTTGTAAGTAAGAAGGATTGAGTTCAGATAAATGCTCATGAATTGAAAAAAAAATCCTTTTTATTACGTACAATCAACATATTCTTCTGTAAAATATAAATTGCGCCTACAACTGTACCAGTACAAACCAGGATAGCCTGATCTAGTAATTGATCACATAACATCTTTTTTTTTTTTGGCCAAAGAAGCTCAAGGTGAAGTTCAATAAAAAGGAAATATAATAATTAAAACTATCAAAACCCAATTTTCCTCTCTCCCCCAGCTTCTTCTTCTTTTCCACAATTTCACTTCTTAATAATAGTACATAAAGCTCAATACAAAATGCACAAAATAACTTTGTTGGTTTCTCAGCAAGTCCGGTAGCAAAAGCAATCAAACAAACCACATCGAATGAATGCTAGTTTAGCAATTAAGGGTAAATTAGGAAATTTGATCTTTTAGCATTTAGACATGGACAATAAATACACCTTACGTGCTCAAAAGCAATTGAAATGCACGCGTGTTGCCAGGTCATATCAAGGGGTTCAAAAGACACACTTGTGCCAACAAAAGGTGTCTATGGTCACTAAAATAATTGAAGTGTCTACATGACCATCGCTGACAAGTTTAAGGGGTTATCTATGTAAGACGAAAGAGTATATTATTGACCATGCAATATTAATTACTCCTGTTAATGAGTTTGTGGATTGCAATCTACGTTTTACTACTCTATTAGCAGCTCACAACTTAGGGAACCAGAGAAGAAAGCATTAAGTTTCACTGGAAGTAATTTCACTTGATTACTCTCACAGTCGTACATGGATGTTGACTGATTTAAACAGAGTACACATTTCATGAGCCTAAATGACATGCAAAACACAAAATTGAAGTTTGCCACTCAAAACTAAAATAAAGAAGCATACTGTAACCAAAATAATGTCGTGTTCACATGATTCTGCATCTCTCTTGAATTCCATGCCTACCCCTCCATCCACCCCTGGCAAAAAAATCTGTTAACCAGTTCATCTAAAGTGTATTTTAGCCCAAAAGCTTTAAATGCACATCCAATTGAATGGTATTTTCAGAAGGTAATTCGACATTTTAAAGTAGAAGATAGAGGGGTCTTGAAATACTCTCAATTAGAGTCAGAGTTTTTGGTTACTTATCAGTAATTATATAATAAACTGATCCCTAGTGTTTTCATGATGTTCTCTTTTCATAAAGTAGTAATTTTATTGAATTTTTGGGCAAAGGCATCCGTAACAAGAATTATACTAAAAGGTAGAAAACCTACAAAAGTTTACATGCTAGTCTTAAAAGCATGTTTATTTCAAAGACTACAGAAACCATTGAACTTTGCATAGCATTTCCCAAAAAAATGAAAAGATGTCCCAATAATTAAGTGAAAACTCAAGGGATCATTTACTACTCACCCATTAGCAGTTTTACAAACATTCAGTCCTGCTATTCCAGCAGCTCTATGTAGAGCGTCCTTCCACCTCTGCACCTTCTCCAAATTATCCTTGTGATTTGTCTCATCTTTTTTCCTGAGAGCAAGATCTGCCTCATGTTTGGTTGCAAACTTCTCAAAATTAGCCTTGAAATCTTCTCTATGTTTTTCCAATGCTTTAGCGAAGCTGCTGCTCTCAGCTTCACAGAGAGATTAAAATGTTAATTTCAGTTACGTACGTATTAGCTATAGAAGAGAAAATATTAAAATAATGATTAGAAAAGTTATCTTGAAAGAGAACTTAAGTTTGATAAGTTAAATAAGTCAGAACAATAAATAATATTATTAGAGGAGTGTTACTTTCAACGAATATTTCTGATGACTTACTTTTCATGCGTAAATCTGATGGCTCGACGTTATAGAAGACAGGATATGCTTTCTGTTCCTTCTTGTCAACACACTCCATGATCATTGTGAGTTCCTCCAAGCACCAGGTGGATGAAGCATAGTCCTCGGAGAAGATAATAATGGCAGTTCTTGATTCCTCAATGGCTTTCAAGAGTTCTGTTGAAATGATCTTTCCTCTTTCAAGTTTCACATCGTCTTTGAATACGTTGATTCCTATGTCTTGGAGACGTTTATAAAGACGGGCAACAAAGTTATTGCGGGTGTCGTCTCCTCTAAAACTCAAAAAGGTATCATATTTCCACTTTTGATTGGCTTCATTTTGGGGAGCCACAGAAAATGTATGGGTTCTGGCAATCTGCAAATATACAAGCAAGATAAGGTAAAGACTTGGGAGCAGAGCCCAGAAGCAAAAAGAATTAATAAGATAAAGAAGAAAGGGGAATCTCATAAAACAATTATTTATACATTAACAGAAAGACAGAAGAGGCTCGCATGTCAAACCTTCCCTCTCTGCGAAACAAAGTAGACGACAACATCATTAACTATGTTCCATTTTATTTAGACTAGTTTCATTTCAATACTCAATAATTTGGATGTAAGACTAATTAAGGAGTTCTCTAACACAAGTTGGTCTCTATATTTCTTTTAACATCGTAAGCGGGTCTCTACATTTTCTACTCACATACAAATCTCTGAACAAGCTAAAAAGAAACAACAGCAAACCCAACTCAGTGTAATCCCACAAAGTAGGGTTTCGAGAGGGTATCAGCACAACTAAACCTTAGCCTAACTAGTTCATAAAACCTATTCAAATCGACCTCTCTTTTTTTTTTTTTTTAGGTAAAATAATGCACAAGAGGAAAAATGAATAATGTTACCAGAATTCTCAACCATTAGAGGACCACGCACCTGATTCGCAGAAAACACAGTGTTCATATCTTTTTCATGCCATAGTCTACTGTGATTCGATGGCTTGCCCTGCTCAGCATCACGTCCCACGTGCATCTCAATAACCTTAGAAGCCTTGCGAACAATTTCCTCTATGCATTCTTCATCTTTACTGTGTCAAATAGAACATTTCATATCAATAAAATACCCCAATTTTTTATATTCCAACTAATATATGTTACTATCTCCTCTAAAAAAAAGTTTGAGTTCTAATTTGAGAAATAAAATTGAAAAAAAAATTTATTTATGTTTAATGAGTTATAATTATAACTGAATCAGTGACAAGTTTAAGTATGCGGTTAATGTATTATCTTGCATAAATTGATATTTAGTTATTGTTGATTGTTATTAATTATATTATAAATTTATTTTATAACGAACATATTCATTATAAAATGATAATATAAATTTATGGATATTTTTAATAATTTTTAAAATTTATGAGCATAAATCATATTTTTTAAAATAATCAAATATTTTTGGGAAAATTACAGTCAAACACATAATGAAACTTTACCAAAAACTTCACCCAAATATAATTTGTTGAAAATATTTGAAAACTCGGACCAGTTATTTGATTTGAATACGTCTGTGACTCAAAATTGAGTACATTTTAAGATATCCCTTCTACTTTTAAATTATAAGGTCAAATTACCACCCCTTGACGCCACACAGCCGGACATTGGGATTTAATCCAGGGTAATTTTTGGATAGTTGTTCTGTTTCATAATGTATTGTGTATTGTATTATATTATATTGTTTTAATCAATTCTTTTTTTTTTGATAGATTGTATTCTTTTCAATTGTTACATAATGTCACACAATCATAATTTGATTGATAAATTTACAAAAAAAAGTAGGGCATGGAATAGAGTGGGTATGGAATAGAGCTACTTATAAAAAGGTAGGATAAAAGATGAAATATGATTATTAAATAATAAATAAAAATAAAATGAGAAGAAAATATTAAGGTAACGACGCGATCACACCAAATCGATTGTCACATAATTAAAATGGATCTTCTTGTTGTTACCTAACGATAAATTTAAACAATACAATATAATATGATACAATGAACAACAATCACTCAAATAAGGTATTAATAATTTAAGGTATGAACAAATAGTAGATGAATCATCTACCATGGTTCCAAGGTTGTCCAAACTCCTTTTAGGTGTGGATTTAGTTACTCCCTCTGTTTTATTGTTATCTTTTTATTTTACACTTGTATTAAGAAATGATGTAACTTTACCTTTCTACCCTTATTTAATTTTTTTGGAACTCAAGGTTTCAATCAATTAATATGAATTAATTTATTTTGATTAATTAATTTAACCAATGAACATGAATCATTTACTTAATTTTTCTAAGTTGGTCAAATGTATGTTTTCAATGCTAATAACTCACAAGAATAAAAAAGGAATAATATGTTAATTTATACATTGATTTTATGAAATGACAAGTATTATAGACCAACTATTTATAGAAAGAGAGTATTTCGCAAAGTCACTAAACTTAAGGTTTTTATTTTTCAAAATCACTCGAGCAAAACTTATCATTATAAAAAAATTTAACATGATAAAATAAATTATTTTTGTATGTGTTGAAACATAAAACACACAAATAAATAAAATTAAAGAAAGCCATTGCACTTTCTCTCTCTATTTCCTCAAAAATTCTCATAAAAAAAAGTCCTTCGGAAGATTCTTTAATATTTCATGCTTAAATTCCTCTTAAACAATGGATTCACATAAATGGACAAATAAATTTATATAAAATAATATCAATAAACCTTAAATTTTAACTTTTGAATAAGAATTTAGGCCTATCCAAAAAATTGTTGGTAAAAGTTAGAGTCAGAGATTTCATGTTATATATATATATATATATATATATATATATATATATATATATATATATATATATATATATATATATACACACACACACACACTATCTTAAAATTAGGGTTGTTCATGGTTATGGTTAAAAAATCAAATCGAATCGCAATCCGAACCAAACTGATTAAAAAAATTGATATTTGGTTTGATTTGGTTAGGTTTGGTTTTACATTTTGAAAAATCGATACTATTTGGTTTGATTTTGGTTTTACTAAAAAATAACTGCAAAAATAACCAAACCGAAACGATAAATTAGATATATAAATTTTATAATTATTCATAAATAAAATATAAATATTTTGTTAAATTTTAAGTAACTTAAGTCTTTAACTTTATCATTTTCTCAAAGTAAATTTAGCCCATATATTACAATCACAAGTCCAAGTCCATCAAAATTCAGTATTTTAGTCTTTACTTACCATACATTTCATAAGTTAGTTACACATTCTCTTAATTAAATCACTTTATTTGTGTAATGATAACTAAATCACTTTATTTGTGTAATGATAACTTTAGTATTGTTTAACTGCTTAATTGAACCAGCAATAGCTTTTCAGTGGATTGCTCTTGTACTAAATGTTTGTGTCTATCAAGATACGTGTGTCTTCAAAATTTTATTACTTTCAAACTGAAAAAACCAAAAAAACTGAATCAAACCAAGCCAAACCATCAATAACCAAACCGATGGTTATTTTTTTCGTTTGGTTTGGTTTGGTTTTAGAAATTTAAAAAACCGACTAGATTGGTTTGATTTTGGTTCTAACCAATAACCGATTCAAACCGAACAACGAACACCCCTACTTAAAATCATGAACTCTCAAACTTGAATGTTGAATTACTATAATACACTCAATTCAAAACACTCAATTTATTTTATTTATTAATTTAATTAATTTTATTATATTGAAAGTAGATGCCTTTTCAAATTAAAGGATTGCGACTTTTTCAACGAGTTGTGACTTTTCCAAAAGGATATGATTTTTTTGACGGGTTGTGACTTTTTCAATGAATTGTGTCTTTTTCAATGAGTTGTGACTTTTTCAAAGGATTGTGATTTTTTCGAAGGGTTGTGACTTTTCTAAAGTGTTGTGCCTTTTCTGATGAGTTGTGCCTTTTTCAAAGGATTATGACTAGTTTATTGAGCTATGACTTTTTCGAAAGGTTGTGACTTTTCGGATAAGACACAATTAACACCTATTCATACTACTATTTGGTAGCTATAAATAGAGGTTCTCACACTTTTAAACTACAATTTCTTTAAGTTCTCTACTCTTCTTCTTCTTAAAAAATCTCAAGTTTTATTTGCAAAAATTGATCAAGTTCGAAATTCAACGAAATTCGAGACACCTCATAAGAAAGAGTTGGTGAATAAATTATAGCAAATCATTCATCAATTCACACTCGTATTTTTTTTTACCATTTTCATCAGTTAACAGTGACAAAAAGTTGTGGGAGAGACAATAAAATTAAACAGATATGAAAAAAGGCATATGATTTGGGTAACATATTTCTTCTTTGTTTTTTTTTTTTATTTATTCTTTTCCCTCAAACAAAGGAGGTTCTTCCTAATTTTGCTAAAACAATGGGCATCAACGTAGTCCGTTGAGTTATTAGTGTTGATATTAAATTCACTATTCCAAAAATAGATTTTCACTTTTACTTATAATATGATAACATAACCATGATAAAATTATTATTAATAGATTTGTATATAAATTATTATAGCGAACTTGTTCCTTTAGGGTGAAAAAGTTGCTCCGCGTCGCGGTTAGGACGCAGACTCCTCTATCTCAAATTTAATTTCGCGACCTTTTATTTAGAAACATCTCCGCGTCGCGGACTTGTTCCGAGACGGTGATTTCGTGAACTTTATTCATGTTTAGCTATCTAAAATCATTCTTAAACAACATGAGATCTTTCCAAACACCAATCATAATCTTTGAATCCATAATTCAATTCAAGGATCAATTAAGAGTCAAGTCAAGAGCAGTTAAGATCAAAGTCAAGAGAAGTCAAGAGTCAAGTAAGAGAAGTTCATTTCCAAGTTTTTATAAGTCTTCTACAAATGTTTTAACTTTGTTTTAAGACTTAAGTGTTGAAGTTTAGTAAAGAGTAAGAGCAAAGTTCATTTTCTTTAAAATGATATATGGGAACTAAGTATTTCCAAGAGTAAATGTTTTCACATTTGAGATGAGAGGAAACTGAGATTTCCAAAAGAGTTTTGAACAGCAAAAGCAAACATTGATTCCAAGAGAGATTTTTAAGCTAAGTTTGAGCAATTATCTCAAACCGGAGAAGAAGTTGTTTTAAAAACATATGAGCTAAGTATATTTTGAGAGTATTATTGAGCACCGATATGGGGACGCGAGTTTATATTAACTCAAGCCCCCATAAATCATGTAGCCATCATGGGAAGAAAAAGGATCACACTTTTTAGATGATTCCTTAATGTTTTTTTAGTATAGATTAGTGGATCCACTTAGTAGTTCAGGTTCTATACCGATGGCAAGGTATAGGACGATCCTTGGCAACGTGAGGTAAAATGTTGTACCATCACTTAGGCTCATAGTGATGGTTATCGGCTAGAGAATCTCCCACAGAAGTTATATTACTTTCTAAATGAGTAAAGTTAAGTTTGTTATTGGTTTATCTTTAATGAACTAAGATTGTTTCAGTTGTTTTATAAGCTTTATATATATATCGCATGTGTTTTATTGCTTTATATTGAGTTGAGTATCCATGAGTTGAGAAGAGCCAGGTAAGTATTTCTTTCATAATCTCTTTTGAGCCTATGTTTGTTAGAATTCCAACTCGCATACTCGTACATTTAATGTACTGATACCAGTTGGCCTGCATCTTATTATGATGCAGACGCAGGTAACCAAGATCAGTATCCAGCGCCACGTTGATCCAGCTTGAGCATTCAGAGTCTATTGGTGAGCCTCCTTTCATTTTGAAGGACTTATTTATTTGCTTGCTAGTCTTTCAGATGTTAGGATGATCGGAGGTGCTGTCCTGACATCTCTCTTTGTTTTAAAGGTTTCATAGACAGTTAAGTAGTTCAACAGTCTTTGCATTATCATTCTTATGTTAAAGATTTGGGTTGCCACTTTTGGCCAAATTGAATGTTTAGTCTTTAAAACATTCTCAATTATTTTATTATTCAGTTCAGTTAAGTTCATTGATTATTATAAATATGAATATTGTCTTCCGCTGAGTTAAGTAAGTCAGGCCAAAGGTTCGCTTAGGGCCAACAATGGTCTTCGAGTGCTAGTCCCACTAGGGTGTAGGCTCAGGCCGTGATAGAAAATGTATGAGAATTTTCTCAAAAGAAATTGGTGAAATTGTTAGAAGAAATTGAGGTTGAAAATAGAGAAGTCATTAGTGAAAATTAATGATAATCAAGCAAGAATTGAGAAAACACTAATGGAGGTGGAAGGTAGTGTTTCCATTGGAGAGAGAAAGGAAAAAAAATTAAATTTTAAAAATTGATTTCTGACATGGGAGAGAGAGAACAAGGGAAGGAAAAAAAATAAATTTTTAAAACTGATTTCCAACATGGTTCTGACGAGGCAATGATGTGGCGTTGAATTGGCAATGACTTGGCGCGTGTGTAATACACTTGCCATTGTGAGACTGGTTTTATATTCTTAGGGTGATATTTATTCACTTTAAATGAGATTAGGGGGGTAAATAAACATTTGTATAGTTAAAGTATTAAAGTAAGTTTTCCTGCCTAGTTGAAGGGGGTTTTTTTTTTTTATGTATTTTCTCTACATATAAAGATAAAATATTGAAATACTTATGATAATTCTTATTAATGTCATGCACATACTAAATTTCAAGTATGAATATATAAGACAAAATTTATTACTTAAATGGTGTACATCATTTATGTTCATAACCTCAAAGAAGAAAGACTATTGGTGACATTTTTTGAATGAATATTTTTTTCTATTTTGTTGGTTATATTTGTTTACAAAATTGAGTGAAGTAAGAAATAATATTATTAAATAAATGTCACTTTCTCCCATATTTAAACTTTGAATGTATTTTAAAATGTTTTAATAATATCTGATCATTTTGATATCAAAATACAAGTAATTCTGTAACAATATGTATATAATTTTGATTGAAAAAAATATGTATTAATAATTTAAAAACATTTGTCCTATGTTCGTTCAATTATAATTATTTACTAGAAAGCTTTAATTTAGTAATATTAATTCTATTTTACAACATCATATACTATATATACGATACACACGTGCAATGCACGTACCGTAAAACTAGTATATATATGTGTGTGTTTACAGTTATATTTTTTCTTTTCATAATTTTTAGGCAAATTACCTTCATACTTTGTAAGAAGAAATTGATCATTATTTAAGAAGAATAACATGAATAATTTGAAACAATTTTTCGAGGGTCTCTTTTTTGGTGAAACAAAGGAACACAAAAAGAAAAGTTCAACAACAGTTAATAGAAGAACAGAGACATAAAGTTTAACAGAAATCTAAATTCATACATTATAATTGCACAAAATAAACTGTAAGGGGTCGTTTGGTAGAGTGTATTAGGAAAAATAATGCATGCACTATCTTTGTGTATTAGTGGTACCTTGTTTAGTACTCTTTTCTAACCTATGTATAACTAATGTTTGAATTAGCTGTACACTCTATTGTGTATTAAAGTATGTATTACTAATACCATGAATTTCTAGATACTAGCAATGCAATGGTTTTAATGTATGCATTAGCTCAATTAAAGACTCATTTGTCCCTCAAATCCCTTTTTACATCTTTTCCATCATAATAGTGAAGGGTAGCTTTGTAAATTAAATTTTTTATGCAATGCATGCTATTTTTAATGCATCAAACCAAACAATTGCCTAAAAATAATCTATGTATAATTAATGCAAGCATAACTAATATGCATTACTAATACACTTTATGTAGCATTATTCTTATACATTCTACCAAATCCCTTTTTTAATACAAGCATTACTAATACACTTTATGTAGCATTATTCTTATACATTCTACCAAATGACCCCTAAGTCTTTCGAGGGCACATAACAAAATCCCAAAAGAAAAAAGCACGGTGCCTTTTAATTCCAAGCATTTTTTCTCCAAGAAGAAGAAGCGTAAATGTTTTTTTAAATTTTTTTATTTATTTGTGGTTTATGTTTCAATGCATACAAAAATAATTTATTTTATCGTGTTAAATTTTTTTTTTTTTAATGATAAAATTTGGTTAAGTGATTTTGAAAGATAAAAACCTTAATTTGAATAATTTTATTGATACAAAACAAAGTTTAATGTTTTTGTTACATCAATTTTAATAGTTGAATGACCATTTAAGATTATTTACTTGGAAAAACTATTTGGATGAGTTCTTTTTAATAAAAAAATTATTGATTTTAATGATTATTTTAAATCTGCATTATGTATTAAAAGTGAATTATGCATGCAATATAAATATATTATAAGTGTTTTAAAATATATTATACTTGTCTGATAAGAAATTAAATCAATATATTATAAATGTTTTAAGTAAAAAAAATATTATTACTATAAATATATATATAAAGTTCAATGATGCACTTGGTTAAATCATGAAATATTTATCCAAAGAAATTAGGGGTGTTTGGATTGTTCTTTTTTTAAAAGTGATTTATCAACTTTTGACTTTTGACCAATTTCTCCACTTCAAAACAACAAAATACTTAAAAACACTTCCATAAAAAACAAACAAAGTACTTTTTTAAAAAATCACTAAAATAAGTTAATTTAAACTCCCACTAACATAAATTTTTAATTACTTTTATATTTTAATTTATGTGATATTTTTTATTTTTCGAAAATCAAACAATTTAATTTTAATTGAGAATTTGTGCACAAAATCTTCATTTGTTTGTAATGAAATTTATATATTTATAAATTATATAAAAAAATATTATAAATCACAATAATTAAAAATATAAAATATTTTAAAAATTTATAAAAAATTTATTATTAAAAATAAATTTATTTAAATATTGAAATTCGAAAATTGCCGTATGAAATAGGAGGAGATTCTATTTTCTATGTTTTAAGCCACCACTCAAAAGCTGCCGGTTAAGAAACATATAAAGCAGAGAAATAAAGAATATCAATGAGACTGAGTTCTTTTGAGCTACTTACTACTCACCAACAGATAAGTTCGAAAGGGTCATAACGATCCTCATTAAATCCCGCGAATGCTTTAGAGAATGCATCCTTATACCTCTGAAACCTCTTCGAATAAGCACAGTTGAAATATTCCTTGGTTTTTTTAAAATCAAACGTGCGTGATACTACTGATGGTTGTACCCAATAGAAGACCGGGAAGAATTCCTGTCCGTGGCTGTCAACGCACTCCATGATCTTAGTGAATTCTTTCAAGCACCGTCTGGAAAAACCATACATCCCTGAAAAGATGGTAATGGCAATCCTTGATTCCTCGATGGCTTCTGAGATTTCTGTCGAAAATAGTGCTTTGTTTGCAGATTTGCCATCGTGTTTGAATGCGTTGATTCCTTTGTCTTCCAGACGTTTGTAAAGATCGGTAACAAAGTTTCCGTTGAAGTCTTCCGGTAGAAAATTCAGAAAAACATCATATTTCCACTTTTTGACAGATCTAAATTGGGAAGCCATGTTGGATTCTAGCTATGTGTGAAAAAATGTGAGAAAGAAGAAGATGGGACAATTTGGAACCACAAACAACAATGAGTTATCCATTAAAAGCACAAGAGACGATGAGACAACTTTGCGGGTCTGGATCAGCTGCAGTAAAACATTGGTCCAGCAATTATCAATCATTGAAGCCACCTGTCCTCTTAAATTTTAAGGGACACTTTGGTTAATGGAATAAGCCAATAAGGCGAATATCTCTAATTAAATTTGAGATAAATTTATATTTTATTTAATTAAAAAATCAACTAAATTATAAATTTAATCACAAATTTTGGATTTTGAACTATCCCATTTTATACTATCAAATGTATAGATTTTTATATTTAGACAATATACTTTTTTTTTTTTTTTTACAATATACTAACTTCAATAAAATATTTTGGGACTGAGACCTATGGCTGTCGTGTGTGATACTATCCTATTTATTAACTATGATGAAAACAAACTAAACTATCATTACACAAACGGAAGAGGGATTTTTTTTTTTTTGGTGGATCGTAATACAATTGAAATTTTTAAAAAATTTCATAAACATTGTTTATATACTACTCAATTTAGTAATAACTTTTCAAAATTACATAAATCAATGAGGATTTTCTTTTTTTCTAGCAGATTTTCCCTCTCATTAGTCACCAGCCTCCTCCCTCCCTTCCCTCTTTCTCTCTCAGAGAGTTGGCAAAATAGTCACTCCAAAGACTTGGGGTGTTTTTGGTATGAAGGAAAATATTTTCCATGAAAACTGTTTTTCTTAAAAAATAAGTAGATTTTTGACTTATTTTTTCATATTTGCTTGGTGAGTAGAAAATATTTCTGGAAAAGATTTTAGTGTTTGATTTATGAAAGAAAAATGTTTTTGAGAAATATCTTTTAATTTTACTAGAGTAGAAATAATTTTTGAAATTGAAAATATTTTTTAAAAACAAACTTAAATTTTTTTTTTTGGGGGGTTGGGGGCTGGTAGAGGGTGTGTGTGTGGTTGGGGGGGGTTGTGTGGTAGGGGATGGGGGGTCGAGGGTAGGGGTGAAAAAAATGAAATTTTGAAGTTGAAAATATCTTTTAAAAACAAACTTAAATTTTTTTTTCGGGTTGGGGAAGGGGGGCTGGCGGGGGGAGGGTCGAGGGAAGGCGTGAAAAAATAAAAATTTAAAGTAGAAAATATTTTTTAAAAACAAACTTAAATTATTTTTTAAGGGGATGGGGTGGGGGTAAAAAAATAAAAAATTGAAATTAGAAATATCTTTTAAAAACGACTTTTAATATTTTTTCTTGGGGTGGTGGTGGTGGTAGGGGTGAGAGTGGGGTAAAAAAATTAAAGTTAAAAACAAGCTTTAAATTATTATTTTTTGGGGGGTGGTGGTTGGGGGGACTGGTTTGAGGGTAGAGACAAAATACATTGATTTTTTCACAAAAAGAAAAATAATTGTAATTTGAAGTTGGATGAGAGTTTTGAAAAATGTTTTCCAAAGTTTTGAAGGAAAATCATTTTCCTTGAATTTGAGAAAAATGAGTTGATTTGAAAAACATTTTCCAAAACATTTAATCCAACCAAACATGAGAAAATTGAAAAATATTTTTCGAAAAATATTTTCCTTCATACCAAACGCACCCTTAATGTGACATTAAATCACAAATCTTGAAAAATTAGTGGTATAGCCACTATTACTGACATCATCCATGTGCCCTACTTGGGACATACAAAAGACCTCCCTAAGTTTGAGAAAGCGCAGATGATCACATGTTGTTCAACCACACATTGTTGATTGTCACCCCCAATTTATGTAGACTCATACATGATCACATGCTTATTCTAAGGATGTTGATTGTATAACCACACATAACAAGTGGCATCCTTACAACATACTTACGATTTCTCAAACATTGTTTTAAGGATGTTGATTGTATAACCACAAGTATTCCCCATACATCTCTAATCACCATATTCAATTTTTGTGGATTCTTACATGATCATATGACTTGTTTAAACTTATTTAATTGGATAAATTTCAAAAATATAATTTATTATTAATTAATTGTTATATTTTTTAAATTCTACTAGTTTTGGTCTATATATAAGTGTCATATTCTAGTAGGTGCAGTATCAACAATGCTTTAACATAGATATAAATCCGAATATACCTTTCTAATGTCAGAGTGTAAATCTCATTGGTCATACACACACCACACACATAGAGATGCATCGATTGTTTAAGGGGTCTATATATTTTGACAACCAGTACATATTTTGATATACAAATTTCACAACGGTAATAAAAGTTCAAATGCTACTTTTCAACGGTAACATTTGATTATTTTTTTGTATAAAAGGAAGGCAATCCCTCATAAACAACTCAAACCCTTATAAACAACTCAAACACCTCCTCTTTACAATGTCTCAAGCATCTCAAACATTCAATGCAAAAAAGTCTTACAATTGTCATTGTGGTAATCCATCTACGTTGAGGACGTCACACACCGATATAAATCCAGGTCGACAATTCTTTAATTGTGCAATTGGCATATGCTCATATTTTAGGTGGCTTGAAAATGAATCATCAATGAGTAGCCCATCTAATTTTCAAGGCGTTGCCAAATTTGAAATATTAAAAAAGCTACGGAAATTTGAAGAAAATAGGAATCTGCTAATGACTTTCTTAAAAGAAGCCCAAGAGCAGAGGAATCACTTGAAAGTGTTGCTAAAAGATACTGAAATAGATAGAGATCAACTAAAAGAAAGGTTGATTTTGGCAGAAGAAAAAGAAAAACGCCTAAAAGCTATATTGTGTGGTTTATTTTTGGTGTTTGCTTTTTGAAAATGTGTAACAAATATGTAATAGGAATGTAGTGCTGAATAAATAAAGTATTTATCTCTATTTATTGCACTCTTATATCTTTTATTTTTGATCGATAATGTTATAGATCAACAGTGATAATGATTTATAGTATTAGACATACAAGTTTATTATCGATAATTGACTACTAAATAGATCAACAGTGATAGAAAAAATCACATACTATTAAGACATCGATTAATAAGAAATCTAAAAATCCTTCGTAATAAAATATGTTAAACTGTCAGATGTACATTTTTGTCATAAAAAATAACAAACAACAAACCATTTTAACCATGTTATTAAAAACCAACTTTCAAAAATTAATTGTCTTAAAGAACCATCTCAAAAAATCAATTGTCTTCAAACCAGGGAATACCCAACTATCACAAAAATCAATTGTCATCAAAAACCAACTATTTCAAAAATTATCTTAAAACACCAAAACCCATCACAAAAACCACAAATACCCTTACTCATCACCACCAACCTCACCATTAAGTTCCATCACAATACCCATCACGTTTATTTCTTTTCCCACTTCTGCCACATTAATGGCCAAGCCTTCTTCTTCCAACTTTCTTCTTTTTCATTCTCTGTTATCTTCTCATCTTGTTGTTCTTTCTTTTCTTCTCCACTTGCTTCATTTTATTTATTTTTCTTCTCTTCCATATTCTCCCCTTCACTTTCTTCTTCTTTCTTGTCTTCTAGCTTCTCATCTTCTTTTTCTTCATCGTTCTCTTCCAGCTTCTTTTCTTCTTTTTCTATCATCTTTTCCTCATCTTGTTCTTTCTCTTCTTCTTTCATCTCCTCTTCCTTCATCTCTTCATCAACTTTTTCAGCAAAGTATTCATTAACTGCAGCAAGATCATCATCGACTATAGCTAATGGTTGGTGCAGCAAGATCAGTGACTAAGCATTAATACAAATAAATTATTTTATAGAAATAATATATAAATTTATCTACCTTTCTTTTTCTTGTTCTTTTTATTTCTTCTCAATTTCTCCTCTCGTACATAAGCAACAATTTCCACCATTGATTGCTCGAGGGATGCAACACGCTCACACAGACTTTCATCTTTAGAAGTACTTGGTACAAAATTTTCACAAGGTTGATTAGGATTGTGATCACTTAAATGTTCATCCTCACATTCTCTACTGATGAAGTAAGGACAATCACACCTTTTAAATTTGCCTTTAATGCATCGAGGACTGTATCCTTCACTTCGTCCACATATGATTTTAATGTTGCGAAGTAATTTTTTTTTGTCTCACGGACAGTAAGGGTGAGGTATGGGTGCACAACCTACGAAAAAAATATATACAAATATTACATGACATTCACCAATTTATAAATATTGCTAAATAATGATAAATAAACTTTTTACCTTTGTACTTAAATGGATCACCTTCAATAATATTATCGTTTTTTGCGGTGTGCCATCTAAGTAAATGGAGAATGGGTAAAGGAGATTCCAAGGACTTCTTGACATACTTTCCACAATGAGGAAAAACCTCATATATCCAAACCTGAAATTAATAGAAGAACAAATAAATAAACAGAGGCTATAAAATACTACATAAATATATAATAATTTATCATAAATCAACTACATAATTTATAAGAAGTACCAGAAATGCCCAGGAAAAGCCGTACAGAGCATACAATGCATTTCCTTTTTCATTAAACACTTAACTCTGCTTCTTCAAATTGATTTTATTCTTCAGATACGTCAATGTTAAATTAAAACTCTCTTTCTTCCACAGATAACTATTGAAAGAATCTAAATCATCCACCATCTTAATGTGGCTTGAATCCACAATTTTAGATCGATCATGGGCAAGCAGCATCGTGTGGACGAACAAAACCAACGAGCACTTCAACTTCTGCTCCTTATTCAACTTAGAGCCTTTGATCAAACGCATTGACTTTGTAGCAGTAATAGACTTATTCTTAGTTATCTTGTAGTAAACTTTTTCTCCCTTTTCAAGAATTTTTTTCAATTTTGCATTACGAGTTATGCTGAGCAATTCAGCCCCGTAATCTATGCAAATTCTCTTAAGCCAAAACAAGCAGGCTTATCATTCACACAAAATCAAATTTCATGTAATTTTTTTTATCACTTTTCACACGTCGCAACAACATATAATGGACCATCTGTCCATTGAACTTGAAATGTTCTGGAATATGCCTCAAGTGTCCAAAACAAGTACCTTTAAAATCATCATAATTTTTTTCTTGAACTAGAAAATTTATTAAATCACGATAAGCAGACATCCTTGCTCTAATAGAATTTTTTGCTGGAAACGATCCTATTTAATCTATCCATGTCTTTAGATCATACAACTTACCAGAAATGTCTTTTGCACAAATTGGCAAAGATATGGGATCTTCACCCTCATCGCCAGTTTGGGTATCTCTACTACTCTCATTTTCACTGTCACTTTTATCACTACTAGATTCAACATCATCACTAAACTGAACACTACTATCCTGGTAGTTGTCAATCTTGGTCATTATATCAGAATCAGAGTTTGACTCATGTTCTTCCACAACATTTTTTTTTCTTTTCTGAAGCTTTGAAAACTTCTTCAGCCTTCCTTTTCTTATTTTTTAGAAGCATTAGGACCAGATCGTTTAATAATGTCGCCTCTAGTTTTATTCATACTGTACTATATACAAGCAAAAATAAATTTGTCATATCAAAATATCGACCACTAGTCTATTAGCACAATCAAAGCTTACATTAAAAACACATGCAAAAAAAAGCAGCAGTTCAAACCGAAATCGACAATAAAATCGCAAACATAAAACTTTAAAATTGATTAAAATCGATCAAAATACAGTAAAAAGTTTCAAATCGCTAACATAAAACTTTCAAAAAATTTCTATGCATTATCCAAACCAAAACGTCATTAATGATGTCGAATTAGAAACATAAACTAAAAAGGGTGAGATTTTCAAAAGTTTAAGAAAAAATCTAAACTTTTCTACACTACTACAATTAAAAAATAAATCAAATAGGACTAAAAGTTACTGGAAATACGATTAAATTTACCTGAGAGGAAGAAGATTGAACAAGATTCAACTGAACTTGGGGAAGAAGATTGAACAAAATAGACCCGATTCACTTTGTTTGAAATCTTCAGGAACTATTATGAGATCTTATGTTTGTTTATAGTTTCAAGAATAGAAGATTGGAAAGGTTGGTTCTTGGAGAAAGGTGTTTTATGGGGGTTTACTATATCGATAAAGATTGTATATGGAAGATCAAAAGCCACATTGGAGAAGAAAGTTCTGAGGTTTCATAGGAAAAGGGTTTTTGATAACCAATATATTATTTTTTTTTAAAATTTGGATTGTACTTTATATTTGGAGGGATTAAATTTATTTAATATTTGAAGTGTTGGGAATAAAATGATTTTTTAAAACTTATATTTTATCCCCCAAGTTTTTAGGGGTCGTTTGGTTTGAATGAGTTATGATGGGATAAGTTATGTTGAGATTAGTTATGATGGGATAAGTTGTCCTGGGATTATTTCTTATTGAGTGTTTGGTTTGTTATATTCAGAATAATATATATTGATAAATTTTAAGAACAAGTTGTTTGTTTATAAAATTACCCTTCACTTTATTTGAACTTTTTAAATTCTTCTTTGTGAGTTATTCATTTTTTAAAATAAAATTTTTATTTTATCTAACTCAAATATTTTTGTTTATGTATTCCCATGATAAGTACCATGAGTATTTAAAAATATAGCTTTTTTCTTATTTAGCTTAAAAATAGAACTTCCCTCTAAAGTTTATTAAAGAGAAGAAAATTTATGAGAAATCAAAATAAAATAAACATAAGAATTAGTCAAATAAATTCATAAATAAAAATTATATTTATATAGTATAATTTTTTAATAGAAAAATATGCATAATTATCATAAAAATAAGGAGTAGTAAATATTATTATACTTGATATTAAAAAAAATGTAAATATACATAAATGTAAAAAATGATATATAAAAAGGATTTAAAGGGACATATTTGTCATTTACCTATTTTATTCTGGGATTACTATACCACCCATGGGGAGGGATAACTTATCCAGGTACTAATTATTAATCCCGGGATAAGTTATCCCGGACTTGCCAACCAATCAACATAATTTTTTTTTATCCCATCACTATTTCCTTATCTCATTACTATTATTTCTAATCCCTCACACCAAACGAGCCCTTAAAGTATTAAAAAAGCCTCTGATCCCAAAAGCCAACCCCACTTTTTGATTTTTTCTTAAAGTAAACCTACAAAATAAATCAAAAAGAAATGAGGTGGCTATGAACTAAATTAAGTTATATTGGTGAACACAACACCAAATCTTCTCTTCTCCCTCCCTCCCTCTCTTACTTTTTCTCTCTCAATTTTGTCTTTTCTAAGGTTTACAAATTCTTCTTTTTCAGCTTCTTAGATCGAGAAAGCTCATAAAATGACTTCGAATTCGCTCTGTTCCTCTTCTAAATCTAATCACCTGTAACTTTTTATAAAAAAAATTAATTGATGGATTGACAAAAAAGTTGGAGCTTATTCATGAATCAATAATGAATATTCTACGATCTTCCGCTCTTATCTTTTTTTACATCATTCGATTTCAACCTTTATGGATCTAAACCTGCATTTTTACCTAAATCGGTATGTTAATATTCAATTTTGTTAACTTTGATGAGAAAAAGGTTGGCATAGTTGAGTTAGAGTTATATGTGTATTTATGTCAAACAAGTGCATTTCTTTAAGGAGATACATACGTATACATGTGTGTTTATGTATCTATGACAAACGAATGACATTTTTAAGGAAATGTATCTGTGTATCTATGAATTGTTGGACAAGTTTTCAAGTCTTCGTTATGTTTTCAAATTTGACACTTCTAAGACAATTTTGCTCGAAAAAATATAGTTGATACCTGTGCTACAATTTTTTTTCCTTCTAAGTATGTATCCATGCACAAATGATATATGATAATTGAAATTCTCCAACCAAATAAGATTTCGACTTGCCCAAAATTAATGTATCTAGTGAAACTAATACATCTATGGTATGAAATAAATACACATTGATATAAAAAGAGTATAAAACGCATATACATGTGTATTAGATACATCTCTAATACTTAAAATTGAAATTATGAAACATATATCCAGATAGAGAGGGGGACGAGAGAGTGAGAGTAGAGAGAGGCAAATTAGTGAGACAATTTTAAATAGAATTATATCTCAAATACAACTTTTACGCAAGACATATACATTGTATCCGACTTCAAACTAAGACATGATATGTAATTATTGCAAGTGTCGATGCATATAGTAATTCTGAGGTATTTTATTACCTTTCGTGAAATTTGAGGGGTATATTTATTTATTTTTTTCAATTATAACACAAAATCTCATGACACTTAAGTATGACCAAAAAAATTTTGGGAAATTTACATAATATATTATATTAAGAAAATATTTACCATTTATAGCAATAACATTTTTTTTACTTGATCACTTTTAATATATTTATAATATAGTTTTAATACGTATTAGTGAGAACAATTTATAAAACGCATTTAATACAAGTTTTATTGATGGATAATCTATTTATTTCACATTTTAATACACTTATAATACAATGTGTCAATTTCTTATCAAACAAATATAATGTATTTTAAAACAATACTAATACATATATATTTCATATATTATTCACTTTTAATACGCAGATTTATCATAGTATTGCTATATATTACTATCAATGGTAATAAATAAAAAGTATCGCTAAAATCTGTAATTATTTATTAAAAGATACCAATTCAAGTAATTTTTCCAAAAAAAAAAATTCTTCCTTGATGGCCTTTTTGTTGGATACATCAAGTAGTTTAAGTAGGCATTTCGACATGCAATTTCATCTCGTGATTTGAAATCCTGAAATGAAATCAACGTTTGAATACATAATTTCATCTAAATTGACCAACAAGTTTATATTTTGTAAAGAAAAAACATCATTTTTTAAAATATATATAACCATTTATTTCATATATAAACAAAATTTATAGTTGATATTATTATTATTACTCTTTCCAACCTTTAAACCATTTATATACAGGCCCGACTTCAATGTGAAGCCACTAAAGCCCATGCTTTAGGCCCCCAATTTTTGGGTGCCCCATTTATATATTATTCTCTTCATTTCAATTTATTGATCTATTTTGACTTGAAACGAAATTTATAAAAAATAAAGAATTTTTTTTAATTTTGTGGGTTAAAATTAAAAATATGTTAAATAAATGCGTCAAGATATTCTTTAATCTCGTGGTCTCAAACATATCATGTGAAAAATTAAAACTAAAGAGTTGCTAAGAAAAATAACTAACATTGAGACTCCAAAAAAGAGTTGAAAATCGAATGCAATTTACAAAAAGGATCTTTTAATTATTTGATCGACAATTCTCTTTAGCTAAAATAAGTTTTTGAAAATGAAAATTGATCTAATCTTACTCAAGATCAATAATGTATCAAGAGAAATTGAATTGACTTGGTATATTATCAATAAAAAAGGAATCATTAGGAAAACTCGATTATAAAATAATTATTCAGTACTTTGCATTTTAAAAAGTTAGAAACACATATTTTAAATTAAGGCCTCATTTTGAAATTGGTTTTAGGCCACCACTAGTATCGAGTCACCCCTGTTTATATGAGATATAACAATTATTCCAACCAAATTTATTATCACTTCAAACTAATACTTACTATGTGAAAGGATTATATTAAAAAATAGTACATCACAACTCATGGTCAATTTTATTTTTTTTATTGAACTAAAATTCAATCAATAAATATTGTATTTTTTTAAAAAAAGCTTTTGTGACAGTGCATTATACTTTTGTTATGAACTTTTACTTAATAAGATTGTATAAAAAATTAAGCAATTTTTGGATTGGTGTCAAGAGGCACATACGAAAATTATGGAATGTGTTGAAAAGAGGGCGGGGGGTGCATTAAGAGCCCACTTGGATTGACTTAAAAAGATAGTTTTTAAGTCAAAAATAAAAAATTAAACTTAAATGACTTTTAAGTTGAAAAATAAAAAGTAGGGAGACTTATTTTTTATTTTAAACTTATTTTAAGTTATTTTTAACCTTACCAAACACTCCCTAACTTACTTTAAATCATTTTTGACTTATTTTAAGTTATTTTTATATTTGTCAAACACTTTCAAAAGTCAAAAACTGACATAAAAGTAAATTTGACCAACTTTTAAGTCAATCCAAACACCCTCTTAGTGTGTAGCTATGGAATAAAAATTTTATGAAAAACCTATCTATATTGATTGGTGATTTTTTTAGGTGCAATATCAAAATTTAAGTGACTTTTAAATTAAAAAAAGAAAAAAGAAGTTAAATGACTTTTAAATAAACTATTCTAAGATACGTGATCATGTAAGATATTATCTGAGAAGAGGGTAAAACATGATCACCCTAGAAGCAGAAATTTGGAGATGAACAATCATGATCACTATTCAATTTGCAGAATATGTGATAAGCCATGTCATTCCAAAAAGTTGTAAAAGAATCGAAATAATTTAGAAAAGAATATGACGAAGGAAGAATTAAAAAATATATATATATATATATATATATTTTATTTATTTTTTTAAAAAAAGAGAGGAACGAAATGGAAAGAAGTCGGAGGAGATAAGCAGGACCTACACATTTTTTTATTTTAAAAAAATTCCCTCACATACCACCACTACTAAAAAAACAGTGAATTCCGACCTAAAAATACCGACCTCCGGAGGTCGGTATTCCTTGTAATTCCGACCTAAAATCGACATCCCAACTTAGGTCGGAAAAAGCTTGGTCGCTATTCAATACCGACCTCCGGAGGTCGGTATTTACCGACCTCGAGAGGTCGGTTTTTATTTTAAGTCGGAAAATTCATTAATTTATTTTCCGACTTCCGGATGTCGGTATTTGTTACTTTTTTTATTTTTAATATATAAATTCCGACCTCCGGAGGTTGGTATTTTTATTTTTCTATTTTTTAAATTCCGACCTCCGGAGGTCGGTAATTTTATTTTTGTATTTTTCAAATTCCGACCTCCGGAGGTCGGTAATTTTATTTTTCTATTTTTTAAATTCCGACCTCCGGAGGTCGGTATTTTTATTCTTTTATTTTTCAAATTCCGACCTCCGGAGGTCGGTAATTTTAGTTTTGTATTTTTAAAATTCCGACCTCCGGAGGTCGGTAATTTTATTTTTCTATTTTTTAAATTCCGACCTCCGGAGGTCGGTATTTTTATTTTTTTATTTTTCAAATTCCGACCTCCGGAGGTCGGTAATTTTATTTTTGTATTTTTAAAATTCCGACCTCCAGAGGTCGGTATTTTAATTTTTTTACTTTTGAAATTCCGACCTCCGGAGGTCGGTATTTTAATTTTTTTACTTTTGAAATTCCGACCACCGGAGGTCGGTATTTTAATTTTTTTACTTTTGAAATTTCGACCTCCGGAGGTCGGTTTTCCGCTATAAAACTGGCAGCAAATTGCTGTAATTATAATTTCCCACCTGCATATTTATACCAAAACAGCCCAAAGAATATAAACTTCATCCAACCAAAACAACACAATATTTTCAACATACACATTAAACTATTTCAAAATAAACTTTATCCAACTTCAAAATACAATCAAACAATTCGAAAATATAAAAGTCTAAAATGTCAAATAGATACAACTACTCCTCATCACCCTGATCACTCTCCTTATCAGACTTATCATTCTCATCACCCTCTTGATCAGATCCATCACTGCTGGCAGGACATGGAGGAAGAATATTTCCTGATTCAAAAAGAAAAGTAAGTTGGGCTTGAAGCGCTGCATACCTCTTGTTCTCTACCTCTTTTGTTGCCGCAATCTCCTCTTCTCTCTTTCTTCTCTCTTTCGGCTACAACAGCAAGCTCGGCATTGAGATAAGCTATCTTACTCTCCATTGCAGATATTGTCTCTCTATCCCCGCCATCGAAGCTTGAGGATGATGAACCACAATACCAAGACTTCTTCTTCTGATACGCCTTTTCTCGATAGCCGTAGACTGAACCTCTAATCGGTTCACCAGCACTTTGTTTCCAAAGATTCTCGTTTTCTTCTTGTGTAAATGGTCTGTCCCGACTCTCAAGAGGTAGAGTACTACGATATTCCTGAGATATTCGTATATACTTATCCTATAATTTAAACAAAGAACTCTACGAATAAGAATGTAATATATATAAGAAAAAGAAAAAAAAATTAGTTTGAATGGAGTTCTTACATATGTCTCTTGAGCACGTGGCTCAATCCATATTTCTTCTTCTGTGGGGTTCGTACTCTTCTTGATGTGAGTAACCTTGAACATCTCTGCTACAGCTACCGGCCTACCCAACTCTTTTTCCTGCAAATAACATATATAGAATTTGATCTCATTAATCTCCAAAAAGTACTTATCGAAAAAGAAAAAATTTACTTTATTAAATTAAGAAAGTATACCATTCTTTCCTTCCTAGTAACCTGGCTAATAGCTCCACCAGTGTGCAAAGAGCCTCCCTTTGTATTTAAGGAGTGAGATTGGGAATTTTCATTTTTTGTATTTTTTGTATTCCGACCTCCGGAGGTCGGTTTCCTAAAGTTTTTTTAATTTCTTATTCTTTTTAAGAATATCGACCTCCGAATGTCGGTATTTTTATTTTTGTATTTTTGAAATTAATCGTCATTCGAATGACGATTTATTTAAAGAAAATATTAATTTATTAATTTTTTTGGAAGTACTATATAAATATTTTAATGAAAATTAATATAATTACATACTATTTAATTTTACCAACTTCCGGAAGTCCATATTATAATTTTTTATTTTTTTATTTTACACAAAATCATCCTCCGAAAGACGATTTAAATAAAATTAATTCAAATTATTTCTCAATTTTGTTTTTAATATTTAATTGAGAAAATATAAAATATTTTTATTTATTTATTTAATACCGAATTACACCGAATTTTGCTTTTAACCAAGCCTTTCCGTTCCGAAATCAACAAAGACCACTTTGAAAAGTAAGCCCGATGGGCAAGATGGGGGTGGGTCAGGGTGAGAGAGAGGACTGAGAGTGGAGTGAGAGATGCCTTAGGGTTTTGATACTATATCATTCTTTTTTTAAGAGAAGTGTTTAATTTACCGACCACTGGATGTTGATATTATTTAAATAAAATAATAATTTAAATTTATCGACCTCTTAAGGTCGGTATTTATTAATTTATTTTAATATTAACTCATCTCTTGAGGTTGATTTTATTAATTAAAATTACATTTATAAATTAAAATTATATATATATATATACACACACACACACACACACCTCCTAATTATATAAATTCAACATAAGTTTAATTTAATAAATTTAATTTTATTGATCAAGTTAATTTTATAAATTTAAATTATATACCTCCTAATTATATAAATTTAATTTTATCGATCAACAAATTAAAGTTTATTAATATCAAATTTAATATATAAATCTCCTGGAATTGATCATCGGTATTTCTTTAATTGATAATGTATTTTATATCTGAGCCACTAATATATATATATATATATATATATATATATATATATATATATATATATATATATATATATATATAAGACTTGATTTGTTAAACTACTCAGTGAGTATATATAATTAATCAATGTATTTCATACTCCGATGAATTATCCTTTACGTGTCATCATTGCCTACGATATTATCACAACACTTGACATCCATTCAAAATCGAACGTATATAATAATATTATCTCGCATTTCATACTCAAATAGATTATATTATATGTTAATTAACTATTCACCTCTACATCATGACATGATATATTCAGTTCATCATTTAACAACAGACTGATAGAATTTGTACATTACTCTACAAATATAAGTATAATTATCTCTTAATTCATATCAACGTAGTTTCATACTCTAAATATGGATTATAGATATTTTTTTATTTATTCCATGAATTTTTAACTTTTTCTTTATAAAAGTATACAAAATTGTTACACTCTTTTAAACAATTAATTGTATGTGTAGAATGAAAATTTAGTATTACGCTAGAGAAATTATGATTTATAGGAACAGTTTTAACAAACCGACCTCCGGATGTCGCTTTTATTAAAAGTAATTAGATGAAATAAAAATACCGACCTCATGAGGTCGGTATTTTATATTAATTTATTTTTTAACTTATATAAAACTGTCATCCGGAAGACGATTTATTTAATAAAAATTATTTTAATTACATACTATTTAATTTTACCAACTTTCAAAAGTCGGTATTATAATATATTTTTTTATTTTTTATTTTACGCAAAACCGTCCTCCGAAAGACGATAAAATTAAATCAATATATTTAATTGAGAAAAAAATAAAATATAGTTATTTATTTATTTTATTTAATACCGACATCAAGAGGTCGGTCTTTTGATTTCTGTATTTTTAAAATTCTGACCTCGGGAGGTCGGTAATTTTATTTTTGTATTTTTTAAATTTCGACCTCCGGAGGTCGGTATTTTTGTAATTTTTGTATTTCCTGGATTTGTATTATTTAAATTCCGACCTCCGGAGGTCGGTATTTTTATTTTTGTATTTTTGAAATTCCGACCTCCGGAGGTCGGTAATTTTATTTTTTGTATCTTTTAAATACCGACCTCCGGAGGTCGGTATTTTCCGGAGGAATAAATTCCGACCTCCGGAGGTCAGTATTTTTATTTTTGTATTTTTTAAATTCCGACCTCCGGAGGTCGGTTTTCCGGAGGTATTTGTATTTGTTAAATTTCGACTTCCGGAGGTCGGTTTTCCGGAGGTATTTGTATTTTTTAAATTCCGACCTCCGGAGGTCAGTAGTTTTATTTCTTGTATTTGTTAATTCCGACCTTCGGAGGTCGGTTTTCCGAAGGTATTTGTATTTGTTAAATTCCGACTTCCGGAGGTCGATTTTTCGGAGGTATTTGTATTTTTTAAATTCCGACCTCCGAAGGTCGGTATTTTTAATTTTGTATTATTTAAATTCCGACCTCCGGAGGTCGGTATTTTCATTTTTTGTATTTTTGAAATTCCGACCTCCGGAGGTCGGTAATTTTTTTTGTATCTTTTAAATTCCAACCTCTGGAGGTCGGTAATTTTATTTTTTGTATTTAAGGAGTGAGATTGGGAATTTTCATTTTTTGTATTTTTTGTATTCCGACCTCCGGAGGTCGGTTTCCTAAAGTTTTTTTAATTTCTTATTCTTTTTAAGAATACCGACCTCCGGAGGTCGGAAATTACCGACCTCCATTTGAGGTCGGTAATTTTTAGGTCGGTATTCACTGTTTTTTTAGTAGTGCTGCACATCATAGTTGTGTCTCTGTCATCATAAATTTTTCACGAATTAATAATGCAGAGATTAGTGGTGTAGAAATTATTTTTTATCAAGTGTTCGATTTATTACTTCCCACATCATCTTGTGTTTGGATTAAAACTCTATAAAAAACTTCTTTCTGAGTATATTCTTGAATTATTATATAATTGGATCAAGGTAGATAATTATCGGACAATATTTTTTTTCATGACCTCCTAATTCTAACTAGTTAAGAGAAGAACAATTTTGTTGCCATGTTTGCTATTTTCTCACTTAAATTATTTATGGATAATTAATTGTCATCTTAATAAATTGATCACTCATAAAATGTCAATTTTCAAGATGAATCGAAAAGATGGTAAACAATAATAAAAATAATAGCATTACAACATTTGAAAGCTCTCTTTGACCTACTAGAACTTCCCTCTCAAGCTATTTTCAAGGGACAAAGATCACTAATACCCTCCATAAGGAAAGTTACCTTAAACACTGGCATCCCATTCCTTATTTACAAATGCCCATTTTATTTTTGAAAAAAAATCTTTGTTCTCCATGCTTATCATTCCATATGTATCTACTCCAACCATATGGTAATTTTATCAGTTCAAGGGCTTCAATACATGCTTGAAAATAATCCACCTCCCTTAAGTTAATAATATGGTTGCCTCCAATTCCGTCATCGATTTGTAAAACTGAATTGAAATCTCCAAGTATTAGCCAGGGTGTAGTTACAATAAAACGTACTGTTAGTTCGAAGCTGATATGAAGTTTTGATGATTTAGCAAATTTAGGGATCGAACAAGGAACCAGATCATTGTTATTGTAACTGCTGACAGTGAAATGAATGAATAAACTCAGTGTGAGGAATATTTATATGTCATCATCAAAAAGGGGGAAAATGTTATATTTTAGATGTTTTGATGATCCTCACAAATGCAAAGACCTGGTCCCTGGCAGAGTGCTCTCGTCCATATTCAAATTGGGTACAACTATAAAGCTGTCACGTCATGTGGTAGGTGAAAAGTGCAGTGTACTGCACCAATAGGAAGAGCGGATGAGACTGTCTGTTTCAGTGGCTCACAAATGCAGGGACCTGGTCCCACGCAGAGTTCTCTCCATCAGATACATAATGGGGTACAGGTGTAAAGTTGTCTTGTCAGTGGTTGGTGAGGCACCAGCGTGCGGAACCAATCAGAATGGATGAGGGTGTTTGTGCAACAGGTAATAACTCTTTATGGTTGATATTTTCAACATGACAAACACCATACTAAATTCATTCATTCAAAGGAGGAAGTCAACCAGCAAGCCTTTTCAAGAACTCACAAAGAACATTGCAAGGGACCTAGTCCCTACAAGATTGCCTACATGGAAAGGTGACAAGACAGCTGTCACAAAAGCTGCCACCTCTGATGTGGTAGGTGCACAACTTTTCTAAACAGCAGGCCTTCAGCTAATAGGGTGGTCTCAATGAGTTTGTGTTGATTTTATATAGTCCCTTCTTAAAACACAAACTTAAGATTTGGCAAACTAAAACTCAAAAGCTTAAAAGAGAAAGTCATCTTCAAGGAAGAGCTCAAGCACAAGAACACATACAGCAAGGACCTGATCAATATAAGAAGTGCTTTCCGTACCTGATATTGTTCTTGAATGGTTGTATTGAGCTTAACTTGTAGGATTCGTTTCATTGTTGTTAGAAACGTTTCAAACTTTGTTTGAGTCTTGTAAGAACATTGTTGTACCTTAAATGTGTGCATTGTGGTCGAGATGGACATCTTAAGAGAGATTGTCCTATGTTGAAAAAGTATAGAGGAAGTTCGTCAAACTATTCCAAACAACGGAATAGACTGAAGAAGGGACCCGGTCCTGTTTATAGTCCTAAGTTGAAGAAAACTAGTCTGCCTCACTAGACAAAAGACTTTCTTATCACTTTGTTATCTGCTTACTGGGAACTCCCGTCTCAAATGGGTTCCCAAGGCCAACTATGCAAGTGAGAGAAAGTAGTAATAGTCAGTGATGGTTTATGAATTGTGGATGCTCAAAGCACGTGACTGGGAAAACTGAAAACTTTCTCTCTCTCAAGGAACTTTAATGTGGAGGTGTCTCTTTTGGCAATGGCAATAAATGGTACATTCTTGGTGTAGGCAGAACTTGAAAGTTTATGGAACATTCTTTTGAAGTTGTGTACTATGTCAATGAGTTGAAGTACAATCTTTCAAGTGTTTCACAAATTTGTGATGAACAAAAATGAAGTTAAGTTCTTATCATATAAATGTGTGGTCACAAACTTGCTTTCTCGAGTCATGATCTAGACAGAAAAAATATGCAAGAACATGTATATTACTGATCTAAACACCGCTCATAGTAACAAGGTCAAGGTGAGAATGTTGATCAATGACTCAGGAGAATTGGCCATGTGAGGACTCCTTTGCTTAAAAAAATTGTGTCAAGGGACTTGGTCCTCGGTCTGCTCAAAATAAAATTTGTAGATGATAAAGTGTGTGATGCTTGTGTTAAAGAGAAGCATATCAAATCATCCTTCAGGTGGAATAAACTGGCTCTTAATCTTTTAAACAACTTTCAGGTTGAAGTGATGAATATTACATGTTTTATGACCAAAATGATGATACTGAGAAGTGTAATCTCAATGATGATTAAGGAGTATTTGTGGGATATTCTTCTTTCAGCAAGGCTTATCTGGTGTATAAAAATGTGCACATTAAAAGGGATGTTCATGTGATGTTTGATGAGTTTGGAAGAATTGAGAAGTCGCAAAAGAAAGAAGATTTTGAGGTGGAAGGGCTGCTTCAGATTCAGAAAGACGGTCTAAATAGTGAGCTTGTTGAAAAACATCATCTTCATGAATCCAGCAATCTCAAGGAAGCTGATGCAGATGATGAACCTGATGAGGGACCCGATCCTGTAAACAGTGTTGAACAAAGATGATGCAGTTCAAACTGATAATGTGAATTCTGAAGGTGAGAATGAAGAAGCTGATCAAGCTTAGTTTGAAAGAAGCAAAGTCTGACACTCGATTCCCATACAAGCTGATAGGTTGTCCAAGTTTCTCTTCAACAAAGGCTTCAAAAGAGGTAAAATTGTCAAAAACTCTCTCTTTGAAATCACTAGGAAAGAAATTGCTGATTATTCAAGTACATATTGATGATGTCATCTTTGAAGCAACCCTTGAGGTGTTGTGTGAAGAGTTTGTTGCCCTCATGAATAGTGAGTTTTGAAGTGAGCAAACTGGAAGAATTAAATTTCTTCTTGGAGCTGTAGATTAAGCAAACCTCTAAAGGTATCCTCGGGTGTCGAGAAAAGTATATCAATGAGTTACACAAATGGCTTAACATACTTAAAGTCAAGACAATGATAAAAAAGGGTAATGTCATCATGTAGTTTTGCAAAATGGAAGATAAAGTGGCTGACATCTTCACTAAAAACCTAAGCTAGGACAAGTTGTATACTCTCATAGGAACTTAGCTACAGGGAATAAGATAGCACATTGTTCATGGCAATTGATGTCTGATCAAAGACATGGACCTGGTACTAGTTCAGAGAAGTTGAAGTTGCTGAAAAAGTTTCATGTTATGGCTGCCTAGAATAATTCATACTTTCATGGGCACTATCTTGAAGCTGGATGCTGATGAACTTGGTTCAGAGACTCTATTATTGTACAAAGAAATCACATTTGAGGGCTGCTAAGAGAATCCGAAGACACTTGAAGAAAATAGGGACCTGGTTCTATTCTGTCTATCAGGAGACTTTTTGATTTGGAGAAACATGTGATGCTGATTATGCTTGGTATCAAGTTGATGGAAAGAGTATCTTATGAGTGTTATAAGCTGATCTCTCACTCATGGGGAACTAAAAGGGAAGATTCAGTTGCTCTTTCAACAACTGAGGTAGAGAATGTAGCAATTGCAGCTTGATGTGCTCAACCCTTGTGGATCAAGAAGTATCTTGAAGCTCTTAAAAGACCTGGCTGAGACGATCAAACTGATGTTGGAAATGCTCTAATCTTTTTGAACAGATCTTGCCTGAAGCAATCAACTCTCTCATGACTATGCAAAGGGAGCAAGTATTCTTGCTTTTCAGTTATGTATGTTTTAGCAAATTTAGTCTCATACCTTTTGTAGGTATACACACATGGAAAAAGGGCTGAAAGACAAGGGAGGTCAGGACAGATCTAGGCAATCACATTCAAACTACAGAGAGGGACCCGGTCCGTTATCGAAGGTTAACACTCTTAACATTGCAATTTGACTTATGCATGAGAACCATTGTAATTGCCACATGTCTGTTATTCAGGTATCTGACCGTTATCTCATCTTTTGAATACCAAAATGATACTTTCTTTCATATAATACACCCTTTCACTTCCTTTATACTCCACATTTCTTCTCAAATCCTCTTCTAAAATTAGCAATTTTCAAAACCTTCTTTTCTCCTTTCTCAAAAACACTTCAAATGGTTAAACCCTTTGTTCTTACTGAAGAATTTTACTGATGAAGATGTTTTAAGTGTAAAGAGGGACCAGGTCCATCAAGCAAAAGGAAGAAGTTGAAAAAAGATGTTCAAAAAGGGAGAAGTTGATATTCTGAGTACTTAAAGTATTCTAAATAGGAGAATGTCTAAATGAAATTTTCTTTTTGGTTCCTCAATTATTGATCTATTCATCTCGGAGGCCTTGAGTAAGTTTGTTTTTACCAATCTTTTTGTTATGAGAAACTCAGGCTAGTGTTGGAAGCTATGACAGTTGCTTTTTCTAACATAGACTGAAATAGTTTGCCTAAAGGCTCAGCTTCTGAAACAACACTATCAGAGGGACCAGGTTGCAAAAAAAAAAAAAAATTGAAAAAAAAAAGTGACAGCCCCGAAGGTTCAACATGAAGGCTGGGCAGCAAAGAATGTGAACTTTAAGAGAGGCTTCTGAAAATACCATGCTGAGGGATATGCTCTACTAATTCTATTCTTTCAATCCCTTGCCTCTAAGTCATCCCCTCTCTTCCTAAATTTCTATGTCAATCCTCATTTCTCTTTTTCTATCGAAACTGAGTGGGCATTGTCATGGTTTTCATTCATAATCATATTTGCAATGCTTTGATGGTTGATCTTTTAGATATGGATGAAAAATGCCTTATTTCTACTGACTTGTCTCATTACTTTATGCATTTTTACTCATGCTCAGTGTTGCCAAGTGGCCATGGCTTTGCTTGAACTGCGTTTCTGTCAACTTGATTTACTGCTTTAACCCTTTTTTATGATGTCAAAAGGGGGAAAATAATTGTTAAGGTATGAGATAAATGCTAGCTACTTGAAGAGGACATGATCATGCCTATAGGGGGAAGAATTTTTTTGTCATCATCTTGAAGAAGACATGGTCATGCCGATAGGGGGAAGAAGTTGTTTGTCATCATCAAAAAGGGGGAAAATGTTATTTTGATGTTTTGATGATTTGAGAAACTTCGAGGATGATGAAACTCCAGTTACCCAAAGAGTTCTTGTTGATAGGGGGAATTGGTAAATAAGTCTGTTATCATCAAAAAGGGGGAGAATGTTAGTTCGAAGCTGATATGAAGTTTTGATGATTTAACAAACTTAGGTATCTAACAAGGAACCAAATCCTTGTTATTGTAATTGCTGACAGTGAAATGAATAAATAAACTCAGTGTGAGGAATATTTGTGTCATTATCAAAAAGGGGAAAAATATTATATTCTAGGTGTTTTGATGAGCCTCACAAATGCAGGGACCTGGTCCCTGGTAGAGTGCTCTCGTCTAAATTCAAATGGGGTACAACTGTAAAACTTTCACGTCAGGTCGTAGGTGAAAATTGCAGTGTACTGTACCAATAGGAAGAGTGGATGAAGCTGTCTGTTTTAGTGGCTCACAAATGCAGGGACCTGGTCCCAGGCAGAGTTCTCTCCATCAGATACATAATGGGGTATTGGTGTAAAGTTGTCCTGTCAATGGTTGGTAAGGTGCCAACATACGGAACCAATCAGAATGGATGAGGGTGTTTGTACAACGGGTAATAACTCTTTATGGTTGATATTTTCAACATGACAAACACCATATTAAATTCATTCATTCAAAGGGAGAAGTCAGCCAACAAGCCTTTTCAAGAACTCACAAAGAACATTATAAGGGACCTGGTCCCTGCAAGATTGCCTACATGAAAATGTGACAATATAATACAACTTTCAGAAAAGCTGCCACTTCTGATGTGGTAGGCGCACAACTTTTCTAAACAACAGGTCTTCAGCCAATAGGGTGGTCTCAACGAGTTTGCATTGATTTTATATAGTCTCTTCTCAAAAACACAAACTTAAGATTTGGCAAACTAAAATTCAAAAGCTTAAAAGATAAGGTCATCTTCAAGAAAGAACTCAAGCACAAAAACACATACAACAAGGACCTGATCAACAGAAGAAGTGCTTTCCATACTTGCTGTTGTTCTTGAATGTTTGTATTGAGCTTAACTTGTAGGATTCGTTTCATTGTTGTTAGAAATGTTTCAAACTTTGTTTGAGTCTTGTAAGAACATAGTTAGGAGTAACTTTGTGTCTTATGGTCAAAAGTCTATATTAATCAGTGTGGGTTAATCGAATGAAACCTGGCGAAAAAGAAGTGAACACTTTGCTGAGGAACGAAGTAACTCGCCTAAAAGGAGAGGAACGAAGCTTCGTGTTTGTTTTTCTTCAAACCCCAATCCGCTCTCGCTCGCCGCTAGTATAGTGGGCAATGGATGCATTGCTTAGGCTCATTAAGTAATAGCTTGTATTACTTAGTTTAGAGATTAGGAGGTTAATCTCTATGTGTGGTTGTAAACTGATTTTTACTTTTGCTTTGAGAAGATTAGTGAAAACAGTTTGAAAAGCCATCTGTGACAGGTTGTGGTTTTATTCCCTTGAGCAAGGAGGTTTCCATGTAAAACAATTGTGCTTGATTTACTTTGTGCAATTTATTTTCGACACTTTTACTTCTACACAGTTATTTTGTCGAGGTACCTGATCCCATTGTAGTTAGTGAACGCATACATTCCAATACATACACTCTTAATGAAGAGCCATGTGATTATATCCTACTGTTTTGCAGTACAATCCACTGAAAAATGTATCTTAATGATACTTGGCTATATTAGTCACTCCATCCATTTCAGTTGTTTGTATCAATTTAAAAAAAGAATCTCTCTTATATATTTTTTACACGTCTCTTTAATTTCAATTTTACACGTAATATGTTCCAGACCACAAGATTAGAGAACATTTTGATACATTCTACATATCTTGAATTTATAACCACAAGATTCAAAAGTTTTCTTTACTTTCTTAAATTCCGTGTGAATAATCAAAACCAGACAAACAAATTAAAACGGAGAGTACTTTTTTTTTCCTTGACATTTAAATTGCAAAAACCCCGGCAGAGCTTGATTGAGCAATCAAAACCCAATATTGAAGGATCGGAAAGAACATAAAACTAATATTTATAAGGAGAAACATAAGAATAATGAAAAAGAAAAAGGGAAAGGATGTACCTGAATCCTGATATATAACATATATGATGAGTTGCTCTGGCTCGTTTTCCACTTCAATTCCATGGAAGCAAACATACCCCATTGTTTCAACAATTATGTGACATAGCCTAACATTGAGTGATTGAGACAAGGAGATACTTAATTAGTCAAGGTGTGCTTCTTACTTGGTATTAAACTATCATATTCTGCAACTTAATAAGATACAATACACCAAGGCTTACAGCCTAAAAGGTCGATTTTTTTTTTATCTAGTTGAATAGAGTTTCTTTTTTCATTCAATAAATAAATCAAATTATTCACAAAGTGCTTGGACTAATATAAAAAGATGGTTGTTTAAGTTCTTTCAAGAAATTTTGTCAATTTTTTTTTAAAGAAATGATTTTCTAAATAATTGGATTTTACTCCACAAGAATGGAGTGGCATATATATATATATATATATATTTTTTTTTTATTATTTTTTTATTTTTATTTTTTTGAGAATTCAAGAAAAGGTTATGGTGAGACAAACTATTTATCGTTATGATACAATGAAAATGAATTCATAAATAATAGGTGAAAGGTAAAAAAATAATAAAAATTTATCTACATTAAATATTTATACTAAATTAATGAATGAGTCTATGATTGTTTGTAGAATTAGAGCTCTATATTTAATCATTACTTTTAATCGTAATACTGTCTTAATTGTGAAGTGTATTAGTATAATCATAGAAAATCATTTCTTTTGTTTTAGTTAAAGAAAATTGATTAACTTAGATTAGAATACTCTTTCTTAAGAGTTAGAGAATAATTTTTTTTAAAAAAAACTGAATTATCCTAAATATTTATAATTGTAATTAAATAAAGTCAACTTTACCCTAGGATAAGTGTAGTAGCAGCTTAAAACTCCCAAAATATTAAGGCCTCAAAAATTGTCCATTTTGTGTATAATTTATTTTTAAAAAATCATGGGTTATCAACTGTCAAATGTGTGGACACTCATAAACTATTGATGGTTGAATCAAATACCTTATTATGCATATTTCTTTCACTGGGGAATTATAGTGATCACTGCTCCATCTAAATTGAAAAATTGAGCACTTAAGAGACTTTTTCAAGTATTGCAATGTCTGGTCTTGCCACCCTTGCATTTTGGATAGAGTTAAGACAATATAAGAAAATCCATATATGATGCTACAAGCAATAAAGACACTAAAAATTGTAAAATGTAGTCCGGAGGAGATGAATAAAGAACACTTTAATTTTTTTGATAGAAAGTGAAGCAAATAAGACGGAGAAAGAGCCGGCGAAAGTGATGGTGGTGACGATGGAGGAGGAGGAGATGACGAATGTGGCAGAGGAGGAGATTTCATCATCTTTAAAACCTCCTCATTAATATGGTAGCGCTTTCCTGATATCTTGGGTTGGAGACTTGTGAATGCAAGAGAACCTTTTGGAGAAAACGCTTTACCCCTTTAGTAACTCTATCCAGCACGAATCCAGATTAACCAGACCAATGACTAACAGAGAAGTGCTTCCCCTGCTCTCAAATCTGTCTAGATACAACACTACTTGGGCACTCATCAACTTTTGCTCCGACCATCCTACAAATCACAGATTAAGATAAGATATAAAGTACACTCTTGATCAGACAATCAAATTGAAATGGATGAAGTACTTTTTTTTTTTCCTTAGACATTTTAAATTGCAAAAACCCCGGAGAGCTTGATTGAGCAATCAAAACCCAAATTAGAGGATCGGAAAGAACATAGAACTAATATTTATAAGGAGAAACATTAAGAATAATGAAAAAGAAAAAGGATGCACCTGATACATACATAATATATATGACGGGTTGCTCAATGTTCGTCTCCTCTTTGAGCTCAAACAAATGACACTGCCTCTGGGCCCGACTAATATGAATTTGTGCCGGTAAATCCTATTTGGAGCGGTAAAGTGCATCCAACCAAATCTCAGGGCTTGAATCCGAGAGCTGTGGTTTAGGATATAGGGGTACTTACCACCCTATCACAACCTTTGGTGGTGCCTAATGCAGTCTTTAGTTTTCTAAAACACCTATTGCTACATTCATATTAATTGTAATATTATACAGTAAATTTAACTAGGAAGAGGTACTGTTACACTTTAGATTTTGAAGATTTGTTACACAACTATCCCTAATATGAGGTTCCCGCTTGAAGGTCAGTATATCAACTAGTTTATTTCGATTTGGTTGCTACAAAAATGATCGAGGATATACAACATCAAGAATAATGTGATTTAAAATGTAACTATTATATTGGTATAACTATTAAGCTATCAGATTGACTCTCATATAGTTTTCAAACCTGTTAACTGCCATTTACTAATAATTTTAATGTAATTATTGATTTGCCTTATTAATTCATTAATGCTTAAGTAAATCATTAGTTTTGCCTAATCTTTTCCAACATTATTAACCGAATACTTAACCACATTGAAATGAAATTGTTAATCTAACTGTATTCAAAATTCAAATTATTAAACTTCAATAATAATAGGCATTGAGTTACCTTAAACTCGGTTTCTTGGTAATTCCCTCAATATCCCAGCATCTAGATCTAATTTAGCCTCTCTTCAGCTTAAGTGGTGTGAAACCAACACTTCCATATTTTTCTGCCAAAAATGTACTTTCATATGTTCTAGATTCTGTTCCCGCTTTACATTCTTTCCCTAGCATTTTAAGGTCTTCTAAATCATCTTTGCATATCAATTTAGCTTTGACGAAAGCATAATCATACTTCTTGGATAGCCCCGAGGCAGGATTCAACACACCTGCTCCAATGAGAGTGGCACAGCATATAGCAAAGCCCTTGAACTTATCATTATACCAATTAATAGGAAGTTCGAGCAACATCTTTTCCTTAACACTCTGGTGCTTAAACCACATGGGAATTGCACATTCAGGAAAGACGATGGAACAAGTCACCCTGTAATCGGAATTGAGAGAGGACTGGACCACATTATCCATGTTGCGTGAAAGAAACGAACTGAGAATCTCATCCAAAACAGGGCTACCATTGCTCTCCTTTGTATAAGATTGTTGATCAAAACTGTAATTGGTGAATGACACCAAATTCAACCTCGGGTACATTTGTAGCTTTGCGATACTTTGCTTGGCCAAAAAATCTTCTGCATATAATTCCTCTATACTCTGAGGTAGTTTGGGAAGTTCCTGACACTGTGTTTTGTTGAGATATCGAAGCTGAGAAAGTCGACTGATGATATCAGATAATGAAATAAACTTGTTTCTGCTCAGATTCAGTTCTAGTAAAGAAGGCAAGTTCATAAGAGCAGCAGTTTGGTTATCAGATAAATTGCATCCACTGAGAGCTTTTCAATTCCCTCAAATCATGAAACTCCCAGAATGGGGGTAGCATTAAACTGCAACCAGCTTGATACTTTACCTTCCGGCCTCTTCTTAACGATAGGACTTTAAGTTTGCCTAAGTTTCCAAGAGAATTTGGTAGTTGCCAAATGGCAGTGTTACCAGCATAGAGATCCTCCAACTGGTTTAGATCACCTAGATTTTCAGGAAAGTGTGCAAGTCTTGAGCAGCCTTTCACAGTCAAAATTTTCAGTTTTCTCATCTCAGAGACACTGGCTGGGAATCTTACAAGGTATTTACATGAACGCAAATCGGGCAAGCTGATGCCACTGAGCAGTCCAACTGATCATGGAAGTTCCCATATTGCAGTATGTGCCAAAAGGAGCTCCTATAGCAGTTCCATATTTCCCTGAATTTCTGGAAATTTCTCTAACTTCTCACAACCTTAGAGATTGAAGCTTTTAAGAGATTCCATTTGAATACTGCTTGGTAAAGATTTGAGAATTTCGCCGTATTCCATATTCAAAAAGACAACCTTTCTAAGATGGCCAATGGATGGATGAACTTCTACCAAGCTTACACAGCTTTTCAGTATAATCCTCTGCAGGTTTGGAATATCCGAAAAATTGGGCGTTCGGATTAAATTTCTAGAAAAACTTAAATTGAGAACTGTCAACTTATCAAATGCCTGTTCATAAAGAGAGAATGAATAGAAACTTCAGCTTTAGCAATGATTTTCTTTTTTTCACATATGATTTGTTTCTAAAGGAGTAAATAATACCTTTGGCTCCTTGAAAACTTCAACAAGAGAAGTAAAAGTCATGTGAAGCCCAACAAGGTTTCCTGGTTCATAATATGCTGGTAAAGATTCAAAACTGTAGTATGACCAATCAAGCCATTTCAAGTTACTGGGGAGACACTCAATTGGGTCACAAATAAGGTCATGATGGCAGACCTCCTCCCCTTTGACAATGAGTAACCTAAGACAAGGCATGTTTCTGAAAGCTTTGCTCCACTTGCATATATGCTGGTCTAAGCCAATTGGTACCATTATGCCTTTAATAGATTCTGTCCTCTGGAAAAAAAAAACAACTCTATTAAACAGAAATTCATTCTCCAGTCAATTTAAGGTTCTGAGACATGTGTTTACATTAGAAGTTCTTTTCCTTGAGACACTAAATTCAACCATCTTGAAAACTAGAAGCCAAAACTGATAAATTGATACCTGGAAGTTTCAAAAGAGTAATAATATAATTTCTTAAAAATAGTGTATCATCTTAAGAGTTTTTCTTATGTTTTCTTAAATTAAACCAAAAGAAATTTTAAAAAAATCCAAACTTGTCAAACAGTAATTATCCGTTACTTTCCAAAAGAAAGTTCTTTATAATTCTAGAAATTCATGTATATCATATTTCACGTTATAATTTGCCATGAAATTCTTCTGTAGGAGAAAGAAAGCTTCCATCAAGATCAAAGAGATCGACAACCCTGGAACTTGGCACAAACTATCATTTGGCACCCCATTGTTGTGTGGTACGTATGACATCTCATGTTGTATAAATTGTGTCTATTGAACACATATTTAATAGGTATAAGGTATAAATAGGAGTGCATACTTTGATAAATACCGAATAATTGTACCGACACCAAAAATTTTGGTAAGCATTTTAAAAACTTTTGGTAACACACCAAAATACTTAATTACATATATAACATATATATATATTGATACTAATAATTTAAGTAACTATTATTACTATTATTATTTTGATAACCGTGAATTGATTAACACCCCAGCTAAATGCTAGAGAGCATTTCACATGACAATTTGCGTCCTACGTGATGTCCTACATGTATTATGCCACATAGGACTCATGTTTCTACTTGTTCAACTTTATACAAGTTTAAGTGTCTACTTGTGCACATCCAAAGTTGGAGGACAAAAATGTGAAATGAGGCCAAGTTAAATGGCACATTTATGTATTATGCCTAACCAAAACTAAAATTCCAGTAAATGGATATTGGATAAGCTACTCTAGTTAAAATCTTCAGAAGGCACATACTGTAATTTAAGAAACATAATATGCAACTAACCTTTCCCAAATGTAAGCTACATGAGACATCCTTGTGTGCAAAGAAATATGGAAGTGAACATTGAAAGCCACAAGAATATACTTGCTGAGATATTGCAACTAATTAATTAAGAAACTATCCCATGACTTGCAGTTTAGATTGAGAAAAATTGTACTAGTGCTAAAGTTTGTCCAAACAAACAAAAAAATATATATAATCCCAGTAAAGGCCACATAATGGAAGAGAGAAAACAGAAATCTCCAGCATAAAGGAATTCTTACTTTATCTGCAGAGAAAACAGTTTTTATATCTTGTTCATGCCATATTCTACTGTGCTTCCATGGCTTGTCCTGGTCCACATTACGTGCCACTTGCTGACCCATTTGTTCTATCAAATCATGCATTTCAACCATTCCTTCTGAAATATATAAAAGTGATTTTTGGATGAAGACATCAATTCCAATCTCTGATCGGAAGCCAAAACTGTTCAGTATTGTTATCACATCATCTTTCTTTCTTCCTTTAAAGAAGCATGCAATATCAAGAAATACATTCTTCTCTTCATGGTTCAATCCATCTAGACTTAAACTGAGCTGCTTAACAATTTTTTCATGCCCAGTATCTTTCAGTTTATCTATTGCACTTCTCCACTCAGTTACGCCTCGTTTGTAGAGAAAAGAACCAAAGACCTTAAGAGCTAAGGGTAAGCCTTTAGCATAATCTACCAGAGACTTGGAGAGTTCCAAAAACTCTTTATCAGGAGTCCGTTTCTTAAAAGCATGCCAACTAAAAACTTCGACAGCCTCATCTTTAGCCAATTCAGGGACAGAATATAACTGGTCATGACTACGTAGTAAATCTTGGTTTCTAGTAGTTGTAATGATTCTACTGCCATCACCAAACCAGTCATGATTTCCAACCAAATATTCCAATTGGTGTTCATCGTCAACATCATCAAAAACAATTAAAACTTTCCAATGGCAAAACTTTCTTTTTATCATGTCGGCTCCTTCATAAAAACTTGCTATATTCATTCTTTTTTCGTTCAAGAGTCTTGAAAGAAGTGTATCTTGCAAGTACGTCAGCCCATGCTTCTTTGATTCTTCTCTGACATTTGCAAGAAAACAAGAACCTTGAAATTGATATGAAATCTTGTCAAAAAAAGCTCTTGCAACAGTTGTCTTGCCAATGCCACCGATCCCCCAAATTCCAATAAAACAGACATCACCTGATTTCACCTTAAATAACGATTCTACTTCACCCATACGAGATTTGATTCCCACTAAATATTTTTCAGTAGCTGAAACGCTATGGTGCATAATTTGGAAGTTATCATTTATAATCTTCTCTATAGATTCTGTTTCATTCCTACAATAAGTAAAACTATAATAATAAGAATGGAAAGTTTTGAAGGAAAAAACAAACAAACTGAAGAAGCCAAAAACAGCCCATATTCCATCTAGAGCTTCTCTAGAACTAGTCTAATATGAGCAAGGAAATAGGATCTTTTAATCTACAAAAAATCTTGTTAAACAGTTCTCTTGCAACAGTTGTCTTCTCTATGCAATCCATTTCATTATCACTCAAAATGCACACTTCCATTCCCTTTTTCAGCAAAGAGCACTTTTCACCCTAACAAGATTCAATTCCAACTAGATTTTCATCAATGACAGATCTTATCGTACCCAGACATTATAATACGTACTCCTTTTTTATGAATATAAAGAATTGAATTCAGATAGATGCTCATGAACTGAAAAGAAATCATTTTATTATGAAAATAAAGATGTTTTGTGGCGTGCTTTAAATCTTCAAAAGAAAAGAAAAATGCACACAACGAGATAATTCCAAAATATAAGTAATTGGTGTCAGTTACAGAACCATTGAGAAAGAATGGGACTGGTTTATAATTGGGCATATATCATTTGATGCAGACAGTTTTTTTTCCTTCTTAACTTTGACAAAGAACTGAAGAAGCTTGAGGTAAAGTTTAATAAATCTACTTTACTAATAGTTTATGTTTTAACCTATTTCAAATTGAATGATTATTAACCATAGGGGTTCAAATGAGTTGAATCAAGCAAAGTTCTGGGCACTTAAGCGTGGGTAATATGATATCTGAATGAAGCCTGTACGACCTCTAGGTGCACCCAGAGCTTGAAACAGGGAATTTTTCAAGGCTCTAGCTAAAGCTTGAGTATCAATTCGTTCATGGATGGACTATTTTGTTTTCTGTTTTACAGTTTTCCACCACTTTCTATATATGAATAAACACCACAATCCTAAACAGCTATAAGAGTGAAAGAATGGTTTGGTACGGCAAGAGGCAAGTTCAACAATTTGACTTATCTAAGGAAGACAAACACAATCTCAAGGTATTTAGAAGTGGAATCATGACAGTTTGGGATAATATAATTCTTTTAGGTCATAATTATAGTTTCCTATGCTTAAGTTCATGGTCTTGCAGAATGTCATCGTGCAAATATTTACTTCTTACGAATGTGAGGTTCAAGGAAGGAAAGGAGCTTAGAAAGAAAGATTACCCACAAAGAGAAGACCAGTTTAGTGGCCCATGTGAAATCAAAGAGCGGCAGACATTCCAGAGCATTTGATATGGCGTAGTGGAAGTTAGTAAAAGCAGTCAGAACTCTACAAAGTATGCAGTATCCGTGAAGCAACGGATTAGAGGAATGATGAGGCGCTATGTGAAATGAAGACGCAGAAACTTTAATCACTTCCATATGAGGTGTGGCAACAAATTATGTTGAGCTGCCATGTCAGAACATAAGAAGATCAGAAATGAGTCTGGACACATATGATTGTGTTGTGGCGCATAAGGAGCCAGAACAATTGAAGATGAATCTGGATACACCAGAAAAGAAATTGATATGCTGCATGAGGACTGTGGAGAAAAAATGTCCCATTTAGCAAAGGAAGCGACGTGATTACGTGCAAAATAATGCTAACTATAAATAAAAAGTGGTAACTTGAACGAGCGTATCATATTTCAGAAGGTAATTGTACTTGAGAACTGAGAGTGAACATTGAAGAAGTTTCAAAGCTTGGGACATTTAATTTGCAATTTCTTCTCTCTTAATTCATTGTTATCCATGGAATTTGTCTTTTTAATGGTGTATAAGTTAATTCCTTAGTATCTAAGTTACTACACTGATTCGTATTAGGTATTTAATTACTTGTCCTGTTTTACATTAGTGTTTGTCAGTTTCATATGGGCTCTTATTCAGATGGAGTTTTTACTTTTTAGACCCTAATTTGATTCAAGAAATGGAAACTGGAGTTGGAAATGGGGTATGATAACCTAGAGCCCAATTCATTAAGAAACTAATAAGGGACTCGGTGAATTTAGTGGACATAGTACACAACACTCTAGCTAATCCAAGTTGGTAGGTCCTAATGACTTTAATTTGACGAACCCATATAGACAATGGTTAGGATCGTGTAATGATGGTAGGCCTGTATATAATCAAGTGATTGGATCAAGCAGTGTTATCTCAAGATCAGATATCACCTAATGAGACTCTAATTGTGTTAATACATTTAGTTGTAGTAAACCCAAGGGAATTCATAGTCTGACGGAATTTCATTTTTACTGTTTTAAATAATAATAGGTCTCCCAACAATTCAAACCAATTTATAAAAGTTGAATTTTCAAATTCAACGTAGATTTAACCACCACGATCTCTTGAAGATATCCAGAGTCTCTTCTCCTTTTACTCTGAGTTGCATTACTTGCTCTAGATTTAACCACCAAACAAATCGATCTCATTGTTGCTGGAAATACCAGTTAAGTCACTCCACTACAATCTACTTCAACCACAAAGAATGAACAACCTATGTCACACGAAATTCATCCAGATAACATACAAGATCACTTTTGAGTAGTTAACTCAAAAGAGGAGAAGGGAAAAAGAGATGGCGATGGAAATGTTCAGTGCGACAAAAAGAGGGGCAGGGATGAAGATATCAACTTTCTAAGGTTGTCAAATAGGAGAAGAAGAGTCCAGAGAGAAAGAGGGGGGGATGCAAAAGAGGGAGATCAAGTTTAGGAGTTCAGCTCCTTCAATATTTTGTTAGAATCAACTTGTCTAGTAAATTATATGGATCTCAATACCGTAGTTTACACTTTAGTAATGACTTGATCCTTATCACAGGTTTTGTATGTTAAATCCGGTCAAATTTTTTACTACTCAAAAAAGTATGTCTTTAATGCTAACTACTACCCTGTTAAAATGGAACCACATTCCCTTTGTTGCTTTTTTATTTTTACAAATGTGCAATCAAGCATAATGAAAGGACAAGCATAATGTAAAGTCTAGTATTCATACTACTGCGGTAGCCACTCTTCTTCCTATTAAGCACAGGTCAAACAAAGTCATTTACACCACCCTTCCACTGAAACTTAAAGACCTCTCAGCATATCAACCTATTTACAAGAAATTAAACTGATTTCTGCTCTAACTGACAAAATATATAAAATTCATTATATTTAATTTAATGAAAGAGTATACATTATTGACCATGCAATATTAATTACTCCTGTTAATGAGTCTCAGCATTACAATTTTAGTAAAATTATTCTGTTAGCACCTTAGCAATTATGGAACCCAAAGAAGAGAGCATTTAAGTATTTTACTTTAATTACTCTCAGTCATGTGTACGGCCAGCTGTTGCTTGAATTTAAACAGAATGTAGACACATTTCATGAGCCTGAATGACATGTAAATCCGACATATAAAGTTTGACATTCAGAACTAAAAGAAGCATACTTGTAACCTGAATCATATTACCTTCACATGATTCTGCTTCTCTCTCCTGAAATTCCCTCCACCCCAAACCCCTCATTGGGCAAAATATCTGTTAGCCAGTTCATCGAAAGTGTATTGTAGCCAAAGATTTAATTGTGTATCCAGCTGAACGGTATTCTCATAAACTAATTGTTAGAGCGTCCCACATTGTTTCAATGAATGTGTTGTTGTCTACTTTTACGGTCGTGGATGATCCTCAGTTTATGTGCTAATTTTCGGGATTGGGTCAAGCCTAAGTTCCATTTGTTTTAACATGGTATCAAAGATAAGCTCATCTTTGTTCCATATTTATCCAGTGATAGCTCCCATGATATGTTGTTCATGCTCTAGATGTCAAGTCTTGAGTGTGCTAGGGATGTTAGTTGAGGGAATTGGTTGATGTCTCCTTATATGATCTTGGACAATCTCCATCTCATGAACTAGCTTTGAAGTACTTGGGTACATTGCCATTTTCTTAAACAGTAATTTGACCTTTTAAGTAGGAAAGGGATCTACTTTCTATAAGTAAAAAAAGAAGAGAGCTCTTTAAATTCAATTAGAGTTGAAGTTTTGGAATTTGTCCTTTTTGTTTTCACTTATCAGAAATTATATAAAAAATGACCCTTTATATTTTCATGATATTCTAGGAAGCATCGCTTCATATTGAAACTTCACATAACATTTCACAAAACATGATGAAAAGGTGACCCAATAAATAAGTGAAAACTCAAGGGTTTTTTTGTTACTCAGTACTCACCCACTGGCAGTTTGACGAACATCCAGTCCTGCTATACCGGCAGCTTTATGTAGAGCATGCTTCCACCTCTGCACTTTCTCCAAATTATCCTTGGGAACTGTCTCGTCTATGGCTAACACCTTCTGCAAACTATACTGGAGATCTTCCTCATGTTCGGTTACCAACTTTTCAAAATTAGACTTAAAATATTCCACGTGTTTGTCCAATGCTCTAGCAAAGCTGCTGCTCTTACCTTCACACCAGAGCTTAAAATGTTCAGTACAGTTGTGGTAGAAGAGAGACTATTACAATAACAATTTAAAAGTTAGTTTGATGGAAAGAATACAATAATGATTGAAAAGTTGGTTTGATGGAAAGAATATAAATTTGATTTGTTAAATAAGTTTTTTTTCTTCAGAAAATCAGGAAAAACACTATATAAACTATATTATAACTGGAGTGTTACTTTCAACAAATATTTCTGATGACTTACCTTTCATGTGTATATCTGATGGCTCGATGTTATAGAAGACAAGATATGCTTTCTGTTCCTTCTTGTCAACACACTCCATGATCATTGTGAGTTCCTCCAAGCACCAGGTGGATGAAGCATAGTCCTCGGAGAAGATAATAATGGCAGTTCTTGATTCCTCAATGGCTTTCAAGAGTTCTGTGGAAATAAACTTTCCTCTTTTAAGTTTCACGTCATCTTTGAAAACATTGATTCCTATGTCTTCCAAGCGTTTATAAAGATGGGCAACAAAGTTATTACGGGTATCATCTCCTCTAAAACTCAGGAAGGCATCGTATTTCCATTTCTGAATCGATTCATTTTCAGGGGCCACAGGAAATGTAAGAGTTCTGGTAATCTGCAAATATAACGGGCCAAGACGAGGTAAGCATTTGGGACACAGAAGCGAAAAGAATTAATAAGTAAAGAAGAGAAGGATATCTCCATAAAGGTTAACAACCATGATTCATACATTAATACAATCACAGAAGAGGCTTGCATGTCAACTTTGTCCTCTTTGCAAAAGAAAGTAGATGATAGCATCATTAGGTACGTCTCAAACACAAACTAGTTGGAGTCGGCTATATGAATCCTCAAATCTATTATGTTCAATTTGAATTATTTTTATTTCAAAACTCAAATAATTTGTTTTCTTAAGACAAATAAGGGAGTTCTCTAATACTTGAGAGTAAAACAACAACAACAACATACCTAGTGTAATCACACAAGTGGAGTCTAGAGAGGGTGGGGTGTACGCAGACCAGACCCCTACTTTTGTGGGGTAGAGAGTTTGTTTCCAATAGACTTTACCCCTACTAAAGAGTCTTACATTTTTCTAGTGAAATAAAAATCCCAACCAATGTTATTCAAAGCAATCGTCTTGTCACTTAACATGACGAAGTGATTCAATGCAAGGGGTAATTGCAGGCGCATAATTATGGTGCATGTGAACCCATGTTTCCTCCATCAAACTAGGTATTTTATGTAAATATTTCCTTGAATTGATCTAATATTATTTGTTGGCCCCTATGCTCCAAGAAGGTTGAATAGTGCACTTGGTTGAATGCTGAGTTATTTACCTAGAAGAACAAGAATCCATTCTCACTTGATGCTTCCCTTTTCTCTTTTAATTAGCGATGCATCCATGTTCTAGAAATCCTAGATTCACCTATTGCTTCATGGGTGAGACCATGAGCTTCAAACAAGTGTGTGCCTCAAATAATGAAGTGCAAAATTATCCAAAAGAAAATCAGCAGTTCTTTGAAGCTCAACTACAAGGGGTGGGATACTCGGATTAATATTGACATTATTATTATTTTGATCAAGTAAATATGTTTTTATTCATAAATATGGGCAAAAAACAGGTCGTATACAAAAGGTATACCAAAAGGTACAGAATCTTCAAAGAGATGATTCGCTGTGAGTTCCACCCAATCCTATATACAACAAGAAACTTTATGGATGCACCAAAAAAATAGGGATCAGAGACTACTCAAAAATACTTAACTCTACCCCTTCAAAAACTCTCCTATTTCTCTCTGTCCAAACAACCCACACTAACGCGAGCGGAGCCATATTCCATGTCCTGCGTCTTCTCCTCCTTCTCCCAGCTAAACATCACAATCTTTCACAATGTTTGGCATTACCCATGAAGTGCCAAACCACCTAAACATATCCCATGATACCTTTTTTCATGGTTAGCCCACAATGTAGAAGAAGATGATTCACATCCTCACCCGCCTCCTTACACAAGTAACACCGATTGATGCAGGCAACCTTTCCGCCTTCTAAGATTTTCCGTTATCAAGATCACCCCTCTAGTTGCTAGACAAGTGAAAAAATACACCTTGGGTATCCATATTGCATTGCATGGAAAAACATTTTTTTCCTTAACCAGAAATTTCTCATAAAAGAACTTAACAGAGAACAGTCCACTATTCCCCAAACCCCACCACAAAGCATCGGGATTATCAACCGGAGTGACTTGCCTATGGTATCAGTGTGCACTGAATGCTGATATGAAGAAAATAGAGAAAAGGGAGGAGAAATTCTTGGCAGAAGTTGTATTTTCACAACTTTTCCTAATGGGGTCAAAATTAAACACTAGCCTTTCAAAAGGCCACCCTGCATAAATTCCTGATCAAATTATTAGGAGAAATAGGACACACGGGTTCATAAAAATTAAAATGGAACTTCAAATTAAGTACATCATAATCTTAATGAACAATAAGAACTATAAATTTGACCCTTTTATTTTAGTATTCCACGATTAAAAAGAATCAAGAGAATAAAAATACAATAATTAATCATAATTAGAACTAAACTCTACTAACTGTATATTGAGTAAGCTATTCCAATTAAGAGTTTTTTTGGATAAGCAATACCGATGTAGTAATCATGAAAACAGAAGATGTGATTAAACTTTTATCGTTATGACTATATGAGCACATGCATACATGCAGAGTACTATGAAACTGAATATTCAAAGTTAATGAGTATATTTGCAAGATATTTGCAGTTGAACTAATTTTAAGAAAATCCCATGAATTACAGTTTACCAATGAACTAGCTGCAAGTCGACGTCTACTTTTTTTGAAGGGAAAACAACCCACAAGAGAAAATGGAAATCTCCAGCATTCTCAACCATTTAAGGACATACGCACCAGATTTGCAGAAAAAACAGTTTTCGTATCACTTTCATGCCATAGTCTACTACGATTCCATGGCTTGAGCTGCTCAGTATCACGTGCCACTTGCCGACCCATTTGTACTATCCAGTCATGCATCTCAATAGTTCCTTCTGAGACATATAATAGTGATCTTTCAGTAAGGATGTTTATTCCCATTTCTGATATGAAACCCAGCTTTTTCAGTTTTTTCATCACATAATTTTTCTGTTTTCCCCTAAAGAAGCATGCAATGTGAAGAAACATATCTTTGTATATGCCACAAGCATCTAGACTTAAGCTGAGTAGCTTATCAATTTTCCCATCTCCAAAACTGTTGAGTCTATGTAATGCACTGTGCTCTTCTGTCCCTTGTTTGTAAAGAAAAGAACCCAACATTTCCAACGCTACGGGAAAGCCTTTCGCATAATCTACTATGCAGCATGAGAGCTCTTGAAACTCTTTAACAGGAGTTCCTTGTTGAAAGGCTTGCCAACTTACAAGTTCTAAAACCTCAGGATTAGTCAGTTCTGGGACACGATATAACTCATCATGCTTGCAAAGTAAATCACTGTTTCTAGTGGTTGTAATGATTCTACTCCCATCCCCAAACCAACCATGCTCTCCAGCCAAATATTCCAATTGGTGGCTGTTATACACATCATCAAGAACAATTAAAACCTTCTTGAACCGAAGTATTTGGCTAATATCGACTTCTTTATTTAAACTGGCTACATTCACAGGATGTTGCTTCAAGATTTTTATAAGAAGCTTCCATTGCAAAAGTGCTGGGCCTCCTGGTCCAAGCTTTTCTAAAGATCTCCCAACATTAAGAAAGCAAGACCCTTCAAATTGGCAAGAGATCTCATCAAAAATTTCTCTTGCAACTGTTGTCTTCCCCACACCACCCCTTCCCCATATCCCGATAAAAAAAACACCGCCAAATTCAACTTTCAACAACGATTTTACTTCCTCTACACGGGATTTGATTCCCACAGGATATTTTGCAATTCTTGGAACCTGACATATCTTGTTCATAATTTCCGCAATACATTTTCCATCCTCCCTGTGTTAAATAGAATATATCAGAAGAATAAATATTTGAAACATAACAAATGATGAGGAAGCGAAAAGGAATAGTCGAGTTCCAGCAAAAGCAACATTAACTTCTCTAACATTTGCAAAACAACACCTCAAGCTGACAACAGATATTGTCAAATATACTTTTTGGAATAGTTGTCTTCTCTGTGGCACCCATTCGTCACATCCTCGCCTAAGAAGTATTTCAATCCCATTAAAGAACCTTACTTGACCCGCATAAGATGCATTCTAGAGTATTTGTTGTTTAGCTGCAGCTTCAAATCTTGCAAGCCAAGCTTGTATAATACTTATGTAGCTTGAGCTCCACCTAAAATAATTCTTTCAAAGCTGGAGCTAGAATTCATTTGTCTGCTTATTTGTAGATGATGAGAAGTTTGCTTCTCATTTTTACTCTAGACTTACCAATTTGGGTTAAAAAGGCAAGTGATTTAAGTCAACCAAGACGAAATACTAGCTCAATGATCTGAGACCAATCAATTCAATATTTGCTGGAAATATCAACTACTTGCATTACAAAATTCAACCACCTAGAAGGTCAAATACCCAAGATCCACAAGTAGTTCCCTCATTTAACATACAACAACCATTAAGATCTTATTTCTCAAACGAGGAAAAGAAAGAAGGGACATATGGAGATGCAACTTATCCAGGGAAATTAACTGGCAATGATGTAAGCGACATTATGAGAACAGCTTAGCCTTTAAATATGGAACAAAAAAAATATTAGTTATACTTGGTGCTTAAGAAATTAGGGAGAAGAGATTGAAAAGTTGCTGGAGATCTTGATCAAAAATTTACAGTACTTGCGTATGTTACAACTTCCATAAATTCACAACTCTGGGCATAATTACAACAGACAATCAAATCAACCTTAGTTTTCTCCTTCTCATATCAGTTCACCTAGTCATGGCCTAATCATATCTACAATGATTCAAAACTCTCCCAGAAGCTGGATGATACATGTCATAAGCCCCATCTTTGGCGCAAATTTATTCAATCAGGGGACCTCTGAGGTTTAAAAGAACATCTGCTAAATCAGTTATTTGAGATTCCGAAGCTAGTGATAATGCATCTGATTCAATCTTCAACCTTGTAAACATATGACACCAAAGTCTAACTCAACTCCAAAAGCTACCTCATGAGGGGAGGATTTCTGAGACTCTGAGTCCATATAACCAAACAACCCTTCCATTCCCAACCAAAGTGGGATTCTAGTCCACTCTAACACCCCCTTCATGCCCAAACTCAACTGTAGCATGGACCGGGGACCGATACAAGGATAGACTTGGCTCTTATACCATGTAATGATGTGTCACTTGAGCCTAACTCAACCCCAAAAGCTAGCTCAAGGAGGAAGGATTGCCCAAGCCCATTTAAGCAACCCACTTGTCTATTCCCCAATCAATGTGGGTATTCTAACCCAGTCTAACATAACTAATAAATGATAATTAACCTCTATAAACTTTGTTCTTTCATGAGATACTGGATTTGAGGCAATTGGAAGAGTTTGATAGTTACATATAAACTATTTATGTTTAACTTCAATGCATTTCAACTCTTGGAGACGTCGTTTCACCAAAATGACACTCAAACTGAAAAGGCCATGGCTCGGTATTATGTTTCTGCATTAGATCAATATCTTAAGCAGTATTTTATCAATCACTTTCAGACTAAAGACCCAGGCAAACTAAAGTACTTCCTAGGCATTGGGATGGCACAATCCAGCAGCAGAATTTTCAGTTCACAGAGTATGTAACATGTTGGAAGAAACCGGCATGTTGAAATGCCAATCTGTTGGTACTTCTACAAACCTGAATGTCAATATTCTTCCTATAAGTAGGTCGTTATTGGAGGCCGGATGACAAGCAGAATTATCTTTGTCACAATCCACTTTAGGAACGTGACCGGCGCTAAAGGGGGAGAAATCCAAAGAAAGCCTTACCAGAATTCTACAAAAAATCGGGCAAAGTTTCCTTTGTTTTTGGGCCTTTCCTAAATTTTCCCTGTCTCAGAAATCCACAACACAATTAATAACGACTATAAATTAAGACATGATATCCATCAATGATCTAATTGTCACACAATAATACCAATTCATCTCCAAATACGAAAAAAAGGTTCAAAACTAGTCACTTAACTACAATCTGAAGAAATAATCATGACTCGGATGAAAGGAATGACAAATGGAGCGACTCTTATAGTTTTTAAAGAACTAAATAAACCATAGCAATTCAATAAGTCTCTTGCCATGTGAAGCAATGCAAGGCACACCAGATACTATCAATCCACACTCTCTAATTAATGAAATCTTCTCCAATGTCACCTGAATTCTCTGTAAAAACATTTAGTGAGGAGTGAGACGCTACCTTAGTGAGTAATAATACTTAACCACAATCATTTTAATGAGGGACAAGTCAGAAAACATGCTAGTGTGATAATCAAAATGATGAAATCAATGCCCTTTCAGAAACGGTACAATATTATATCTTATTTGCCTCATGTAAGCAAAATCAATGTAAACACTCAATAGTAAACTCAGAAAACATTTTCATATCAAATCTTATAGCTAGGAGGTTTCCAAGGATGAATCATGTAATCAGTGTGGCGTTCTCTTTAAGAAGTAACCAATAACGGTGAACTCCTCATAAAGGAGTTAAATATTCATATTGGTAGATCCCTACTCGAGGGATATCGGTAGCGGTATGCTAGTTCTACCTTCCCACTAGCAAGGGCTTTATCGGTAATCTGTAACTACAAGGTGCACTAGGTCTATCGAACCCGCCGTTAGCTACGAGATTCATCAAGGTCTACTCCCATTTATAGTTTTCTTCGTAATTAGTAGAAACATTTCAAAACGGTATAAGACATTCAAGTTCTTATCAAATCATGGTATATAAAACTTTACTCAAAACATGTGTCAAAATACTATTTCTTTAGTAAATGGTAAACTCTTTCGATAACGGTAATCATATCTCAAGTATCAATAGATATATCTTATAAAAACGAGTGCATCTCAAATAACTATTTCGATACCACATCAAGTAAAAGACTTGTCCCATATACAAGTTCAAAACATTTCGGTAAATCATTCACTTTATAAACCATGTATAAATCATGAAAGTTATAAAACACAAATTATGGTAAGATTATAACTCACATTACTCGTGTTGAAGTACCCAATTTGTCACTTGGTCAATCTGTATGACTTCCTTCAATCAATCTATAATCACATCATATCGGTCTCGTATTACTTCTTTCGTTTAGGCTAATTCCTACTAAATTCAGAATACCCAATCTTCGAGGTTTCATGATAGACTCTCAATCTGTCAATTTATGTCAAATTGGTGCTTCACATCCCGCAAAACAGTCTCATTGTTGATTACTTCACCCTATAATAAACAGAACTAACGTCACTGTCCAGCAATTCTTCTTCGGTTTATGCCGAACCACAAAAGTTTGGTCCAAACATCTAACATACTCACTCAAACCATAAGATCATAAGAGTTTAACGGATTCCTTTTTCCTTCTAACCCATGTTTTTCAAACTCTCAGTTCGCAAATTCATAGTCCGGGAATATACAAATTCAATCTTTAAACTAAGTTAAGAAACTTACCTTGAAATCCATACTTGCAATAGCAAGAGTTCCACTTCTTCTCCATTTAGTTATTTTTCTCTGTTTTAATCGTCTTCATGCTCCTTCATAGGAAGAGACACAAAGAACGTACTCTTTCTTCCTTTTTTTTTTTTCCAAGAATTGCTGACAGAACTCTTAACTCAAATGATTTCTTTAGCTTATTTAATTTTTTCCTTATTACGTTTCTGATGGACTAAGGCCCATTTGATTTATTTATTTTTTTGGCTAATGACTAATATATCCTTGTTTAAAATATGGGATATTACAATCTTACAATCACCAAACCAAACATCTCATTTGTCATTAGTTTGGTTAGATTTTAGTGGAATTGCAACCATAGAATCATGAGATTTAAGAAGGGTAATTGAGGAAATTTGATCTAACTTCCTAAACGAGTAATTTGATGAAACTGGGGCATCGTTCAGCCCAAAAGACATAACCAAGAACTCAGAATGCTAATAACGGGTCCTGAAAATTGTCTTAGTGACATCCCCAGAATCCAGCTTATGAACTGTGTGGGAAAGCTTAAAGCCTTGAGAACCTGTTGTAGGAAGGGGCATTCAATGGAGTCGTAAGCTTTTTTTCATGTCAATCTTCAGCATCCACCAATTTCTCAGAAGACAGTCACTGAAATGCAGTGATTCGCATTCTAAGGTATCAAAGATACACGCGGACAAGTTAAATTTATGAGGATGTAGGCCAGGCAATGATTATGACAACGTAATAATTGAGAAATGAGAACCTTTAACCTAACCTGGTTAATTGAAACAAAATCAACATCTAAAAAGGAAGGGGCAGTAAGAGTGAAAGTTTTGAGCATCCACAGCAAAAACAGGCCACTCAAGAGGCTACAGAGATTTGTAAATTAGACAATACCCTTTGGAAACTAGTGATAATGGAAAATTTTGAAACAGCTAAGCCTTCGCATGGGGTAAACATCTGGAAGGACATCAGGCAGTTAAGAGAGACATCTGCTGAAAATATTGGACCAGTAGTAAAAGGAAGGAAGAAAGATTCATTTTGGTTTGATGTAAGGATGGGCCATACTTCGTAGAAGACCAACTTCCTGAGCTATAAAGTTTTGTAGTTAGACTGCAGCAGTTATTACAGATTATATATCCATACAAGCATGGAATACTAAATTTATGACTGGGAGGTGGAAAGTATGTGCAACTATTGCAAAGATTAAATATCAGTGAGGTGCCTCTCAAGGAAGACCGAACTGCATTATATGAAGCAATGGACCGGTTTCAGTCAGCTCAGATAAACTAGTAGATAATAACTTTATAAAGTATCAATAGCCGAGAGAAATTATTCTGTCACAGTTTTCAACTTACAGGAGACCTAGTGATTAAAAGAGACGGTATTTAAATGACATACAAATTGTACAGGCATCAGATGACCTAATCCCTATATCTATGTTGGGAAAACTTAAGTCAAAATTGTAGCAGCTTCACAGTTCTCTATGTTGAAATCCATCATCTACAAGGTTTTTTTTACCTAAAGGTATCCTTTATTTTACGGATAAAAAAAGAGAGGGTGTCAAGATGAACATGTCTCGCAAAATTGAATCAAACTCAACTGTTCTATTGAGCTATACTCATCAATGGGAAAACTGAGCTCCAGCAAAATAATCTCTTGATCCTGCCATGTCATCTGCTATACGGAGAGCGTCCTTCCACCTCTGCACCTTCTCCAAATCAAAACCCTTGATATCTGCCTCAAAAGTCCCTAATGGACTTAAGCCATCTGATGGCTTAACTTTATAGAAGACAAAGAAGAATTCCTGTTCCTTGTTGTCAACGCACTCCATGATCTTAGTGAGTTCTTCCAAGTACCGTGGGGAGGAAGTACAGTCCTTGGAAAAGTTGGTAACGGCAATTCTTGATTCCTCGATGGCTTCTAAGATTTCTATTGAAATTTGTTCTCCCCAGTCAGAGTTGACATCGGGTTTGAATGCGTTGATTCCTATGTCTTTCAGACGTTTGTGAAGATCAGCAACAAAGCTTTTGTCCAAATCTTGCCGTCTAAATTTAAAGAATACATCAAATTTCCATTTTTGGGCAGATTGAATTTGGGAAGCCATAGGGGAATTTTAGAGTTCTGCAAATCTGCGAATTTATGAGAATGAAAATGACAACAATCATATATCCCATTGACTCACACTCTCAAAGCGAACGCAGAAGAGCTGAAATAGCTTATTGGTCAAATTTGAGAAAATGACCAAAGATGGATTTATTTCGATGATTAATATGTAACACACGTATTTATTATGAATTAATTGAAATAGTTTTTAATTTATAATAAAAGAAGTTCATTTTGATTTTTTATTCTAAATTTAGTAAATTTATTTAAAAAAATATTAAATTTAACTATGAATCCTATCGGCCTAACAAAATTTATCTTTTGTTTTCTTCTTTGTTATCTCCAAAGAAATAACTTCGTCAAATCCAACACTATTCTCTTTAGAAAGAAAAAATAACAAATTTTTATTGAAGAAATGATGTTAAATTTGTATGGCAATGCTCATACAAATTTATTAAGTTATTTTGGCAAAAGAGAATATACATAAAAATCCCCTAAACTTAGCAGCATAATTTACTTTAGCACTTAAACGATACGGACGTTTATTTACCTCCTAATTCTAAGTCGTGTGAATTTAATACCTCCTTAACAAATGACGTGACAAAAAAAGAAAAGCAAAACAATTGAAGGCGCGCAAATTTTTTTTAAAAAAATAATGGTCCCACTATATATATATATATATATATATATATATATATATATATAATAATTAAAAAAAAAAAAAAGAACCCCACCTACCCCATTCTTCTTCTTCATTCAAACCTCTCCACCCCTTTCTCAAAACCCCACCGCCCTGCTTGTCTCTTCTTCCTCAAACTCCTCACCGCATCCTACCCTAACTCCAACCCATCCCCTTTCTCCTTCATCAAACTCTACATCCTATACATTTTTTCGTTAAACAAAAATAGAAAATCGCATTCAAGACCCACATAATTTTCTTTATTCTTTACTTTTGAAGTTTGATTTTCTTAAAAAATAATTATTCATGTAAATTTAAACGTTACGTATTCTATACTTGAATATGCATTAAGAAGTGAAACAAGAAAAGTAATAGCAAATCTACAAAATTAGCACATCGATTTTGCATAAATTTAAAATCGTCATTGTTGATATAAGTTGATAGTTTCACCTAGTTGGAAAAAAAAAGGTAAGGTGATTGATACCAGTATTGATGAAAGTAATAGTGAATAATTACAAAGCAATGAAAAATAAAATGAATATCAATGTGAAATTTTGAATGTTAAGAAATTGACCCAGATGAAATAATGAAGAGGGTAGATGAAGAGTGAAAATAAAATTTTTAAAAATGTGGCGAAGTAAAAATAAAGAAAAAATATGTTTTTTTCAATTATTTGACATGTCACCCATATGGCACCGAGGTGACACTTAGGTGGTGCGCATGCACTTCACCCATGAGTATGAAATTGATATTGGTGGCGCGCGTGCACTTCACCTATGAATATGAAATTGATATTGTATGTGTAAGGTGCTATTAAATTTACTTGTAATAAGATTTGAGGGTAAATAATTACCTGTAAAATTAAAGTGTTAAAGTAAGTTATACTGGCAAATTGATGGGGGTTTTAATGTATTTTCTCTTGGCAAAACATAGTTCTTGTTCCTTGTATAGAATGGGAAGAAGACGTGTGACTTTAAAAAAAAATCATCGCTCAGTTTTTCACTCCTCCAAATCCGGTCTAACTAAAAAAAACAATCATTTTTTTATTCAATCTTCATCTCATGGTTTTGGTGACGATCTTTGTCGAATAAGCATTATGAATCAAAATTATCAAGATAATGACTGGATAAAAGAGAGATTTTTTTTTTTCATTTGGGTCGTGTTTGGAATTGCAAATAAATGAGAGGTAATTTTTTTTGTAAAGCGATGTGGTATTTTTTTTAATTAAAAAAATCAGTTTTAGAATTACAATTTTAAGCACTATAAAGAAGAATGACTTTTTAATATAAGAGAATAGTTGGAAAAATATATTATTTTCTGTATTTAAATCCTAAGGTAACACTCATTTTGGGTCACATTTTTTTTGCTAAAAGTAATACTTATTTTGGAACAGATAGAGTAATTTAGTAGATAAGTGTCTATTGACGAAAAATATATATATTCACTATTTATTCAAAAATGGTATATAATATATATGCACAACTATTTAAACGAAAAATATATTTACTTTAAATCACAAAATTAATAGGCATATTTATTCATTTTCCAAAGTATATTTGAATCTCATTGTACATAATACAAGATCTTATGGCAATCAAGGGAACAAATAATTTTTTCTTCCTTAGATGGTCTTTTTAAGAAGGGAAAAAGGACAAATATGCCCCGAATTATCATAAATGGTGCGTCTATACCCTTCGTTATACTTTCGGGTTGTGTATACCCTTACCGTCAATATTATGGAACGTATATACCTTTAAAATAAATGGAGGGACACGTGTTATGATCTTAATGGTCTATCCAAATTTAAATATACCATTAAGATCATGACACGTGTCCCTCCGTTTATTTTAAAGGTATATACGTTCCAAAATATTGACGGTAAGGGTATACACAACCCGAAAGTATAACGAAGGGTATAGACGCTTCATTTATGATAATTTGGGGGTATATTTGTCCTTTTTCCCTTTTAAGAATAACCATATATCAAATGCTTTATATTTTATAATAGATGAATTACATACGTGAATATCTTTTATTTAATAATTACCACTTTTAGATATATTTTATTACCATCTTTGTCAACTTTTAGCAATACTTAAACAATTGTGTTCCTTTTATAGATAATTATAAAGAATTTCAACTTAGAAAAAAGTATTGTATTTAATCAAGAACATCGCTCATACTTTCTTTTGCTTTTATTTCTGTTTTATTTTAGGGTTTTGCCGTTCTTTCTTCTTCAATTTTCAGCATAGAATTCTAATGGAAGAAGGTAACGGATATCGCCTAGAAGAAGTCCGCAGATACTTAGTGATGTTGATACTTCGAATCAAAAAGTTTATAGAAGGAGTCAGATGAGGGATCAAATTTCAGCTACTGCTACCAACGAAGTTAATGACAGTCCCAATTTTAATTTGGGAATTTCACAAGTATCGGGTGAGCAGAACAAGGATGAAAAAATACATGTCCATTGTAAAGGTAAAAAACGAGTTAAAGAGATGAACAATGTGAAAAAATAAAATAAAAAGATGCGTTGATTTTGCATCTACGTCGAAGAAAATCATGGACAGCGATAACGATGTTGAGTATTTACCTCCTTAATTTCAATCAAAAAATTGAAAAATAAAGTTGTGTCAGAGAAGAAGAAGCCAGTGAAGATGCAAAAACACTGAATCGATTATCCAAAAATGCCATACTATCGAAGAGTAGAGATCTGGTATGTGATAGTATTTTGAATCTAATTCTATGTGTTTTCTTAGTTACTTGTTGTTTAGGAATGATTATATACTGATTATTGTCTTGCTTTGATACGTAATATGTGCAATTCATCTTTAGTGTGTAGTAATACATTTTTAATTCAAGTTTAATACATATGCAGAATTGTAAATTCAAGTTATTCATTGCCTTATGAATAAGGAGTTAAAACACATACTAGATGATGTGTTTGCTATTGAAACACATGACAAAAAGTTGTTTTTTGGTCTTAAAGTTTGGATTAGTTATTGGCTTAACTTGTGTTAGTGATGGCACTCATGGCAATGTTCTCGATTTTAAGTGTAGTTTGTTGAGTAGTTATTTTTCGGAACAAATCATTGTTCAAAAGAGTCATCTGCGTAAGTTGTTTCTAGCTAAAGTTTTCATAGATGATGACTCCACTGTTTTGACTGTTCTCTTCTTCATTAATGATTTTTTTTTTCATATGAGAACAATGAACACCAAATTAGCAATAGAAAATTTTACCTTGTGGAATGTAGACAATTCAATTCATATCTGTGGGGTTTAGATGTCTACAAAGAGTTGAGTGATTCTGTGAGATGCACTTAAGACAACCCATAAATACTATAGATTGGGTGGCTTGCCTCTTGCTCCTGAAACTTGGATATTTGAGTGTAGTTCAAAAGTCTATGAACAGATAGCTATTCAGGTTTCTGAATCAATTCCGAGAATCTTGAATTGAAAGACAATTGGCGATAGTCCATGACAAAAATATATTGAGAATTGTCTCTTCATGCCTACAAAAAATAAGGCATTTGTACAAAGTTGATGCATTTTATGACATTGTTTAGTTCAACTCAAGTTAATATATCTATTTTTATTCTTTATTTGATTTTTCAGTTTGAGAACATAGTGGCTAGTGAAGATGAAGTTTCTAAATTCAGGCTTCCTGAACCTCGTAATTACAATGCTGAAATTTTAAAATTGGAGCCGAAAGGATCTAGTCATGGTCTAGACATGTTGACTTATGAGGTTATATAACTGAGAAAAGCACTTGTAAAGGTATACACAAACTTGATTTTAGGCTCTTTTTTTTTTTTTTCAAAATTGTTATATTGTATAGTAATATTTATGTTATGTTTGATTATCTACTAGGCGAATGAAAACCAAAAAGCACTTGAAGAGAAGATAGATTTAGAATTTAATCAAATCATAGCAAATAACTATTGAATTGTTATTTGCTATGATATGATTAAATTCTAAATCTATCATCTCTTGGAGTGCTTTGTGGTTTTCATTCGCCTAGTAGATAATCAAACATAACACAAAATATTAAAATATAACAATTTTGAAAAAAAAAAAAACATAAAGTCAAGTTTGTATATATCTTTACAAGTACTTTTCTCAATTCTATAACCTCATTAGTCAAAATGTCTAGATCATGACTTGATCCTTTAGGCTCCAATTTTAAAATTTCATCATTGTAATCACGAGATTAAGGAAGCTGGAATTTAGAAACTTCATCTTCACCAGTCACTGTGTTCTCAAACTGAAAAATCAAATAAAGAAAATAAAAATAGATATATTAACTTGAGTTGAACTAAACAATATCATAAAATGCATTAACTTTGTGCAAATACCTTTTTTTTTTTTATGCAAGAGGAGACATTTATCAATATATTTTTGTCATGAACTATCAACAATTATCTTCCAATTCAAGATTCTTGGAATTGAATCAAGACGAATAGCTATATATATATATATATATATATCTTCATCGACTTTTGAACTATACTCAAATATCCAAGTTTGAAAAGCAAGAGGCAAGCCACCCAATCTATAATATTTATGGGTTAAATTAAGCGCATGTCTCACATAATCTCACAACTCCTTGTTGACATCTAAACCCCATATTAGAATTGAATTGTCCACTTTCCACTAGGTAAAAATCTCTATTGCTAATTTGGTGTTCATTGTTCTCATATGAAAATAAGAATTCATTAATGAAGAAAAGAACAACCAATGAAACAGTGGAGTCATCATCTATGAAATTTTTAGCTAGTAACAACACACATATATGACTCTTTTAAACAGTGATTTGTTCCGCAAAGTAACGGCTCAACAAACTACACTTCGAATCGGGAAGATTGACAAGAGTGTCATCACTAACACAATTTAAGCCAATAACTAATCCAAATTCTCTAAGACCAAAAACAATTTTTTTTCGTTTATTTCAATAGTAAATACATCAACTGGAGTGTGTTTTAACTTTCTATTCATAAGGCAATGAGTCGTGTCTTGTCCTTGAGTCCTCTCCATGCCTCTCATGTCCTTCTTTCCTTCACTTGGGACTCACTAGCACACTCCTTGTTGCTTTAACTTGGAGTTGTGTGTTCACTTTTGAAAGGTCAAGAAAGTGACCAAAACAAGTTTTCCTGAACAAGTCAAGTTATTTTTCAGATAGAGAGGTTTTGATTTGATCGATGACACTATGATTAGTGTAAGATGACCACCTACTCACAATATACATAACATTCGAATGTTTCTAGAATTTACGATCTTGCATATGTATTAAACTTGAATTAAAAATATATTACTACATACTAAAGTTGAATTAAAGATGAATTACACATACTACATATCAAAGCAAGACAGTAATCAGTATACAATCATTCTTAAACAAGAACTAACTAAGAAAAACACATAAAAATAGATACAAAATACTATCACATACCAAATCTCTACTCTCCGGTAGAATGACATTTTTGGACAATTGATTCCGTATTTTTGCGTTCTTCACTGGCTTCTTCTTCTCTGGCACAACTTTATTTTTCAATTTTTTGACTCAAATCGTTATCGCTATCCACAATTTTCTTCGACGTAGATGTAAAATCAATGCATCTTTTTTTTTTTTTTCACACCGTTCACCTCTTTAACTCGTTTTTTACCTTTACAATGAACATGCATTCTCTCCTTCTTCAGCTCACCCGATTCTTGTAAAATTCCCAAATTAAATTTGGGACTGTCGTTAAATTTGTCGGTAGCAGTAGAAGCTGAAATTTGACCCCTCATCTGACTCCTTATATAAACTTTTTGATTCGAAGTATCAACATCAGTAAGTATCCGCGGACTTCTTCTAGGTGATTTTCGTTTACCTTCTTCCGTTAGAATGATGTGCTGAAAATTGAAGAAGAAAGAACGGCGTAACCCTAAAATAAATCAGAGAGATGAGCAGAAAGAAAAGTGAAAGAGGGAACAAGCGATGATCCCTGTTAGTTCCCGATTAGATACAACACTTTTTGCTAAGTCCAAAATTCTTTAATTACATATAAAAGGAACAAAATTGTTTAAGAATTGTCTAAGTATTGCTAAAAGTTGACAAAAATGGTAATACAATAAAAGTATGTTTAAAAGTGTTAATTATTAAATAAAAGAGATTCACTTATCTAATTTTTCCAAAAAGTAAGAACTTTATGCTGGGGACATTGGGCATGACTTGATGCCAACCATTTTTTATCTAATTTTAAGTTGAAGTCATCTGATTGATTTTTCTATTTTTCTAATCGAGCTTATAGTTTTAAACTTGTTAATCTAACCATGTTCAAATAATGAAACTCTAGTAACAAACAAGAGGCATTTCGAGTTACCTTAAACTATTTCTTGGTAATCCCCTTAATATCCCAGCATAATTTTTTCAGCTTAGGTGTACTCTATACAATCTCTCTGAGTCTGCGCTTCAAAGATATTCACTTATCCTGATAGATCAAATGAACTCCCCACTGTCTCACAATGCATCCATGGATAGATGCCTCAAATAGGCTATACTGATTAATGTCTCCAACCTGCAGTGAAGAATACAATGGTACGTAGGCGAAGCAAACACACCAGCCATATGTTCTAGATGTTGTGCCCACTTTACATTCTTTCTCTATCACTTTAAGGTCTTTCAAACGATCATTGCATATCAATTTGGCTTTGATGAAAGCATAGTCATATTTCTCAGATAGTCCTGAATCAGGACTGCAGACACCAGCCCCCATGCGAGTCACACAGCATATCGCAAAGCCCTTGAACTTATCATTATACCAATTAATGGGCAGTTTGAACGAGATCTTTTCCTCGACACTCTGATGCACAAACCATGTGGGAATTGCACGTTCAGGAAAGACAATGGAACAAGTTACCCTATGATCAGAGTTAAGAGTGGGGAGGATCACATCATCCATATTGTTTGATAGAAACAAAATGAGAATCTCATCTGAAATTGAGCTACCATTACTCTCCTCTGTATAAGATTGTTGATCAAAACTATAATTAGTGAATGATACCAAATTCAACCTTGGGTACATCCATAGCTTTGCAATACTTTCCTTTGCCAAAAAATCTTCTACATACAATTCCTCTATACTCTTAGGAAGTTCGGGCAGTTTCTTAAGTTCCTGACAGTGTGTAATATTGAGATATCGAAGGTGAGAAAGTCGGCCGGAGATATCAGGGAAATAAATAAACTTATTTCTGCTCAGGTTCAGGTCCAATAAAGAAGTTAAGTCCATAAGAGCAACAGCTTGGCTATCACATAAATTACATCCACTGAGATCTAAGCTTTTCAATTCCCTCAAAGCATGAAACACCCGGGGTAAGATCAAACTGCGAGCAGATTGATGCTTTACCTTCCGCCCTTTTCTTAATGAAAGGATCTTGAGTTTGCTTAAGTTTCCAATAGAATCTGGCAGTTGCCAAATGGCAGTGTTGCCAGCATAGAGCTCCTCCAACTCATTTAGATCACCTAGATTTTCAGGAAAAATTGAAAGTCTTGAACAGCCTTTCAGAATCAAAATTTTCAATTTTCTCATCTCAGAGACACTGGCTGGGAGTCTTACAAGGTATTCACATGATCGCAAATCAAGTAAACTGATACCACTGAGCTGTCCTATTGATGAGGGCAATTCCCAAATTGCAGTATGTGCCAGAAGGAGCTCTGATAGCGATTTCATATTCCTCTGAATTTCTGGAAATTTTTCTAATTTCTGACAACCTGAGAGGTTGAAGCTTTCAAGAGATTCCATTTGAATACTACTTGGTAAAGACTTGAGACTTTTGCAGTTTTCCAGATTCAAGAGGATGAGCTTTTTGAGATTTCCAATGGATGGATGAATTTCAACCAAACTCACACAACTTTTCAGTATTATCTTCTGGAGGTTTGGAGTCTCACAAAAATTGGGTGTTCGGAGTAAACTTCCTGAAAAACTTAAATTGAGGATTGTCAACTTGTCAAATGCCTGTTCATAAAAATAGAACAAATAAAAACATCAGCTTTAACTGTCATTTCTTTTCTTTAAATAAAATATGATTCTTTTTTGAAGGAGATGAACAATACCTTTGGTTCCTTGAAGATTTCAATAAGAGAACTAGAAGTCATAATGAGCCCAACTAGGTTTCCTGGTTCAAAATCTGCTGGTAAAGATACAAAACTGTAGTATGACCAATCAAGCCATTTCAAGTTACTGGGGAGATACTCAATAGGGTCACAAATAGGGTCATGATGTCGGGCCTCCTCCCCTTTGACAATGAGTAACCTTAGACAAGGCATGTTTCTGAAAGCTTTGCTCCACTTGCATATATGACGGTCTGAGCCAATTGGTACCATTATGCCTTTAATTGACTCTGTCCTCTGGAAAAGAAATTGAAGTAACTCTGTTAAACAAAACATACTTCCAAGTTATGTTGCTCGGACTCTTCAAAAATGTCAACGGGTGCATGTCGGATTTGCCAAATGTAGTGTATTTTTGGAGAATCCGACACGGGTGCGGCATCAAAAGTGAAGAGTCCGCGCAACTAAGCTTCCAAGCATAGAACCTATTTTCCTAAATATACAAATCTTAATCTATATCATTTTTTGTTGGAATTAGTTACTGAGGTTAGGATAATACTGGTAGTATAAGATTTATATCTGTCTTTGCATTATAAGTTCAATCAAATTAATTGAGAACTTCAAATATTCTTATTTCCACTTATGACCCGATAAGAAATCCATTCTCTAATCAATATAAGCTTCGATTTGACATATGTTTACATTAGGAGGTGTTTTCCCTATCAACCAAAAAAGCTAAAATTTGAACTTATCAAAGAATATCCTGTAAGAGGGAGAAAACTTTGTGACAAACTATTTAACAAGACAAATATTACTATAAACTAGTACCAAATTGTCATCAATAAAAGTACTTTCAAGGGCGGGGGGGACAACAAATTATTCTGAATGTAAATATATAATAAAATCACTACATGGGGAAGAGGAGGAGAAAAAGAAGATGGCATGTTCTATGCTAGCCCTCATGTGGGTATTTTGGAGGAAAAGGACCAGGAGAACTTTTGAAGAGAAAGAACATGAGTTTGTACGGTTTAGGTCTTGCCTTTATTTTTGCTTGATTTTAAAAGCACCCACAAAGTTCTTGTCGGAATAGATGATTGGGTGATTGGCAGAGAACCATTTTTTTGCAGCCCATTTTTATTTTCTCGGTGATGGATGAATTGACGTGGTAAATCCAAGGTGAGGTGTCATGGTGTATGTTATTTAGAGATGACATACTTTTGATTGACGAGACTGGCAGTGGAGTTAACGCTAAGTTGGAGGTCTGGAGACAAACCTTGAAGTCTAAAAGCGTTCAGGTTGATTAGGAGCAACACAAAATACTTAAGTGCATGTTCAGTGATGTAACACACGAGGCAGGCGTGAGAGTGAGGCTTGATACCCAAGTCATCCAAAAGAAAGGAAGTTTCAATTATCTTGAATTTATTATCCAAAGTAAGGGGGAGATTGACGATGATCTCACACATCATATTGGTGCAGGGTGATGACATGGAGGCTAGCTTCCGGAGTCCTATATGATAAGAAAGTGCCACCAAAACTTAAAGGCAATGTCTAAAGAGCGGTGGTTAGACCGAATATGTTGTATGGAGCGGAATGTTGGTTTGGTCAATAACTCTCATATTTAGAAGATAAAAGTTGTGAAAATGAGGATGTTAGAGATACATGTATAGGCATACTAGGACAGCAGAGATTAGAAATAATGATATGCGAGACAAGGTAGGAGTGGCCTCGATAAAGGACAAGATGCGGGAAGCGAGGTTGCTTTGATTCGGGCATGTGAAGAGAAGATGCATCGATGCTCCAATGCAGAAGTGGGAGAGGTTGGTTATGAATGGTTTCAGGAGAGGTAGAGGTAGGCCGAGGAAGTATTGGAGAGAGGTGATTAGACGGAACATGACACAACTTTAGTTGACCATAACCTTAGATAGGTGGTTATGAAGGACATGAATTAGGGTAGAAGGTAGGTTAGGTAATTGAGTGTTATCTCACTTATCCTTCCATACTAGCAGTCATAGTACTACTGTTGTTGTTTTTTTGTTATTCGATCTATGTTACTATTAAATGTTTCTTGTACTTCAATTATCGTATTATTATGTTGTAGATATTTTTCATTGTTAAAAATGTTTTGACATGCTTTCTTTACTATTTTGTCATGACTTCTTCACTTTTGTTTTTTTCGGGAACTACTTCGAAATTCTTTTACTTAAGTCGAGGGTCTATTGGAAACAACATCTCTACCTCCCAAAGTAGAGGGTAAGGTCCGCTTATATTACACTCTACACCCCTTAGACCCCACTGGTATGTTGTTGTAGAAGTCCATCATAAGGACAAATAAGACCTATGAATAAATAGAAGTTAACTGTAATACCTCAAAAATTAGACTTGGACTTTCAGCAGAAAAGCACAGAAATTTGGTGAACCACGGCAGGATTCATGGACCGTGAAAGGAACCACGGTCCGTCGACCTGCCCGTGGTTCACACCCACCCAGAAGTGGACCACAGGACCCTTCACGGGTCGTGGACCACCATACAAGCTGTGGGAAGGCTCGTGGAGGCTAGGCAAAGAACACCTAAGTTCATGCCCCAGACCACGGAGCTCACCACGGGCCGTGATCTTGATGACGGGTCGTGGGAGGGTCCATTGTCCTGAGCCAGCAGATCCCCATCCTAAGTGAAGAGTCACGGTGGCCTTCACGATCCGTGGTCCTTCACACGGGCCGTGGTAGGGCTCATGGAGGACTCCCCCTAGAACCAGTAGTGTTGGCTAAGAACCACGACCCGCTTGACGGACCGTCAATGGTGCCGTGGTTGGCCCTTGTCAGCTTTTAAGTCAGGGTCGTTTCGGTCTTTTCCGTTATGCATTGGGCATTTAAACTACATCGTTTAACACCTGAACTACGTTGTTTTGCTCATTTTAAGCCTAATAATTTAGTCAGAACCTACCTAAAACCTTTATTCCCAGAAATCACCAAAACTTATAGCAAAAAGAGAAGAAAGAGACTCTAGTTTTCTCAAGAACATGCAACTTCCAGCCCTGAAATCAAAGGATTTCTCCGTGAATTTTGTTGCCAGGTATGTGGGATTTCACTAGCAGGTTCCTTTCATCCACTAGGTCCCTAAAATTCAGTCAGATTCTTGATTCTCTATATCTTGTTTAGACCTAGGGTTTCTAAATCCTTGGATAATTGTTGCGATTAGCTGTTGTAGTATTCTTAATCAAAATATCATGATTTCTTGGAAACGTCGTTTAGTTCCTTGTATGAAACTCAGAACCCTAATTGTGTAGATTCTCTTAGTTCCTGAATTACACTTGCTAGGTCAGTTAAGCAGATAATCATGCTCCAGTTTCGAATGTTACATTATTAGTATATAAATGCTGCATTCTCAAATTTTGCATGTCACTATTTTGAGCTATTCAGCATTTCAGTATTTCAGTCATACGGTGCCATATACATATTCAATTGGGAGTAGACTTAGCACCGAGTTGGACTAGGGTTCAGTGTACCCTCATAGTCCAAGAACTACGTGCCCCCGTAGGATATAAGTCCCCTATGTTGAGCATCAGATTTAGTAATCACGCCAGTCATGCCTTTATACCCCTGGCAAGGTATATCAGGTCCTCTCGATGGAGCGTATACATCGGACTCCACATTTAGCTCATGTGGTTTAATGTCAGTTAATAGTAGCTCCCACAGTCAAACTCTTAGTGCATTTGACCAGGCATTCAGTATATACTTCAGTATTCAGTTTAGCATGTCATGTTCATGATTAACACTTGGTCATTGCATTCAGTTTAGCTTTTCAGTTATGTTTCAGTACTTACATTCTTGTTCAGTTTACAGTATTGCTCAGTTATATCTTGTTTCAGCTTATATATGATTGTTCAGCTTAGTATCTATATCCTGCATGCTCAGTACATTTAAAGTATTGACGCATACTCTTCTGACATCCTTTCAAGATGTGGGTTCAGGTACTCGGCATTTAGACCGTGTTTAGATTGATCCTCGATCCGTATTCAACAATTTCAGTGGTGAGTCCTCATACTTCGAGAACAATAGACATGCGTTCATTTCAGCCTTTACATTCCAGTTTCAATTTTGTTAGAGTTAGCTGGGGCATGTCCCAACAACTCAACACAGTTGTAGGCTTTTTCAGACATAGTAGTATTGTCAGCTTGACTTGTTAAGTTTGATCTTTCAGTTGTTATTAAACTCTTAGTATGATTTATACATTCAGACTAGTTGGGTATTTCCCATTTCTCAGATAACCACTATTTTAGCTTCCGCATAGTTCTTGTTTAACCTTTCGGGGTGGCCCAGTGGTTTGGGCTTGGGACTTCCATGTTGGAGGTCTCAAGTTTGAAACCCCTTGCCAGCGAAAGCAATGGGCTTGCCTTCTGGGTCGAGCTCGTCGTACCGGACTTACCTATTGCGGTTTGCCTCTCCTATGTGGTTTGTGAGCTATTGCATAAGAGAGGGGGTTTTACCCAGTGCGCAACCAAAGGGTGGCGGATGTGGGTTTCCTTTGTCATAAAAAAAATAGTTCTTGCTTATTTAGTTATCTTTAAGTATGCTTATGATATGCCAGACACAGGGTTAACTTGGGGTCACACGTGATCTTAGGTCCCGTGTTACGCCAAGGGGGTAGCCTCGGAGTGTGACATTAACACACTCATTTTCTATTCGACAATAAATGTTCAAGATGATAACAATTTAAACTACAAAATCATAATTCGAACTAGAACTCAAGTAAATGGATATTAAGTAAGATAGTCTAGTTGAAATTTTTAGATGGCACATCAGTAATCTATGAAACAAAATATGCAACTCATCTTCCTAATTGGTGGCTACATGAGATATCCTTGTGTGCAAAGTAATATGGAAGAACAAATTTGAAGCTACGAGGCCATACTTGTTGCCAAGATATTACATGATTAAAGAAACTATAGTATGAGATGCAGTTTAGATTGAGAAAAATGTACTAGTGCTAAAGTAAGTTGTAAAATTCAGATGTCTACTTCCAGTGAGGGAAAATAATGCAAAAGAGAAAATGGAAATCTCCAGCAGAGGACACGTTTACCTGATTTGCAGAAAAAACAGTTTTTATATCTTGTTCATGCCATAGTCTACTGTGATTCCATGGCTTGTCCGGGTCAACATTGCGTGCCACTTGCTGACCCATTTGTTCTATCAAATCATGCATCTCAACCATTCCTTCAGAAATATATAAGAGTGATTTTTGGATGAGGATATCTGTTCCAATCTCTGATCGGAAACCAAAACTGTTTAGTATAGTAATCACATCATCTCTCTTTCTTCCTCTAAAAAAACATGCCATATCAAGGAATATGTTCTTCTCTTCATGGCTCAATCCATCTAGACTTAAACTGAGCTGCTTAGCAATTTTTTCATATCCAGTATCTTTGAGTCTATCTAATGCACTTCTCCACTCAGTAATGCCTCGCTTGTAGAGAAAAGAACCCAGGACCTTAAGAGCTAAAGGTAAGCCTTTAGCATAATCTACTACAGATATGGAGAGTTTCAAAAACTCTTTATCAGGAGTAGGTTTCTGAAAAGCGTGCCAACTAAAAACTTCAATAGCCTCATCTTTAGCCAATTCAGGAACAGAATATAACTGGTCATGTCTACGTAGCAAATCTTGGTTTCTAGTTGTTGTAATGACTATACTGCCACCACCAAACCAGTCATGATTTCCAACTAAATATTCCAATTGGTCTTCATCATCGACATCATCAAAAACAATTAAAACTTTCCAGTGGCAAAGCCTTCGTTTTATCATGTCGGCTCCTTCATAAAAACTTGCCATATTCATTGATTTTTCTTTTAAGAGTCTTGAAAGAAGTGTCTTTTGCAAGTACATCAGCCCATGCTTCTTTGATTCTTCTCTAACATTCGCAAGAAAACAAGACCCTTGGAATTGATGAGAAACCTTGTCAAAATATTTTCTTGCAACAGTTGTCTTCCCAACGCCTCCGATCCCCCAAATTCCAATAAAACAGACATCACTTGATCGAAACTTCAGTAATGATTCTACTTCACCCATACGAGATTCGATTCCCACTAGATATTTTTCAGTTGCTGAAACGGTGTGGTGCATATTTCGGAAGTTATCATTTATAATCTTGTCAATACAATCTGCTTCATTCCTGCATTCAGTAAAAATAAAATAATAAAAATGGAACATTTGAAACACAAGAAATGTTAAAGTAGCAAAAAGCATTCCATATTCCATCCATTGCTTCTCCAGGACTTGTCTAATATGTGAGAGGGAACAAGGTCTTCAAATTCACAAAAATCTCGTTTGAAGTTTCTCTTTCAATAGTTGCCTTCTCTATGCAATCCATTTCCATTATCACTTCCACTTCCATTTACATTGTCAGCAAAAATCACGCTTCTCTCAAACAAGATTCAAATGCAACTACATTTTTGTCAATGTCAGATACTATGGTACTCAATTATTGTAATAAGTTCTCATTTTCTTTATAAGTAAGAAGGATTGAGTTCAGATAAATGCTCATGAATTGAAAAAAAATCCTTTTTATTACGTACAATCAACATATTCTTCTGCAAGCTATAAATTGCGCCTACTATTGTACCAGTACAAACCAGGATAGCCTGATCTAGTAATTGATAATATGACACCTTTTTTTTTTTGGACAAAGAAGCTCAAGGTGAAGTTCAATAAAAAGGAAATATAATAATTAAAAATATCAAAACCCAATTTTCCTCTCTCCCCAAGCCGCTGCTTCTTCTTTTCCACAATTTCACCTCTTAATAATAGTACATAAAGCTCAATACAAAATGCACAAAATAACTTTGTTGGTTTCTCAGCAAGTCCGGTAGCAAAAGCAATCAAACAAACCACATTGAATGATGTTATTTTAGCAATTAAGGGTAAATTAGGAAATTTAATCTTTAGCATTTAGACATGGACAATAAATACACCTTACGTGCTCAAAAGCAATTGAATTGCACGCGTGTTGCCAGGTCATATCAAGGGGTTCAAAAGACACACTTGTGCCAACAAAAGGTGTCTATGGTCACTAAAATAATTAAAGTGTCTACATGACCATCGCTGACAAGTTTAAGGGGTTATCTATGTAAGACGAAAGAGTATATTATTGACCATGCAATATTAATTACTCCTGTTAATGAGTTTTTGTATTGCAATCTATGTTTTACTACTCTATTAGCAGCTCACAACTTAGGGACCCAGAGAAGAAAGCATCAAGTTTCACTGGAAGTAATTTCACTTGATTACTCTCACAGTCGTACATGGATGTTGACTGATTTAAACAGAGTACACATTTCATGAGCCTAAATGACATGCAAAACACAAAATTGAAGTTTGCCACTCAAAACTAAAATAAAGAAGCATACTGTAACCAAAATAATGTCATGTTCACATGATTCTGCATCTCTCTTGAATTCCATCCCTACCCCCTCCATCCACCCCCAGCGAAAAAATCTGTTAACAAGTTCATCAAAAGTGCATTTTAGCCCAAAAGTTTTAAATGCACATCCAATTGAATGGTATTTTCAGAAGGTAATTCGACATTTTAAAGTAGAAGATAGAGGGGTCTTGAAATACTCTCAATTAGAGTTGGAGTTTTTGGTTACTTATCAGTAATTATATAATAAACTGATCCCTAGTGTTTTCATGATGTTCTCTTTTGATAAAGTAGTAATTTTATTGAATTTTTGGGCAAAGGCATCCGTAACAAGAATTATACTAAAAGGTAGAAAACCTACAAAAGTTTACATGCTAGTCTTGAAAGCATGTTTATTTCAAAGACTACAGAAATCATTGAATTTTGCATAGCATTTCCCAAAAAAATGAAAAGATGTGCCAATAATTAAGTGAAAACTCAAGGGATCATTTACTACTCACCCATTAGCAGTTTTACGAACATTCAGTCCTGCTATTCCAGCAGCTCTATGTAGAGCGTCCTTCCACCTCTGCACCTTCTCCAAATTATCCTTGTGATTTGTCTCATCTTTTTTCCTGAGAGCCAGATCTGCCTCATGTTTGGTTGCAAACTTCTCAAAATTAGCCTTGAAATCTTCCCTGTGTTTTCCCAACGCTTTAGCAAAGCTGCTGCTCTCAGCTTCACAGAGAGCTTAAAATGTTAATTTCAGTTACGTATGTATTAGCTATAGAAGAGAAAATATTAAAATAATGATTAGAAAAGTTATCTTGAAAGAGAACTTAAGTTTGATAAGTTAAATAAGTCAGAACAATAAATAATATTATTAGTGGAGTGTTACTTTCAACGAATATTTCTGATGACTTACTTTTCATGCGTATATCTGATGGCTCGACGTTATAGAAGACAGGATATGCTTTCTGTTCCTTCTTGTCAACACACTCCATGATCATAGTGAGTTCCTCCAAGCACCAGGTGGATGAAGCATAGTCCTGGGAGAAGATAATAATGGCAGTTCTTGATTCCTCAATGGCTTTCAAGAGTTCTGTTGAAATGAACTTTCCTCTTTCAAGTTTCACATCATCATTGAATACGTTGATTCCTATGTCTTGGAGACGTTTATAAAGATGGGCAACAAAGTTATTGCGGGTGTCATCTCCTCTAAAACTCAAAAAAGCATCATATTTCCAATTTTGATTGGCTTCATTTTGGGGAGCCACGGAAAATGTATGGGTTCTGGCAACCTGCAAATATATAAGCAAGAGTAGGTAAACACTTGGGAGTAGAGCCCAGAAGAAAAAATAAGTAATAAGATAAAGAAGAAAAGGGAATCTCAAGGAAGGTTGACTTAAAACAATTATTTATACATTAACAGAAAGACAGAAAAGGCTCGCATGTTAAATCTGCCTTCTCTGCGAATCAAAGTAGACGACAACATCATTAACTATGTTCCAATCGTTAACTAATTTTGGGGTCGGTTATATGAATCCTCAAATCTATTTCATTTAATTTGGACTAGTTTCATTTCAATACTCAATAATTTTGATAATAGACTAATTAGGAAGTTCTCTAACACAAGGAGGTCTCTATAATTTTTTAAAAACCGTAAGGTGGATCTCTACATTTTTCTACTCACATACAAATCTCTGAACAAGCTAAAAAGACTCCTAGCATATACCGTATCCTAACCAGAACTCTCAGCCATTAGAGGACCACGCACCTGATTTGCAGAAAAAACAGAGTTCATATCTTTTTCATGCCATAGTCTACTGCAATTCCATGGCTTGCCCTGCTCAGTATCACGGGCCACTTGCTGACCCATTTGTGCTATCGGATCATGCATCTCAATCATTCCTTCTGAGATATATAAAAATGATCTATTGAGTACATCGATTTCATTAACTAACTCAAAGCCAAGTTTATCCAATACTGTAATCACATCTGTTTTCTTTTTTCCTCTAAAGAAGCATGCAATATGAAGAAATATATTCTTGTATTTGGCATCCAATGCATCTAAACTTATGATAAGTAACCTATCAATTTTCTCATCTCCGAAATCTTGGAGTCTATATAATGCACTTATCTGGTCTTTTGTAATTTGTTTGTAGAGAAAAGAACCCAAGATCTCCAGAGTTAAGGGTGAGCCTTTAGCATAATCTACTACACAATACGAGAGCTCTTCAAAGTCTTTAATGGGAGCTCCTTGTTGAAAGGCGTGCCAACTAAAAAGTTCTAAAGCCTCATTGTTGGTCAGTTCTGGGACACGATAAAACACATCATGCTTGCCAAGTAAATCAAAACTTCTAGTTGTTGTAATGACCCTACTGCCATCACCAAACCAATTACGCTTTCCAGTTAAATGTTCCAATTGGTGATTGTCATCCATATCATCAAGAACAATCAGTACTTTCTTGGAACGAAGCATTTGGCTTATAATTTTGTCGCCGCTAGCAAAATTTGCTAAACCGACAGAATGTTTCTTCAGAATCTGGGAATGAAGCTTCTGTTGCTGTTTCTCCAGAATCTGGGAAAGAAGCTTCTGTTGCAAATGGTGTAGGCCTCCCGGTCCATGCTTTTCTAAGACTCTCCTAACATTTGGAAGAAAACAAGACTCTTCAAATTGACAAGAGATCTCATTAAAAAGTGCTCTGGCAACAGTTGTCTTCCCTACACCAGCCATCCCCCATATCCCTATAGAATGAACACCACCAGATTCAACTTTCAACAATGATTTTACTTCCTCTACACGAGATCTGATTCCCACAGGATATTTTGGAATGTTCATAACCTGAGAAGCCTTATCAACAATTTCCTCAATACATTCTTCAGCATTCCTGTGTCCAATAGAACATATCATATCAATAAAATATTTGAAATGTGATAATAGATGAAAGCGGAAAGCATTACCCATGTCCCAAAAAAAAGGCAACAATAAAATTTCTCTAAGTTTGCAAGAAACTACACCTCAAATTGACAACGGATCTTATCAAAGAAAAGTAGGGTACGGGTAGAGTTACTATGAAAAGATAAGATAATAGTTGAAATATGATTATTAAATGATAAATAAAGACAAAATGACAAAGAAAATACCAAGTTTATCTGAACTCCTTTTGAGAGTGGATTTACGCCCAAATAAACTCATGAACTTTCCATAAAATTAGATACTTTGTATAGAAAAACTCTTTTAATAAATGTGATATTTTTTTATTTATTATCATTTATAATAATGCATAGTAATACTATGTTAAATCTGCATTACGTATTAAAAGTGAATGACATTATATATAAACGTGACCCTTAACTTGGCTTCAACAGATAACTATGTCATCCAACTTTGAGTATGCACAAGTGGGCACTTAAACTTGTATAAAATTGAACAAGTAAACATACATGTCCTACATGGCATAATACACGTAGGACGCCATATAGGATACAAAATTGTCATGTAGGATGTCATGTAGGTTGAATGTATCTATTTGTTCAATTTTATACAATTTTAAGGGTCTACTTGTGCAAACGCAAAGTTAAAGGTCCTAATTGCCAACTGACACTAAGTTAAGGGTCATGTTTATGTATTATGCCAAAGTGAATTATGCATGTAATATAAATGTATTATAAGTGTTTTAACATATATTATATTTGTTTGGTAAGAAATTGATACAGTATATTATAAGTGTATTAAAATATATTATACATATATTATTCATTAATAAAAGTTATATTATATGTGTTATAAATTATTCTCTGTAATATGTATTAAATTGTATTATAAGTGTTTAAATGAAAAAAATATTCTTAATGTAGCAATATGTAATGTAACCCAAAAAGTTCAATGATGCTAATGTAGCAATATGTAATGTAACCCAAAAAGTTCAATGATGCCCTTGGTTAAGAGCCAGTATGGATTGACTTAAAAAACAGTTTTTAAGTAAAAAAATAAAAAGTAAGGGAGACCTACTTTTGGTTTTTGACTTATATAAGTCATTTTTTAACTTGTCAAACAAATTCCAACTTATTTTAAGTCATTTTTGACTTATTTTAAATTATTTTTTTATATTTGCTAAACACTTTCAAAAGTAAAATACATCAAATTCAAACACCCTCTAAATCATGAGTTGTTTATCCAAAGAATTTACGGGTGTTTGAATTGTGTTTTTTTAAAAGTAACTTAGAAGTCAAAAGTCAAAAAATCATAAATAGGGAACCCAACTTTTCTTTTTTTTTAAACTTTTTTTAGCTTTATAAACACTTTTTATGTTCTTCCAAAACAAACAAATAAAATATTTAAAAGCTAAAACTCACTAAAACAAAGTGGATCCAAACACCACTAAGACAAATTCCCAATTACTACTTTCTTTGTCTTAAGCCGCCACCACTCAGAGGCTGTCGAACCTATCGTTTATGTTTTTGTCAAGAAATATATAAAGCAGAGAAATAGAGAATATCCCAAAAAATTGAATCAGACTCGGTTAGTTCTTTTGAGTTACTACTCACCAACAGAAAACTCCGAGAGGATAAGAATAATTATAATCATATTCGTTAAATTCCGCAATGTCGACTGCTTTAGAGAGAGCGTCCTGCCATCTCCGCACCTTCACCCAATCAGAACCCTCTGCCTGGTAGCTTTTGGAATTAAACATGTGTATTACTGCAAGTGGTTCTGTGCCATAGACCGGGAAGAATTCCTGTCCGTGGTTGTCAACGCACTCCATGATCTTAGTGATTTCTTCCAAGCACAGTGTGGATTTAGCATACATCTTGGAAAAGATTGTAATGGCAATCCTTGATTCCTCGATGGCTTCTGAGATTTCTGTCGAAAATGGTGCTAGTTTTGCAGATCTGCCATCGTGTTTGAATGTCTTGATTCCTATGTCTTCCAGACGTTTGTAAAGATCGGTAACAAAGTTTTCGTTGAAGTCTTCCGGTAGAAAATTCAGAAAAACATCATATTTCCACTTTTTGACAGATCTAAGTTGGGAAGCCATGGGTAAAATTGGACTCTAGACTGGCTATCGTGAAAAAGTGAGATCTTGTGGCAATTTGGAACCAAAAACAACAATGAGTAGTTATCCATTAAAAGCACAAGAAACGATGAGTCAACTTTGCGGATCTCCATCAGCTGTAGTAGACATTGGTCCAGCAATTATAAATAATTGAAGCCACGTGTCTCTTTATTACTCCCTCTACCTTAATATATGTGGCTTCTTTTTAGGTAGTCCATAAAGAATGACAAAGTTTTAAATTAAATACTCTTTTTGTTTGAAAATGAATAACATTCTTTCCTTTTTAGTATGTTTTAAAAAGAATGACTTCTTTATTTTATTGGTAATATTTTTATTTTAATTTTTCACTTGACATGTTTAAGGCTACAAGATTAAAGACAATTTTATATATTTGGTATAACTTTAATTTAGAACCACAAGATTCAAAAATTTTCTTAAACGTCGTGTCAAGTCAAAATAGGTCATTCTTTTTTAAACAGAGAGAGTAATAATTTAACTTATCTCTGATGAAATAATTTATAGTCATACAAATTTCTATTATTCATTTTAGACCATAAATTTTAAAAAAAATTCATTTCTATTTTAAACTCTATGCCTCAAACTAGGGAAAAATGTCTGAAATATTTCGAACTTTGACCGAAATTACTGTAACAATACCGATCTTTGAAAATGACATTTTATATTACTGCACTATTTAATAGTGTATTTTAAAAGTATATATGTGTCACAACCCGATTTCTCGAGTCATGATGGCACCTACTATGATCCACCAGTAGATAAGCCGATCCGTAACCCAGAACAACAAGTAATGAGTCTGAGGGTAGAAACTAAACAAGAGTAGACAAAATTTAATATAACAATAAAACAGGCGGGCGCATACCAAAACATATATACAAATAAAGATCCCTCCCAAAACCTGAAAGTCACTAATACAGAGCTACTAACAAAAGAGTACAAGTCCCAAAAGTGGACTACAGAGACTCGACTGTCTCGAAAGGCAAAAGACAAGTTTATATATACAGATGGAGACTGAAATAGTACAAAACGACGTGTGCTCACCTTCGTCTCTGGATTAGACTACTCCAAGATGGATCAACGCTGACCACTAGTGCTCGGACCTACATCACGAAACAGATGCAGAGTGTAGCATGAGTACCAAAACAGCAGGTACTCAGTAGGCATCACAGGCCGACTGAAATTGAAAAGTAAATGCAATATGAAAAGAAGGAATAACACAGATAGAGATCAAGAATGGAAAACTAAGTAACAATAAATGCACACAAGTGTAGAAAGAACTTAAGTAAAGTAATCTATAAGCTAACTACACCTAACTGGGCCCCCATAAGCCCAAAAAGTACACTCGTGCGCAAGTTAAATTAAAAATCCGAACGGACCCCCATAAGCCTGACGAGTACATAGAAAAACTATAGCTAAATAAAATTTCATATGAGAACCCAAGAACGGATAACATTGAACCAAAACTTCAACCCCAATAGTAGAATCTGACAGTACGGAGGCCGAACCTCGAACCGGATGCTCACTAGAAGTACCTAAGTAACCAATCACAAGTATGAAGTAACTTAGGCCGGACCTCTAACCGGATGCTCTGTATAAGTAACTAAGCGATAGAGGCTGGACCTCGAACCGGATGCTCTATATAAGTAGCTGTGCGATAGAGGCCGAACCTCAAACCGGATGCTCTATATAAGTATGTAGGCGATAGAGGCCGGACCTCAAACCGGATGCTCTATATAAGTATCTGAGGTCTAGACCGGAGCTCGAATTCGAAAACCCCACAAAGGTGCTAATGTAACTGCTGAAAGAGTCCCAATCGATCCATGTGCAAAAATGTCCGTGGAACACCGTCCACACTTAGCCAATCTATGTAAGTCCTTGAAATTTAATCGAAAACCAACTTCGAATCGCGAAGCAGAACTAGTGTCGTCGACATAACTCGTGAAGCCGCAATATCGAGGAAAAATAAAGATAGCTATCGTCGAAGTAAGCGTATCGCCTAGCTAAGGTCCAAACTATCAGACTCCAGTCTGCTACACCAGTCTACAGGGATCTAAGCCGGCCGAGCGACGTCGGGGTAAAACTAAGGCCTATCAATTCTGAATCATGAATTTCTAAGGCAAGCCCTAGTCAAACCTAAACTAAGGAGTAAGGTCCAACATGTTTCAAATAAATAGTAATTAAGCATACAAATACTCCACATAGCAAGGAGGGTTAATTTGTAACACTAAACATGCTCACAATTACTCGATAATTCTCGAAAGAGGGCGAAACATGATTTTTAAGCACCTATGCACTATTCAATAACTATCAACCCAAATCCCAGCTAATCAACATGCATTCACACTCTCAAGCTCAATCTAAGAGAGGAAAACCGTAGCCTACCTGTAGGCCGACCACACGCGCTCTAAAAAGTCACTTCTCCAGAGTTTTCCCCTTTTGTACAGCCTCGAAATGCTGACACACTATCAAAAATAGAGTCACAACATTATTACGGTCGTTTAGACATTAAAATTACAAGAAACGGAGATAGACTAATTTCGGGGTCAAAATGGGAAAAGTGGGACCCGCGCCGGAAATTTCAAAATTAATCCCAAAAATAGGTCCCAATCAGTTTCCCAAGCTCAAGTCCCAAAATGGGCCACAATTTGGGGCTCGGGAACATCACAATATCAACAATCAACCAAAATCTGAATTTTTTTCAAGAACTAAGAAAGGGGACAGCAGCTGAATCAGTACATTTACCAGAAACGAGAGGTCTACAGCAAAATTCAACTATACCACAACGTTCTCCTCGAAAAGCCACTCAAGATAGCTTCAAGAATCACTAAAATAGGACCTAAAATGACCAAGAAATCAGATTCTAAAATTTCCCAAGAATTGAGCCCGAAAATGCCTATGACAGCAATTAAAACACAACTTTTTACCTCCAACGAAGTTTTGAATACGAAATCTAATCACACCAACGCGTTCCTTGCGAAAAACCCCATAAGATAAACCTTTGGATCACTAAATTTGAATTTGAAATGAGAGAGTTATGAGGGTTTGAAGTTGGCAAGAAGGAGCTGCAATGGTCTGCATCAGCTTAGCTAAATAATTTAAAAGTCTCCGATGAGGTGCTCGAAATTCGTTTGGGACCCGATAAAAATAAAACAGATATGCTACCCTACTAAATTCGACATTCCAGACTCAACGGCGCAGTCAAAATTTCCAACAGAGGTCATCTCGATAAAAAGTGGGTCCCACTTCCAAGAGCCATTTTAACCAAAATCCATCGAGGGGCTCGGAATGAGTCCGGAGGCCTCGGAAGTCAAAAGAAAGGTTGCTCTAGACCAAAATAAATATTTTGGAGCTAACCGCGCTGACAGAATTTTTATCCGAGTGCGTTTTTCAAGAATGTTGACCAAAGTCAACCTTAGGCCAAATTTCCAGGGCTAAAACGCCTAATCGCACCGACTCACACTGAAAACCTCAGGAGTCATGCCGACCATGCTACTAGCCTAAAATGACCCTTCCGGAGCTGATGGAACCATCAGAATTCCATTCCGAGGTTGTCTTTTTGAACTTTTGATTGAAACTGATCGTTTAAGGTTCATAAGCTCCAAAACACTAAAACTCGCACCAAAACCAAGCGAACGACCAAGTGATCGAACTGTCAATCCCAGCAAGTCATAAATGACTTGAGGTCGCTACATGAATGTTCTAAACAACACACAGAAGGCAACATACAAAAATGACCAGGAGGGTCATCACAATATGTGCCCACATGAAAATCATAAATATTGTTTCATTATTGTATGACCTTCTTGGTCATTTCTGTATATTACTTTTTGTGTGTCGTTTAGAGCATTCCTATAGCGACCCCAAGTCATTTATGACTTGCTGGGACTGACAGTTCGGTCACCTAGTCATTCGTTTGGTTTTGGTGTGAGTTTTAGTGTTTTGGAGCTTATGAACCTTAAACGATCATTTTCGATCAAAAGTTCAAGAAGACCACCTCAGAATGGAATTCTGACGGTTCCATCAGCTCCGAAAGGGTCATTTTAGGCTAGTAGCATGGTCGGCATGACTCTCGAGGTTTTCAGTGTGAGTAGGTGCGATTAGGCGTTTTAGCCTTTGAAATTTGGCTTAAGGTTGACTTTGGTCAACATTCTTGGAAAACATGCTCGGATGAAAATTCCGTCAGCGCGGTTAGCTCCGGAATATTGAGTTTGGTCTAGAACAACCTTTTGTTCCACTCCCGAGGTCTCCGGACTCATTTCGAGCCCTTTGGTGGATTTTGGTTAAAATGGTTCTTGAAAGTGGAACCCACTTTTTATCGAAATGACCTCTGATTGAAATTTTGACTGCGCCGTTGAGTCTGGAATGTCGAGTTTAGTGGGGTAGCATATCTTTTTTATTTTTATCGGATCCCGATCGAATTCTGAGCCCCAGTCGGAGACTCTAAATATTTGGCCACAGCTGAATGCTGGTGCAGCCATTTCAGGTTTTTAATCCAATTTCAAACCCTCATAACTCTATCATTTCTAGTCCAAATTTAGTGATCCAAAGGTGCATCTTGTGTGGTTTTTCGCAAGGAACGCGTCGGTGTGGTTAGATTTCATATTTAAAGCTTCGTTGGAGGTAAAAAGTTATGTTTTAGCTGCTGTCATAGCCATTTTCGGGCTCAGTTTTTGGGCAATTTTGGAAGCTGATTTCTTGGTCATTTTAGGTCCGATTTTAGTGATTCTTGAGGCTATCTTGAGTGGTTTTTCGAGGAGAACATTGTGGTGTTATCGAATTTCACTGTAGACCCCTCGTTTTTGGTATTTTCTCGTAAATAGCTGCTCCTATTACTGTTCCTTTTTAGTGTGTTCTAGGTTTTTCATTGTAGTCGTGTTGGGCTGTTTCGAGCCTCGAATTGTGTTCCAAAATGGAACAAAAGTTTGGGGAGGTGTTTAAGAACCTATTTTTGGGGTTAATTTCGGGATTTCCAGCGTGGGCCCCACTTTTCCCGTTTTGACCTTGAAATTGGTTCATCTCCGTTTCTTGCGATTTTAGTGTCTAAACGACCGTAATAACGTTGTGACTCTATTTTTGATAGCGTGTCAGCCTTTTGAGGCTGTTCGAAAAGGGAAAACTCCGGAGAAGTGACCTTGGAGCGCACGTGGTCGGCCTACAGGTAGGCTACGGTTTCCCTCTCTTAGATTGAGCTTGAGAGTGTGAATGCATATTGATTAGTTGGGATGGGTTGGTAGTTATTGAATCATGCATAGGTGTTTAGAAATCATGTTTTGGTTTCTTTCGAATTTATCGGGTAAATTTGAGCATGTTTGGTGTTACTAATTAACCCTCCTTGCTATGTAGAGGGCTTGTATACTTGATTACTATGTTACCTGAAGCATATTGGGCCTTAGTTTAGGTTTGACTAGTGTTTGCCTTAGAAATTCATGATTAGGAACCGATAGGCCTTAGTTTTGCCCCGACGTCGCTTGACCGGCTTAGATCCCTATAGACTGGTGTAGCAGACTGGAGTCTGATAGTTTGGACCTTAGCTAGGCGATATGCTTACTTCGACGATAGTTATTTTTATGTTTTCCCGATATTGCGGCTTCGCGAATTACGTCGATGACACTAGTTCTGCTTCGCGATTTGAAGTTAATTTTCGATTAAGTTCCAAGGACTTACATTGATTGGCTAAGTGTGGACGGTGTTCCACGAACATTTTTGCGCCTGGATCGATTGAGACTCTTTCAGCAGCTACACTGGCACCTTTGTTGGGTTTTCGGATTCGAGCTCCGATTTAGACCTCTCGATACTTATATAGAGCATCCGGTTCGAGGTCCGGCCTCTATCGCTTATATATTTGTATAGAGCATCCGGTTCGAGGTTCGGCCTCTATCGCTCAGATACTTATATAGAGCATCCGGTTCGAGGTCCGGTCTCTATCGCTTAGTTACTTATACAGAGCATCCGGTTAGAGGTCCGGTCTCAGTTTCTTGATACTTGTGATTGGTTACTTGGGTACTTTTAGTGAGCATTCGGTTCGAGTTTCGGCCTCCGTATTTTTAAATTCTATTATTTGGGGTTGAGGTTTTGGTTCGATATTCTGTGTTCTTGGATTTTTATGTGTAATTCTCTTTAGCTATAGTTTTCTGTGTACTCGTCGGACTTATGGGGTCCGTTCTGGTTTTTAATTTAACTTGCGCACGAGTGTACCTTCTGGGCTTATGGGGTCCAATTAGGTGTAGTTAGATTAATTTAGTTAGTTATTTCTACACTCGTGTGTATTTCATTGTTACTTAATTTTCGTTCTTTACTTCTATTTGTGTTATTCCTTCTTTTCATATTGCATTTACTTTTCAAGTTCAGTCGGCCTATGATGCCTACTGAGTACCTGCTGTTTTGGTACTCATGCTACGCTCTGCATCTCTTTCGTGATGCAGGTCCGAGCACCAGTGGCCAACGTTAATCCAGCTTAGAGTAGTTTGATTCGGAGACGGGGGTGAGCACACGGCGTTCTGTACTATTTCAGTCTCCATCTGTATATATAGACTTGTCTTTTGCCTTTCGAGACAGTCGAGTCTCTGTAGTCCACTTTTGGGACTTGTACTCTTTTGTTAGTAGCTCTGTACTAGTGACTTTCAGGTTTTGGGAGGGATCTTTATTTGTATATTTATGTGTTGGTTTGCGTCCACTTTTTTTTTATTATATTAAATTTTGTCGACTTGTGTTTAGTTTCTACCTTCAGACTCATTACTTATTGTTCTGGGTTACGGGTTGGCTTATCTACTGGTGGGTTATAGTAGGTGACATCATGGCTCGAGAAATCGGGTCGTGACAATTATAAATAATAGTGTGTCTACGTGGGCACATATATACCTTAAAAATACACTATTAAATAGTCCAGAAAGTAAAAGGTCCTCCACAAAATTTGGTATCGTAACAACAATTTCGGCCAAAACAGCAATAAAAAAGATTAACCTCAAGATATCTAGGATTAAGTTGATAGATTCGAATTCGGAAACTATCTTAAGACAACATTTTATTTTAAAAAATCAACTAGTGAGAAACATGCAATAAGACTGTTCATTTCTCCACCTTTACCATTCCCAAATACCTTAAATCACACTAGTACACTTAACTCTAACTCTCGTCTTTATCAACTTAATCACTCTGTTCTTAATCGTAACTTAACTATTCGAACTCCTAGAAAAGTCCCCGAATGCAACTATCACCACTCCGACTAACCACTCACGACATACCTTTGGTTCTTCTTCATTACCACTCAACTTTTGACCCATAGTACATTATATTAAGGCTTATTAACAGTTAAATACGAATCTCTTTCCCAATATAGGATTTACCTATTTATTGACATCCCGAACACTACCTCCGATTCTCAACTTTTAAGAACACAGATAACTCTTCTACATAACCAATAGCAACTCTTGGACCTTCGATCCCCACTCACCATATCATATCCCGATTTGGGTCGGATCATCCATGGCTTATTCAATAATGAGATAATTCACAAGTGAGAAAATGGTCTAAAACCCCCCCAACCTATACCCGAAATCCCAACTACACACTCTAACTTCACAGGTGTCCTATCACCCCCCCTAAACTATTTAAAACTAAATTATCACCCCTCTAAACTATTATAAATTGAAATAATTACACACCTAAAAAGTCACAACTACATTAAATGTTGATAAGTGAAATGCACGCGCTTGACAGGTGGAAATGCACGCGTTTGACAGGTGGAAATTTGATTAAAATAATTTAGTTTTAAATAGTTTAGGGGGGTGATAGGACACCCGTAAAGTTAGAGTGTGTAGTTGGAATTTCGGGTATAGGTTGGAGGGGTTTTAGACCATTTTCTCTATACACAGCATAGTAGAATGCTTATATATATAATACAATAATCAGTTGTTAATTCAAGAGCAATGTACAATCCACATTCTCAATAACAATTAGATATGTCAACACAATGGTCCTCTCATGGAACTCATACCCAAACTGTTAGTGTGTCGGAACGTGACACCCGATCCAATGTATGTATGTGTGTCGGAACGTGAATCCGATCCAATGTATGTGTGTGTGTCGGTACGTGACACCCGATCCAATGTATGTATATGTATCGGTATATGACACTGAATGCAATGTATATATGTATATGCATGTGTGTCAGTATGTGACACCCGATCCAATGTAGTTATATATGTGTGTCGGTACATGACATCCGATCCAATGCATGTATATTTGTCAGTACGTGCCACCCGATCCAATGTATGTAGATATATGTCGATACGTGGCACCCGATACAATGCATATATATGTGTCGGTGCGTGACACCTAATCCAATATATATATATGTATCGATACGTGACACTCGATTCAATGCATGCATATGTGTCGGTATGTGACACCCGATCCAGTCAGCACAATCACAATTACAATCATATCCATAATGAATATACTGATCATAATCATACAACCAAGTATTAGGTTCGTAGGATGCAATTGTTTATATTTTAGTCTTTTCCTTAGGCTCGATTCATAGTTCTCAATTTCATACATGTATGCATATAACAAAGCCATTAACAAGTTTATTTCACACAAACATGGATCAACCATTATCTAACCCTAACTCACAGAGCGGGGCTTCCCCCTATGGTACACATCCTATGTAACAGCTAGGATCACAGGTATAATTTTCCCTTATTCGGTGCACGAAGGCCTATGCATTAATTCTACCATATGCTCAAATTCCAGGCTCCCAAATGACGAGACGGTGATTTTTGATCAAAATCTGCAATCTATCAACATCCTTACATTATAAATCTCTTTCTCTTTCCCTCCCAAGCTTAAAGCAGCCTTTGGAGGGTTTCTGGGGCGATTCTCGCCTATTTTTGGTGTTTTGGGAAAAAAGAGAAAGAAAGACTTCGCATTATTTAAATACTGTCCCATCCATCCCACTCTGGCGGCTACTTAACCCGCTAGAGCACCAACGTCCTGGCGTCACTTGGCCCGCTTTGGCGGGCTGAGGGGCCCAGTTTCCCTGACATTTTTCGTTTCCTAATTAACGACGGTTCGGGTCGTTACAAGTAGTTAAAAACAAGGATATGAAAGTAAAAGGGTAGTTACTCATAAATAGTTTCTCTTTTTAGGATACAAGTGTTCTTTTCCCTGGAAGAAAAAAATATATAATTTACATAAATCTCACAGTGTTAAGAGCTAATTACATTATTTTCTAGTTTTTTTTTTTCAAATTACAAAAAATCCTTTAAAGTTTATGAATTTTGGATACATTACTTGAACTTTCGGATACATCACTGGACATCTAGATACATAGAGACGGTATGTATCCAAGAGAGGAGGGGTGCATGAGAGGGGGGTGGGGTTATTTGTATACATAGGGGGAGATATATATCCAAGAAGAGATTGATGTATCCGAGAGGGGGATAAAGATGTATAAGCGAGAGAAGAGTGATGTATCTGAGAGGGAGATAAGAATGTATCAGCGAGATGAGAGTGATGTATTCGAGAGGGGGATATGGATGTATCAACGAGGGTGGATTTCCAAGCAGGTCACCCTGGTAATTGGATTTGGTATTAGTGTAATTACACTATTTGTCCTGTTTGATTGGCCACATAATTACCTGATTGGTAGGTAATTAGGTATATTACACTCTTTAGTTCACGTGGGGGGAGGGGGGATGTGAGTTACTGGTAGTTACAAGCTGATTACTTTTTAATTTCTTCCTTTTATTTCTATTTTTGTCGTTGTAGTGTATTTTTAATTTTAATTATTTTAAATTCTTTTTAATTTTTATTATTCTAATGTTTTCTAATTTTTTTTTAATTTTATATTATTTATTTTATTTTCTTTTCATTCTCACACATTTACTTCATGTGATTCCAATTTTCATGCATTTTTTCATATTATCTGGAAAAAAATTAATTAGTATAATTTTGTTAGTATTCTAATTTTAAAATTAATGTAGAATTCATTGTTGAATAAACTTATAGACTTACGTTTTCCTTTTCTTTTAAATCATATTTTGTGTATGTTATGTTGGAATTTGACAAAAGAGTACTATGTTAAATTTTTTATATTAAATTAGAACTTTTGTTGTATTTGCAATTTCATTTGTTTTAGGGGTATTGACTCGATTTCTTACATTGCAGGCAATTTTTTTAAAGTTAGACGTGATGGATTATTTTTTTGTCAAATATTTTATAATTTTATGACATTATATTTATAATATTAATCCTTTTGTTAAACAAGAACATATTTATTAATTAATATATTTTCAAAAGACAATATATCTTAAATATTCAATTTTATATCATTTTTAAAAGCTCTTATTTGTCTAATATAAATTTTTAATTTTAAAAATTAATATAATCTTATGATTACAATTATACAACCGAACAGTATAATTATGTCAAACAAATAAGTCAATATAATTACGTTACGTAATTACTTGGCTTATAATTATTACCTGATCTCCAAACACACTTAATAATACTGGAAGTTTCGCACCAAACTATTTTGTGAGACGTATAAATAAGGAACTGGAGCAAAGTTGTCCGGTTGACTCTGTTTCTTTATTTCTAGATTAATTAATGGATAATTGCTTGTATTTGCATCTTCTTTTACCTCATTAGTTTTTTGCTTCACTTCTTCTGGTTTTTTCTTTTTTCGTTAGTTTTCACCATGGATTCCCAGAAAGAAGCGAACCAAAAATGGAAATACGATGCCTTCTTGAGCTTTAGAGGTGAAGATACTCGCAACAATTTTGTTTCCCATCTCTACAAACGCTTGGAAGAGAGATGATTCAACGTATTCAAAGACGATGAGAAACTTGAAAGAGGAAGACCCATCTCTGCAGAACTACTAAAAGCCATTGAAGAATCCAGAATTGCAATTATCGTTTTCTCTGAGAACTATGCTTCCTCCAAATGGTGCCTGGAGGAACTCACCAAAATTATGGATTGTGTTGAAAAGAAGGGACAGGAAGCGATCCCAATATTCCACAATGTCGACCCATCAGATCTAAGCAGGCAAAGCAATAGCGTTGCTGTAGCATTGGCAAAACACGAGGCAGATCTCAAGGGTAGTGATTTGGGGAAAGTGCAGAGGTGGAAGGATGCTCTAGGTAAAGTAGCCAATATAGCAGGATTGGATGTTGGTAAAGCTGCTAATAGGTAAGTAAATAAATGTTAATTGTACTAGTTTATGAGTTTTGAAAGCTCAATTTGTGGTTTGGTTTGCCATCATTAATTTTGCTGGTTGACTACTTGTGAAGTTGTATTAACACAAAACAACGTACAGATGTGAGAGCTGTAATTGATGTCTACTCAATAACTCAAACATTTTTTAACCTTCTTGTAGCATATGTGTCCGCAGATAATACTAGACCAATTTTAGATAAGGCACAATACATAAACTTGCCCTTTAACTTGGTCTCAACTGACATCTACGCTCTCTAAACTTTGGGTGTGCACAAGTAAGCACTTAAACTTGTATAAAGTTGAACACACGCATTCGACGTGGCATAATACACGTAGGACACCATGTAGGACGCGAATCGCCTCATAGGATGCCACCTAAGACGCGTGTGTATACTTGTTCAACTATATACAAGTCTAAGTGCCTACTTATGCACATCAAAAGTTGGAGGACCTAGATGTCAATTGAGGCCAAGTTAAATGACACTTTTATGTATCATGCCTGTATAAAATATACACATAAGATATCTAGTTTTACATAACGCTCCCCATTTTCAACTTGTAAATTTGTCCATGTATATGTGATATCTGCTTTATGTGTGAAAGAGATGTTGAAACTATAGACCATCTTTTCATACACTATCTTTTAGCCTCTCAAGTATGGATGATGCCTAAGACTATCAGGAAACTATTCATATGCTTGGAAAGGAAGGGACTTGGTGGCAGATTAAAAATGATTTTGGAATTGATCCCGACATGCTTTTCGTGGGTCATTTGGATAGAATGAAATCAAAGGTGTTTTGAGAGTAAATAATTGTCTATTCTATGCTTAAGTTTAAATGCATCTCTTTGTTAGCCTTTTCATGTAGAATGGAGAATTTCTATGATGCTGGTTATATGAGAGAGCTTCTCAGCTCCTAGCAGAGTCATAAATGAGTTTGAGTTTTCTGTAACCGGTATATTATTATACATGTACAATACTATGTGCTGATTTTATTAAATAATTTTTTTTATTTAATGGTTTAAAGAAAAGGTTTGAAGAGTCAAGAGTAGAAAAGAAGTCACAAACAGCAAATGAACATTTTCTTCACAGAAGAAGTTACAATTAAACTTGAGCGAGCACTTTGAAAGTGTTTCTTGACCCTACCTCTAGCTGCACATAACCGCTCAGTTCAAATGTTAAATGAGCAGAGTTCCAACATCTAGCTCTTTGCTCATTTGTAATTATTTGAACTGCTATGGTTAATGATTATACTGATTCAAATTAAATGTTTTAAACTTGTTATTATGAAGTTAGATTGTGTTGGTATTGACCTCTCGTTTCTTGGCTAAAAATACATGTAATATCATGTGCTCATTAGACCAATTACTAAATTAGTCTATCTGCTTTGGCACCAGTAGAGTGGCAGACACAAATGACTATCTGTCTGAAATAATCTTGCTTTATCTTTTAAATTTCTTTTTTCTTTTCCATAATTTAAAGCTTGGCAAACAATATTATGCCTTTTAAAGCCAGGAATTGTTTTCACATGTCAACATCTATCTCCACACAATTCTTTTTATTCATACAAAACACAATGACGAAAATCTGGTTTGAACTGCATTTTGTTCGGATAAAGTGTGATCTTTGTTCAGAATGGGAATGAAAATGTTTGTATGCTTGAATCTGTAAGATGGGTGGCACAAAGGACAGCTTAAAGTAAAACATTATAAGGATTTCATGTTACTTAAACTATCTTGTTTCTTGGCATATATTATACAAGTTCCAAAGAAGAATTACATTGAATATGGGTTCTCTTAGTGTTGAGTATATTTCACTACCTTTCTTATTAGTTATTATTACTTAGCACAGGAATGAAGCAGAATGTATTGACCAGATTATAAATGAGAAATTTCAATATTTGCACCACACAGTTTCAGCTATTGAGAAGTGTTTAGTGGGAATTCAATCTCGTACTGGTGGAGTGGAATTGTTGTTGAAAGTTGGATTAGGTGGTGTCCATTTTGTGGGGATATGGGGGATGGGTGGTGTGGCGAAGACAACAGTTGCAAGAAAAATCTTTGACAATATTTCTAACCAGTTTCAAGGGTCTTGTTTTCTTGCAAATGTTCGAGAAGATTCAAAGAAGCATGGGATGAAACACTTGCAAATGACACTTCTTTCAAGAATCCTAAATGAAAAATCTATGAATATAGCAAGTTTCTATGAAGGAGCTGACATGATAAAAAGAAAGCTTTGCCTCAGGAAGGTTTTAATTGTTTTTGATGATGTGGATGATGACCACCAGTTGGAGTATTTAGTTGGAAAGCATGATTGGTTTGGTGATGGCAGTCGAATCATTACAACAACCAGAAATGCAGATTTACTTCGTTGCCACGACGAGTTATATTCTGTCCCTAATTGGCTAAAAGTGAGGCTCTTGAACTTTTTAGTTGATACGCCTTTCGAAGAATGACTCTCGATAAAGAGTTTTTTAAACTCTCCAAGTCTGTAGTAGATTATGCAAAATGCTTACCCTTAGCTCTTACAGTTTTGGGTTCTTTTCTCTACAAATGAGGCATAACTAACTGGAGAAGTGCATTGGATAGACTCAAAGATACAGGATACGAAGAAATTATTAAGCAGCTCAGCTTAAGTCTAGATGGATTGACCTATGAAGACAAGAATATATTTCTTGATATTGCATGCTTCTTCGGGGGAAAACGGAGAGATGACGTGATAACAATTCTAAATAGTTTTGACTTTAAATCAGAGATTGGAATGGATGTCCTTTCTAAAAAGTCACTTATTCATATTTTAGAGGGAATGGTTGAGATGCATGATTTGATAGAACAAATGGGTCAGCAAGTGGCACGTGATGTTGATCAGGACAAACCATGGAATCATAGTCGAATATGGCATGAAAAAGATATAGAAACTGTTTTTTCTACAAATCAGGTATGTATGTCCTCTAATCATTTTGAGGATGCTTGAGATTTGTCATTTTCCTTTGCATTCTTTCGGGATTCCTAAAAACTAGACAATAGACATCGAGGTATACAACCTTTTAAGGCTAGAACATTTTTCTTTATGTGAACTTCATGCTATGGTATGTTCAGTGTTGTGAAAGGCGATCGCCTCATCTCCAATGGCAAGAGGCGAGGCGACCCTTCATCGCCTTTTAGCTTTGTGGCGAGGCGATCTTCAAAAGGCGACGCCATGGCGACAAAAGGCGAGAGGCGAGAGGTGAGAAAGGCGTCGCCTTTTGTATTTTCTTAAAAAAGGCTACGACTCTAGGGTTTTAAAAGTTAAAAGATAATTTTAGTGTTTTCGACTAGACTCCTCCGACGACCAGCCAGACTTTTTCGTCGACTCCAAAGTCCAACCATTGCATATTTATTCTTTTCTTCATCATATTTCTTCTTCCTCTTTCTTCTTCCTCTGTTTCTTTTTCCTTCTTCTACAGACTTCAGAGTCACTTCTACCTTTGTTTTGACTTTTGTTATATTTTTTTCTCATTCAAGTTCTAGAATTTCAATATGTACTATCTATTTTCGGTTTTTGAATTGAAATATTTGCTTATATGTAATTTCTATTGAGTTTTTGATTATTTACATATGTAATTAAATGTTTTAATTTATTGGTAGTAATTGGTGCTGCACTTTAAAAAGGCGAGCGCGTTGCCGCTCGCCTCGCCGTGTGGCGAGGCAGACCCTTGTCGCCTTTTATTGCCTTTCGCCGTCCAAACCACTGGGTATGTTTCTCAATTAAATCAATTGCAACATCTTGGCCACAAGCATGCTCTTGTAACACTGAATGTGCATGTTCCTGCTATTTTTCAAGCTTGCACCTCTCATTTGTTTTAAGTATTAACATCTCTTGCCAATAAAATAAGAACCAAGTAAAACTAATGTGCATTTTGTGTGTTATCACAATTCAACACTACAATCTTTAGTGATTTTTCAGTTTTGATAAGTAATTAAAGATTCTATAGATACTTGCACTAAGCCAGTGCCACAAAACATAGTCAAAGATTTTGCAGATCCTCTATTGTATCTAGAATTGCATCTTCATCATGTACAATAACCAGATTGCACTAGAAAGCTGGCAAAAACGATTTGGTCTCAATAAAAGAGCCTATGAAAAGAAAAGAAAATGGAATTGAAAGTTCAATATACATCTTTGTTTAAGGCTTTGTATGTTCCTTTTATTGCCTTAAAAAATTCTGCTATTCCTTTCAAGCCATACGGTCCACCAAATGGCTTGAGGAATGGTATTCCTAGTCTTCCAGGATTAGTAGCTCAAAAATGGATTTTTGCATGGTTTAAGACATGCCAAATATTGCTAAAAACATGCATCACAACTGACTTGTAACTCTAGAATGCAAGAAGAGGTGGCCAACATCTTCAGAGTGTTCTTCACACTGTAGGCAGTAGGCAGCTACTGCAAGGCTGAAATCCCCTCTTTTGGAGTTGGAATAAGCAAGACAAGCTTCCCTAGCCACAATCGAAGAGAAGCAAGAGACCATCAAAGGAGCCTTGCTAAACTAGATCCTTTTCCAAGGCCAAGAAACCCTTTCCAACAAACTGTAGCAACTTCTGCTGTAAAGAGACCTGTGGGATGTCCCTTCCATATGATAGAATCTATTTTTTTATAGCCCAAAACTATGTTGCTAAGCAGCTGAAACAAAGACATAATCTTTCCACTTCCCAGACATTTAAGTTCCTTCTAAGAAAGAGATTCCCGCCTTTAGTTGAATAAAATTCAGGAAGTACCCCGTTGAGCTGCGAAGAGAAACTGTCTGTGTCTGTTCATTTTATTTGTCTTAATGGAACAGCTTAGTGAGCACTTCCTTTACTATTTGTAGATAGTGAGTGATGTCAATTTACTTTTACGTGCTAAGTAATTTTTCATAACATCTTTTTTCGGTAATGTTGTTATTTGTCTGAGAACTAATTTGATTGATGACATTTGGTATTGTTTCAAGAAGAACATTTTTCTTGTAAATTAGATTGTTGCAAAGTTCTATCCCTCTTAGAAGAGAATTCATTGAGGAAATAGTTGAAGCATAGTACAGGAAATATCTCAACATAACACACTGTCATGAACTTCTCACTATAGCTTTTCTTTTTTGTGGTTTAACAATTCTTAGATGCTACCCTACATGGAGAACCTTTGAAAAAATTTTCTTTTAAGGCATCCATGTATGCACTTAACATTCAAGTTGAAGAAGCAAGTAAATTTAGGAATTTTAGGGAAGAGCTTTTTATAATGTAGGGGACTAGAATCTTAAGATCATTGGAGAATGCATCTTTCGTTAGGGAATAACCGAGTAATATGACAAATAGAAAGCAATATCTAATGAATTTAGATTTCAGAAAACTATTTGATTGAGCTCCAAATGGAAGCCAGATGTAAATCAATCGGTGTTTCCCCAAGGCCATTATGCTTTTTTCAAAGGAGAATAGAATTTCGGTTTAGTGTTTACATAGTTCTTTTCTTTTCTTTTCAGTGGACAGAGCGGTTAAAGGCGTAGTGGTTCCAGTTGGCTCAGACCAACATATATGCAAGTGGAGCAAAGCTTTCAGAAATATGCCTTGTCTAAGGTTTAGAAAGTTTTAGAAAATATAAATGAAATAAGAAATAATAATATAATAATGAAGAGAAAAAAAAATCATTTTTGGTGTAAAATTTGGTGCAGTGGGCTGGAGTTGATTACACCAAAAATAGTGTTGACACCAAATTTGATGTAAAATTTGGTGTTTGGGTTGGAGACGCCCTTAATATAGCAATATGTAACCCAAAAAGTTCAATGATGCATTTGGTTAAATCATGAGTTGTTTATCCAAAGAATGTAGGGGTGTTTGGATTGAGTTTTTTTAAAGTGACTTATAAGTTAAAAATCAAAAAATCATAAATAGGGAACCCCAACTTTTTTTTTAAGCTTTAAAAAAATATTTAAAAACACTTTTTATGTTCTTCCAAAACAAAAAAATAAAATATTTAAAAAACTCACTAAAACAAAGTGGATCCAAACACCACTAAGACAAATTCCCAATTACTACTTTCTTTGTCTTTAGCCACCACTCAGAGGCTGTCGAACCTATCGTTTATGTTTTGTCAAGAAATATAGTATAAAGCAGAGAAATAGAGTTTCAGCTAATGAGAAGTATTGACCAGATTATAAATGAGAAATTTCAAAATTTGCACCACAGAGTTTCAGCTAATGAGAAGTATTTAGTGGGAATTCAATCTCGTACTGGTGGAGTGGAATTGTTGTTGATATGGGGAATGGGTGGCGTGGGGAAGACAACAGTTGCAAGAAAAATCTTTGACAATATTTCTAACCAGTTTCAAGGGTCTTGTTTTCTTGCAAATGTTCGAGAAGATTCAAAGAAGCATGGGATGAAACACTTGCAAATGACACTTCTTTCAAGAATCCTAAACGAAAAATCTATGAATATAGTAAATTTCTATGAAGGAGCTGACATGATAAAAAGAAAGCTTTGCCTTAGGAAGGTTTTAATTGTTTTTGATGATGTGGATGATGATCACCAGTTGGAGTATTTAGTTGGAAAGCATGATTGGTTTGGTGATGGCAGTCGAATCATTAGAACAACCAGAATTGCAGATTTACTTCATTGCCACGACGAGTTATATTCTGTCCCTGAATTGGCTAAACGTGAGGCTCTTGAACTTTTTAGTTGGTACGCCTTTCGAAGAACTCCTGATAAAAAGTTTTTTAAGCTCTCCAAGTCTGTAGTAGATTATGCTAAAGGCTTACCCTTAGCTCTTATGGTCTTGGGTTCTTTTCTCTACAAACGAGGCATAACTGACTGGAGAAGTGCATTGGATAGACTCAAAGATACGAAGAAATTATTAAGCAGCTCAGCTTAAGTCTAGATGGATTGACCTATGAAGACAAGAATTTATTTCTTGATATTGCATGCTTCTTCAGGGGAAAACGGAGAGATGACGTGATAACAATTCTAAATAGTTCCCCAAAAGACATAATCAAGAACTCAGAAGGCTCATAACGGGTCCTGAAAATTGTCTTAGTGACATCCCCAGAATCCAGCTTATGAACTGTGTGGGAAAGCTTAAAGCCTTGAGAACCTGTTGTAGGAAGGGGCATTCAATGGAGTCGTAAGCTTTTTTTCATGTCAATCTTCAGCATCCACCAATTTCTCGGAAGACAGTCACTGAAATGCAGTGATTCGCATTCTAAGGTATATCAAAGATACACGCGGACAAGTTAAATTTATGACGATGTAGGCCAGGCAATGATTATGACAAGGTAATAATTAAGAAATGAGAACCTTTAACCTAACCTGGTTAATTGAAACAAAATCAACATCTAAAAAGGAAGGGGCAGCAAGAGTGAAAGTTTTGAGCATCCACAGCAAAAACAGGCTACTAAAGAGGCTACAGAGATTTGTAAATTAGACAATACCCTTTGGAAACTAGTGATAATGGAAAGTTTTGAAACAGCTAAGCCTTCGCATGGGGTAAAAATCTGGAAGGACATCAGGCAGTTAAGAGAGACATTTGCTGAAAATATTGGACCAGTAGTAAAAGGAAGGAAGAAAGATTCATTTTGGTTTGATGTAAGGATGGGCCATACTTCGTAGAAGACCAACTTCCTGAGCTATAAAGTTTTGTAGTTAGACTGCAGCAGTTATTACAGATTATATATCCATACAAGCATGGAATACTAAATTTATGACTGGGAGGTGAAAAGTATGTGCAACTATTGCAAAGATTAAATATCAGTGAGGTGCCTCTCAAGGAAGACCGAACTGCATTATATGAAGCAATGGACCGGTTTCAGTCAGCTCAGATAAACTAGTAGATAATAACTTTATAAAGTATCAATAGCCGAGAGAAATTATTCTGTCACAGTTTTCAACTTACAGGAGACCTAGTGATTAAAAGAGGCGGTATTTAAATGACATACAAATTGTACAGGCATCAGATGACCTAATCCCTATATCTATGTTGGGAAAACTTAAGTCAAAATTGTAGCAGCTACACAGTTCTCTATGTTGAAATCCATCATCTACAAGGTTTTTTTTACCTAAAGGTATCCTTTATTTTACGGATAAAAAAAGAGAGGGTGTCAAGATGAACATGTCTCGCAAAATTAAATCAAACTCAACTGTTCTATTGAGCTATACTCACCAATGGGAAAACTGAGCTCCAGCAAAATAATCTCTTGATCCTGCCATGTCATCAGCTATACGGAGAGCGTCCTTCCTCCTCTGCACCTTCTCCAAATCAAAACCCTTGATATCTGCCTCAAAACTCCCTAATGGACATAAGCCATCTGATGGCTTAACTTTATAGAAGACAAAGAAGAATTCCTGTCCCTTGTTGTCAACGCACTCCATGATCTTAGTGAGTTCTTCCAAGCACCGTGGGGAGGAAGTATAGTCCTTGGAAAAGATGGTAACGGCAATTCTTGATTCCTCGATGGCTTCTAAGATTTCTGTTGAAATTTGTTCTCCCCAGACACAGTTGACATCGGGTTTGAGTGCGTTCATTCCTATGTCTTTCAGACGTTTGTGAAGATCAGCAACAAAAATTTTGTCCAAATCTTGCTGTCTAAAATTAAAGAATACATCAAATTTCCATTTTTGGGCAGATTGAGTTTGGGAAGCCATAGGGGAATTTTAGAGTTCTGCAAATCTGCGAATTTATGAGAATGAAAGTGACAACAATCATATATCCCATTGACTCAAAGTGAACGCAGAAGAGCTGAAATAGCTTATTGGTCAAATTTGAGAAAATGACCAAAGATGGTTTTATTTCGATGATTAATATATAACACATGTATTTATTATGAATTAATTGAAATAGTTTTTAATTTATAATAAAAGAAGTTCATTTTGATTCTTTATTCTAAATTTAGTAAATTTATTTAAAAAAATATTAAATTTAACTATGGATCCTATCTGCCTAACAAAATTTATCTTTGTTCTTCTTTGCTATCTCCAAAGAAATATCTTCGTCAAATCCAACACTATTCTCTTTAGAAAGAAAAAATAACAAATTTTTATTGGAGAAAATGATGTTAAATTTGTATGGCAATGCTCATACAAATTTATTAAGTTATTTTGGCAAAAGAGAATATACATAAAAATCCCCTAAACTTGGCAGCATAATTTACTTTAACACTTAAACTATACGGACGTTTATTTATATATATAAAATAATTTTAAAAAAAAAAAAGAAAAAAAGAATCCCACCTACCCCAGTGGCGGATCCAGGATTTAGAGTCCATGGGTGCCAAATAGACTTATCAATTAATGTGCCAGCTTTTTTCCTTAAAAAAAGGTGCTTGGAGCCTTTTTTTTTCCTTAAAAAATGTCTGCAGCAAATTTCTCAAAAAAAATAGGTACAAATGGGATTCAAACCCGCAACATTAGCCATCTAAAATTGCCCTCCAACCGTAGCACCTGTAACATCCGACAATTTGAAATAGCTATGAAGAAGCTTGAAATTTGAAAGTAGCTATTTTTGGAAAAATACAAAATCTGGAAAATTTGGCTAAGTGTGGAAATCAGTGATTTTTGGCCAACTTTGAGCAGTCGTAACTCCTAGATCAGGATGAGTTAGGAGTAGTTCCAGTTATGGTTGCGAAGCTTGTGGAATGATCTTTCCAACGCCACTGAGATTGCTCGATTTTGAGTTCGTATGAGCGAGTTATGGCCATTGAAAGTTGGGCAGTTGGCAGGGAATCCGTCCGGAAATTTTAAGGGCATTTTGGTCTTTTCCCTAGCCATTTCTTTTGAGGTTATATTGTGTGTTAGGCTGATTTCTGGATCATTTTTATCCTATTTTAAAAGAGAAAGAGTTAGGGTTCTTGAGAGTGAAGAAGAGAAGAAGAAGAGAAGAAGAGGAGAAAGGAGATCAACTAGTTTCCGTCGTGGATTTTCGTCGGGGGTGATCCCTATCAAGGTATGTGAGTTCTTTGTGTGGTTTGATCGTTTCCCCCACACACCAAGCTCCTTTTTTTATGATTTGAGAAAAGATTGGATTGGTGTTGAAGTTGTTGAAGTTGTTAGTTGTTGTTGATGTTGTTAGTTGTGTTGTTGAAGTTATTGTTGGTTGTGGGACATGATTGGGTTGTGTATTTGAGTTGTAAATTTATTGTATGTTGAGAGATTGTTGATCCCTAGTGTTTGGGGTTAAATCCATTGAAGTAAGGGTGGTTTAGAGTTGAAGAAAAGAGGGAGAAAGTCGGTTTTTTGTTGGGAAAAGGGCTGGCACCAGAGGGTCCAGCAGTCCCCTTTGAAGCTGAGGGCTGGTGCCTGGCAGAGTGGCCAGCAGCCCCGTTTGAAGTTGAGGGCTGGCGCCCCACGCCTCTTAGAGCGCCAAGGACGCCAATCCTTCCCGTTACCTTAATTCCCCATTTGTATTTTATTTTGTTCCTAGGTATTATACCTATGTTTCCTAGTTGTTTCCAACACTCCAAGGTACTTCTAAAGTCAAGAACTCATCCGTAACATGTGAGCAAACACCTTGAATCCAAATTCCAATTCAAGGAGAGTTAGTTAGAAGTCAAGTGAAGTTAGAAATTAAGAGTTAAGCTTAGAAGTTAAGCAAGTCAAGCTAGTTGGAAAGTTGTTCAAGAGTCTTTATTGAACGTTTTAACTTTATTTTTTTTGACTCAAGTGTCAAGTCAAGCAAAGAGCTTAGAGTTTCAAGCTAAGTAAAGAGTCTCAAGTTTCAAGTTGAGTTCTTTTTTTTTTCAAAGTTATTAGGGAACTATGTATTCCCAAAGAAGTTTTAAATAATTATCTTTACATTTAGACAAGGTTGGAAACTGAAATTTCCAAAGAGCCTTCGGGATAGTTTTTTTTTGAGTAATTATCTCATGTCAGCAGGAAGAAATATGTTTTAAAAACATAAGAGCCAGTACATTTTTTTGGGAGTAGTATTGAGCACCGAATTGGGGGAGCGTTCAAAGAACCCACAGCCCCATAGAACCATGTTAGCCACCATGGGTAGAAAAGGATCATACTCTTTAGATGAATCCTTTTCATATTAGACTAGTGGATCCATTAGGCAGTTCAGGTCTTATACCTTTGGCTGGGTATAGGATGCTCTGGCAGCGTGAGGTTGATCGCTGTATCATCACTTTAGCTCTTATGTGATGGTTGTCGGTTAGAGAAACTCCCACAGCAGTTATTGTATTTTTTTTATACACGGAAATTATTGTATTTTATATACATCAGTTTAATTGTATTTCTATATACATCTTAGGCTTATTGTATCCTTGTATACACACAGAGTTTATAGCATGTTTTAAACAGTCTTTCTTTATATCACACTTGTTTTAAATTGCCTTATATTGAAAGAAGTCAGTCAGGTTGAGTTGAGTTGAACAAGGTAAACTTTTCGGTTTCTTTCAAATTTCCTTCTAGCCTTTGTTGCTTAGTTTTCCAGCTCGCATACTAGTACCTTCCATGTACAGCCAGTTGGCCTGCATCGTTTTATGATGCAGATACAGGTACCCCGAATCAGCATCCTGCACGTCGTTGATCCAGCTGAGCACTCCAGAGTCAGTGGTGAGCCTCCTTGCATTCCGGAGGACTCAATTATTTTGTGTTCTTAGTTTTTGTTTTATTAGGATGTTACGGGGTCTGTCCCAACATCCATCTCAGTATTTAAAGGCTTCATAGACAGTCAGACAGTCAGTCAGTTAATTTGGAGTCTATCATGCATGTATATATTTAAATATCCTATTTTGAGACTCGAGATACCTTGTTGGCAAATTACTTTCAGTTGAGTTGTTTTATAACTTTTCATTGCATTGAGTTATCCTGTTGAGTTAAGTTTCCGCTGAGTTAAGAAAGCCAGGCCAAGGGTTCGCTTGGGGGCCAGTGATGGTCTTCAAGTGCCGGTCACGTCTGGGGTGTAGGCTCGGGGCGTGACAGCACCACAAGCCAATTTTGTTCACTAGGTGTCACGCTTTATATTTATATAAATATTATATATATATACCTATGTATATGTAGAGTTTCCGTCAAAGTTAGGGGGTGGCGCAGCACCCCCTGACTCCTTCATAGATCCGCCATTGCCTACCCCATTCTTCTTCTTCTTTCAAACCTCTCCACCCCTTTCTCAAAACCCCACCGCCTTGCTTGTCTCTTCTTCCTCAAACTCCCCACTGCATCCTACCCTAACCCCAACCCATCCTCTTTCTCCTTCATCAAACTCTACATCCTATACATTTTTTCGTTAAACAAAAATAGAAAATCACATTCAAGACCCACATAATTTTCTTTATTCTTTATTTTTGAAATTCGATTTTCTTAAAAAATAATTATTCATCTAAATTTAAACGTTACGTATTCTATACTTGAATATGCATTAAGAAGTGAAATAAGAAAAGTAACAGCAAATCTACAAAATTAGCACATCGATTTTGCATAAATTTATAATCGTCATTGTAGATATAAGTTGATAGTTTAACCTAGTTGGAAAAAAAAGAAAAGGTAAGGTGATTGATATAAGTATTGATGGAAGTAATAGTGAATAATTACAAAGCAATGAAAAATAAAATGAATATCAATGTGAAATTTTGAATGTTAAGAAATTGACCCAGATGAAATAATGAAGAGGGTAGATGAAGAGTGAAAATAAAAATTTTAAAAGTGTGGAAGTAAAAATAAAGAAAAAATATGTTTTTTTCAATTATCTAACATGTCATCCATGTGGCATCGAGGTGACACGTAGGTGGTGTGCATGCACTTCACTCATGAGTATGAAATTGATATTGGTAGCGCGCGTGCACTTCACCCATGAATATGAAATTGATATTGTATGTGTAAGTTGCTATTAAATTTACTTGTAATAAGATTTGAGGGTAAATAATTACCCATAAAATTAAAGTGTTAAAGTAAGTTATACTGCCAAATTGAGGGGGGGTTTTAATGTATTTTCTCTTGGCAAAACATAGTTCTTGCTCCTTGTATAGAATGGGAAGAAGACGTGTGACTTTAAAAAAAATTCATCGCTCAGTTTTTCACTCCTCCAAATCCGGTCTAACTAAAAAAAACAATCATTTTTTTATTCAATCATCATCTCATGGTTTTGGTGACGATCTTATTTTGTCGAATAAGCATTATGAATCTAAATTATCAAGATAATGACTGGATAAAAGAGAGATTTTTTTTTTTTCATTTGGGTCGTGTTTGGAATTGCAAATAAATGAGGGGTAATTTTTTTTTAAAGCGATGTGGTATTTTTTTTAATTAAAAAAATCAGTTTTAGAATTACAATTTTAAGCACTATAAAGAAGAATGACTTTTTAATATAAGAGAATAGTTGGAAAAATATATTATTTTCTGTAGTTAAATCCTAAGGTAACACTCATTTTGGGTCACATTTTTTTTGCTAAAAGTAATACTTATTTTGGAACAGAGAGAGTAATTTAGTAGATAAGTGTCTATTGACGAAAAATATATATATTCACTATTTATTCAAAAATGGTATATAATATATATGCACAACTATTTAAACGAAAAATATATTTACTTTAAATCACAAAATTAATAGGCATATTTATTCATTTTCCAAAGTATATATTGAATCTCATTGTACATAATACAAGATCTTATGGCAATCAAGGACGGAACAAATAATTTTTTCTTCCTTAGATGGTCTTTTTAAGAAGGGAAAAAAGACAAATATACCCCCGAATTATCATAAATGGTGCATCTATACCTTCGTTATACTTTCGGGTTGTGTATACCCTTACCGTCAATATTTTGGAACATATATACCCTTAAAATAAATGGAGAGACACGTGTCATGATCTTAATGGTCTATCCAAATTTAAATATATCATTAAGATCATGACACGTGTCCCTCCGTTTATTTTAAGGGTATATACGTTCCAAAATATTGACGGTAAGGGTATACACAACCCGAAAGTATAACGAAGGGTATAGACGCACCATTTATGATAATTTGGGGGTATATTTGTCCTTTTTCCCTTTTAAGAATAACCATATATCAAATGCTTTATATTTTATAATAGAAAAATTACATACGTGAATCTTTTTTATTTAATAATTACCACTTTTAGATATATTTTATTACCATCTTTGTCAACTTTTAGCAATAGGTAATTATAAAGAATTTCAACTTAGAAAAAAGTATTGTATCTAATCAAGAACATCGCTCATACTTTCTTTTGCTTTTCTTTCTGTTTTATTTGAGGGTTTCTTCTTCAATTTTCAGCATAGAATTCTAATGGAAGAAGGTAACGGATATAGCCTAGAAGAAGTCCGCAGATACTTAATGATGTTGATACTTCGAATCAAAAAGTTTACAGAAGGAGTCGGATGAGGGATCAAATTTCAGCTACTGCTACCAACGAAGTTAATGACAGTCCCAATTTTAATTTGGGAATTTCACAAGTATCGGGTGAGCAGAACAAGGATGAAAAAATGCATGTCCATTGTAAAGGTAAAAAACGAGTTAAAGAAATGAACAATGTGAAAAAATAAAATAAAAAGATGCGTTGATTTTGCATCTACGTCGAAGAAAATCATGGACAGCGATAACGATGTTGAGTATTTACCTCCTCAATTTCAATCAAAAAATTGAAAAATAAAGATGTGTCGGAGAAGAAGAAGCCAGTGAAGATGCAAAAACACGGAATCAATTGCCCAAAAATGTCATACTACCGAAGAGTAGAGATCTAGTATGTGATAGTATTTTGAATCTAATTCGATGTGTTTTCTTAGTTACTTGTTGTTTAGGAATGATTATATACTGATTATTGTCTTGCTTTGATACGTAATATGTGTAATTCATCTTCAGTGTGTAGTAATACATTTTTAATTCAAGTTTAATACATATGCAGAATTGTAAATTCAAGTTATTCATTGCCTTATGAATAAGGAGTTAAAACACACACTAGATGATGTGTTTGCTATTGAAATACATGACAAAAAGTTGTTTTTTGGTCTTAGAGTTTGGATTAGTTATTGGCTTAACTTGTGTTGGTGCTGGCACTCATGGCAATGTTCTCGATTTTAAGTGTAGTTTGTTGAGCAGTTATTTTTTGGAACAAATCATTGTTCAAAAGAGTCATCTGCGTAAGTTGTTTCTAGCTAAAATTTTCATAGATGATGACTCCACTGTTTCATTGGCTGTTCTCTTCTTCATTAATGATTTTTTTTTTTCATATGAGAACAATGAAAACCAAATTAGCAATAGAAAATTTTACCTTGTGGAAAGTAGACAATTCAATTCATATATGTGGGGTTTAGATGTCTACAAAGAGTTGAGTGATTCTGTGAGACGCACTTAAGTCAACCCATAAATACTATAGATTGGGTGGCTTGCCTCTTGCTCTTGAAACTTGGATATTTGAGTGTAGTTCAAAAGTCTATGAATAGATAGCTATTCAGGTTTCTGAATCAATTCCGAGAATCTTGAATTGAAAGACAATTGTTGATAGTCCATTACAAAAATATATTGAGAATTGTCTCTTCATGCCTACAAAAAATAAGGTATTTGTTCAAAGTTGATGCATTTTATGACATTGTTTAGTTCAACTCAAGTTAATATATCTATTTTTATTCTTTATTTGATTTTTCAGTTTGAAAACATAATGGCTAGTGAAGATGAAGCTTCTAAATTCAGGCTTCCTGAACCTCATGATTACAATGTTGAAATTTTAAAATTGGAGCCCAAAGGATCAAGTCATGGCCTATACATGTTGACTTATGAAATTATATAACTGAGAAAAGGACTTGTAAAGGTATATACAAACTTGATTTTAGGCTTTTTTTCTTTCAAAATTGTTATATTGTACAATAATATTTATGTTATGTTTGATTATCTACTAGGCGAATGAAAACCACAAAACACTTGAAGAGAAGATAGGTTTAGGATTTAATCAAATCATAGCAAATAACTATTGGAGGATATTTCTTTGTTGTTTGCTATGATTTGATTAAATCCTAAATCTATCTTCTCTTGGAGCGCTTTGTGGTTTTCATTCTCCTAGTAGATAATCGAACATAACCCAAAATATTAAAATATAACAATTTTGGAAAAAAAAAACATAAAGTCAAGTTTGTATATACCTTTTCAAGTACTTTTCTCAATTCTATAACCTCATTAGTCAACATGTCTAGATCATGACTTGATCCTTTAGGCTCCAATTTAAAAATTTCAGCATTGTAATCACGAGGTTCAGAAAGCCGGAATTTAGAAACTTCATCTTCACCGGTCACTATGTTCTCAAACTGAAAAATCAAATAAAAATAGATATATTAACTTGAGTTGAACTAAACAATGTCATAAAATGCATCAACTTTGTACAAATACCTTATTTTTTTTAGGCATGAGGAGACATTTCTCAATATATTTTTGCCATGGACTATCAACAATTATCTTCCAATTCAAGATTCTTGAAATTGAATCAGGAACCTGAATAGCTATATATATCTTCATCGACTTTTGAACTACACTCAAATATCCAAGTTTGAAAGAGCAAGAGGCAAGCCACCCAATCTATAATATTTATGGGTTGACTTAAGCGTGTGTCTGACATAATCACACAACTCCTTGTAGACGTCTAAACCCACAAATATGAATTGAATTGTCCATTTTCCACAAGGTAATAATCGCTATTGCTAATTTGGTGTTCGTTGTTCTTATATAAAAATAAAAATTCATTAATGAAGAAAAGAACAACCAATGAAACAGTGGAGTCATCATCTATGAAATTATTAGCTAGAAACAACACACATAGATGACTCTTTTAAACAGTGATTTGTTTCGAAAAATAACTGCTCAACAAACTACACTTAGAATGGGAAGATTGGCAAGAGTGTCATCACTAACACAATTTAAGCCAGTTACTAATCCAAATTCTCTAAGATCAAAAAACAACTTTTTTCGTGTATTTCAATGGCAAATACATCATCTGGAGTGTATTTTAACTCCCTATTCATAAGACAATGAATAACTTGGAGTTGTGTGTTCACTTTTGGAAGGTCAAGAAAGTGACCAAAACAAGTATTCCTGCACAAGTCAAGTTATTTTTCAAATAGAGAGATTTTGATTTGATCGATGACACTATGATTAGTGTAAGATGACCACCTACTCGCAATATACATAACATCCAGATGTTTCCAAAATTTACGATCCTGCATATGTATTAAATTTGAATTAAAAATGTATTACTACATAGTAAAGTTGAATTAAAGATAAATTACACATACTACATATCAAAGCAAGACAGTAATCAGTATACAATCATTCTTAAACAACAACTAACTAAGAAAAACACATAGAAATAGATCCAAAATACTATCACATACCAGATCTCTACTCTCCGGTAGAATGACATTTTTGGGCAATTAATTCCGTGTTTTTGCATCCTTCACTGGCTTCTTCTCCGGCACAACTTTATTTTTCAATATCTTGACTGAAATTGAGAAGGTAAATACTCAAAATCGTTATCACTGTCCAAGATTTTCTTCGACGTAGATGTAAAATCAACGTATCTTTTTTTCAATTTTTTCACATTGTTCACCTCTTTAACTAGTTTTTTACCTTTACAATGAACATGCATTCTCTCCTCCTTCTGCTCACCCGATACTTGTAAAATTCCCTAATTAAATTTGGGACGGTCATTAACTTTGTCGGTAGTAGTAGAAGCTGGAATTTAGCCCCTCATCCGACTCCTTCTATAAACTATTTTATTCGAAGTATCAACATCACTAAATATCCACGGACTTCTTCTAGGCGATTTTCGTTTACCTTCTTCGATTAGAATTCTACGCTGAAAATTGAAGAAGAAAGAACCGCAAAACCCTAAAATAAAACAGAGAGAAGAGAAAAAAGAAAAGCGAAAGAGGGAACAAGCGATGTTCCAAATTAGTTCCTGATTAGATACAATAGTTTTTGCTAAGTTGAAAATTCTTTAATTACATATAAAAGGAACAAAATTGTTTAAGAATTGTCTAAGTATTGCTAAAAGTTGACAAAAATGACAATAAAATAAAAGTATATTTAAAAGTGTTAAATATTAAATAAAAGAGATTCACATATCTAATTTTTCCAAAAAGTAAGAACTTTATGCTGGGGACATTGGGCTTGACTTGATGCCAACCCATTTTTATCTAATTTTAAGTTGAAGTTACCTGATTGATTTTTATATTTTTCTAATCGAGATTATAGTTTTAAACTTGTTAATCTAACCATATTCAAATTATGAAACTCTACTAACAAAGAAGAGGTATTTCGAGTTACCTTAAACTATTTCTTGGTAATCCCCTCAATATCCCAGCATAATTTTTTCAGCTTACGTGTACTCTATACAATCTCTCTGAGTCTGCGCTTCAAAGCTATTCATTTATCCTGATAGATCAAATGAACTCCCCACTGTCTCACAATGCATCCATGGATAGATGCCTCAAATAGGCTATACTGATTAATGTCTCCAACCTGCAGTGAAGAATACAATGGTATGTAGGCAAAGCAAACACACCAGCCATATGTTCTAGATGCTGTGCCCACTTTACATTCTTTCTCTATCACTTCAAGGTCTTTCGTATGATCATTGCATATCAATTTGGCATTGATGAAAGAATAATCATACTTCCCAGATAGCCTTGAATCAGGACTGCAGACACCTGCTCCCATAAGAGTCACACAGCATATAGCAAAGCCCTTGAACTCATCATTATACCAATTAATGGGCAGTTTGAACGAGATCTTTTCCTCAACACTCTGATGCATAAACCATGTGGGAATTGCACGTTCAGGAAAGACAATGGCACAGGTTACCCTATGATCAGAGTTAAGAGTGGGGAGGATCACATCATCCATATTGTTTGATAGAAACAAACTGAGAATCTCATCTGAAATTGAGCTACCATTGCTCTCCTCTGTATAAGATTGTTGATCAAAACTATAATTGGTGAATGATACCAAATTCAACCTTGGGTACATCCGTAGCTTTGCAATACTTTCTTTTGCCAAAAAATCTTCTACATATAATTCCTCTATACTCTTAGGAAGTACGGGCAGTTTCTTAAGTTCCTGACAGTGTGTAATATTGAGATATCGAAGGTGAGAAAGTCGGCTGAAGACATCAGGGAAATAAATAAACTTATTTCTGCTCAGGTTCAATTCCAATAAAGAAGTTACGTTCATAAGAGCAAGAGCTTGGCTATCACATAAATTACATCCACTGAGATCTAAGCTTTTCAATTCCCTCAAAGCATGAAACACCCAGGGTAATATCAAACTGCGAGCAGATTGACGCTTTACCTTCCGCCCTTTTCTTAATGAAAGGATCTTGAGTTTGCTTAAGTTTCCAATAGAATCTGGCAGTTGCCAAATGGCGGTGTTGCCAGCATAGAGCTCCTCCAACTCATTTAGATCACCTAGATTTTCAGGAAAAATTGAAAGTCTTGAGCAGCCTTTCAGAATCAAAATTTTCAGTTTTCTCATCTCAGAGACACTGGCTGGGAGTCTTACAAGGTATTCACATGATCGCAAATCAAGCAAGCTGATACCACAGAGCTGTCCTATTGATGAGGGCAATTCCCAAATTGCGGTACGTGCCAGAAGGAGCTCTGATAGCAATTTCATATTCCTCTGAATTTCTGGAAATTTTTCTAATTTCTGACAACCTGAGAGGTTGAAGCTTTCCAGAGATTCCATTTGAATACTACTTGGTAAAGACTTGAGACTTTTGCAGTTTTCCAGATTCAAGAAGATGAGCTTTTTGAGATTTCCAATGGATGGATGAATTTCAAACAAACTTACACAACTTTTCAGTATTATCTTCTGGAGGTTTGGAGTCTCACAAAAATTGGGTGTTCGGAGTAAACTTCCTGAAAAACTTAAATTGAGGATTGTCAACTTGTCCAATGCCTGTTCATAAAAAGAGAACAAATAAAAATATCAGCTTTAACTGTCATTTCTTTTCTTTAAATTAAATATGATTATTTTTTGAAGGAGATGAACAATACCTTTGGTTCCTTGAAGATTTCAACAAGAGAACTAGAAGTCATAATGAGCCCAACTAGGTTTCCTGGTTCAAAATCTGCTGGTAAAGATACAAAACTGTAGTATGACCAATCAAGCCATTTCAAGTTACTGGGGAGATACTCAATAGGGTCACAAATAGGATCATGATGTCGGGCCTCCTCCCCTTTGACAATGAGTAACCTTAGACAAGGCATGTTTCTGAAAGCTTTGCTCCACTTGCATATATGACGGTCTGAGCCAATTGGTACCATTATGCCTTTAATTGACTCTGTCCTCTGGAAAAGAAATTAAAGTAACTTTGTTAAACAGAACATACTTCCAAGCTATGTTGCTCGGACTCTTCAAAAATGTCAATGGGTGCATCTCAGATTCGCCAAATGTAGTGTATTTTTGGAGAATCCGACACGGGTGCAGTATCAAAAATGAAGAGCCCACGCAACTAAGCTTCCAAGCATAGAACCTATTTTCCTAAATATTCAAATCTTAATCTATATCATTTTTTGTTGGAATTAGTTACTGAGGTTAGGATAATACTGGTAGTATAAGATTTATATCTGTCTTTGCATTATAAGCTCAATCAAATTAATTGAGAACTTCAAATATTCTTATTTCCACTTATGACCCGATAAGAAATCCATTCTCCAATCAATAGAAGCTTTGATTTGACATATGTTTACATTAGGAGGTGTTTCCCAATCAACCAAAAAAGCTAAACTTTGAACTTATCAAAGAATATCCTGTAAGAGGGAGAAAACTTTGTGACAAACTATTTAACAAGACAAATATTACTATAAACTAGTACCAAACTGTCATCAATAAAAGTACTTTCAAGGGGGGGCAACAAATTATTCTGAATGTAAATATATAATAAAATCACTACATGGGGAACAGGAGGAGAAAAAGAAGATGGCAATGTTCTACGCTAGCCCTCATGTGGGTACATTGGAGGGAAAGGACCAAGAGAACTTTTGAAGAGAAAGAACATGAGTTTGTACAGTTTAGGTCTTGCCTTTATTTTTGCTTGATTTTAAGAGCACCCACAAAGTTCTTGTAGGAATAGATGATTGGGTGTCATTGGCAGAGAACCATTTTTTTGCAACCCATTTTTATTTGCTCGGTGATGGATGAATTGACGTTGTAAATCCAAGGTGAGGTGTCATGGTGTATGTTATTTAGAGATAACATACTTCTGATTGACAAGACTGGCGGTGGAGTTAACGCTAAGTTGGAGGTCTAGAGACAAACCTTGAAGTCTAAAAGGGTTCAAGTTGATTAGGACCAACACAAAATACTTAAGTGCATGTTCAGTGATGTAACACACGAGGCAGGCATGAGAGTGAGGGTTGATACCCAGGTCATTCAAAAGAAAGGAAATTTCAATTATCTTGAATTTATTATCCAAAGTAATGGGGAGATTGACGATGATCTCACACATCATATTGGTGCAGGGTGGATGACATGGAGGCTAGCTTCCGGATTCCTATATGATAAAAAAGTGCCACCAAAACTTAAAGGCAATTTCTAAAGAGCGGTGGTTAGACCGACTATGTTGTATGGAGCAGAATGTTGATTTGGTCAATAACTATTATATTCAGAAGATAAAAGTTGTGAAAATGAGGATGTTGAGATACATGTATGGGCATACTAGGAGAGCAGAGATTAGAAATAATGATATGCGAGACAAGGTAGGAGTGGCCTCGATAGAGGACAAGATGCAAGAAGCGAGGTTGTGATGATTCGGGCATGTGAAGAGAAGATGCACTGATGCTCCAGTGCGGAAGTGGGAGAGGTTGGTTATGAATGGTTTCAAGAGAGGTAGAGGTAGGCCGAGAAAGTATTGGGGAGAGGTAATTAGACAGAACATGACACAACTTCAGTTGACCATAACCTTAGATAGGTGGTTATGGAGGACACGAATTAGGGTAGAAGGTAGGTTAGGTAGTTGAGTGTTATCTCACTTATCGTTCCATACAAGCAGTCATAGTACTACTCTTGTTTTTTGGTTATTCGATCTATGTTACTATTAAATATTTCTTATACTTCAATTATCGATTATTTTGTTGTAGTTATTTTTCATTGTTAAAAATGTTTTGATATGCTTTCTTTACTATTTTGTCATGACTTCTTCACTTTTGTTTTTTCCGGGAACTGCTTTGAAATTCTTTTACTTAAGTCGAGGGTCTATTGGAAACAACCTCTCTTCCTCCCAAAGTAGAGGGTAAGGTCCACTTATTACACTCTACACCCCCTGGACCCCACTCGTGGGATTACACTGGTATGTTGTTGTAGAAGTCCATCATAAGGACAAATAAGACCTATGCATAAATAGAAGTTAACTGTAACACCTCAGAAATTAGACTTGGACTTTCAGCATAAAAGCGCAGAAATTTAGTGAACCACGGTAGGGTTCACGAATCGTGAAAGGAACCACGGTCCGTCGACCTGCCCGTGATTCACACCCACCCAGAAGTGGTGGACCATGGGACCCTTCATGGGCCGTGGACCACCATATGAACCGTGGGAAGGCTTATGGAGGCTAGGCAAAGAACACCCAAGATCAGACCCCATACCACGAAGCCCGCCACAAGCCGTGATCTTGATGACGGGTCGTCGGAGGGTCCGTCGTCTTGAGCCAACAGATCCCCATCCCAAGTGAAGAGTCACGGTGGCCATCACGGTCCATGGTCCTTCACACGAACCGTGGTAGGGCTCGTGGAGGACTCCCCCTAGAACCAGTAGCACTGGCCAAGAACCACGACCCGCTTGACGAACCGTCAGTGGTGCCGTGGTCGGCCCTTGTCAGCTTTTAAGTCAGGATTGTTTTGGTTTTTTCCCCTATGCATTAGGCATTTAAACTATGTCGTTTAACACCTGAACTACATCGTTTTGCTCAGTTTAAGCCTGGTAATTTAGTCAAAACCTACCTAAAACCTTTATTCCCAAAAATTACCAAAACTTGTAGAAAAAAGAAAAGAAAGAGACGTCAATTTTCTCAAGAACACGCAACTTCCAGCCCCAAAATCAAAGGATTTCTCCGTGAATTTTGTCGCCAGGTATGTGGGATTTCACTAGCAGGTTCCTTTCATCCACTAGGTCCCTAAAATTCAGTCAGATTCTTGATTCTCTATATCTTGTTTAGACCTAGGGTTTCTAAATCCTTGGATAATTGTTGTGATTAGCTGTTGTAGTGTTCTTAAGCAAAATATCATAATTTCTTGGAAACGTTGTTTAGTTCCTTGTATGAAACTCAGAACCCTAGTTGTGTAGATTCTCTTAGTTCCTGAATTACACTTGCTAGGTCAGTTAAACAGATAATCACGCTCTAGTTTCGAATGTTACATTATTAGTATATAAATGTTGCATTCTCAAATTTTGCATGTTAGTATTCTGAGCTATTCAGAATTTCAGTATTTTAGTCATAAGTTGTCATATACATATTCAATTGGGAGTAGACTTAGCACCAAGTTGGACTAGGGTTCAGTGTACCCCTTATAGTCCCAGAACTACGTGCCCCCGTAGGATATAAGTCCCCTCTGTTGAGCATCAGATTTCGTGATCATGCCAGTCATGCCTTTATACACCTGGCAAGGTATATTGGGTCCTCTCGATGGGGCGTATACATCGGACTCCACATTTAACTCATGTGGTTTTATGTCAGTTAATAGTAGCTCCCATAGTCAGATGCTTAGTGCATTTGACCAGGTTTTCAGTATATACTTCAGTATTCAGTTTAGCATGTCATGTTCATGATTAGCACTTGGTCATTGCATTCAGTTTAGCTTTTCAGTTATGTATCAGTATTTACATTCTTGTTCAGTTTACAGAATTGCTCGGTTATATCTTGTTTCAGCTTATATATGTTTGTTCAGCTTAATATCTATATCCTGCATGCTCAGTACATTCAAAGTACTGACGCATACTCTGCGCTACATCCTTTCATGATGTAGGTTCAAGTACTCAGCATTTAGACCGTGCTTAGATCAATCCCGATCCATATTCAACAATTTTAGTGGTGAGTCCTCATACTTGGAGGACAATAGACATGCTTTCATTTCAGCCTTTACATTTCAGTTTCAATTTTGTTAGAGTTAGCTGGGGCATGTCCCAGCAACTCAACTCAATTATAGGCTTTTTCAGACATAGTAGTAGTATCAACTTGCCTTGTTAAGTTTGATCTTTCAGTTGTTATTAAACTCTTAGTATGGTTTATACATTCAAACTAGTTGGGTATTCCCTATTTTTCAAATAACCACTATTTTAGCTTCCGCATAGTTCTTGCTTAACCTTTCGGGGTTGCCCAGTGGTTTGGGCTTGGGACTTCCATGTTGGAGGTCTCAAGTTCAAAACCCCTTGTCAGCGAAAGCAAGGGGTTTGCCGTCTAGGTCAAGCTCGTCGTACCGGGCTTGCCTAGTGCGGATTACCTCTCCTCTGTGGTTTGCAAGCTATTGCATAAAAGCGGGGGTTTTACCCTGTGCACACTCGAAGGGTAGTGGCTGCGGATTTCCCTTGTCATAAAAAAAAATAGATCTTGCTTATTTAGTTACCTTTCAGTATGCTTATGATATGCCAGACACAGGGTTAACTTGGGGTCACACGTGATCCTAGGTCCCGTGTTACGCCAAGAGGGTAGCCTCGAGGCGTGACATTAACACACTCATTTTCTATTCGACAATAAATGTTCAAGATGATAACAATCTTAAACTACAAAATCATAATTCGAACTAGAACTCTAGTAAATGGATATTGAGTAAGATAGTCTAGTTGAAATCTTTAGATGGCACATCAGTAATCTATGAAACAAAATATACAAGTAATCTTCCTAATTGGTGGCTACATGAGATATCCTTGTGTGCAAAGTAATATAGAAGAACAAATTTGAAGCTACGAGGCCATACTTGTTGCCAAGATATTACATGATTAAAGAAACTATCCTATGAGATGCAGTTTAGATTGAGAAAAATGTACTAGTGCTAAAGTAAGTTGTAAAATTCGGATGTCTACTTCCAGTGAGGGAAAATAATGCAAAAGAGAAAATGGAAATCTCCAGCAGAGGACATGTTTACCTGATTTGCAGAAAAAACAGTTTTTATATCTTGTTCATGCCATAGTCTACTGTGATTCCATGGCTTGTCCTGGTCAACATTGCGTGCCACTTGCTGACCCATTTGTTCTATCAAATCATGCATCTCAACCATTCCTTCAGAAATATATAAGAGTGATTTTTGGATGAGGATATCTGTTCCAATCTCTGATCGGAAACCAAAACTGTTTAGTATAGTAATCACATCATCTCTCTTTCTTCCTCTAAAAAAACATGCCATATCAAGGAATATATTCTTCTCTTCATGGCTCAATCCATCTAGACTTAAACTGAGCTGCTTAGTAATTTTCTCATATCCAGTATCTTTGAGTCTATCTAATGCACTTCTCCACTCAGTAATGCCTCGCTTGTAGAGAAAAGAACCCAGGACCTTAAGTGCTAAAGGTATGCCTTTAGCATAATCTACTACAGATTTGGAGAGTTTCAAAAACTCTTTATCAGGAGTCGGTTTCTGAAAAGCGTGCCAACTAAAAACTTCAATAGCCTCATCTTTAGCCAATTCAGGAACAGAATATAACTGGTCATGTCTACGTAGCAAATCTTGGTTTCTAGTTGTTGTAATGACTATACTGCCACCACCAAACCAGTCATGATTTCCAACTAAATATTCCAATTGGTCTTCATCATCGACATCATCAAAAACAATTAAAACTTTCCAGTGGCAAAGCCTTCTTTTTATCATGTCAGCTCCTTCATAAAAACTTGCCATATTCATTGATTTTTCTTTTAAGAGTCTTGAAAGAAGTGTCTTTTGCAAGCACATCAGCCCATGCTTCTTTGATTCTTCTCTAACATTCGCAAGAAAACAAGACCCTTGGAATTGATGAGAAACCTTGTCAAAATATTTTCTTGCAACAGTTGTCTTCCCAACGCCTCCGATCCCCCAAATTCCAATAAAGCAGACATCACTTGATCGAAACTTCAGTAATGATTCTACTTCACCCATACGAGATTCAATTCCCACTAGATATTTTTCAGTTGCTGAAACGGTGTGGTGCATATTTCGGAAGTTATCATTTATAATCTTTTCAATAGAATCTGCTTCATTCCTGCATTCAGTAAAAATAAAATAATAAAAATGGAACATTTGAAACACAAGAAATGTTAAAGTAGCCAAAAGCAGTCCATATTCCATCCATTGCTTCACCAGGACTTGTCTAATATGTGAGAGGGAACAGGGTCTTCAAATTCACAAAAATCTCGTTTGAAGTTTCTCTTTCAATAGTTGCCTTCTCTATGCAATCCATTTCCATTATCACATCCACTTCCATTTACATTGTCAGCAAAAATCACGCTTCTCCCAAACAAGATTCAATTGCAACTAGATTTTTGTCAATGTCAGATACTATGGTACTCAATCATTGTAATAAGTTCTCATTTTCTTTATAAGTAAGAAGGATTGAGGTCAGATAAATGCTCATGAATTGAAAAAAAAATCCTTTTTATTACGTACAATAAACATATTCTTCTGTAAGCATAAATTGCGCCTACTACTGTACCAGTACAAACCAGGATAGCCTGATCTAGTAATTGATCATATGACACCATTTTTTTTTTTTGGACAAAGAAGCTCAAGGTGAAGTTCAATAAAAAGGAAATATAATAATTAAAAATATCAAAACCCAATTTTCCTCTCTCCCCCAGCTTCTTCTTTTCCTCCACGATTTCACCTCTTAATAATACTAGATAAAGCTCAATACAAAATGCACAAAATAACTTTGTTGGTTTCTCAGCAAGTCCGGTAGCAAAAGTAATCAAACAAACCACATCGAATGAATGCTATTTTAGCAATTAAGGGTAAATTAGGAAATTTGATCTTTTAGAATTTGGACATGGACAATAAATACACCTTACGTGCTCAAAAGCAATTGAATTGCACGCGTGTTGCCAGGTCATATCAAGGGGTTCAAAAGACACACTTGTGCCAACAACAGGTGTCTATGGTCACTAAAATAATTGAAGTGTCTACATGACCTTCGCTGACAAGTTTAAGGGGTTATCTATGTAAGACGAAAGAGTATATTATTGACCATGCAATATTAATTACTCCTGTTAATGAGTTTTGGTATTGCAATCTACGTTTTACTACTCTATTAGCAGCTCACAACTTAGGGACCCAGAGAAGAAAGCATAAAGTTTCACTGGAAGTAATTTCACTTGATTACTCTAACAGTCGTACTTGACTGATTTAAACAGAGTACACATTTCATGAGCCTAAATGACATGCAAAACACAAAATTGAAGTTTGCCACTCAAAACTAAAATAGAAAAGCATACTGTAACCAAAATAATGTCATGTTCACAAGATTCTGCATCTCTCTTGAATTCCATCCCTATCCCCTCCACCCACCCCTGGCAAAAAATCTGTTAACGAGTTCATCTAAAGTGTATTTTAGCCCAAAAGCTTTAAATGCACATCCAATTGAATGGTATTTTCAGAAGGTAATTCGACATTTTAAAGTAGAAGATAGAGGGGTCTTGAAATACTCTCAATTAGAGTCGGAGTTTTTGGTTACTTATCAGTATTTGTATAATAAACCGATCCCTACTGTTTTCATGATGTTCTCTTTTGATAAAGTAGTAATTTTATTGAATTTTTGGGCAAAGGCATCTGTAACAAGAATTATACTAAAAGGTAGAAAACCAACAAAAGGTTACATGCTAGTCTTAAAAGCATGTTTATTTCAAAGACTACAGAAACCATTGAACTTTGCATAGCATTTCCCAAAAGAATGAAAAGATGTCCCAATAATTAAGTGAAAACTCAAGGGATCATTTACTACTCACCCATTAGCAGTTTTACGAACATTCAGTCCTGCTATTCCAGCAGCTCTATGTAGAGAGTCCTTCCACCTCTGCACCTTCTCCAAATTATCCCTGTGATTCGTCTCATCTTTTTTCCTGAGAGCCAGATCTGCCTCATGTTTGGTTGCAAACTTCTCAAAATTAGCCTTGAAATCTTCCCTGTGTTTTTCCAACGCTTTAGCAAAGCTGCTGCTCTCAGCTTCACAGAGAGCTTAAAATGTTAATTTCAGTTACGTATGTATTAGCTATAGAAGAGAAAATATTAAAATAATGATTAGAAAAGTTATCTTGAAAGAGAACTTAAGTTTGATAAGTTAAATAAGTCAGAACAATAAATAATATTATTAGAGGAGTGTTACTTTCAACGAATATTTCTGATGACTTACTTTTCATGCGTATATCTGATGGCTCAACATTGTAGAAGACAGGATATGCTTTCTGTTCCTTCTTGTCAACACACTCCATGATCATAGTGAGTTCCTCCAAGCACCAGGTGGATGAAGCATAGTCCTCGGAGAAGATAATAATGGCAGTTCTTGATTCCTCTATGGCTTTCAAGAGTTCTGTTGAAATGAACTTTCCTCTTTCAAGTTTCACATCATCATTGTATACGTTGATTCCTATGTCTTGGAGACGTTTATAAAGATGGGCAACAAAGTTTTTGCGGGTGTCATCTCCTCTAAAACTCAAAAAAGCATCATATTTCCAATTTTGATTGGCTTCATTTTGGGGAGCCACGGAAAATGTATGGGTTCTGGCAACCTGCAAATATACAAGCAAGAGTAGGTAAAGACTTGGGAGTAGAGCCCAGAAGAAAAAAGAAGTATTAAGATAAAGAAGAAAAGGGAATCTCAAGGAAGGTTGACTTAAAACAATTATTTATATATTAACAGAAAGACAGAAAAGGCTCGCATGTCAAATCTGCCTTCTCTGCGAATCAAAGTAGACGACAACATCATTAACTATGTTCCAATCGTTAACTAATTTTGGGGTCGGTTATATGAATCCTCAAATCTATTTCATTTAATTTGGACTAGTTTCATTTCAATATTCAATAATTTTGATAATAGACTAATTAGGAAGTTCTCTAACACAAGGGGGTCTCTATAATTTTTTAAAAACCGTAAGGTGGATCTCTACATTTTTCTACTCACATACAAATCTCTGAACAAGCTAAAAAGACTCCTAGCATATACCGTATCCTAACCAGAACTCTCAGCCATTAGAGGACCACACACCTGATTTGCAGAAAAAACAGTGTTCATATCTTTTTCATGCCATAGTCTACTGCAATTCCATGGCTTGCCATGCTCAGCATCACGGGCCACTTGCTGACCTATTTGTGCTATCGGATCGTGCATCTCAATCATTCCTTCTGAGATAAATAAAAATGATCTTTTGAGTACATCTATTTCATTATCTAACTTGAAGCCAAGTTTATTCAATACTGTAATCACATCTTTTTTCTTTTTTCCTCTAAAGAAGCATGCAATATGAAGAAATATATTCTTGTATTTGGCATCCAATGCATCTAAACTTATGATAAGTAACCTATCAATTTTCTCATCTTTGAAATCTTGGAGTCTATATAATGCACTTATCTGCTCTTTTGTAATTTGTTTGTAGAGAAAAGAACCCAAGATCTCCAGAATTAAGGGTGAGCCTTTAGCATAATCTACTACACAGCACGAGAGCTCTTCAAAGTCTTTAACGGGAGCACCTTGTTGAAAGGCATGCCAACTAAAAAGTTCTAAAGCCTCATTGTTGGTCAGTTCTGGGATACGATAAAACACATCATGCTTGCCAAGTAAATCAAAACTTCTAGTTGTTGTAATGACCCTACTGCCATCACCAAACCAATTACGCTTTCCAGTTAAATGTTCCAATTGGTGATTGTCATCCATATCATCAAGAACAATTAGAACTTTCTTGGAACGAAGCATTTGGCTTATAATTTCGTCGCCGCTAGCAAAATTTGCTAAACCGACAGAATGTTTCTTCAGAATCTGGGAAAGAAGCTTCTGTTGCTGTTTCTTCAGAATCTGGGAAAGAAGCTTCTGTTGCAAATGGTGTAGGCCTCCCGGTCCATGCTTTTCTAAGACTCTCCTAACATTTGGAAGAAAACAAGACTCTTCAAATTGACAAGAGATCTCATTAAAAAGTGCTCTGGCAACAGTTGTCTTCCCTACACCAGCCATCCCCCATATCCCTATAGAATGAACACCGCCAGATTCAACTTTCAACAATGATTTTACTTCCTCTACACGAGATCTGATTCCCACAGGATATTTTGGAATGTTCATAACCTGAGAAGCCTTATCAACAATTTCCTCAATACATTCTTCAGCATTCCTGTGTCCAGTAGAACATATCATATCAATAAAATATTTGAAATGTAATAATAGATGAAAGCGGAAAGCATTACCCATGTCCTGAAAAATGTGACATTAAAATTTCTGTAAGTTTGCAAGAAACAAAACCTCAAATTGACAACGGACTTGTCAATTTTTTTAGCTGGAAATTGGAATAGTTGTCCACTCTATGCCACCCAAAGCGCACATCCTCACCAAACAAACACAGGTAAACTACATTACAAAGGACCTAACTTGACCCAAATAAAGAATAATTGCAGAGCTAAGTTGCTCAGTGTCAAATCCTTCGAAAATACACTATTTTGACACACAATCATTGACATTTTGGAAGAGTTCAAACAATGTAGTTACAAAGTATTGGGAGTTTAGCAGCAGCTAAAAAAAAAAAAAAAATCCAGGCAAAGCTATGTGGGGCCGGGTGGGTGGGATGCGGGGTGGATTGAAGTGGGCTTTTTTAAAATTAATGCGGGACGGATTGCGAGCATATGTGATTTTTGTGGGTTCAAATTTAATTTTAAATTATTTATATGTTATAAAAGTAATAGAGCATTATTTATTAAAATAATTTCTATAAATCTACTAAAATACTCAAGATAGTAAATGAAAATGGTTCAACTAAAAATAATATTTACATGTTTTTCAATTGACTTTTAAAAAATAAATTTTTAAGTTATTATCCTATTAAATTAATACAACTTAACCCAAAAAAGAAATTATTTTTAAAAATTTTTATTTTTAATATCAAACTTAACTAGAAAAAAAATTTAAAAAGTTATGCGGGCGGGTTGAAAATAAAAAAAAGTTTTATTTTCATCCCTATACACAGAGACTGTCGAACATATCCTCTATGTTTTGTCAAGAAATATATAAAGCAGAAGAGAAATAGAGAATATCCCAAAAATTGAATGAGACTCAGCTAGTTTTTTTGAGTTACTACTCACCAACAGATATGTTGTAAAGGTTTATGGGAATCTCCCACAATGTCGAATGCTTTAGAGAGAGCGTCCTTATACCTCTGAGCCCTCTCCAAATCAGCAGCGTTGAGATATGCCTCGTATTTTTTGAAATCAAACTCGAGTGATACTACTGATGGTTCTGTGCGATAGAAGACCGGGAAGAATTTTCGTCTGTATCTGTCAACGCACTCCATGATCTTGGTGATTTCTTCCAAGCACAGTCTGGATACAACATACATCTCCGAAAAGATTGTAATGGCAATCCTTGATTCCTCGATGGCTTCTGAGATTTCTGTCGAAAATGGTGCTAGTTTTGCCGATCTGTCATCGTGTTTGAATGCTCTGATTCCTATGTCTTCCAGACGTTTGTAAAGATCGGTAACAAAGTTTTCGTTGAAGTCTTCCTGTAGAAAATTCAGGAAAACATCATATTTCCATTTTTTGACAGATCGAAATTGGAAAGCCATGGGTAAAGTCGGACTCTGGACTGGCTATCGGTGAAAATGTGAGATCTCGTGGCAATTTGGAACGTCTAATAACAATGAGTCTTCCAGTAAACGCTTAAGTCAACTTTGCAGATCTCCATCAGCTGCATAAGACATTGGACATTTCTAATGTATCTCTATTTTATATTCTTTATATTTAGAGTATATTGTCACGGATTTAGAGTTTTCACTAATGCTCCGTATGACATTTGATAACTTACTCACTATTCTTTCAAAATCTTGTAAACTCAAGTAAGTCATTTGAAACTAAGATCGATAAGAGAATTCAAAGAAAGACTTAGAAAGAACAAGATAGCTTTTTGGAAGAAGGCTTTGTATTGGTTTGTGGAAAATTGTTTACAACTTTGAGTGATGATTTACAAATGAGAGCTCCTTTATTTATACTACTTTCTAAGGGGCTAAAGTGTAAATAAAAATTAATACACAAGTTTCTATATATTTACACTTTTTAGAATTTTCTACAACTCTAGAATATTTCAAGGACTTTCCATGTGATTCCATAACCTTCCTTGAGAAATATTCATACTTCTCTAGAATATTCCACTAAGGACTATTCTTATTCCAATGTAAGCCTTCCAAGATAATATCTAGGGAGTTCTAAAGTCTTCCACAAACCTTTACACAACTATAGTTTCTTCTCCCTTTATATTCATGTTTTATTTTAATGGAAAAATGGCGGGTCATGACACTCTCCCCCACCTATTGATGCAACGATCGAGTTGCATCGTCGCTGCATTGCCAACCAGGTTTTGTCTTCTCGTATACGTGGCCAATAGTCCATCACAACACCTTCAGTTGCTTCCTGATCTCTTTCATCTCGGTCTTATGGTCTACTTCCTTTCTAAGAGACACATGCCTTGGCGGTTTCTTTAGCATCACGATATTTTTCTCCTTCTTCGTGCATGGTGGCAATGACCCTTTTGTACCATTGTCTTCCTTCGAACTTGCAATGGTGGCTATAAGCGTCGACTCCTTCTTTTTAGGGCCTCTTACGAGCTGCATGACTGTTAGACGGACTTATTCTTCCGTCTTCGGTACTTTAATTAGGGGCACCATACATGATCCTCCTTGCTCCATGACTATAAGTCGTTGGAGGTAAGGGTCGATCACCGCGTGGCACTCTTCGAAGAACTTCTGCCCTAGAATGATATCAAAGAGGTCTAAAAGAGCGACAGTGAAATTGGTCTTACCTTGTCACTGGCCCAGTGTGATGCTTACTCCATACGTGACTCCACACACGGGATTCGGTGGTGCATTGACGGTCCTGAGTTGGGCGTTACTTGGACGGTAACTCAGCCCCAACCTTGTCGCTGCCGTCTTGGTCATGATATTGGCTTCTGCACCCGTGTCGACCATAGCACGAGCGGGTCTTCCTTTAATCATGAGGTCGACATACTGCGCGTCGTATCCTCTTGGCTTTCCTGGTTGCTTCGTGATGGATCCACATAATCCTATCAAGCCTAACTGCGTCGTTTCTACGCCTTATCCTTGCTCCTGTGCATCATTCTCCTTCTGCTCTCGCAGGATAGCACCAAGGCTTTTCAGTTCAGGGCATATTTTATAGTCATGTGGCCCACCGCATATGTAGCAACCACTTCTTTTGGTAGTCTCTGTCTTTCTCTCCGTGTCACCATAACGTGCAAACTTGCCATCAAACTTATAGGTATCATGTTTCTTGGGATGTGGCTGTTGCTCCTCGACTTTGCCACGATCTCCCCCACCATGGTCATGACTACCTCTCATCTCCTCTCCTCTGGCTCTGTCAGGCTTCTCGTGCCTGAAGTCTGTCAAAGCTTCAGACTGCGTGATGACTTCATCTATAGTCCTGACCTGCCAACGTTCCAACTCCGTCCTGACCCAATTTTGTAGCCCATCCATGAAGTGGAACAACATATCATTATCTGTGAGGTTAGGAATTTGAAGCGTGAGGGTGGTGAACTCCTGCACATATGCATGTATGTTGCCCATTTTACTTCAGCTCCCTAAACTTGCGCTTTGCCTCATAGATGACGTTGTTAGGGAAAAAGGTCTTCTTGAACTCTTCCTGAAATTGCTCTCAGGTGTTGATGGTGCGCGTCCCCTTCCCTATCTCGGCCTCTTTATGCCTCCACCATAGCATGGCCATCTCTGAAAGATACAACATAACTGTGCTGATCTTACTCTCATCGTTTTTCGGCCTATTGCACTTGAAGTAATTCTCCAAATGCTATAAGAAGTTCTCCACCTCTTGCGCGTCACGAACGCCTTTGAACATAGGTGGCTTGGGAGCCTCGACCTTGGCTTCTCTATCTCGGTTAAGCGACGATGATCCTCCAACTTTCACGCCCTCCTTGAGTGTTTTCATCTCGGCCTTCATGGTCTCAATCGTGCTTAACGCCTCCATGAGCCGACACTCCAAGGAAGTAATAACTTCTTTCATCTCAAACTCGTCCCGCTGACGTTCCTCCAACTCCTTACGGATGTCTTCGGTCTCCTCGGTGAAGTTTTCAAGAGTTTTGAACCTGCCGTCGGCCAAATTCATGCTCCGGCCTAATATCTTCACGGCCTGCCTCACCACTTCAACCCTTGCAACCCATTCTTCTCCAGCGGTGACATCAATGGCCTCCTCGCCATGTTCATCGTCACTTGCTTCGGTGGTCGAAGGTGGATGAGATGTTAGTGCTTCGCTTGGTGTGGGGATGAGCAGCATTTCCTCATTACTCTTTTAATGCTTCTTTCCCTTGCAGTGCTTCTTTCCACCATCCAAACGGACATTGGTGGTGCTAGCGGTGTTCACGTCTCCTTCGTTAGTCATTCTCCTAGTATCAAACCTGTCTCTAATACCATATTGTCATGGACTTAGAGTTTTCACTAATGCTCCGTGCGGCACTTGACAACTTACTCACTATTCTTTCAAGATCTTGTAAGCTCAAGTAAGCCCTTTGAAACTAAGATCGCTAAGAGAATTCAAAGAAAGATTTAGAAAGAACAAGAGAGCTTTCTGGAAGAAGGTTTTGTATTGCTTTGTGGAAGATTGCTTACAACTTTGAGTGATGATTTACAAATGAGAGCCCCTCTATTTATTCTACTTCCCAGGAGGTAAAGTGTAAATAAAAATTAATACACAAGTCCCTACATATTTACACTTTAGTCCTTATTCTAGAATTCTCTACAACTCTAGAATATTCCAAGGACTTTTCATGTGATTCCATAACCTTCCTTGGGAAATATCCATACTTCTCTAGAATATTCCACTAAGGACTATTCTTATTCCAATGTAAGCCTTCCAAGGTAATATCTAGGAAGTTCTAGAGTCTTCCACAAACCTTTACACAACTATAGTTTCTTCTCCCTTTATATTCATGTTTTATTTTAATGGAAAAGTGGCGGGTCATGACAATATTCTCCAACCCAATCTTCAATTCACTCTGAAAAATTATTATTCACACTCTTTATTTTACTTTTTTTTATTATTTTATTATTATGTAAGTAGCATATTATTTTTCATATTAAACCATTAATTAAATCTCTAATATTTGTAATTCTTTTGAAATGTAATATGATATTTTAAAAATTTTATTATTTAATATATACTAATTTTATCTAGAATTAATAATATTTCAATTTTTTTTTAAAATTCGTTACTTTAATATAATTGATTTTTTTATTATTAATTTCCATTATAAAGAATGCACAAAATTAAATGGTTTACAATTGTTCAGACTATTTGTGATCCACGTTTTCAAAAGAAGAAATATTTCGTGATGAAAGAAAAATTGTGTCAAAAAGATGTTTAATGTGTATTCGGAGTTCTGCAATCATGTTTTGCAATTATTGTAGGATTGTCACATTTTTTGAGAAAGAAAGTGTTACATGATATAATAAATACATATATTATATTTCACAACATAATAATCGAGGAGGAACATGATCTTAATGCACCAATTCAAAATGTCGTAGAGGCTCAACTGCAACGACGAAAATGATGATAGATAAAAATCTCCAATTTGAACATTTTTTTAGCTAAATATTAAAAAAAATGGATAAAAATGCCCAATTATAATTAGTAATGTTATTGTAATGACATCATGTCTTGTGTGATACTACTATTCTAGAATTTAGTAATTATGATGAAAACAAACTAAACGGTCGTTACACAAACAAACAAACAAACAAGAGGTTTTTTTAATGTTATTTTTGGGTCGGATTTGAAAGGGTAAAAAAAAATGGGTGAAAAAAAAAATTATACGATGAAGCTAACATAACTTGTTCATCTATTCAACCTAATAATAATTTTATAAAATTACATAAATCAATGAAGATTTTCTTTTTTCCTAGGATTCTTTCTTTCATGATGGACAAGTGCCCATCTTTAAGAAGATATATACGTGCATCTATGTATCTATGAGAGATGAGTGACATTTAGAAGAGATACATATGTGAATATGTGTATTTAGTAACTATGAATTGTCAATATGACACTGCATCGTGAAATCGTTCGCTGACTCACCGACTGTTCCTTTCTATCTCCGACTTGATTTTCTCCTTCAAGTCTTGGCACACTGGAACGTTAGGCGAGGCCAAGGCCGTTCGATGACTCGCCTAATGGGTTTGGCGATCCTCAAGCCTTCTTTTCTTCGTTCTTTCAGCTGTCATGTTCCTTTTTGCTCAATAGTGTCCATGTTTTGTTCCTCAATCCAAATACCTGAAATTAAAGGATTTACATCAGTTATTTGCACAAAATATACATTTGAGAACACTACATCTATTAAAATAAAGCTCTAAATGAGACCAAATCGTGGACTCATCAACATACTCAGTTAATCGATAGATGTGATATCTTTAAATCGTCAAGCTTTGGTGTATACCTAGATAACCATATGTCACACAATTAACTCTTTACCATTTATGGTTCTTACGGTTGTGTTCGCTTCAGCCATGAACACCTCATGGTTTCATGAGTGTATAGAGAATAGGCTTTTGACAAAAAAAATTATCTTTGAAGCGGCTTAAACTTCACACTCACATAAGTGATTTCTAACCGTGTCATCTTGTAGATACACTATTGGGTCAAATCTGCCAAACTTAGCAAATCATTATAGCTTTAAGCTTTATTAACTTCATTAACAAGCCATACTATTTTAACCTTGTTCCTGAACATTGTCTTTATCAAGAGAATGGATTGAGTTGATTGACAGTGTCGAACCGTTACAACTTTGTTTTTCTCCTTGAATCTAGCTCTTGTGATCTCCAGTCTGCTAGATATAGTTACCGCTATTCTGACTTGTCTTAAGCCGTAAATCCATTCCCTTAGATGATCTTTCAACTACCTCTTTTACTAGGCCTTTCGTTAGTGGATTTGACACATTATCACTTGACTTCACATAGTCAATTGTGATAATTCTACTAGAGAGCAGTTATCTTACGGTGTTATGTCTCCGTTGTATATGACGAGACTTCCCGTTGTACATGGCGCTCCCTGCCCTACCTATTTCTGTTTGACTATTACAATGTATGCAAATAGGTCCCACAAGTTTGGGCTAGAATGAAATATCCTCTAAGAAATTCCGAAGTTATTCAGCTTCTTCACCGGTCTTATCTAAAGCAATAAATTCAAATTCCATTGTAGAGTGAGCGATACATGTCTATTTGGACAATTTCCAAGAGACTGTTCTCCACCAAGTGTAAACACATAACCACTTATGGATTTCACTTTATTTGACCTGGTGATCCAATTTGCATCACTATATCTTTCAATCACGATATGATATTTATTATAATGCAAATCATAGCATTATGTACGTTTTAGATACCCCAACACACATTTCATTGCCATCCAGTGAGTTTGATTAGGATTACTAGTGAACCAACTCAGTTTGCAAATAGCACATGCTATATTTGGTCGCGTACAATTCATAATATACATCAAACTTTCCAACACTCTGGCATATTTCAATTGAGAGTCACTTTCACCTTCATTCTTTTGAAATATAAAGCTTAAATCAATTGGGGTTTTGACGACGTTGAAATTCAAGTACTTGAACTTATCCAATACTCTTTCAATATAATATGATTGAGATAATGCTAGTCCCTGTGGAGTTTTGAGAATCCTAATCTTCCTAAGATCAAATCAACAGCTTATAAGTCCTTCATATCGAACTTGATGGATAGCATGCGCTTAGTAGCATTTATATCGTTAATATCTTTACTCATTATTAACATGTCATCAACATACAGACAAACAATGACTTCATGATTAGGAACGTTTTTAATGTAAACACACTTATCACATTCGTTAATCTTTAATCCATTTGCCAACATTATTTGGTCAAATTTAGCATGTCATTATTTGGGTGCTTGCTTGAGCCCATAAAATGACTTCACAAGCAACACACTTTCTCTTCTTTACCGGGAACTACAAACCCTTCAAGTTGTTCCATGTAAATTTCTTCCTCCAACTCTCCATTTAAGAAAGTTGTCTTTACATCCATTTGGTGGATTTTAAGATTATGCACTGCCGCTAGTGCTATTAACATCCTAATTGATGTTATCTTTGTTACATGACAGTATGTATCAAAGTAGTCCAGACCTTCATTTTGTCTGTATCCTTTGACTATAAGTCTAGCCTTATATTTGTCAATAGTCCCATCAACTTTCATTTTCCTTTTAAAGATCCACTTTGATCCTAAAGGTTTATTTCCTGGAGGAAGATCAGTTAATTCCCAAGTATGGTTACTTAAAATTGATTCGATCTCACTATTGACTGCTTCTTTCCAATAAATTGACTCAGACGAAGACATAGTTGTTTTAAATGTTTGAGGCTCATTTTCAAGGAAGAATGCCACAAAATCTGGTCCGAAAGAAGTGGATTTCCGTTGGTGATTACTCTGCATAGAATCCTTATTAGGTAGTGTATTTTCCGTTGATTCTTCCCATGGTCGTTTAGGTCTTTCACTTGTCAACTCACATTCAAATTTATACGGATAAATGTGTTCAAAGAACTCAGCGTTATTTGACTCAATTACCGTATTCACATGAATTTCAGGTTTTTCAGATTTTAAACAAAAAACCGACAGACATTACTGTTCACAGCATATCCAATAATACACAATCCACTGTTTTGGATCCAATTTTCACCCTCTTGGGTAAAGGAACCTTTACCTTGGCTAGACACCCCTACACTTTGAAATATTTCAAGTTGGGTTTCCTTTATTTCCATAACTCATATGGAATCGATTGCATTTTGCTACGGGGTACCCTATTGAGTATCTTGTTAGCCGTAAGAATGACTTCCTCCCATTAATTTCGCGGTGAACTAGAACTGATTATCAAGACATTCATCATTTCCTTTAATATTATGTTCTTCCGTTAAACCAAACCATTTGACTTTGGTGTATAGGGTGCAGTAGTTTGATGGATAATACCATATTCCAAACATATCTCTGCAAAAGGAGATTCGTATTCTCTATCCCTACACTCCAAATCATTTTTATCTTTAGATTCAATTGATTTTCCACTTTATTTTTTTATTGCTTAAATGCATCAATTGCTTCATCCTTACTATTAAGCAAATATACATAACAGAATCGAGTGCAATCGTCAATAAAAGTTATAAAATACTTTTTCCCACCACGAGATGGTATATATCTGTGTGAATTAAGTCTAAAGGTTTTGAATTCCTGTCAACAGAGGATGTTTAACAAACTTACTTTCCACACAAATTTCATATTTTGATTTATCACATTTGAAATCAGGCAATACTTCTAAAGTAATCAATTTTCGCAAGACTTTGTAACTTACATGTCCCAAACGGCATGCCATAAATCATTTGACTCCAATAAGTAAACAGAAGCAGACTTCTTATTAATATTGTCAACAACCATTACATTCAGTTTGAAGAGGGCCCTCAGTGAGGTAGCCCTTTCCTAAGAACACCTCATTCTTACTTATTACAGCTTTGTCACTAATTAGGATACACTTAAACCCGTTCTAAATGAGCAGTGCACCAAAAACTAAATTCTTCCTAATAGTAGGAATGTGTAGAACATTGTTCAAAGTCAACACCTTGCCAGATGTCATTTTCAACATTACTTTTCCAGTTCCTTCAATCCTTGTTGTTGTTGTGTTCCCCATGAATAAATATTCATTGAACTCAGCAAGTGTATACGTTGCAAAGGCTTTTTTTGCAGAGAAAATATGTCGAGTGGCACTTGAGTCGAGAAACCACTCCTTGGGATTTCCAACTAAGGTGCACTCCGAAATTATTGCACAGATGTCATTTGCATCTTCCATCTTTTCCATGATGTTTGTTTGACTTTTGCCTTTGTCCTTGTCCTTTCTTGGAGCATGACAGTTAGAAGACTTGTGATCAGCCTTACCACAGTTGTAACAGTTGCCCTTGAATTTCTTCTTGGCCTGTTCTGACTTCTGTCCGTTAGACTTCTATCTCTTCTTTCCTTTGTTAGGAGCTTCTTCAATAATATTAACTCCTATTATTGTCGAATTCCTACGAGACTTCTTTCCAGTGATCTTGTTATCTTCCTCGATCTAGAGCCGAATCACAAGATCTTCAAGCTTCATTTTCTTACATTTGTGCTTTAAATAATTCTTGATGTCGTTCCACGTAGGAGGTAATTTCTCGATCATTGCAGCCACCTGAAAAGCTTCATTTACTACCACATCCTCAGTAATCAAATCATAGAAAATAAGTTGAAGTTTATATACTTGTGATCCAGCAGTTTTACTATCTGACATTTTATAGTCTAAAAACTTTGCGACCACAAACTTTTTCAAGAATGCATCTTTAATCTTATATTTCTTCTCAAGTGCATTCCACAATTCTTTCGAAGTTGTCATTGCACTATAGACATTATATAAGTCATCCTCTAAAGCACTCAGAATGTAGCCCTTACATAAAAAGTCTGTCTGTGTCCATGCTTCAATAATTATGAACCTTTCTCTGTCTGACATATCAACAGCAGGCATTGGAGTTTCTTCATTGGTAAATTTCTGCAAACCAAGAGTGGTAAGCCAGAAAAATACCCATTGCTGTCATCCTTTGAAATTCACACCAGAGAATTTTCCCATTTTTTCTGCTGGTGGTACAACAGTTCGGGTTGGTGCAGCAATAACCACCGTAACATTATTATTTGTCATTTCAGAATATGTAATAAACAAAAATTAATACAATGGCTTAGTAAGCAATAACTTAAATTGCAAACTTAATAGGAGTATAAAACCATGAAGGTTTTTTGTCTCCACCAGAAACACAGATTAAAATAAAATAAATAATTTCCTGAAGATTGTTGCCTAATCTGTGTGTTAAAACGATACTATTGATTACAACAAACTTTGCATAAACACGAAATTACCAAAGTTTATTGAAACAGTGAAGAACAGAAGAACATAAATTAATTCACAATACTAAAATCGGTAAAACGTACCAGAATTTGGAAAAAAAAATGGAAAAAAGATCAAGCCCACTGAACGCACAGTGTCCCCTTAAAGAAATTATTCCACTCTAGTATCCAAGGTTTGATTTGGAATATGTCCTCCTAGGATGGAATGATCTCAATCACCAGTGTATTGATATCCAAAACGCTGGTGTCAGCGAGTCACTTAACGGCAGTAAAGTACACGAAGAAAATTTGTGCAGAAGAAGAAGAAGAAGTCATAAATTTTCGTAAGTAAAGAGTCTGAAGAATTACGAGTATTTATAGCCAAGAGGAACTGGTTCCAAAAGGTTGCAGCCTTTTAGAATACACACGACCATTCATGAAAGTTTGCAACCTTTCAAATAGTCATGGTTGTTCCTGAAAGTTGCAACCTTTCAGAACAATCATTTCCGATGGCGGGAAATTCAAAATAAAATGGGAAAGAATTTAAATAAAACTGGTCGCATGGATCCGAGTCGGGTAGGAACGTTTCAGTTAATTAACTAAATAATTGAAACGTTTTGGCCATTTAATTTAATTTAATCAATTAAATAAATAATTAACTAAATAATTAAAGCAAAACTTTGTCTAAAAACAAAAAATAAAATAATCTCTCGATCGATCATTTTACGAAGCCGAAGCGAGCAACGACGACGGCGAGAGGAGGGTCCCTCTTTCCAACCCTTTTAACAACTAATAGAAGTGTTTCTCTATTTAAACACATCTATTTTTCTTTCCACCACCAATGAGGGAGAAATGCATTTTCTTAAAGCATAAAAGAATCTTTTCGAATTCCTCTTTTCATCTTCCCTCCATTTCCCATTAACTCTTGTTATACCCAATAAAACACTCGGCAGATCTCAAGGGTAGTGATTTGGGGAAAGTGCAGAGGTGGAAGTATTCTTTGTAAAGCAGCCAATATAGCAGGGTGGGATGTTGGTAAAGCTGCTAATAGGTAAGTAAATAAAAGTGTAATTGTAGTTTTGAATCTTATCAAGTTAGTATCTTAAAATGTCACTATACTATGAGAAATTATCTAGTAAAGTCACTGAACTTTATTTTGTATCAATAAATCATTTAACTACAATTATCATAAAAATAAATGACATGATAAATTAAATTAATATTTTATGCTATTTAAATACGAACCCACAAATAAATAAAATTTTAGAATATCTAAGTTTTTTGTTTAAAATATCGAAATAATGTAATCTAATTTAACTTTGCAAATTAGTCAAATTGACTTTCGAAAAGCACAACATGACAAATAAAAGTGGACGGAGGGAGCATCTTGTAGCATCTCAAATATGGATGATGCCTACCTGGAAAGGAAGGGACTGAGTGGCAGACTAAAAAGGATTTTGGAAATGATCCCAGTGTGCTTTTGGTGGGTTATTTATATAGAAAGAAATCAAAAATGTTTCAAGAGTAAATTATTGTATATCTCTTGCTTAAGCTTAAATGCATCTCTTTGTTAGCATTTTCATGCAGGATGGAGAATATCTATGATGCTGGCTATATGAGAGAGCTTCTCAGCTCCTAGCAGAGTCATAAAGGAGTTTGAGTTTTCTGTAACTGCTATATCATTATTACATGTACAACACTAAGTGCTGATTTTATTAAATAAATTATTTATTTAATATCTAAGGAAAAGGTTTGAAGAGTCTAGAGAAGAAAAGAAATCACAAACAGCAAATGAACATTTCTTCACAGAAGAACTTACAATTAAACTTGAGCGAGCACTTTGAAAGTGTTTCTTGACCCTAGCTCTAGCTGAACATCAGAGCTCAGTTCAAATATTATATGAGCAGAGTTCCAAAATCTAGCACTTTGCTCGTTCGTAATCATTTGAGCCGCTATGGTTAATGATTATACTGATTCAAATGTGTTAAACTTGTTATTACGAAGTTAGATTGTGTTGATCTTGACCTTATCTTGCTTCTTGGCTAAAACACAATGTATATGTAATGTCATGTGCTCATTAGACCAATTACCAACTCAGACTATCTTCTTTGGCACCAGTAGAGTGACAGGCACAGATGACTGTCTGGAATAATCTTGCTTTATCTTTTAAATTTCTTTTTTCTTATTCAGAATTTAAAGCTCGGCAAACAATGTTACACCTTTTAAAATCTGGATTTGTTTTCACAAGTCAACATCCATCTCCACACAATTCTTTCTATTCATGGTAAACACAACTCAAATTGCATTACGCTAATGATGAAAATCTGGTTTGAATTGCATCTTGTTCGGACAAAGTGTGATCTTTGTTCAGAATGGGAATGAAAATGTTTGTATGCTGGGATCTGTATGATGGGTGGCACAAAGGACAGTTTAGGGTAAAAAAATATTAACAGGATTTCCTGTTACTTTCGAGAAAATGTCATATTGTATCCATTAATTGTAGGAGTAGGTCTAAAATGGTCCCTTAACTATATATTTGTCAGATTTAGTCCCAAAATGGTCCCTTAACTATACCTTTGTCAGATTTAGTCCCTTAACTATTCAAAAACTTATCAGATTTGGTCTCTTGACTATATATTTATCAATTTTAGTCCTGTAACTATACATTTATCAATTTTAGTCCGTTAAGTATTTAAAAACTTATCATGATGTTTTTAACTATACCTTTGTCCATTTTTTTATGCAATTAACTTAGGTTTATATTAACAAAATCCATGTCTCGAGAAATTAAATTCTTTAGCCATTTTTTCAGATGTTTCTCTCTCCCCGCGACTTCTACTTCAAATTATCCTTATGCAAAGAACCTTAACCTTAATGATTCAAAATAAAATTCACGAGGAAAGAAAATATGAGTCACTATTTTATTCAACGGACTATAAAATGAAGCATATGATTGCTAGAATATGCCAAACCCTTATTGTACTTTTCATAACAGTAATTTGAAGAAAAAGTGGGGATAGAGAAACAACTTAAAAAATGAGTTAAAAATTTAATTTCATGAAGAATTCCGTTAATATAAACCTAAGCTATTTGTATAAATAAAATGGACAAAGACCAAACTTGATAAGTTTTTGAATACTTAAAGGACTAAAACTGGTAAGTGCATAGTTAAGGGACCAAAACTGATAAGTTTTTGAATACTTAAAGGACTAAAATCGGCAACATATAGTTAAGGGATCAAAGCTGATGAATTTTTGAATAGTTAAAGGACTAAATATGATAAAAACATAATTATGGGACTATTTTAGACCTACTCCTATAGTTAGCTATTTATGACATTTTCTCTTACTTTAACTATCTTGTTTCTTGGCACATATTATACAAGCTCCAAAGAAGAATTACATTGAATATGGGCTCTGCTTAGTGTTGAATATATTTCACTACCATTCTTATTAGTCATTATATTTTTACTTGGCATAGGAATGAAGCAGAATGTATTGACCAGATTATAAATGAGAAATTTCAAAATTTGCACCACACAGTTTCAGCTAATAAGAAGTATGTGGGAATTCAATCTCGTACTGGTGGAGTGGAAATGTTGTTGAAAGTTGGATTAGGTGGTGTTCGTTTTGTTGGGATATGGGGAATGGGTGGCATGGGGAAGACAACAGTTGCAAGAAAAATCTTTGACAATATTTCTAACCAGTTTCAAGGGTCTTGTTTTCTTGCAAATGTTCGAGAAGATTCAAAGAAGCATGGGATGAAACACTTGCAAATGACACTTCTTTCAAGAATCCTAAACGAAAAACCTATGAATATAGCAAGTTTCTATGAAGGAGCTGAAATGATAAAAAGAAAGCTTTGCCTCAGGAAGGTTTTAATTGTTTTTGATGATGTGGATGATGATCACCAGTTGGAGTATTTAGTTGGAAAGCATGATTGGTTTGGTGATGGCAGTCGAATCATTACAACAACCAGAATTGCAGATTTACTTCGTTGCCAAGACGAATTATATTCTGTCCCTGAATTGGCTAAACGTGAGGCTCTTGAACTTTTTAGTTGGTACGCCTTTCGAAGAAATCCTGATAAAAAGTTTTTTAAACCCTCCAAGTCTGTAGTAGATTATGCTAAAGGCTTACCCTTAGCTCTTATGGTCTTGGGTTCTTTTCTCTACAAACGAGGCATAACTGACTGGAGAAGTGCATTGGATAGACTCAAAGATAAGAAGAAATTATTAAGCAGCTCAGCTTAAGTCTAGATGGATTGACCTATGAAGACAAGAATATATTTCTTGATATTGCATGCTTCTTCAGGGGAAAACGGAGAGATGACGTGATAACAATTCTAAATAGTTCCCCAAAAGACATAACCAAGAACTCAGAATGCTCATAACGGGTCCTGAATATTGTCTTAGTGACACCCCAGAATCCAGCTTATGAACTGTGTGGGAAAGCTTAAAACCTTGAGAACCTGTTGTAGGAAGGGGCATTCAATGGAGTCGTAAGCTTTTTTTCATGTCAATCTTCAGCATCCACCAATTTCTTGGAAGACAGTTACTGAAATGCAGTGATTCGCATTCTAAGGTATACCAAAGATACACGCGGACAAGTTAAATTTATGACGATGTAGGCCAGGCAATGATTATGACAAGGTAATAATTAAGAAATGAGAACCTTTAACCTAACCTAGTTAATTGAAACAAAATCAACATCTAACAAGGAAGGGGAAGCAAGAGTGAAAGTTTTGAGCATCCACAGCAAAAACAGGCTACTCAAGAGGCTACAGAGATTTGTAAATTAGACAATACCCTTTGGAAACTAGTGATAATGGAAAGTTTTGAAACAGCTAAGCCTTCGCATGGGGTAAAAATCTGGAAGGACATCAGGCAGTTAAGAGAGACATTTGCTGAAAATATTGTACCAGTAGTAGAAGGAAGGAAGAAAGATTCATTTTGGTTTGATGTATGGATGGGCCATACTTCGTAGAAGACCAACTTCCTGAGCTATAAAGTTTTGTAGTTAGACTGCAGCAGTTATTACAGATTATATATCCTTACAAGCATGGAATACTAAATTTATGACTGGGAGGTGGAAAGTATGTGCAACTATTGCAAAGATTAACTATCAGTGAGGTGCCTCTCAAGGAAGACCGAACTGCATAATATGAAGCAATGGACTGGTTTCAGTCAGCTCAGATGAACTAGTAGATAATAACTTTATGAAGTATCAATAGCCGAGAGAAATTATTCTGTCACAGTTTTCAACTTACAGGAGACCTAGTGATTAAAAGAGGCGGTATTTAAATGACATACAAATTGTACAGGCATCAGGTGACCTAATCCCTATATCTAAGTTGGGAAAACTTAAGTCAAAATTGTAGCAGCTTCACAGTTCTCTCTGTTGAAATCCATCATCTACAAGGTTTTTTTTACCTAAAGGTATCCTTTATTTTACGGATAAAAAAAGAGAGGGTGTCAAGATGAACATATCTCGCAAAATTGAATCAAACTCAACTGTTCTATTGAGCTATACTCACCAATGGGAAAACTGAGCTCCAGCACAATACTCTCTTGATCCTGCCATGTCATCTGCTATACGGAGAGCGTCCTTCCACCTCTGCACCTTCTCCAAATCAAAACCCTTGATATCTGCCTCAAAAGTTCCTAATGGACTTAAGCCATCTGATGGCTTAACTTTATAGAAGACAAAGAAGAATTCATGTCCCTTGTTGTCAACGCACTCCATGATCTTAGTGAGTTCTTCCAAGCACCGTGGGGAGGAAGTATAGTCCTTGTAAAAGATGGTAACGGCAATTCTTGATTCCTCGATGGCTTCTAAGATTTCTGTTGAAATTTGTTCTCCCCAGTCACAGTTGACATCGGGTTTGAATGCGTTGATTCCTATGTCTTTCAGACGTTTGTGAAGATCAGCAACAAAACTTTTGTCCAAATCTTGCTGTCTAAAATTAAAGAATACATCAAATTTCCATTTTTGGGCAGATTGAATTTGGGAAGCCATAGGGGAATTTTAGAGTTCTGCAAATCTGCGAATTTATGAGAATGAAAATGACAACAATCATATATCCCATTGACTCAAAGTGAACGCAGAAGAGCTGAAATAGCTTATTGGTCAAATTTGAGAAAATGACCAAAGATGGTTTTATTTCGATGATTAATATGTAACACACGTATTTATTATGAATTAATTGAAATAGTTTTTAATTTATAATAAAAGAAGTTCATTTTGATTTTTTATTCTAAATTTAGTAAATTTATTTAAAAAAATATTAAATTTAACTATGAATCCTATCGGCCTAACAAAATTTATCTTTGTTTTCTTCTTTGTTATCTCCAAAGAAATAACTTCGTCAAATCCAACACTATTCTCTTTAGAAAGAAAAAATAACAAATTTTTATTGGAGAAAATGATGTTAAATTTGTATGGCAATGCTCATACAAATTTATTAAGTTATTTTGGCAAAAGAGAAAATACATAAAAATCTCCTAAACTTGACAGCATAATTTACTTTAGCACTTAAACTATACGGGCGTTTATTTACCTCCTAATTTTAATTCGTGTGAATTTAATACCTCCTTAACAAATGACATGGTAAAAAAAGAAAAGCAAAACAGTTGAGGGCGCGTAATTTTTTTTTTAAAAAAATAATGATCCCACTATATATATATATATATATAAAGAAAAGAATAAAAGAACCCCCACCTACCCCATTCTTCTTCTTCTTCAAACCCCTCCACCCCTTTCTCAAAACCCCATCGCCCCTGCTTGTCTCTTCTTCCGCAAACTCCCCACCACATCCTACCCTAACCTCAACCCATCCTCTTTCTCCTTCATCAAACTCTACATCCTATACATTTTTTTGTTAAACAAAAATAGAAAATCACATTCAAGACCCACATAATTTTCTTTATTCTTTAGTTTTGAGATTCGATTTTCTTAAAAAATATTTTTTCATCTAACTTTAAACGTTACGTATTCTATACTTGAATATGCATTAAGAAGTGAAACAAGAAAAGTAACAGCAAATCTACAAAATTAGCACATCGATTTTAAATAAATTTAACGTCGCCGTTGTTGATATAAGTTGATAGTTTCACCTAGTTGGGAAAAAAAGGTATGGTGATTGATACAAGTATTGATGGAAGTAATAGTGAATAATTACAAAGCAATGAAAAATAAAATGAATATCAATGTGAAATTTTGAATGTTAAGAAATTGACCCAGATGAAATAATGAAGAGCGTGGATGAAAGAGTGAAAATAAAATTTTTAAAAGTGTGGGGAAGTAAAAATAAAGAAAAAATATGTTTTTTTCAATTATCTGACATGTCATCCATGTGGCACCGAGGTGACACTTAAGTCATGAGTATGAAATTGATATTGGTGGTGCGCGTGCAGTTCACCCATGAATATGACATTGATATTGTATGTGTAAGGTGCTATTAAATTTACTTGTAATAAGATTTGAGGGTAAATAATTACCCATAAAATTAAAATGTTAAAGTAAGTTATGCTACCAAATTGAGGAGGGGGGAGAGGGGGTTGATGTATTTTTTGTTGGCAAAACAAAGTTCTTGCTCCTTGTATAGAATGGGAAGAAGACATGTGACTTTAAAAAAAATTCAATCGCTCATTTTTTCACTCATCCATATCCTGTCTAACTAAAAAAAACAATCATTTTTTTATTCAATCATCATCTCATGGTTTTGGTGCCGATCTTATTTTGTCGAATAAGCATTATGAATCTAAATTATCAAGATAATGACTGGATAAAAGAGAGATTTTTTTTTTTCATTTGGGTCGTGTTTGGAATTGCAAATAAATGAGAGGTAATTTTTTTTTAAAGCGATGTGGTTTTTTTTTTAATTAAAAAAATAAGTTTTAGAATTACAATTTTAAGCACTATAAAGAAGAATAACTTTTTAATATCAGAGAATAGTTGGAAAAATATATTATTTTCTGTATTTAAATCCTAAGGTAACACTCATTTTGGGTCACATTTTTTTTTGCTAAAAGTAATACTTATTTTGGAAGAGAGAGAGTAATTTCATAGATAAGTGTCCATTGACGAAAAAAATATATATTCACTATTTATTCGAAAAAGGTATATAATATATATGCACAACTATTTAAACAAAAAATATATTTACTTTAAATCACAAAATTAATAGGCATATTTATTCATTTTCCAAAGTATATTTGAATCTCACTGTACATAATACAAGATCTTATGGCAATCAAGTATGGAACAAATAATTTTTTCTTCCTTAGATGGTCTTTTTAAGATTAACCATATATCAAATGCTTTACATTTTATAATTGAAAAATTACATAAGTGAATCTCTTTTATTTAATAATTACCACTTTTAGATATATTTTTATTTTATTACCATCTTTGTCAACTTTTAGCAATACTTACTTAAACAATTTTGTTCCTTTTATAGGTAATTATAAGAATTTTCAACTTAGAAAAAAGTATTGTATCTAATCAAGAACATTGCTCATACCCTCTTTTGCTTTTCTTTCTGTTTTATTTTAGGGTTTTGCCGTTCTTTCTTCTTCAAATTTCAACACATAATTCTAATGGAAGAAGGTAACGAAAATCGCCTAGAAGAAGTCCGCGGATACTTAGTGATGTTGATACTTCGAATCAAAAAGTTTATAGAAGGAGTCGGATGAGGGGTCAAATTTCAGCTTCTATTGCTACCGACAAAGTTAATGACGGCCCCAATTTTAATTTGGGAATTTCACAAGTATCGGGTGAGCAGAAAAAGGATGAGAGAATGCATGTCCATTGTAAAGGTTAAAAAAGAGTTAAAGAGATGAACAATGTGAAAATATTAAAAAAAAAAGTTGTGTTGATTTTGCATCTACGTTGAAGAAAATCATGGACAGCGATAACATTTTGAGTATTTACCTCCTCAATTTCAGTCAAAATATTAAAAAATAAAGTTGTGCCGGAGAAGAAGCCAGTGAAGATGCAAAAACACGGAATCGATTGCCCAAAAATGTCATACTACCAAAGAGTAGATATTTGGTATGTGATAGTATTTTGAATATAATTCTATGTGTTTTTCTTAGTTACTTCTTGTTTAGGAATGATTATATACTGATTATTGTGTTGCTTTGATACGTAATATGTGTAATTCATCTTTAGTATGTAGTAATACATTTTTAATTCAAGTTTAATACATATGCAGAATCGTAAATTCTAGAAACATCTGAATGTTGTGTATATCGCGAGTAGGTGGTCATCTTACATTAATCATAGTGTCATCGACCAAATCAAAATCTCTTTATCTAAAAAACAACTTGACTTGTTCAGGAATACCTATTTTGATCACTTTCTTGACCTTCCAAAAGTAAACACACAACTTCAAGTTGTTCATTGCCTTATCAATAAGGAGTTAAAACACACACTAGATGATGTGTTTGCTATTGAAACACATGACAAAAAGTTGTTTTTTGGTCTTAAAGTTTGGATTAGTTATTGGCTTAACTTGTGTTAGTGATGACACTCATGTCAATGTTCCCGATTTTTAGTGTAGTTTGTTGAGCAGTTATTTTTCGGAACAAATCATTGTTCAAAAGAGTCATCTGCATGAGTTGTTTCTAGCTAAAAATTTCATAGATGATGATTCCACTGTTTCATTGGTTGTTCTCTTCTTCAATAATGAGTTTTTATTTTCATATGAGAACAATGAACACCAAATTAGCAATAGAGAATTTTACCTTGTGGAAAGTGGACAATTCAATTCATATCTGTGGGGTTTAGATGTCTACAAAGAGTTGAGTGATTCTGTGAGACACGCGCTTAAGTCAACCCATAAATACTATAGATTGGGTGGCTTGCCTCTTGCTCTTGAAACTTGGATATTTGAGTGTAGTTCAAAAGTCGATGAAGATATAGTTATTTGGATTTCTGATTCAATTCCGAGAATCTTGAATTGAAAGACAATTGTTGATAATCCATGACAAAAATATATTGAGAATTGTCTCTTTATGCCTACAAAAAATAAGGTATTTGTACAAAGTTGATGCATTTTATGACATTGTTTAGTTCAACTCAAGTTAATATATCTATTTTTATTCTTTATTTGATTTTTCAGTTTGAGAACATAGTGGCTAGTGAAGATGAAGTTTCTAAATTCAGGCTTCCTGAACCTCGTAATTACAATGCTGAAATTTTAAAATTGGAGCCCAAAGGATCAAGTCATGGTCTAGACATGTTGACTTATGAGGTTATATAACTGAGAAAAGTACTTGTAAAGGTATATACAAACTTGATTTTAGGTTTTTTTTTTTTTTCAAAATTGTTATATTGTACAGTAATATTTATGTTATGTTTGATTATCTACTAGGCGAATGAAAACCACAAAGCTCTTGAAGAGAAGATAGATTTAGGATTTAATCAAATCATAGCAAATAACTATTGGAGGATATTTCTTTGTTGTTTGCTATGATTTGATTAAATCCTAAATCTATCTTCTCTTGGAGTGCTTTGTGATTTTCATTCACCTGGTAGATAATCGAGCATAACACAAAATATTAAAATATAACAATTTTGACAAAAAAAGCATACTTCATTAGTGTATATAATAGAAGTATGCCGTGATTGATTTTCTTTCACTAGGGAATTATAGTGATCACTGCTCCATCTAAATTGAAAAATTGAGCACTTAAGAGACTTTTTCAAGTATTGCAATGTCTGGTCTTGCCACCCTTGCATTTTGGATAGAGTTAAGACAAAATAAGAAAATCCATATATGATGCTACAAGCAATAAAGACACTAAAAATTGTAAAATGTAGTCCGGAGGAGATGAATAAAGAACACTTGAATATTTTTGATAGAAAGTGAAGCGAAGAAGATGGAGAAAGAGTCGGCGAAAGTGATGGTGGTGACGATGGAGGAGGAGATGATGATTGTGGCGGAGGAGGAGAGTTCATCATCTTTCAAACCCCCTCATTAATATGGTAGCGCTTTCCAGATATCTTGGGTCGAAGACTTGTGAATATAAGATAACCTTTTGGGGAAAGCGCTTTACCCTTTAGTAACTCTATCTAGCACGAATCCAAATTAGTCAGGCCAATGACTAACAGAGATGTGCTTCCCCTGCTCTCAAATCTGTCTAGATACACCACTACTTGTGCACTCATCTACTTTTGCTCCGACCATCCTACAAATCACAGATTAAGATAGATATAAAGTACACTCTTGATGAGGAGCCATATGATTATTTCCTACTGTTTTGTAATACAATCCACTGAAAAATGTAACTTAATATGCATGAGCAAAGACTCTGATACTTAGCTATATTAGTTTACTCCATCTGTTTCAACTTGTTTGTATTACTTTCCTTTTTAGTCAATTTAAAAGAATGTCTCTTTCTTTATTTAGCAACTCTTTAATTTCAATTTTACAAAACCACAAGATTAAAGAATATTTTGGTAAATTCTTCATATCTATAGTATAAAACCACAAGATTCAAGTCTACATTTTTTTTTTGAATAAGCAATACTTGTGTTATAACTCAAAAGTCTTTTTTATTTTCTTAAATTTCGTGTCAATAGTCAAAACTAGACAAACATATTGAAAAGGAGGAATTAGTTTCTTCTTTTTCTTGACATTTAAATTACTAAAGAATCGGCAGAGCTTGATTGAGCAACCAAGACTCAATATTAAAGGATCGGAAAGAACATAGAACTAATATATATAAGGAGAAACATTAAGAATAATGAAAAAGAAAAAGGATGCACCTGATACAGAACATATATGACGGGTTGTTCAGTGTTCATCTCCTCTTTGAGCTCAAACAAATGACACTGCCTCTGGGCTCTGTTAGACAGCAACAAACCAAATAGTAGTACATTTTCTATAGACCCCAAAATCATAAATAAAGTAAAGTAGGAGTGCCCTGGCTAAGACTCTAACCTCTGACCACTAGACCTTCCAACTTAATTCTTGAATACTAAGAGTCATTTAGTGATTGTTAACGATGGGTGTAGACTTGAAGGTTAAATTATTATTTGCTGAAGATTCTAAAGCATAAGAAAAATATATAGATTGAAGTCTTAATCACATCCAAGCTGATTTGTTTCCCACCTAATGCCTAGAACTAATCATCTCTGGGCCCCGACTACTATGAATTTGTGTCGGTAAATCCTATTTTAAGGGGTAAAGTGCTTCCTACCAAAGGCGACTCCGTTCTCAAGGCTCAAATCTATTATTTGATTAAATCCTAAATCTATCTTCTCTTAGAGTGTTTTGTGGTTTTCATTTGCCTAGTAGATAATCGAGCATAACACAAATTATTAAAATATAACAATTTTGAAAAAAAAAGCATACTTCATTAGTGCATATAATAGAAGTATGCCGTGATTGATTTTCTTTCGCTAGGGAATTATAGTGATAACTGCTCCATCTAAATTGAAAAATTGAGCACTTGAGAGACTTTTTCAAGTATTGCAATGGCTGGTCTTGCCACCCTTGCATTTTGGATAGAGTTAAGACAATATAAGATAATCCATATATGATGCTACAAGCAATAAAGACACTAAAAATTCTAAAATAAAGTCTGGAGGAGATGAATAAAGAACACTTTAATTTTTTTGATAGAAAGTGAAGCAAATAAGACGGAGAAAGAGCCGGCGAAAGTGATGATGGTGACGATGGAGGAGGAGGAGATAACGAATGTGGCAGAGGAGGAGAGTTCATCATCTTTAAAACCTCCTCATTAATATGGTAGCGCTTTCCTGATATCTTGGGTTGGAGACTTGTGAATGCAAGAGAACCTTTTGGAGAAAATGCTTTACCCCTTTAGTAACTCTATCCAGCACGAATCCAGATTAACCAGACCAATGACTAACAGAGAAGTGCTTCCCCTGCTCTCAAATCTGCTAGATACAACACTACTTGGGCACTTGTCAACTTTTGCTCCGACCATCCTACAAATCACAGATTAAGATAAGATATAAAGTACACTCTTGATCAGACAATCAAATTGAAATGGATGAAGTACTTTTTTTTTTTCCTTAAGACATTTTAAATTGCAAAAACCCTGGAGAGCTTGATTGAGCAATCAAAACCCAAATTAAAGGATCGGAAAGAACATAGAACTAATATTTATAAGGAGAAACATTAAGAATAATGAAAAACAAAAAGGATGCACCTGATACATACTAAATATATATGACGGGTTGCTCAATGTTCGTCTCCTCTTTGAGCTCAAACAAATGACACTGCTTCTGGGCCTGACTAATATGAATTTGTGCAGGTAAATCCTATTTTGAGGGGTAAAGTGCCTCCAACCAAATCTCAGGGCTCAAATCCAAGAGCTATGGTTTAGGATATAGGGGTACTTACCACCCTATCACAACCTTTGGTGGTGCCTAATACAGTCTTTAGTTTTCTAAAACACCTACTACTACATTCATATTAATTTAATTCTTAATTGTAATATTATTCAGTAAATTTAACATGGAAGAGGTACTTTTACGCATTAGATTTTGAAGATTTGTTACACAACCATCTCTACAATTAGGTTCCCGCTTGAAGGTCAATATATCAACTAGTTTATTTCGAATTGGGTTGCTACAAAAATGAGAATATACAACCTCAAGAATAATGTGATTTAAAATGTAACTATTGTATTTTCGTTTAAGCCATCAGATTGACTTCAAACCTGTTACTTATAATTTAAATGTAATTATTGATTTGCCTTATTAATTCATCAATGCTAAGTAGATCGCCTAATATTTTCCAACATTATTTATCTAATACTTAACCACATAGAAATTAATTGTTAATCTAACTGTATTCAAAATTCAAATTATTAAACTTTAATGAGTTTAATAATAATAGGCATTTTGAGTTACCTTAAACTTGGTTGCTTGGTATTCCCCTCAATATCCCAGCATATAGAGCTAATTCAGCCTCTCTTCCGCTTAAGTGGTGTGAAACCAACACTTCAATAAGACAAATAAGTGACAATAACAACTCCTCAATCCCAAGATTATTTAATTTGAATTGTCATTGTTACTATTTGGGGAAGTTCCTCAAGTTCCTGACAGTGTGCGATATTGAGATATCGAAGGTGAGAAAGTCGGCTGAAGACATCAGGGAAATAAATAAACTTATTTCTGCTCAGGTTCAGTTCCAATAAAGAGGTAAAGTTCATAAGAGCAGCAGCTTGGCTATCACATAAATTACATCCACTGAGATCTAAGCTTTTCAATTCCCACAAAGCATGAAACACCCAGGGTAATATCAAACTGCGAGCAGATTGATGCTTTGCCTTCCGCCCTTTCCTTAATGAAAGGATCTTGAGTTTGCTTAAGTTTCCAATAGAATCTGGCAGTTGCCAAATGGCAGTGTTGCCAGCATAGAGCTCCTCCAACACATTTAGATCACCTAGATTTTCAGGAAAAATTGAAAGTCTTGAGCAGCCTTTCAGATTCAAAATTTTCAGTTTTCTCATCTCAGAGACACTGGCTGGGAGTCTTACAAGGTATTCACATGATCGCAAATCAAGCAAGCTGATACCACTGAGCTGTCCTATTGATGAGGGAAATTCCCAAATTGCCGTACGTGCCAGAAGGAGCTCTGATAGCGATTTCATATTCCTCTGAATTTCTGGAAATTTTTCTAATTTCTGACAACCTGAGAGGTTGAAGCTTTCAAGAGATTCCATTTGAATACTACTTGGTAAAGACTTCAGACTTTCGCAGTTTTTCAGATTCAAGAAGATGAGCTTTTGGAGATTTCCAATGGATGGATGAATTTCAACCAAACTTACACAACTTTTCAGTATTATCTTCTGGAGGTTTGGAGTCTCACAAAAATTGGGTGTTCGGAGTAAACTTCCTGAAAAACTTAAATTGAGGATTGTCAACTTGTCAAATGCCTGTTCATAAAAAGAGAACAAATAAAAACATCAGCTTTAACTGTCATTTCTTTTCTTTAAATAAAATATAATTCTTTTTTGAAGGAGATGAACAATACCTTTGGTTCCTTGAAGATTTCAACAAGAGAACTAAAAGTCATAATGAGCCCAACTAGGTTTCCTGGTTCAAAATCTGCTGGTAAAGATACAAAACTGTAGTATGACCAGTCAAGCCATTTCAAGTTACTGGGGAGATACTCAATAGGGTCACAAATAGGGTCATGATGTCGGGCCTCCTCCCCTTTGACAATGAGTAACCTTAGACAAGGCATGTTTCTGAAAGCTTTGCTCCACTTGCATATATGACGGTCTGAGCCAATTGGTACCATTATGCCTTTAATTGACTCTGTCCTCTGGAAAAGAAATTAAAGTAACTTTGTTAAACAGAACATACTTCCAAGATATGTTGCTCGGACTCTTCAAAAATGTCAACGGGTACGTGTCGAATTCGCCAAATGTAGTGTATTTTTGGAGAATCCGACACGGGTGCGGCATCAAAAGTGAAGAGTCCAAGCAACTAAGCTTCCAAGCATAGAACCTATTTTCCTAAATATACAAATCTTAATCTATATCATTTTTTGTTGGAATTAGTTACTGAGGTTAGGATAATACTGGTAGTATAAGATTTATATCTGTCTTTGCATTATAAGTTCAATCAAATTAATTGAGAACTTCAAATATTCTTATTTCCACTTATGACCCGATAAGAAATCCATTCTCCAATCAATATAAGCTCCTATTTGACATATGTTTACATTAGGAGGTGTTTTCCCTATCAACCAAAAAAGCTAAAATTTGAACTTATCAAAGAATATCCTGTAAGAGGGAGAAAACTTTGTGACAAACTATTTAACAAGACAAATATTACTATAAACTAGTACCAAATTGTCATCAATAAAAGTACTTCAAGGGGAGGGGGGGCAACAAATTATTCTGCATGTAAATATATAATAAAATCACTACATGGGGAAGAGGAGGAGAAAAAGAAGATGGCATGTTCTACACTAGCCCTCGTGTGGGTACTTTGGAGAGAAAGGACCAGGAGAACTTTTGAAGAGAAAGAACATGAGTTTGTACGGTTTAGGTCTTGCCTTTATTTTTGCTTGATTTTAAGAGCACCCACAAAGTTCTTGTAGGACTAGATGATTGGGTGTCATTGGCAGAGAACCATTTTTTTGCAGCCCATTTTTATTTGCTCGGTGATGGATGAATTGACGTGGTAAATCCAAGGTGAGGTGTCATGGTGTATGTTATTTAGAGATGACATACTTCTGATTGACGAGACTGGCGGTGGAGTTAACGCTAAGTTGGAGGTCTGGAGACAAACCTTGAAGTCTAAAAGGGTTCAGGTTGATTAGGACGAACACAAAATACGTAAGTGCATGTTCAGTGATGTAACACACGAGGCAGGCGTGAGAGTGAGGCTTGATACCCAGGTCATCCAAAAGAAAGGAAATTTCAATTATCTTGAATTTATTATCCAAAGTAAGGGGGAGATTGACGATGATCTCACATATCATATTGGTGCAGGGTGGATGACATGGAGGCTAGCTTCCGGAGTCCTATATTATAAGAAAGTGCCACCAAAACTTAAAGGCAATGTCTAAAGACCGTCGACCTGCCCGTGGTTCACACCCACCCAAAAGTGGTGGACCACAGGACTCTTCACGGGCCGTGGACCACCATACGAGCCGTGGGAAGGCTCGTGGAGGCTAGGCAAAGAACACCCAAGTTCATGCCCAAGACCACGGAGCCCACCACGGGCCATGATCTTCATGACGGGTCGTGGGAGGGTCCGTCGTCCTGAGCCAGCAGATCCCCATCCCAAGTAAAGAGTCACAGTGGCCTTCACGGTCCGTGGTTCTTCACACGGGCAGTGGTAGGGCTTGTGGAGGACTCCCCCTAGAACCAGTAGCGCTGGCCAAGAACCACGACCCGCTTGATGGCCCGTCAGTGGTGCCGTGGTCAACCCTTGTCAGCTTTTAAGTCAAGGTCGTTTCAATCTTTTCGCCTATGCATTGGGCATTTAAACAACGTCGTTTAACACTTGAACTACGTTGTTTTGCTCAATTTAAGCCTGATAATTTAGTCAGAACCTACCTAAAACCTTTATTCCCAGAAATCACCAAAACTTATAGCAAAAAGAGAAGAGACGCTAGTTTTCTCAAGAACACGCAACTTCCAGCCCCGAAATCAAAGGATTTCTCCGTGAATTTTGTCGCAAGGTATGTGGGATTTCACTAGCGGGTTCCTTTCATCCACTAAGTCCCTAAAATTCAGTCAGATTATTGATTCTCTATATCTTGTTTAGACCTAGGGTTTCTAAATCCTTGGATAATTGTTGTGATTAGTTGTTGTAGTATTCTTAATCAAAATATCATGATTTCTTGGAAACGTTGTTTAGTTCCTTGTATGAAACTCAGAACCCTAGTTGTGTAGATTCTCTTAGTTCCTGAATTACACTAGCTAGGTCAGTTAAGCAGATAATCATGCTCCAGTTTTGAATGTTACATTATTAGTATATAAATGTTGTATTCTCAAATTTTGCATGTCAGTATTTTGAGCTATTTAGCATTTTAGTATTTCAGTCATAAGTTGTCATATACATATTCAATTGGGAGTAGACTTAGCACCGAGTTGGACTAGGGTTCAGTGTACCCTCACAGTCCAAGAACTACGTGCCCCTGTAGGATATAAGCCCCCTCTGTTGAGCATCAGATTTAGTGATCATGCCAGTCATGCCTTTATACCCCTGACAAGGTATATTGGGTCCTCTCGATATGGCGTATACATCGGACTCCACAATTAGCTCATGTGGTTTTATGTCGGTTAATAGTAACTCCCACAGTCAGACTCTTAGTGCATTTAACCAAGTTTTCAATATATACTTTAGTATTCAGTTTAGCATGTTATATTCATGATTAGCACTAGGTCATTGCATTCAGTTTAGCTTTTCAGTTATATTTCAGTACTTACATTCTTGTTCAGTTTACATTATTGCTCAGTTATATCTTGTTTCAACTTATATATGTTTGTTCAGCTTAGTATCTATATCCTGCATGCTCAGTACATTCAAAGTACTGACGTATACTCTGCGCTACATCCTTTCATTATGTGGGTTCAGGTACTCAGCATTCAAACCGTGCTTAGATCAATCCTCGATCCGTATTTAGCAGTTTCAGTGGTGAGACCTCATACTTCGAGGACAATAGACATGCTTTCATTTCAGCCTTTACATTTCAATTTCAGTTTTGTTAGAGTTAGCTGGGGACATGTCCCAGCAACTCAACACAGCTATAGGCTTTTTTAGACATAGTAGTAGTATCAGCTTGACTTGTTAAGTTTGATCTTTCAGTTGTTATTAAACTCTTAGTATGGTTTATACATTCAGACTAGTTGGGTATTCCCCATTTTTCAAATAACCACTATTTTACCTTCCGCATAGTTCTTGCTTAACCTTTCGGGGTGGCCCAGTGGTTTGTGCTTGGGACTTCCATGTTTGAAGTCTCAAGTTCGAAACCCCTTGCCAGCAAAAGCAAGGGATTTGCCTTCTGGGTCGAGCTCGTCGTACCGGACTTACCTATTGCGGATTACCTCTCCTATGTGATTTGTGAGCTATTGCATAAGAGCGGGGGTTTTATCCTGTGCGCATCCAAAGGGTAGTGGCTGCGGGTTTCCCTTGTCATAAAAAAAAATAGTTCTTGCTTATTTAGTTATCTTTCAGTATGCTTATGATATGCCAGACACAGGGTTAACTTGGGGTCACACGTGATCCTAGGTCCCGTGTTACACCAAGGGGGTAGCCTCGGGGCGTGACATTAACACACTCATTTCCTACTCAACAATAAATGTTCAAGATGATAACAATCTAAACTACAAAATCATAATTCGAACTAGAACTCTAGTAAATGGATATTGAGTAAGATAGTCTAGTCGAAATCTTTAGATGGCACAACAGTAATCTATGAAACAAAATATGCAAGTAATCTTCCTAATTGGTGGCTATATGAGATATCCGTGTGTGCAAAGTAATATGGAAGAACAAATTTGAAGCTACGAGGCCATACTTGTTGCCAAGATATTACATGATTAAAGAAACTATCCTATGAGATGCAGTTTAGATTGAGAAAAATGTACTAGTGCTAAAGTAAGTTGTAAAATTTGGATGTCTACTTCCAGTGAGGGAAAATAATGCAAAAGAGAAAATGGAAATCTCCAGCAGAGGACATGTTTACCTGATTTGCAGAAAAAACAGTTTTTATATCTTGTTCATGCCATAGTCTACTGTGATTCCATGGCTTGTCCTGGTCAACATTGCGTGCCACTTGCTGACCCATTTGTTCTATCAAATCATGCATCTCAACCATTCCTTCAGAAATATATAAGAGTGATTTTTGGATGAGGATATCTGTTCCAATCTCTGATCGGAAACCAAAACTGTTTAGTATAGTAATCACATCATCTCTCTTTCTTCCTCTAAAAAAACATGCCATATCAAGGAATATATTCTTCTCTTCATGGCTCAATCCATCTAGACTTAAACTGAGCTGCTTAGCAATTTTTTCATATCCAGTATCTTTGAGTCTATCTAATGCACTTCTCCACTCAGTAATGCCTCGCTTGTAGAGAAAAGAACCCAGGACCTTAAGAGCTAAAGGTAAGCCTTTAGCATAATCTACTACAGATTTGGAGAGTTTCAAAAACTCTTTATCAGGAGTCGGTTTCTGAAAAGCGTGCCAACTAAAAACTTCAATAGCCTCATCTTTAGCCAATTCAGGAACAGAATATAACTGGTCATGTCTACGTAGCAAATCTTGGTTTCTAGTTGTTGTAATGACTATACTGCCACCACCAAACCAGTCATGATTTCCAACTAAATATTCCAATTGGTCTTCATCATCGACATCATCAAAAACAATTAAAACTTTCCAGTGGCAAAGCCTTCTTTTTATCATGTCGGCTCCTTCATAAAAACTTGCCATATTCATTGATTTTTCTTTTAAGAGTCTTGAAAGAAGCGTCTTTTGCAAGCACATCAGCCCATGCTTCTTTGATTCTTCTCTAACATTCGCAAGAAAACAAGACCCTTGGAATTGATGAGAAACCTTGTCAAAATATTTTCTTGCAACAGTTGTCTTCCCAACGCCTCCGATCCCCCAAATTCCAATAAAACAGACATCACTTGATCGAAACTCCAGTAATGATTCTACTTCACCCATACGAGATTCGATTCCCACTAGATATTTTTCAGTTGCTGAAACGGTGTGGTGCATATTTCGGAAGTTATCATTTATAATCTTGCCAATAGAATCTGCTTCATTCCTGCATTCAGTAAAAATAAAATAATAAAAATGGAACATTTGAAACACAAGAAATGTTAAAGTAGCCAAAAGCAGTCCATATTCCATCCATTGCTTCTCCAGGACTTGTCTAATATGTGAGAGGGAACAGGGTCTTCAAATTCACAAAAATCTCGTTTGAAGTTTCTCTTTCAAAAGTTGCTTTCTCTATGCAATCCATATCCATTGTCACATCCACTTCCATTTACATTGTCAGCAAAAATCACGCTTCTCCCAAACAAGATTCAATTGCAACTAGATTTTTGTCAATGTCAGATACTATGGTACTCAATTATTGTAATAAGTTCTCATTTTCTTTATAAGTAAGAAGGATTGAGGTCAGATAAATGCTCATGAATTGAAAAAAAAATCCTTTTTATTACATACAATCAACATATTCTTTTGTAAGCTATAAATTGCACCTACTACTGTACCAGTACAAACCAAGATAGCCTGATCTAGTAATTGATCATATGACACCTTTTTTTTTTTTGGACAAAGAAGCTCAAGGTTAAGTTCAATAAAGGGAAATATAATAATTAAAAATATCAAAACCCAATTTTCCTCTCTCCCCCAGCTTCTTCTTCTTTTCCACAATTTCACCTCTTAATAATAGTACATAAGCTCAATACAAAATGCACAAAATAACTTTGTTGGTTTCTCAGCGAGTCGGGTAGCAAAAGCAATCAAACAAACCACATCGAATGAATGCTATTTTAGCAATTAAGGGTAAATTAGGAAATTTGATCTTTTAGCATTTGGACATGGACAATAAATACACCTTACGTGCTCAAAAGCAATTGAATTGCACGTGTGTTGCCAGGTCATATCAAGGGGTTCAAAAGACACACTTGTGCCAACGAAAGGTGTCTATGGTCACTAAAATAATTGAAGTGTCTACATGACCATCGCTGACAAGTTTAAGGGGTTATCTATGTAAGACGAAAGAGTATATTATTGGCCATGCAATATTAATTACTCCTGTTAATGAGTTTGTGGATTGCAATCTACGTTTTACTACTCTATTAGCAGCTCACAACTTAGGGACCCAGAGAAGAAAGCATTAAGTTTCACTGGAAGTAATTTCACTTGATTACTCTCACAGTCGTACATGGATGTTGACTGTTTTAAACAGAGTACACATTTCATGAGCCTAAATGACATGCAAAACACAAAATTGAAGTTTGCCACTCAAAACTAAAATAAAGAAGCATACTGTAACCAAAATAATGTCATGTTCACATGATTCTGCATCTCTCTTGAATTCCATCCCTACCCCCTCCATCCACCCCTGCCAAAAAAATCTGTTAACGAGTTCATCTAAAGTGTATTTTAGCCCAAATGCTTTAAATGCACATCCTATTGAATGGTATTTTCAGAAGGTAATTTGACATTTTAAAGTAGAAGATAGAGGGGTCTTGAAATACTCTTAATTAGAGTCGGAGTTTTTGGTTACTTATCAGTAATTATATAATAAACTGATCCCTAGTGTTTTCATGATGTTCTCTTTTGATAAAGTAGTAATTTTATTGAATTTTTGGGCAAAGGCATCCATAACAAGAATTATATAAAAAGATAGAAAACCTACAAAAGTTTACATGCTAGTCTTAAAAGCATGTTTATTTCAAAGACTACAGAAACCATTGAACTTTGCATAGCATTTCCCAAAAAAATGAAAAGATGTCCCAATAATTAAGTGAAAACTCAAGGGATCATTTACTACTCACCCATTAGCAGTTTTACGAACATTCAGTCCTGCTATTCCAGCAGCTCTATGTAGAGCGTTCTTCCACCTCTGCACCTTCTCCAAATTATCCTTGTGATTTGTCTCATCTTTTTTCCTGAGAGCAAGATCTGCCTCATGTTTGGTTGCAAACTTCTCAAAATTAGCCTTGAAATCTTCCCTGTGTTTTTCCAACGCTTTAGCAAAGCTGCTGCTCTCAGCTTCACAGAGATCTTCAAATGTTAATTTCAGTTACGTACGTATTAGCTATAGAAGAGAAAATATTAAAATAATGATTAGAAAAGTTATCTTGAAAGAGAACTTAAGTTTGATAAGTAAATAAGTCAGAACAATAAATAATATTATTAGAGGAGTGTTACTTTCAACGAATACTTCTGATGACTTACTTTTCATGAGTCTATCTGATGGCTCGACGTTGTAGAAGACAGGATATGCTTTCTGTTCCTTCTTGTCAACACACTCCATGATCATAGTGAGTTCCTCCAAGCACCAGGTGGAAGAAGCATTGTCCTCGGAGAAGATAATAATGGCAGTTCTTGATTCCTCAATGGCTTTCAAGAGTTCTGTTGAAATGAACGTTCCTCCTTCAAGTTTCACATCATCATTGAATACGTTGATTCCTATGTCTTGGAGACATTTATAAAGATGGGCAACAAAGTTATTGCGGGTGTCATCTCCTCTAAAACTCAAAAAAGCATCATATCTCCAATTTTGATTGGCTTCATTTTGGGGAGCCACGGAAAATGTATGGGTTCTGGCAACCTGCAAATATGCAAGCAAGAGTAGGTAAAGACTTGGGAGTAGAGCCCAGAAGAAAAAAGAAGTAATGAGATAAAGAAGAAAAGGGAATCTCAAGGAAGGTTGACTTAAAACAATTATTTATACATTAACAGAAAGACAGAAAAGGCTCGCATGTCAAATCTGCCTTCTCTGCGAATCAAAGTAGACGACAACATCATTAACTATGTTCCAATAGTTAAATAATTTTGGGGTTGGTTATATGAATCCTCAAATCTATTTCATTTAATTTGGACTAGTTTCATTTCAATACTCAATAATTTTGATAATAGACTAATTAGGAAGTTCTCTAACACAAGGGAGTCTCTATAATTTTTTTTAAAACCGTAAGGTGTATCTCTACATTTTTCTACTCACATACAAATCTCTGAACAAGCTAAAAAGACTCCTAGCATATACCGTATCCTAACCAGAACTCTCAGCCATTGGAGGACCACGCACCTGATTTGCAGAAAAAACAGTGTTCATATCTTTTTCATGCCATAGTCTACTGCAATTCCATGGCTTGCCCTGCTCAGCATCACGGGCCACTTGCTGACCCAGTTGTGCTATCGGATTGTGCATCTCAATCATTCCTTCTGAGATATATAAAAATGATCTTTTGAGTCCATCTATTTCATTAACTAACTCGAAGCCAAGTTTATGCAATACTGTAATCACATCTTTTTTCTTTTTTTCCTCTAAAGAAGCATGCAATATGAAGAAATATATTCTTGTACTCGGCATCCAATGCATATAAACTTATGATAAGTAACCTATCAATTTTCTCATCTCTGAAATCTTGGAGTCTATATAATGCAATTATCTGCTCTTTTGTACTTTGTTTGTAGAGAAAAGAACCCAAGATCTCCAGAGTTAAGGGTGAGCCTTTAGCATAATCTACTTACACAGAACGAGAGCTCTTCAAAGTCTTTAACTGGAGCTCCTTGTTGAAAGGCGTGCCAACTAAAAAGTTCTAGAGGCGTGCCTCATTGTTGGTCAGTTCTGGGACACGATAAAACACATCATGCTTGCCAAGTAAATCAAAACTTCTAGTTGTTGTAATGAACCTACTGCCATCACCAAACCAATCACGTTTTCCAGCTAAATATTCCAATTGGATGTAATCCATATCATCAAGAACAATTAGAACTTTCTTGAAACGAAGCATTTGGCTTATTAGTTCACCGCCTCTAGCAAAATTTGCTAAACTCACAGAATGTTTCTTCAGAATCTGTGACAGAAGCTTCTGTTGCAAATGGTGTAGGCCTCCCGGTCCATGCTTTTTTAAGACTCTCCTGACATTTGCAAGAAAATATGACTCTTCAAATTGACAACAGATCCCATTAAAAAGTGCTCTGGCAACAGTTGTCTTTCCTACTCCAGCGTTCCCCCATATCCTTATAAAATGAACACCACCAGATTCAACTTTCAACAAAGATTTTACTTCCTCTACACGAGATGTGATTCCCACAGGATATTTTGCAATGTTCATAACCTGAGAAGTCTTATCAACAATTTCCTCAATCCATTCTTCAGCTTTCCTGTGTCAAATAGAACATATCATATCAACAAAATATTGAAACGTGATAATTGATGAAAGCGGAAAGCATTACCTGTCCCAAGAAATGCAACATTAAAATTTCTCTAAGTTTGTAAGAAACAACACCTCAAATTGACAATGGATCTTGTCAAATATTTTAGCTGGAATAGTTGTCCACTCTATGCCACCCAGTGCGCACATCCTCACCAAACAAACACAGGTAAACTATATAACAAAGGACCTCACTTGACCCACTAAGCTCATACAATATTTATATAGCTTGAGCTTTGTGATCACGTTATCCTACACCTCTAATGAAATATGGTACAGTCGTCACAATAATAATCCTAACAAGAGTTGGGGTCGATCCCATGAACAGTGGAATGTCAAATTGTGTGATAAGCTATCACTCATAAAATGTATACTTACTTGAGTAAGATGAAGCAAAAGATTGTTTTATTAATGGCTGAAGAAGTGATAATATATATATATACACACACAAAATAAATAATAGTGTCTCTGTGAGAGAGCTCCTCCTACAGTGGAAACTAAACCACTAAACTAGGAAAATAAGATAACAAACTCCTAAATGATGGATACAGAGCTAACAATCTAGCAGTAAAACAGTAAACAGTAACAATGTGCAGTGCAGTAACAACGTTCTAATACACCCCTATCACTCTAGATGGTGTGCAACAACACCTAGGTTGGACAAATGATGATGAAAGGAGCTCTTCGGAAGTGGTTTAGCGAGGGCATCAGCCAACTGGTCGGAACTAGGAATATGCTTGAAGATAAGGCGCTTACTGCTAACCCGTTGGCAGACGTAGTGGAAGTTAACAACTATATGCTTCATGGGGCTATGAAGATTGTTGTGTTCACATAAGTAGGTGACACCAAGGTTGTCACAAAAAATTGTAGATTGTGTGGGGATATGAACATGGAGTTCCTTGAGAAGATTTTTCACCCAAGTGGTCTCATCAACGACACCAAGAACAGCCTGGTACTCTACTTCAGTAGACGAGCGAGCAATTGTATTAATGACCAACTAACTGGAGTAAGGCCAAGAAAAATAACATAATATGTTGCATAACTTCGATCAGTGAGGTTGCCAGCCCAGTCAGCATCAGAAAACACAGAGAGATTAAGACTGGTGCTTGGAACAATTCTAAGGCCATAGTTAGCAGTGTTTTTGAGATACCAAAAGAGGCGTTTCAGCCTTCTAATGAGCTTCAGACGGGGCATGCACAAATTGAGACAATTTGTTCACTGAGTAAGAAACATCAGGCTTGGTAAAAGACAAGTATTGCAATTTTCTAATGACTTTCTTGTATTCGGTAGCAATAACAATGTTCCAATGCTAACAACCTATGCAGTAAAACTAGTAAACAGTAAGCAGTAACAATTGAGGAATGCAGCAAGAACGTTCTAATAAAATGAACTCCGAAATAAGAATTGGTGGATGTGGTTGCCAGTAGGGAATGACCGCGGTGATAGTAGTGGTTGATAGTGGTGGTGGAGATGGCCGCGACAGTTATGGCGACAGTGATGGTGAAAATGAATATAACTATAAGTCTATAATGATGGAGGTGATAGATGTGGTAATGACTCATAGTAGTGGTTGACATAAGTGGCTGTTCTGATAGCAGAGGTGGTTGGTGGTAGTACTGGTTGATAGTGGTGGTAGACGTGACGGCGACGATGTTGATGGCGACAATGATGACAGTGGATATAATTATAATGAATGATAAGAGTGGTTGACAACAGTTAGGATTGTGATGACAGGGGTGGTTAGTGGTAGTGGCGGTTGTGGTGGTGGTTGGGATGATGAGTTGGTTGATGCTAGTAGTTGGCGGTGTTGGTGGTGGCAATTGAAGAATGTAAGGTGGTTGATGATAGTGTTGGTGATAGTTGGCAGCAGTGCTAATTGTGATAGTTGAGGTGCTCGATAATAGGGATTGATTGCAATGACAGTAGTAATTGATAGTGATGGCAGAGGTGGTCGTGATAATGACGATAGTGGTAGTGGCAATGGATATAATTATAATGATGTAGATGGTAGGTGTGATAACGACGGGCATTAGTGGTTCATAGTAGTGGTGATTGACGACGATTGTGGCGGTTGGAAGTGATAGTGATGGTTGTGATGACAAATGTGATTATTAGTGATGGCTAATGGTTGTGGATAAAGTGATAGTAAAAATTAGTGATGGCTAATGGTTGTGGATAAAGTGATAGTAAAAATTAGTGATGGCTAATGGTTGTGGATAAAGTGATAGTAAAAACTATCCACACGAAATATCTCCTTAATGATTTAATCTTTTGTCTAACATCTTAACGATTTAGACCTATTCAAACCAAAGAAGTGCAAAATCTTAATCTAAATAACTGCACTTAATGGCCTATGAAGCTATGACCCATTCAGATTTAGATCTTCATTAAGTGCAAACAAATAAGGCCCTAGTGTTGTCTACCCTGGTTCTAGCCCTCTATCTTATAGGAGTCTATTTAGGCCTAAATAAACTTATGATCTTTTTAGAAAATTAGATATTTTATGTCCATATTTTTTACAATTGATCTAATAATCCCTCCATTCAGATTTACTTGTCAAATTTTGATTTGGCACATATGTTAAGAAAACAATAAGTAACATAGTGAGTTTATCATTTTATCTCTATTAATTGATAAAGTCCCAAACATATTTACTCACTACATTTTTCAAAAACACTATTAACTCAATGTAAATAAATTGAGTATATAATAGGGGAAAAATTGTACTTTCTTGATTTGTCAAAAAATACAAGTAAAAGTAGAAATCAAATCAGAAAATATTTTTGACAAGTAAAAGTGAACATGAGTAATTATTTTTTGACTTATGATCCAAAAGACTGAATAATGCATTTGATTGATTCCTAAGTTATTTAACCAAATAATTTGAGATGAATTCCCAATAACTCCCTTTGTCCTTAATTTATTGTCCACTTTTGAATTGGCACACCTATTAAAAAAACAATTATTGACATAGTAAGTTTACCATTTTACTCCTATTATTTATGAAGTGAATGAGTTAAAAACTTAAGATTTTCAAGAAGTTCTATTTTTTTCAAAGTAATTAATTTAGGGTATAATAGGTAAAAAAAAAATGTCTTTACTTGATTTGCCATAATAGACAAGTAATTAGCGATAACTAAAAAAGGAAAAATGGACAAGTAATTAATAACAGAGGGAGTACTATTTTTTTCTTCTAATTTTGTGGTACACCCCATATAGAAATTTTATATAGCTAGTTCAACCACTAAGATACCACTCAGAGGCTAGTTGTCGAACCTATCTTTTGTGTTTTGTCAAGAAACACTTTTTAATTTGTCTGATCTATTTTTCCATTCAGTTAATTTTTTAAAAGGATTTGTTTCCTTTTTAGCACCTCTTTCATTTCAATCTACTTGACATATTTTAAGATCAAGTAATTAAAAAACATTTGCATACATTTGATATTTAATTTAAGATAATAAGTTTATTTTCTTAAATTTTGTGTCAAATCAAGTGACACCCACCCCTTCCTTTTTTTTCTTCCATGATGTTCTTAGAAACTTTAATTTGCAGAGAATAGAGAATATCCCAGAAAAATTGAATGAGACTCAGCTAGTTCATTTGAGCTACTACTCACCAACAGGAAAGTTCGAAAGGATAGTAAGCCATTTCATAAAATGCTTCAGAGAGAGCTTTCTTCCAGCTGTGCACCTTAGTCCAATCAGAAACACCGAAATCTGGCGGGTAGCTGTCCAACACTTGATCTAATGCACGAAATGGTTCTATGCAATAGAAGACCGGGAAGAATTCCTGTCCGCGGCTGTCAACGCACTCCATGATCTTAGTGTTTTCTTCCAAGCACCGTCTGAATGAAGCATACTCGTTGGAAATGATTGTAATGGCAATCCTTGATTCCTCGATGGCTTCTGAGATTTCTGCCGAAATCGTTGCTCCTTTTTCAGATTCCGCATCGTGTTTGAATGCGTTGATTCCTTTGTCTTCCAGACGTTTGTAAAGACCGTTAGACCGGTAACAAAGCTTCCGTCGAAATCTTCTTTTCTAAAATTCAGGAAAACATCATATTTCCATTTTTTGAAAGATTGAAATTGGGAAGCCATGGGGACTGTTGGATTCTGGCTATATGTGAAAATGTGAGAAAGAACTTGATGTGAACCACTAGCAACAATCAGTGATCCATTAAACCCAGAAGAAACGAAGAGTCAACTTTGGGGGTTTGTATCAGCTGCAGGTGCTGCAACTAAATTATCAACGGTTGATGCCACGTGTCCGGGTACTCTGCTTCAAGGAATAAGGTATAGAGTAAATTTATCCTGACTTTAAATAGTTCACTTAGAAAGTCACTCAATTAATTAAAATAAAATTTATTAACTTTTATTTTAATTTATATTTTAAAGAAATAATAACATATCTATTTTAATTATCATCCGCTTCAATTAATTAATTATAATTTTCTGAAAAAACTTACAACAAAATTGACCTAAAAAAAAACCTTTTCGGTTCTAGTTATTGTATGACTAGAATTAAATATGTTAAAAAATTATTTAAAAAAAAGAGAGGTTGGAAGTGATATTAATTAAAAAAAAAACGCACGATGTTTTACTATTTTTTTAAAAATTTTTTAGGTAAAAACAAAACTATATTTCAACAAAATTCAATAAGATAATTTAAATAAGCACCTTATTTAGGAAAATTGTGCATTATAGCAAACTACTAATTAAAAATAAATGTTATAGTTATAGTTTCATTTAATTCTAATTCGTAGCAAATACATTGTCATTCTCGCTTCTCTCACTTTTATACAAACACAAATGTATAAATTGTGTTTGTGTTTGTATAAGACGAGAGAGACTGTATATGCAAATACAAGTACATATCTCTCAGTCCTATTCACTTATAATTATATTAATACAAATCTTCCTCTGTCCAGTTCTCTTCTGCCTTTCTCTCTCTTTCGCTTTATACAAACAGAAATTGTACAAATATAAAGTACAATTTGTTTTTGTATAAAGCGAGAGAGTAATTTGATATACAAATACAAATATTTTAACTCGATTCAATTGTATTCAAATTCAAATTTTATGCATTTATACAAGCACAATCATTGATACATATACTTAGTAGTTGCATATATCCAATTATCTAACTGATATACATATACAATTCACTTCTCTCTACTCTCTGCCCTCTCTTGCTCGCCCCTCTCCTCTCTCTCCTAATCTTGCTCGCCACTCTAGCCTAACACAAAGAACATATACATAAACAAACGCAATTTTCATAGACAAAGACATTCGAGTTATACAAATCACTGGATTTATACAAATCAGATGTTCCATAGCAAGCTATGTTTGTTATGGAGCGCAAATAGCAAAACTGTAGTTATAAAGCGCTAATATGATTTTTATGTTGTTATTCCTAAAATTTACTCTTATTATTTTTAAAAAGTAGTTTAATTATTTTTTGTATTTTTACAAAATTTAATGAGATAAATGTCAAAAACACACTTAAACTATCCATTTTTTTGAGTTTCATACCTAAACTATTGAGAGTATGAGTTTCATACTTAAATTATCACTTATTGGTTTGAGAAACACACCTCAGTGGTGTGTGTAATGCAGTCTCTCTCAGTGGTGTGTGGAATTAATTGAGGTGCATGCAAATTAAACTAGCCCAAACACCACATTTATCAATAAAAGTCATGCGAATGTGTTTTTCCAAACATTAACATACTTAGTGTAATCCCTCTACTTATGGTCTAGGGAGGAGGTGTGGCGTACGCAAGCCTTACCCCTACTTTGTGGGTTTTCTCCAAGTGTTTAAAAATCAATCTGTAGATTTCCAAGACAACCTTAGAATACTTTGATCTGGCTTGTGCCTTGTGGCAAAACAGTCCTATAGTTGAAGTTGTTTTTTCGAATTATTGAACAATTTTCATGTCATTTACCAAGTATGTTGTATTTCCTAGTTTTTGACGTATTTTACTTTATCTTTTTTGTTCATAAGTGCCTGTCCATACTGGAGTTTAAAGGGTGGCCTGTTCCACCATCAAGCTGGAAATTCTTAAAACTTAACACAGCCGTAGAACAGTACGACTATCCTGGAATTTGCAGCTTTCTAGCGAGTTCATCAGGCATTGGTCATTGGCTGGTGCCATCCTAAACCAAGAGTAAGTTTCTTTTAGACCTTTATTTTTGTTACTTAATGTAATTAATATAAAACTATTAGTGAAAGATGATATATGTTTAGTGCTTCAGGAAAAAAACTCACTGTACTTTCTTTTTGTTTTGCTTTAAATTGAAACCACCTTTATTTACTGTTATGTTTCATAGACAATGATAAAAGGTTACAAAGAGGGGATTTGAGAGGTTATCCTCTTCCAAAAAGGGGATTTGGCAAAATTTATCACCTTTTTAATTTGTGTGCAATCAAATTCTTTGCTTTCTACTTAGATGAGAATAACTGGTTAATATATCGGATTTTTTCCTGCAGAAATTGCTTTCAAAGTACACAAATGAGGATGAATTCCGGAGGAGATTTGAAACATATAGTTTTAACTGTTCATTGCCACATCTAAAGATTTTAAGTTCATTAACTTTTATGGAAAACCAAGTGAAAATAATTGTGTACACCCATTGATCAAATGTTTGGGCAAGAATGCCGCAACACTAGAGAAGTTTGGCATTGCTTGCAAACTCAGTAGGAGAAATGTGTTTTGGAATTATGTCGTCAGGAGCTCCTAAGCTTTCCGCAAGCTTCAGTTGTCTTTCCTTGTTGATAATCTTACGCCATTCTCTTTTGTTGTGATTGCGACATATATAACAACCTTTTACTTTTGGTTTGAAACTGGTTTATAGTTGATAGACGAGGTTTGGATTCTATTTATCAGTATCCAATACAAAATAGTTGTTTGTAGTTTTTTCATGTTTAAGCACAATGTATTTTTTCTTTGATAATCATGTATGAAAGCTTGATCTAAGGTTGAATGTCATTTTGCAGAAATTGTATTTCTTGATTCATTACGACTCAATGGGCTTGTTTCTGTTGTTTTATTTTTTTGTGGAAAATTGAGGACCTGCCAAATCATGCATTGGCAAGATGTTATAGAATTAAGACATGGGCTAACTTTTGATTACTATATTGTGACAGATATCTTGATGAGAAATCCATTAAGAAAAAGCTCCGGTTCGCACAAATTACCATCAATTGTGATACTGATATATTGCTCTCTGACTCCTCACACAAAGAAGATCATTTGTCCGTTGACTCTTGTTCATTTGTATGGCCCTGATGCATGTCAAAGAACACTCCGAAAAACTGGCTAGACCCCATTTGTTTTAATCTCGAACAAGTGTGATCTTTTCGAGGAGACGTTCGTGTACCACTGGGCTCTTGCTAGTGGTTCAGCGATTTCAGTCCAGTGTAGACTCAACATAGTTACCAGTCACAAGCAAAACCAAACATATTATTATGTCGCGATGTAATTTAAAGACCTCTATGTTTCCATCACAGCTAGAAAGCTATTTTTGTGGCAAGCTTGGGCAAGAGACTGTACAACTGATGTTTAGCTCTTCTCCGTTTATCCGTTAGGGGCAAATTAGTTTAGACATGTTGATATTTGTAGATATAGCAAAGAGAACAAAGAAAAAAGGAGGTGTAGATATCATTATTGGAGAAGTTGATAGTTGAAAAGAATTGTTTGTCCCTGATTCTACGAGAATTTCATTGGAAAACTTTCCGTTTGCTTTTTCTTCGATGGAAGTTTGACTTTCCTGGTATGTATCTTATTTTTTCTCTTAATTTTCTAGATGAAACTTGAATGGAAGGGAACCAAATTGTTCAACTCAATTATCCTTTGTATTATGTATATATGAATTGAATGAGTAGTCTAATTGAATATACGATCTTTTTATAAAGCTTGGCAAAAATTATACTTCAAATTTTTTAATCAATGGCCACCCAAATACAGTTCCCAATTAAGAGCGTCAAATGTGGCAAACTGAGTTAAATTTATGGTTACAACATATATATCACAACACATCTATATATGGTAAGTGGCTCATCTCGCCTTAATCTTCTCTTAGATTCTCAAATAAATTTCTGTCGCTTTACCCGGGGCAGAGAATCCATCGCTGTCTCAGTTGAGCTATTAGAAGCTTTGGGAAAGTCGGAATGGGAGAGCATTCATTTCGTGTTGGGTGGTTCTGTGGACTCGGATTATTTATTTTCTGTTTATTTCATTTTTTTTGTTTATATTTTTACTAACCTGAATACAAGAGATAACATATTGTGGACACAATAATTGGTATATCAGAGGTGCGTCATTCCCAATTCCCTCAATGTACAAATGCCACACCAGATATGGGCCAAACTATCGATCCTTAATTCACTTGAATCAAGATGGTGGATTTTTGAACTAAACTGCTATTTTGTTGATGATGAGAAGTTTTGATGATTTGACAAATTTGGGGCCAATTCAGTTATCTGAGGAGGCTTGTTGATAGGGGAAACTGGTGAAAGGAGAAGAAGGTGAATAAGTTTGTTATCATCAAAAGGGGGAAAATGTAAACTTGGAGTTGATGTTAAATTTTGATGATTTAACAAATTTAGGGATCTAACAAGGGACTAGATCCTTGTTATCGGGATTGATGACAGGGCAAATGAATGAATAAACTCACTGCAAGGAACATTTGAGCATCATCATAAAAAAGGGGGAAAATGCTATATTCTAGGTGTTTTGTTGATCCTCACAAATGTAGGGACCTGGTCCCTGACAGAGTGCTCTCGTCCAGATTCAAAGTGGGGTACAACTGTAAAGTTGTCCTATCAGAATGGTTGGTGAGAAGTGCAGTGTACTTCACCAATGGGAAAGGCGGACAAGGCTATTTGTTTCAGTGGCTTACAAATGCAGGGACTCCGTCCCTAACAGAGTTCTCTCGTCCGAATTTATAATGGTGTACAACTGTAAAGCTGTCATATCTGTGGGTTGATGAAGTCGTCAGCATACATCACCAATAGAAATGGACGAGGTTGTTTGTCCAACAGTCAATAACTGTTTTTGGTCTACATAATCAAAATGACAAACAACAGGAAGATTCATTCATTCAAAAGGAGAGAGAGACAACAAGTCTTTTCAAAAACTCACTAAGAAAAGTTTGCAAGGGACCTGGTCCCTGCAAGACTGCTATGTGAAAAGATGACAAGACAACTGTCCAAAAAGCTGTCACTTCTGATGTTATAGGTGCACGTCTTTCCAAAGAAGCAAACTCTCAGCCAATGAGGTCGTCTCAAGGAGTTTGTGTTCATTTTATATAACCTATTAACACAAACCAAGATTTGGCAAACAAAAACTTGAATTTTCTCTAAAAATTCATGAGTTTGAAAAGAGAAGGCCATCTTCAAGAAAGAATACTGCTCATATCAACAAGGGACCTGATAGAATGCTGAAGAGTCTTGTTGTATTTAGAGCTTTGTGTCTTATGTGCTTACATTGTAAATCTACTCCTAAGTTATAAAGGATAGTAGATCAGTTGCTTGTCTAAATATTTAGTTTGAGTCGTATTGACTAGAGTTAATTAGTCGAATCATCTAAGTTTTGGTCAAGTCTTTTTACATTATTGTTTTGATGTTGTCTTGGGTAGAGTTACCTAAGAGTGTCAACTAGAGGTAGTTGAAGTGTGGTGCAACAGAGTTGCCGCTTGTTTAACTCTTATCTCGAAGATCGGAGTTGGTGGCTAAAGTTAGCCTTGTGTGGTTCTTAAAGTCTAGATCAACTAGAGTTAGTTGGTTTAGTGGGCAATAGGAGTATTGCTTAGGCTCAGTGAGTAATAGGCGTATTACTTAGTGTGGGATTAGAGTGTTAATCTCATTGTTATGGTTGTAATCTATGTTTCACTTTTGCTTGAGAAGATTAGTGAAAACAGTTGAAAATCTTGTGTGACAGGTTGTGGTTTTACTTCCTTGAGCAAGGAGATTTCCACGTAAAAATCATTGTGCTTGTTTTACTTTGAGAAATTTATTTTCTGCACTTTTACTACAGCTACTGTTCTTGCTCATTCAAGGGACTTGATTCGTTGACGGATAGTGGACGCATACATTCCAACATAACTATTAACGGAATGACACTTTTGGATATTTTATACTATTAAATTATTTTGAAATGACATTTATATTCAATTTCACATTATTTAAGGACATTTCTTATATTTTTTTCATTCTTCTTTCTTAAATGACAATTCTTTTTTTTTTTTTCATTTTATCCTTTTATCTATATTACCTTAAAAGCATGAACTTCTAACATTAATGTTAAATTACTATAATATCCCTAATTTAGGTTGTGACTTTGTCGATGAGTTGTGACTTTTTTGATAAGTTGTGACTTTTCTGATAAGTTGCGATTTTTCGATGAGTTGTGACTTTTCCAAAGTGTTGTGAATTACTATAATATACCTAATTTAGGTTGTGACTTTTTCGATGAGTTGTGACTTTTTTCAAAGGTTGCGATTTTTCGATGAGTTGTGGTTTTTCCAAAGTATTGTGACTTTTTCAACAAGTTGTGACTTTTCCAAAGGGTTGTGACTTCTTGGAAATGTTATGACTTTTCAGATAAGACACAAAAAATATTTGTTCATCCCTTAGTTGACTATAAATAGAGGGGCTTCCTCTCATTTTTCAACCACAATTTTTTTTAATGTTCTACTCTTCTTCTTCTTACATTTTAAAATTTTTTTGTGTGGTTTATTATCATTGAGTGAGTTCGAAGTTTAGCGGAATATGAGGTACCACTATTCTGATGAAGTAAGTTGTTCTACCCTAAGAAGATATATTCCAAAACCTTGAGTACTTGAGGAAAATTATTTTGATGATATAATAATTACTTTTTTTCTTAATATATACATTAGTATGTAATGCTTCAATATATGAAGTTAACATGATGTAGTCTAAATGTATTTGTTTTTGTTAACAATTTTTCTTGTGACGTAGATGCATAAATAAAGAGAGAAACTTGAGATGAAAGGGAGGACGTCAAGTTCCTCTGTGTTTATACTCAATTGAGGAAACTTTGTTTGTTTTGGCAACTCAACAATTCTCACATGCTCAAAAATCATTCACAATAGAATGACAATCGTACCCCACAGGAAAACAACAAAGTAGACAAGGGCATCATCGCTTTTCATCTTACCATTTCACCCCATTGAGTTATTAGTTTTAATTGTAAGTCAACTATTTTAAAAATAAATTTTCAATTTTATTTATAATATGATTATATAGTCATGATAAAAAATATTTTTTTAATATATATGTAAGTAAAAAATAAACAGAGAAAGTAAAGTGTTTGGTGACAAGAAATTTCAATTAAATAGAACAGTAGAGTTAATATAGCATGAACATATATGTTTTTTCTTCTTTCTTCATTGGCTGAGAATTGTGTTCCATATATTTTTTTTTTCTTTTTGTATATTTATATTGATATAAAAAAAATTTAAGTATGAATTTCCTGTTATTTTGTGTTTATTGTAAACTAACAAAATATGATGTCACAAGATACACTCCTTGCTAGCTATATAAAATTAGATGAGAAAATAGTTATTGATTATAAAGTGATCTTAAATCAAATTAAAGATTCTATAAATAATACATTAAATTTTATTCATCTATCAATTTTTTTTAATTGAAACTTTTAATGTTTTATGTTATGATACAACTTCTATAATATACTAGATACTAAATACTTTCATTAGACAACAACAATATGATATGTATGTGGTAGAAAAAAGGAGAAGACTACAATTCCATAAAGATAAGGTAGAAACTTAAAGAAATGAAATATATATATTTGATTACAACACTTACTTATAACAGTGTTGGCATTCACCATAGAAGTACCTTTTTTCGAAAAATTACCTCTCTATTATACCCTTACTCAAATATTATTTGAGTTAAACTATTTTCTAAAAAATATATATTACGTATAAAGATAAAACATTGAAATATTTATGGTAATGATTATGCACATACTAAGAAACATTAATATTTAAAATAAAATTATACTTAAATGGTATCCATAATTTATGGTCATAACATTAAAAGGAAAGACTATTGGTGACCTTTTTTATATTGACTTTTTTTTTCTATTATTTTGATTAAATTTGTTTACAAAATTGAGTGAAACAAAACATAATACTGCTAACGTGGAATGTTTGGAACTAAGAAAAGTTTTGGGCATACAGCATCTGGAAATTAGATCTGTGAAGTTGAGAGAATTGATAATAGAAGAGTACTACCATAAGAATCATGATATTTGGCTTGAAATAATAGCCCCACGTATCAAGTATTTGGAAATTATAGGAATGTGCAGTGAGATACGCATCGAGCAGAGAAATGTCGCTTCACTTGTTTATGCAATCCTTTGTTTAAATCTTGTTTTTGAGGATGAGGAAAACAACTTGGAGAAGGAGTTTAGCTGTTTGACGAATCTTCTTCATTGTGTTGTCCATGTTGAGAATCTTGAACTGAATAGCTGGTGCATCGAGGTTTATTCAAAGTTCAGAATCTTTTTTTTTTATTTGCTATTGAATCATCACTGATAACATTAAAAATGCCACTACTTAGGATAATTTGATAACCAAGTTTCTAAGTACTAAAGAGTAAAGGATTTGCGATTGATAGAACAATATTTATTTGGTTGATTTACATTGATCTTACTTTTAAGTCATGTTATGGTGTTTTCCAAATGTTTAAAGGTCCATCTTTGGATTTTTAAAACAACCATGAACACTTTGATGTGAAAAATTGTAAGCAAAATGTTTTTATTTCAAAAGATTACTTTAAGTTTAAAAAGTGTATTTGCAAAGCCAAATTTATGTTGTATTGGAGAAGCCTTATTTACTTGGAGAAGTGGCAATTGAAAGAAGAGTGATGGCATTTTGACAGTGTTTTGTGAGGACAAGTGTCATGACACTTGTCTTCCTTTGGCTGGTTTCCCCCTTCTATAAATTGCCTTCAATTCCTATAGAATAGCACAAAACATATTTACCTTCATCTCCTTTTCTTACTCTCGTTCTGCCTCTCTCTTTTGGCTTGTTTTATCTTTTTAATTTTTGGCTTTGTTATTTTATATCCCTTTAATATTGTATCATCAATTTAAGATAGGGAAGTGCAAGTTTAATTTCGGGAAATATTTCACATCGTTGAAATAATTTCTTAGGACAGTGTCCAGCACAATTCAAGTATTAATTTTATGCATTATTATTATATATCATCGTAGTAATTTCTATCTATTTTCAGGACTACTATTTTGCTAAATAATATTATATATTATTATTGTGAAACCCCAACAAAAATCACAGTGGTATAGTCCAAGCTATTTTTTATGAATTATTCAACAATTTGCATCTCATTTATCAAGTATGTCATATTTCCTTGTTTTGACATATTCTAGTTTGTCTTTTTGGTTTACAAGTGCCTGTTCATTCTGGAGTTGAAAGGGTGGCGGTCTCCACCATCAAGACGGAGATTATTAGAACTTAACGTAGCTGACAACCAATTGGACCTCCCTGGAATATGCAGTTTACTACAGAGTTCATTGGATCTTGAGACATTGGCCATGGACTTGTGTGAGGAATCATCAGAAGTAAGTTTCTTTTAGAACTTTATTTTTATTACGAAGAGGGGGAACGTGACTTCCTTACCTGTTCAAAAAAGACAAGCCTCTAATGTGTAAGCAAAAGAGGATTCCTGTATAGGAGGACTCCCATTTGCAATTTGAAACATAACTAGTTTAAGTACTTACTATAGCTAACAAGGTCTCAGTTTTGCTTTTTACGGCTACAATGTAGCTTTACTCTCTATTTGTATATCTCTGCATCTTCTTAATGCGTTCTATGATTAAACTAATTGCTTCATAAAAAAAAGAGCTTCACAATAATATCTTCTGTTGTGGAGATTGCTCCCGTATACGCTGTTTTCACAAGAATTAAAAGAAGAAAAAAGCGAGACAAGTAACATGTGAACTGACAGAAGGATCAAATCGGGAGGTTCATCTTGTTGCTTTATTGGAGATAAGCTTTGGTCTTTCTTTCGAATTTTCCACTTGTCAATTATTAAGTTCTCTCTTGCTTCTCTCGGTAGTGAGTTAAAGCCGAAAATTTTCTTCTCTACATCCCATAGGTGATTGTACCCATCACAGCTAAAGAATCAGCCGCACATAGACTTCTCTGTTAAATTGTATCACTTTGAATCAGCTCTTTAATATCTTCTATAATAGGTTAATAGTGCCAAAAAGATTTTGTAACTCCCTTGACAGCATTCACGATAAATTAAGGGCAGTCTTCCACCCAAATGTTTCTAATACAATGTTCAAGACACCATTTAATCCCATAGGAAAGTAAGTGCTGCAGTCTTACAATGGAAAGTGCCATAATAATATCACTTGGTTCACATCGTCCTTGTTTGCAACTGCCATCTGTGTTTAATTAGTTTTACACATCATAGATGAAGTTTACACCATTCTACGGCACTTGTTCATCGAGGTGTGTATTTCTCAATGTTTCACAGATATTGCTCCAGGGAATGTGTAATTCAAAGTCTGCAAATTTCATTTCAATGTTGCTTTGTTCTGTTATCAGAATCTACTTTTTAGTTTCTCTTTGCTAAATCTGTTGAAGCAATGTGCTTATTATTCTGTTTTTGTGTAAGATATTAAGAGGAACTCTCTTGTTCTGTCAATTTAATTTTGTCAAGAAAATGGTTCAGCTTCAGTTGCCTTGACTGAAACTTCATATCAAAATGATTTCTGAGTGAACTGTTTGTAGCTGTTGGAAAAAGATGCTTAGCATTGTAACATTTTTGTTGTTGTTTGCATGTACTACATTGTAACATCTGCTAAGCACTTGAGGTGTTCCTTGAATTTAAAAATTCATGACCATTTTATTTTATCCACAATCAACTCTTTGGCTTCTTGTTTCCATATATGGAGAGAAATTGGTCACTGCAACAAAAACAACTTTTAGCGACAATAAATAGATACATTAATAAAGAGTGCTAAAGTCTTTACCGTCATTAGTTAAGTGTCATTGGATCCAATGTTGCTAAAGGCTTTAGAGACATATACAAAGAGTGTTAATTGCCGCTAAAAATACATATTTAGCGGTTGTATTTTTAGCGGCAATTGAGTTATTGTCGTTAATTAATTGCCACTAAAAATCATTTTTGATGTAGTGGGTTAACATAGCAGACTCTTTCCTACAGGACCGGCTGTCAAGGTACACAAATAAGGATAAACAGTCCAGGATGTTCGAGACACATAATTTTAACGGCTCATTTCCATGTCTGAAGACCGTCAAGATCGATAACCTTTGGGGGACTACCAAGTAAAAATAAGTTTGTGCGGGCATTGGTAAAATATTTGCTCAAGCATGCGATTGTGCTAGAAAAGTTTGTCATTGCTCCAGTAAACATTGAGAGTGATAAGTTTTCGCATCGTGCTAAACTGACACGGGAGTTCCTCAGCTTTCCAAGATCATCTCCGCACATTTCAGTTATCTTTTCTCGTTGATAACCTTTGGCTCCTATTGTTTGAACATATTGCAACCAATCAAACTAATTTTGTCAAGGAAGCTAAGCCCAGTGTGTCTGCTGGGGGTATTACAAAAGGAAAGAAATCGTTGGTGCTTTGAAGGAAAAGCTTTTTGTAAACTGAGAAGTCTATTATGGTGATATACTTAACCGTCTGGAGTAGCATGGGTTGTATATAATTTTTTTACTCACGAGCGTTGTCCTGGTGCTCGACCAGTTGTATTCGTAAACAAATGAATTCTCTTCACTTATCGAAAAATATTCTAGTTTGTCTGTCTTATATAGTCTCCACTGCAATACATCTATATATATTGAAATGTTCATGCTCTACAAATGGGATCGACCTTTTGAATTGCCAGTGTTACTATGTTTCGATCAATCTAAACAAACAAATCATTTAACCCCACTCGATCTCCCATAAGACAAATAAGTGACAATAACAACTCCTCAATCCCAAGATTATTTGATTTGAATTGTCATTGTTACTATTTGGGGAAGTTCCTCAAGTTCCTGACAGTGTGCGATATTGAGATATCGAAGGTGAGAAAGTCGGCTGAAGACATCAGGGAAATAAATAAACTTATTTCTGCTCAGGTTCAGTTCCAATAAAGAGGTAAAGTTCATAAGAGCAGCAGCTTGGCTATCACATAAATTACAGCCACTGAGAAATAAGCTTTTCAATTCCCTCAAAGCATGAAACATCCAGGGTAATATCAAACTGCGAGCAGATTGATACTTTACCTTCCGCCCTTTTCTTAATGATAGGATCTTGAGTTTGCTTAAGTTTCCAATAGAATCTGGCAGTTGCCAAATGGCAGTGTTGCCAGCGTAGAGCTCCTCCAACTCGTTTAGATCACCTAGATTTTCAGGAAAAATTGCAAGTCTTAAGCAGCCTTTCAGAATCAAATTTTCAGTTTTCTCATCTCACAGACACTGGCTGGGAGTCTTACAAGGTATTCACATGATTGCAAATCAAGCAAGCTAATACTGACTGAGCTGTCCTATTGATGAGGATAGTTCCCAAATTGCAGTACGTGCCAAAAGGAGCTTTGATAGCGATTCGATATTCCCCCGAATTTCTGGAAATTTTTCTAATTTCTGACAACCTGAGAGGTTGAAGCTTTCAAGAGATTCCATTTGAATACTACTTGGTAAAGACTGAGATTTCTGCAGTTTTCCAGATTCAAGAAGATAAGCTTTTTAGATTTCCATGGATGGATGAATATCAACCAAACTTACACAACTTTTCAGTATGATCTTCTGAAGGTTTAGAGTCTCACAAAAATTGGGTGTTTTGGAGTAAACTTTCTGAAAAACTTAAATTGAGGATTGTAAACTTGTCAAATGCCTGTTCATAAAGAGAGAAGATATAGAAAACATCAGCTTTAACAGCCATTTCTTTTCTTTAAATATGATTCTTTTTTGAAGGAGATGAACATTACCTTCGGTTTCTTGAAGATTTCGACAAGAGAACCAAGTCATATTGAGCCCAACTAGGTTTCCTGGTTCACAATCTACTGGTAAAGATACAAAACTGTAGTATGACCAATCAACTCATTTCAAGTTACTGGGGAGATATTCAATATGGTCATGATGTCGGGCCTCCTCCCATTTGACAATGAGTAACCTTAGACACGGCATGTTTCTGAAAGCTCTACTCCACTTACATATATGACGGTCTGATCCAATTGGTACCATTATGCCTTTAATTGACTGTGTCCCCTGGAAAAGAAAATAAAGTAACTTTGTTAAACATAACATACTTCCAAGCATAGAACCTCTTCTCCTTAATATACAAATCTTAATCTATAACATCTTTTGTTGGAATTAATAGGGTGCACTGAGGTTAGAATAATACTGGTAGTATAAGATTTATATGGCCTTGCATTTTGAACTCAATCAAATTAATTGAGAACTTCAAATATTCTTATTTCCACTTCCTTTCCATTATGACCCGATAAGAAATCCATTCTCATACCAATGTAAGGTTCGATTTGACATATGTTACATTAGGAGGTCTTTCCCCATCAACCAATTAACCTAAAATTTGAACTTATCAAAGAATCAAAATTTTGCATTACTTTTTAAAAATAAAGCTCTTATAAATCTAGAAGTTTGTATATCATGTTCCTAAATAATAGTTCCTCATAAATTTATTTTGTAAGGGTCGTTTGGTTGGGAACAAGTTATCCCAAGACTAATTATCCTGGGATAACTTATCCACCATGTATATGAAATAACTTATCCCATCACTATGATATATATGGTGGGATAAGTTGTCCCAAACACGGCAACCAAACAAGACAACAAAATTTTATCCCTGGGCTATTTATTTTTATCCCTCACACCAAACAACCCCTAAGAGGGAGATAATTTTGCAACAAACTATTTAACAAGAAAAAGATTAGTATAAGCTAGTACCAAATTGTCATCAATAAAAGTACTTTCAAGGGAGGAAAGAAAAAGAAGTAACAACAATAAAAAAAACAACAACAAATTATTCAGAATGTAAATATATAATAAAATCACTACATGAGGAAGAGGAGGAGAAAAAGAACATGGCATGTTCTGCGCTAGCCCTCATGTGGGTACTTTGGAGGGAAAAGACTAGGATAGCTTTTGAAGAGAAAGAACATGAGTTTGTAAGGTTTAGGGCTTGCCTTTATTTTTGCTTGATTTTAAGAGCACCCACAAAGTTCTTGTAGGAATAGATGATTGGGTGTCATGGCAGACAACCATTTTATTGCAGCCCATTTTAATTTGCCCGGTGAATTGATGCAGTAAATCCAAGTGAGGTGTCATGGTGTATGTTTTTTAGAGATGACTTAGTTCTGATTGACAAAACTGTCAGAGGAGTTACTGCTAAGTTGGAGGTCTAGAGACAAACCTTGGAGTCTAAAAGGGTTTAGGTTGATTAGGACCAACATAAAATACTTAAGTGCATGTTCAGTGACGTTACACACGAGGCAGGCGTGAAAGGAGGCTCTTTATACCCAGGCTATCCAAAAAAAGGAAGTTTCATTTATCTTGAACTTATTATTCAAAGTAAGGGGAAGATTGATGATGATCTCAGACATCATATTGTTGCAGGGTGGATGACATGGAGGCTAGCTTCCGAAGTCTTGTATGATAAGAAAGTGCCACCAACACTTAAAAGACAAGTTCTACAGAGTGGTGGTTAGCCAAACTATGTTGTACGGAGTGGAATGTTGGTCGGTCAATAACTCTCATATTCAAAAGATAAAAGTTGTAGAAATGAAAATGTTGAGATGAATGTGTGGGCATACTAGGAGAGATAAGATTAGAAATAATGTATGCGGAACAAGGTAGGAGTGGCCTTGATCAAGGACAAGATGCAAGAAGCGAGGTTGTGATGGTTTGGGCATGTGAAGAGGAGATGAATAGATGCTCTAGTATAGAAGGGGGAGAGGTTGGTTATGAATGGTTTAAGGAGAGGTAGAGATAGGCTGAGGAAGTATTGGGGAGAGGTGATTGGACAAAACATGACACAACTTCAGGGTAGAAGGTAAGGTAGGTAGTTGAGTGTTATCTCACTCATTCTCCCATACTAGTAGTCGTAGTACTATTGTAACACCTAAAAATTTGGTTAGTTTGGGTTGGAAGGTGTAAGGTAGGTTAATAGGAAGGTCCATAGACCTTAGCCCAATCATGAACCTTTCACGAGGGCCTAAACGACCAGTGGAAGGGTTGACGACCCGTTTAGGGGAAGGAGGGTGGTCATTTAGGCAACCCAAAATTTAGCCCCCAATTTCATGACCCCCTTCACGGACTATGAAGGGCTAAACGGTCCGTGAAGGCTCCCTTACAGGTCTCCCATCAACTTTTTGAGTCAGGGTTATTTTAGTCACTTCCGATGCGTCTAGTACCTAAGTTATGTCATTTTAACCCCTACTATAAGCCCTATATAAGTGTTTTAAGTCCTAAAACTACCCATTCTAAAATCAATCTCCTAAATCCCAAACTTCCTCCAAGTTCTTCCCCAAAGTTCTCTCTAAAGCTAAGAAAGAAGAACTTAGGGTTTCACTTCAAGATCTCCAATTCATCATAGCACTTGGGTCTTAATTACTAAGGTATGTTAGTATTCACCTATGAAGTCCTTTCCTTCCATAGGATTCCCAAGATCTTCCAATTTTACAAGTTCAATTCTCAATTCAAAGTTAGGGTTTTATTCAATCTTCATGTGTTCTTCTCAATTATAATTCAATTAATTGTTTTCTATTTTTTAAGCATGAATTGAAGTATTTACATGATTTTGAGTTGAATTCATATGAACCCATGCATGATTCATGATTTTAGACTATGAACACATGATGAAGCTTATGAACTATGAGTTTATAAAGATATGCATGCTTTTATGAAATTGATGTAAATGATTTGAGGATGCTTTGAGATGAAAGTATCAATGTTGTTGTGAAAGGTTTTCTAACATACTACTATGATCATGATTGTGAAAGGTTTTCTCACATAAGAATTCATAAGGTTGAAAGGTTTTCTCACCTAAGTTGAATCAAGTTTTAGGAGTTATTCTAAATAACTTTAGTTTGGATTGGTTACTTAATTGTGTCTTTCCATGGATGATGAAATCAATATGATTAATGACTATTCCGTGGGATTTTATTTAGCACCGAGAGGATATTGAGATAGAGGCTCTCTCGTCGGGTCTCTAGTAGCAATCTTCATGTCCCTAACTATGTGCCCTGTAAGATGTCTTAGCTAGTGGATCCACATAAGCTAGAAGTTTAAGGTTGTTGTCTTGGCAAGCAATGACATCTCTTTACAGTGTGGGATAGACACCGGATTTCATGTTTTAGCTCACATGGTCTATGTTGGTTAATGGTTAACATCCCACAATAATGAACTAGTTTACTTTCAAAGTATCTCACAAAGTGTTTTAATATGTTAAGCTGACATTGACCATGATTTACGACTTGTGTTTTCTAACCCTTTTATCTTATGATTTAGCTTGGTCATTGCATGTCATGTAAGGTCCTTTTTAGCATGATTTCATACCTTTTATGCATTGCTATCATTCTTAGTGCATTTCATGTACTAATGCATACTTGTGCCTACATTGTTTCACTTATGTAGGGTCCGACGCTCTTCCTCAACATACTTGTAGCTAGTAGATCTCATTGACAATTCCAAGATCAAGAGTTAGTGAGTCCTCATATTCAAAGGACCATGGCACTTTTATCGCCTTCTTTACCTCATAAGGTAGGGGGTAAGGTCTACTTATTCTAGAAGTTTATATATCACGTTCTTAAATGATATATATTACTATAAACCAATACCAAAGCATCATCAGTAAAAGCACTTTCAAGGGAGGAAAGCAAAAAGAAACAACACTAAAAAATACACGACAAATTATCCCATATGTAAATAAACATATAATAAAAACATTACATGAGGAAGAGAAAGAGAAGAAGAACAAGGCATGTTTTGCGCTAGCCCTCATATGGGTACTTTGGAGGGAAAGGACTAGGAGAGCTTTGAAGAGAGAGAACGTGAATTTGTATGGTTTAGGTCTTGCCTTTATTTTTTCTTGATTTTAAGAGCAGCCACAAAGTTCTTGTAGGAATAGATGATTGGGTGTCATTGGTAGAGAACCATTTTTGTGCAACCCATATTTATTTGCCTGGTGATAGATGAATTAACGTGGTAAATTCAAGGGGAGGTGTCATGGTGTATGTTATTTACAGATGGCATAGTTCTGATTGACAAGACTAGCGATGGAGTTAAAGCTAAGTTGGGGGTTTGGAGACAAACCTTAAGAGTCTAAATGGGTTCAGGTTGAGTAGGATTAAGATAAATACTTAAATGCAAGTTCTACGTAACACACGAGGTTGGCATGGAAGCAAGGCTTGATACCCAAGCCATCCAAAAGAAATGATTCAATTATCTTGAGTCTATTATCCTAATTAATGAGGAGATAAACGATGATCTCACACATCATATTAGTGTAGGGTGGATGAAATGGAGGCTCGCTTATGAAGTCTTGTATGATAAGAAAGTGCCATGAAAACTTAAAAGGCAATTTCTACAGAGTAATGGTTAGACCAACTATGTTGTATGGAGCGGAATGTTGGTTGATCAACAACTATCAAATTCAGAAGATGAAAGTTGTGAAAATGAGAATGTTAAAAATGAATACATGGCATACTAGGAGAGATATAATTAGAAATAATGATATCTGGGACAAGGTAGGAGTGGCCTCACTAGAGGAAAAGATGTGGAAAGCGAGGTTGTGATGGTTTGGGCATGTGAAGTGAAGATGCTCTAGTGCAAAATTGGGAGAGGTTGGCTATGGATGGTTTTAAAAGAGGTAGAGGTAGGCCGAGAAATAGTGAGGAGAGGTGATTAGATATGCCACGACATATCTTCAGTTGACCAAGGATATGACCTTAGATAGGTGGCTATGGAGGACATAGATTAGGGTCGAATGTTAGTTAGGTAGATGAATATTATCTCGCTTATCCTTCCATACTAGTAGTCATAGTACTACTCTTGTTGTTTCTTGTTATTCGATCTTTGTTACTATTAAATGTTTTTTGTACTTCAATTATCATATTATTTTGTTTTAGTTACTTTTCCTTATTAAGAATGCTCTGACATGCTTTTTTTAATGTTTTGTCATGATTTCTTCACTCTCAATTTTTCCCAAACTGCTTTGAGATGCTTTTACTTGAGTCGAGGGTCTATTGGAAACAACCTCTCTACCTCCCAAGGTGGGCTAAGGTCTACTTACACTCTACACTCCCTGGATCCCAGTTATGAGATTACACTGGTATGTTGTTGTAAAAGACCATCATAAGAACATATAAGACCTATGAATAAATAGAAGTTAGCACACTCATTTTCTATTTGACAATTAATGTTTAGTATGACAAAATCTAAAATTGCAAAATCATAATTAGATCTAGAACTCTAGTAAATGGATATTGAGTAAGCTACTCTAGTTGAAATCTGTAGATGGCACATCCAGTAATCTATGAAACTAATCTTCCTAATTGGTGGCTACATGAGACATCCTTGTGTGCAAAGTAATATGGAAGAACAAATTCGAACCTACAAGGCTATATTTGTTGCCAACATATTTCATAATTTAATAAAGAAACTATCCCATGAGATGCAGTTTAGATTGAGAAAAATGTACTAGATCTAAAGTTTGTCCTAACTCAGATACCTAATCCCAGTGAAGCCACATAATGAAAGAGAGAAAACGGAAATCTCCAGCTTATAGGAATTCTTACCTGATCTAAGAAAAAACAGTTTTTACATCTTCTTCATGCCATAGTCAACTGTGCTTCCATGGCTTGTCATGGTCCACATTACGTGCCACTTGCTGACCCATTTGTTCTATCAAATCATGCATATCAACCATTCCTTCTGAAATATATAAAAGAGATTTTTGGATGAGGACATCAATTCCAATCTCTGATTGGAACCCAAAACTGTTCAGTATTGTTATCACATTACCTTTCTTTCGCCCTCTAAAGAAACATGCAATATCAAGACATACATTCTTCTCTTCATGGTTCAATCCATCTAGACTTAAACTGACCTAGACTTTCCAACTTAATTCTTCAATATTAACAGCCTTTTAGTGATTGTTGTCGATGGGCGTAGACTTGAAGGTTAAAACTAATTTTATCTATTATTAGCTGAAGATTCTAAAGCATAAGAGAAATAAAAAGATTGAAGTCTTAATCACATCCAAGCTTAAATTTCTATTTTGAGGCGTCATCATTAACAAGATACAACTCCTTAATTATAATTCCAATAACCTACTACCTTTTTCTTGTTTCCCACCTAGTGCCTTGAATCAGTTCTGGGGCCTGACTAACATGAATTTGAGCGGGTAAATCCTATTTTGAGGGGTAAAGTGCCTCCTACCAAAGGCAACTCCATTCTCAAGGCCTGAATCCGAGAGCTCTGGTTTAGGATATGTACTTACCACCCTATCTCAACCTTTGATGGTGCCTAAGAGAGTCTTTAGTTTTCTAATAAAACTACTACTACATTCATATTAGTTTAATTCTTAATTGTAATATTATTCAGCAAATTTAACAACTAAGAGGTACTATTACGCTTTAGATTTTGAAGATTTGTTACACAACTTCTCTACTATTAGGTTCCCCCTTGAAGGTCAGTATCAACTACTTTATTTCAAATTGGTTACAACAAAATAATGAGAATATACAATCTTAACAATAATGTGATTTAAAATGTAACGATTATATTGGTATAATTTCATCTAATTTTGAGTTCAAGTTATCAGATTGACTCTTACATCTTTTTTAAACCTGTTAATTGCCATTTTCTTATAATTTTAATGTAGTTATTGATTTGCTTTATTAATTCATTAATGCTAAGTAAATCATTATGCCTAATCTTTTCCAACATTACTAACCTAATACATAACCACATTGAAATTAAATCGTTAATCTAACTGTATTCAAAATTCAAACTATCAAACTTTAATAATAATAGGTATTTTGAGTTACCTTAAACTCGGTTCTTGGTAATTACCTCAATATCCCAGCATATAGAGCTAATTTAGCCTCTCTTCCGCTTAAGTCGTGTGAAACCAACAATTTCGTATATGTTTGAAAGAAATGTTCTTTCATCCTCATAGATCATATGAACTCCCCACTGTCTCGCAATGCAACCATGCATAGATGCCTCAAATAGGCTATACTGGTTAATGTCTCCAACCTGCAGTGAAGAATACAAAGGTAGGTAGGCGAAGCAAACACAGTGGCCATGCCTTCTAGATGCTGTACCCACTTTACATTCTTTCTCTATCACTTTAAGGTCTTTCAAATGATTGCATGTCAATTTGGCATTTATGAAAGCATAATCATACTTCCCAGATTGCCTTGAATCAGGACTGCAGACCCCTTCCCCCATGAGAGCCACACAGCATATAGCAAAGCCCTTAAACTTATCATTATACCAATTATGGAGCAGTTGGAACGAGATCTTTTCACCAACACTCTGATACTTAAACCACCAGGGAATTGCACCTTCAGGAAAGACAACGGAACAAGTCACCCTATGATCAGAGTTAAGAGAGGGAAGGATCACATCATCCATATTGTTTGATAGAAACAAACTGAGAATCTCATCCGAAATTGATCTACCATTGCTCTCCATTGTATAAGATTGTTGATCAAAACTATAGTTGGTGAATGAGACCAATTTCAACCTTGGGTACATCTGTAGCTTTGCAATACTTTCTTTTGCCAAAAAATCTTCTACATATAATTCCTCTATATTCTGAGGAAGTAGGGGAAGTTCCTCAAGTTCCTGACAGTGTGCTATATTGAGATATCGAAGGTGAGAAAGTCGCCTGAAGATAGCAGGCAAATAAATAAACTTATTCCTGCTCAGATTCAGTTCCAATAAAGAAGTTAAGTTCATAAGAGCAGCAGCTTGTTTATCACATAAATTACATCCACTGAGATCTAAGCTTTTCAATTCCCTCAAAGCATGAAACACCCAGGGTAATGTCAAACTGCGAGCAGATTGATGCTTTACCTTCCACCCTTTTCTTAATGATAGAATCTTGAGTTTGCTTAAGTTTCCAATAGAATCTGGCAGTTGCCAAATGGCAGTGTTGTCAGCATAGATCTCCTCCAACTCGTTTAGATCACCTAGATTTTCAGGAAAAATTGCAAGTCTTGAGCAGCCTTTCAGGATCAAAATTTTCAGTTTTTTCATCTCACAGACACTGGCTGGGAGTCTTACAAGGTTTTCACATGATCGCAAATCAAGCAAGCTGATACCACTGAGCTGTCCTATTGATGGGGGCAATTCACAAATTGCAGTACGTGCCAGACGGAGCTCTGATAGCAATTTCATATTCCTCTGAATTTCTGGAAATTTTTCTAATTTCTGACAACCTGAGAGGTTGAAGCTTTCAAGAGATTCCATTTGAATACTACTTGGTAAAGACTTGAGATTTTTGCAGTTCTCCAGATTCAAGAAGATAAGCTTTTTGAGATTTCCAATGGATGGATGAATTTCAACCAAACTTTCACAACTTTTCAGTATAATCTTCTGGAGGTCTGGACTCTCACAAAAATTGGGTGTTCGGAGTAAACTTCGTGAAAAACTTAAATTGAGGATTGTCAACTTGTCAAATGCCTGTTCATAAAAAAGAAGGAATAGAAACATCAGCTTTAACTGTCATTTGTTTCTTTAAATATGATTCTTTTTTGAAGGAGATGAACAATACCTTTGGTTCCTTGAAGATTTCAACAAGAGAACTAAAAATCATGTTGAGCCCAACTAGGTTTCCTGGTTCAAAATCTGCTGGTAAAGAAGCAAAACTGTAGTATGACCAATCAAGCCATTTCAAGTTACTGGGGAGATACTCAATAGGGTCACAAATAGGGTCATGATGTCGGGCCTCCTCCCCTTTGACAATGAGTAACCTTAGACAAGGCATGTTTCTGAAAGCTTTGCTCCACTTGCATATATGATGGTCTGAGCCGATTGGTACCATTATGCCTTTAATTGACTCTGTCCTCTGGAAAAGAAATTAAAGTAACTTTGTTAAACAGAACATACTTTCAAGCATATAACCTATTTAGCTTATTATACAAATCTTAATCTATATCATTTTTTGTTGGAATTAATAGGGTGTAGTAAGGTTAGGATAATACAGGTAGTATAAGATTTATATCTGGTTTTGCATTATATGTTCAATCAGATTGTTTCATGAATCAATTGAGAACTTCAAATAATCTTATTTCCACTTCCCTTCCGTTATTACCCGATAAGTAATCCATTTTTCAATCAATGTAAGGTTCAATTTGACATATGTTAACATTAGGAGGTCTTTCCCTATTAAACAAAAAAACTAAAATTTGTACTTATCAAAGAATTAAGTTTGCATTACTTTTTAAAAATAAAGCTCTTCATAAATCTAGAAGTTCATATATCATGCTCATAAATAATAGTTCCTCATAAATTTATTCTGTAAGAGGGAGAAAACTATGACAAACTATTTAACAAGACATATATTACTATAAACCATTAGAAAATCGTCATCAGTAAAAGTACTTTCAAGGGGGAAAAGCAAAAGAAGTAACAACACTAAAAAAATACAAAACAAAGTATTCAGAATGTAAACATATGTATGATAAAATCATTGCATGGCCTGTTCTGCGCTAGCCCTCATGTGGGTACTTTGGAGGGAAAGGGCCAGGAGAACTTTTATAGAGAGAGAACATGAATTTGTACAGTTTAGGGCTTGCCTTTATCGTTTCTTGATTGTAAGAGCACCCACAAAGTTCTTGTAGGAATAGATGATTGGGTGTCATTGGTAGAGAACCATTTTTGTGCAGCCCATTTTATTTGCCTGGTGATGGATGAATTGACGTGGTAAATTCAAGGGGAGGTGCCATGGTGTGTATGTTATTAACAGATGACATAGTTCTGATTGACGAAACTGGCGGCAGAGTTAACGCTAAGTTGGAAGCCTGGAGACAAACCATGGAGTCTAAAAGGGTTCAAATTGAGTAGGACCAAGACAAAATACTTAAGTGCAAGTTCTACGTAACACACGAGGCTGGTGTAGAAGCAAGGCTTGATGCCCAGGCCATCCAAAAGAAAGGAAGTTTCAATTATCTTGAGTCTATTATCCAAAGTAAAGGGGAGATAAATGATTATCTCACACATAATATTATTGCATGGTGGATGAAATGGAGGTTCACTTCCGGAGACTGGTATGATAAGAAGGTGCCATCAAAACTTAAAAGCAATTTCTATAGAGCAGTGGTTAGACCGACTATGTTGTATGGAGCGGAATGTTGGTTGATCAAGAACTATCACATTCAGAAGATGGAAGTTGTGGAAATGAGGATGTTCAAATAGATATGTGGGCATAATAGGAAAGATAAGATTAGAAATAATGATATGCGGGACAAGGTAGGAGTGGCTTTGGTGGAGGATAAGATGCAGGATGCGAGGTTGTGATGGTTTGGACATGTGAAGTGGAGATGCTCTTGTGCAGATATGGGAGAGGTTGGGTATGATGGTTTCAGGAGAGGTAGAGGTAGGCAAAGGAAGTACTGGGGAGAGATGATTAGACATGACACGACACAACTTCAGTTGACCAAAGGATATGACCTTAGATAGGTGGTTATGGAGGACAAAGATTAGGGTAGAAGGTTAGTTAGGTAGCTTAGTGTCATCTCGCTTATCCTTCCATACTAGTAGTCGTGGTACTACTCTTGTTGTTTTTTGTTATTCGATCTTTGTTACTATTAAATGTTTCTTGTACTTCAATCATTGTATTATTTTGTTTTAGTTACTTTTCCTTTTAAGAATGTTCTGACATGCTATCTTTAGTGTTTAGTCATGATTTCTTCACTCTCGCTTTTTTTCCCAAACTGTTTTGAGAAGCTTTTACTTGAGTCTAGGGTCTATTGGAAATAACCTCTTACCTCCCAAGGTAAGGGGTATGGTCTACTTACATTTTACACTCCCTGGACCCCACTTGTGAGATTACACTAATTTTCTATTTGACAATAAATGATCAAGGTGATAAAAATCTAAAACTGCAAAATCATAATTAGAACTAGAACTCTAGTAAATGGATATTGTGTAAGCTACTCTAGTAGAAATCTGTAGATGGCACATCTAGTAATCTATGAAACAGAATACGAAACTAATCTTCCTAATTGGTGGCTACATGAGACATCATTGTGTGCAAATTAATATGGAAAAACAAATTCAAACCTACAAGGCTATACTTGTTGCAATGATATTACATAATTTAATTAAGAAACTATCCCATGAGATGGTGTTTAGATTGAGAAAAATGTACTAGTGCTAATGAGATGCAGTTTAGTTTAGAAAAATGTAAGTGGTAAAACTCTGATGTCTACTTACAGTGAGGGAGAATAATGCAAAAGAGAAAATGGAAATCTCCAGCAGAGGACACGCTTACCTGATTTGCAGAAAAAACAGTTTTTATATCTTGTTCATGCCATAGTCTACTGTGATTCCATGGCTTGTCCTGGTCAACATTGCGTGCCACTTGCTGACCCATTTGTTCTATCAAATCATGCATCTCAATTATTCCTTCAGAAACATATAAGAGTGATTTTTTGATGAGGATATCTGTTCCAATCTCTGATCGGAAGCCAAAACTGTTTAGTATAGTAATCACATCATCTCTCTTTCTTCCTCTAAAAAAACATGCAATATCTAGGAATATATTCTTCTCTTCATGGTTCAATCCGTCTAGACTTAAACTGAGCTGCTTAACAATTTTTTCATATCCAGTCTCTATGAGTCTATCTAATGCACTTCTCCACTCAGTTATGCCTCGCTTGTAGAGAAAAGAACCCAAGACCTTAAGAGCTAAAGGTAAGCCTTTAGCATAATCTACTACAGATTCGGAGAGTTTCAAAAACTCTTTATCAGGAGTCGGTTTCTGAAAAGCGTGCCAACTAAAAACTTCAATAGCCTCATCTCTAGCCAATTCAGGAACAGAATATAACTGGTCATGACTACGTAGTAAATCTTGGTTTCTAGTTGTTGTAATGATTATACTGCCACCACCAAACCAGTCATGATTTCCAACTAAATATTCCAATTGGTCTTCATCATCGACATCATCAAAAACAATTAAAACTTTCCAGTGGCAAAGCCTTCTTCTTACCATGTCGGACCCTTCATAAAAACTTGCTATATTCATTGATTTTTCTTTTAAGAGTTTTGAAAGAAGTGTCTTTTGCAAGTGCATCAGCCCATGCTTCTTTGATTCTTCTCTAACATTCGCAAGAAAACAAGACCCTTGAAATTGATGAGAAACCTTGTCAAAATATTTTCTTGCAACAGTTGTCTTCCCAATGCCTCCGATCCCCCATATTCCAATAAAACAGGCATCACCTGATCGAAACTTCAGTAATGATTCTACTTCACCCATACGAAATTCGATTCCCACTAGATATTTTTCAGTTGCTGAAACGGTGTGGTGCATATTTCGGAAGTTATCATTTATAATCTTCTCAATAGATTCTGCTTCATTCCTGCATTCAGTAAAAATAAAATAATAAAAATGGACATTTGAAACACAAGAAATGTTAAAGTAGCCAAAAGCAGTTCTTCAAATTCACAAGAAATCTCGTTTGAAGTTCCTCTTTCAATAGTTGCCTTCTCTATGCAATCCATTTCCATTATCACTTCCACATGAACACTTTCATTAACATTGTCAGAAAAAATCACGCTTCTCCCAAAACAAGATTCAATTGCAACTAGATTTTTGTCAGTGTCAGATACTATGGTACCCAATCATCGTAATAAGTTCTCATTTTCTTTATAAGTAAGAAGGATTGAGTTCAGATAAATGCTCATAAATTGAAAAATAATCATTTTTATTACGTATAATCAAAATATTCTTCCGTGGGCTATAAATTGTGCCTACTACTGTACCAGTACAAACCAGGATAGCCTGCCTGATCTAGTAAATGATCATATGACATTTGATAGTAGACAGTTTTTTTTTTTTTTTTTTTTTTGGAAAAAGAAGCTCAAGGTGAAGTTCAATAAAAAGGAAATATAATAATTAAAATATCAAAACCCAATTTTCCTCTCTCCCCCAGCTTCTTCTGCTCCAGGTACTCCATCAGGTCAGTCACCCTATCCTCCCTTCTTTTCCACAATTTCACCTCTTAATAGTACATAAAGTTCAATACAAAATGCACACTTCATTGGTCTCCCAGCAAGTCCCATAGCAAAAACATCAAACAAACCACATCCAATGAATGCCATTTTAGCAATTAAGGGTAAATTGGGAAATTTGATCTTTTAGCATTTGGACAATGGGCAATAAAAACACCTACGTGCTCAAAAGCAATGGAATGGCACGTGTGTTGCCAGGTCACATTCAAAAGACACTTATGCCAACAAAGGTGTCTATGGTCACTAAAATAATTGAAGTATCTACATGACCATCGCTGACAAGTTTAAGGGGTTATCTATGTAAGACAAAAGAGTATATATTGTTGACCATGCAATATTAATTACTCCTGTCAATGAGTTTTTGTATTGCAATCTATGTTTTACTACTCTATTAGCAGCTCACAACTTTGGGACCCAGAGAAGAAAGCATTAAATTTCACTGGAAGTAATTTTACTTGATTACTCTCACAGTCAAGTACATGGATGTTGACTGATTTAAACAGAGTACACATTTCATGAGCCTAATGGCTTGCAAAACACAACATTGAAGTTTTTCATTCAAAACTAAAATATAGAAGCATACTGTAACCAAAATAATGTCATGTTAACATGATTCTGTTTTTCTCTTGAATTCCAGCCCTTCCCCTCCACCCATCCCCGATAAAAAATCTGTTAATGAGTTCATCTTAAGTGTATTTTAGCCCAAAAGCCTGTATTGCACATCCAATCGAATGGTACTTTCAGAAGGTAATTTGATCTTTTAAAGTAGAATAGAGAGACAATCTTATAAGTAAAAGAAGAAGAGGGATCTTGAAATATTCTCAATTAGAGTCAGAGTTTTTGGTTGCTTATCAGAAATTATATAATAAACTGATCCCTGGTGTTTTCATGATGTTCTCTCTTGATAAAGTAGTAATTTTATTGAATTCTTGGGCAAAGGCATCCGTAACAAGAATTATACCAAAAAGTAGAAACCTTACAAAGTTCACATGCTATTCTTAAAAGCATGTTTATTTCAAAGACTACGGAAACCTTTGGAAATTTGCATGGCATTTCCCAAAAAATGAAAAGATGTCTCAATGATTAAGTGAAAACTCAAGGGATCTTTTGCTACTCACCCATTAGCAATTTTACGAACATCCAGTCCTGCTATTCCAGAAGCTCTATGTAGAGCGTCCTTCCACCTCTGCACCTTCTCCAAATTATCCTTGTGATTTGTCTCATCTTTTTTCCTGAGAGCAATATCGGCCTCGTGTTTGCTTGCCAACTTCTCAAAATTAGCCTTGAAATCTTCCCTGTGTTTTTCTAACGCTTTAGCAAAGCAGTTGCTCTCAGCTTCACAGAGAGCTTAAAATGTTAATTTCAGTTACGTATGTATTAGCTATAGAAGAGAAAATATTAAAATAATGATTAGAAAATTTATCTTGAAAGAGAATTTTAGTTTGATAAGTTAAATAAGTCTGAACAATAAATAATATTATTAGTGGAGTGTTACTTTCAACGAATATTTCTGATGACTTACTTTTCATGCGTAAATCTGATGGTTCAACGTTATAGAAGACAGGATATGCTTTCTGTTCCTTCTTGTCAACACACTCCATGATCATTGTGAGTTCCTCCAAGCACCAGGTGGATGAAGCGTAGTCCTCGGAGAAGATAATAATGGCAGTTCTTGATTCCTCAACGGCTTTCAATAGTTCTGTTGAAACAAACTTTCCTCTTTCAAGTTTCATATCATCTTTGAATACGTTGATTCTTATGTCTTGGAGACGTTTATAAAGATGGGCAACAAAGTTATTGCGAGTGTCATCTCCTCTAAAACTCAAAAAGGCATCATATTTCCACTTTTGATTCGCTTTATTTTGGGGAGCCCCTGAAAATGTATGAGTTCTGGTAATCTGCAATTATACTAGCAAGACGAGGTAAGGATTTGGGAGTAGAGCCCAGAAGCAAAAAGAATTAATAAGATAAGGAAGAACAGAAAATCTCAAGGAAGGTTGACTTAAAACAATATTAAAAATAATAGTGATGGGATAAGGAAATAGTGATGGGATACAAAAAATTTATCTTGTTTGGTTGCCATGTTTGGGATAACTTATCTCACCATTTATATCATAGTGATGGAATAAGTTATCCCAGGATAGCTAAGATAGCTAACCCCAGGATAACTCATCCTGGGATAACTTGTTCCCAACCAAACGACCCCTTAGTGTTAGAATCCTAGTAGGAATATGAATAGTATATAGCATCCTAGTAGGAATTTGGAAAGGTTTGTAATGTATATATAAATCCTACTTGGAAAAGGATTGTAATGTAGATAAATAAGGTCTAAATATAATAATGTAAATACACAACATTTCAATAATATTTTTCTCCTGTATTTTTTCTCACGTGGTATTAGAGCATTGGTGAGAAACTCAATCACACATGTCATCGTGCGTCAATTTTCGGTGACTATGTCTGTCAGGGCTAATTTGAAGTCTATTTCTGTCAGTGTTGTGCTTCTCTTTTTCAATAGGGTCGTGCCATCATTCCAACTCTACCCATATAATTCTACTTTCTTTTTTTCCAGATTTTGACCACTTTTCAGTCATCAAATATAATAATCACCAGCGACCTCTGTCCGTTTTCTGGCAAGAGCTGTCAAGACCCCTTTCGACTGTTTTCAGCAGTTCAGTACAATTTTTGTAATCGTTCATCAATGATTTCGATTTTGTCCTATTATTAAGTCGGAACCCTTAATGAGGAGATCAGACAATCAAACATCACTGTCTATGAAGAACCAACGAGGGGGAGGTTGTTTTGCAAGATCTCGACTTAGGTGTAGTTATTGTGATAGGCTTGGACACACTCAAGAAAAATGTTATTCTTTGCATGGTCAACCACCCAAAAAATCACATGCTGCTCAATCTAACGTCACTAACAATAACAGATTTATTAATCTGAACAGGAATATAATGAGTATCTTTAATATCGAGCAAGTAAGCAAATATTTTTACCAGTAGCCTCAACTACAGAGTCTCCTACTTTTGGATCATGGGTTATGAACTCTAGCGCTTCCTATCATATTTCTGGTGATAAATCACTTCTATCAAATATTGTTTACAGTCCCTTCCGGCTATCACTTTAGCCAATGGTAACCAAACCAAACCAAAAGGAGTTGGACAAGCTAATCCCCTATCCTCTATCACTTTAAATTTCGTTCTTTATGTCACTGGTTGTCCTTTTAATCTTGCATTGGCCAGTCACTTAACTTGGGCCCTAAATTGTTGCATACTATTTCTTGAGGACTCATTTGCCATGCAAGACCATAGTTTGGGACAAACAATTGGTGTAGGATATGAATCACATGGCCTTTACTACCTTACCTCTCCTAGCTCCTCCATAGACATAATTCACAAACGTTTGGGACATCCAGTTTGTTCAAGCTACAAAAGATAGTGCATAGTTTGTCCCATCTATCCACATTAGAGTGAATCATGCCAACTTGGGAAACACACTCAAACAACCTTTCAACGTAGTGCAGAGCTAAGTTGCTCGGACTCACCAAAAATGTTGCTGATCTACAGTCGGATCCTTTAAAAATACAATATTTTTTTAAGGATCAGACACGCACGCGTCGACATTTCTGAAGGATCCGAGCAACGTAGGTGCTGAGAGTCGTGCAGTGCCACGACTCCTAAATTATTATCGTCGTCCGCATCCAGCATTAGTCTCAGATGATTCATGCTATGAGTCGGACCCTATTCATACTGCGAACTTGTCTCCTACTAGCCAATCAATTTCACTTCAAAAGGGTATAGTTCCACTCGTAATGCTAACCCCCATTATACTTTCTTGAGTTATCATAGTCTATCATCACCCCATTATACCTTTCTATCATCTTTATCCTCTATTTCTATCCCTAAAAGGCCAAGACTGCAGGTGAAGCGCTTCCTTATCCAAGATGGAAGCAGACTATGATTGATGAAATATCTGCTTTACATACAAATGGTACTTGGGAGCTTGTTTCCCTTCCTGCAGGTAAATCTGTTGTTGGTTGTCATTGGGTTTATGCAGTTGAAGTTGGTCCAGATGGTCACATTAATAGACTTAAGGTTCGCCTTGTTGCCAAAGGGTATATTGAGATATTTGTGCTAGATTATGATGACACTTTCTCTCTTGTGGATAAAATAGCATTTATCCGTCTTTTTCTATCCATGGCTGCAATTTGTTATTGGCCTCTTCATCACTTAGAATTAAGAATGCCCTTCTGCACAGTGATCGTGAGGAAGAAGTCTTTATGGAGCAACCACCTAGTTTTATTGTTTAGGGGGAGTTTGGTAGCCTTGTATGTCGATTGCGCAGGTCACTTTATGGCCTGAAACAGTCTCCTCGAGCCTGGTCTGGTAAATTTTGCACAGTAATTTAAGAGTTTAGCATGACTCATAGTAGAGCTGATCACTTTGCGTTTTATCGGCATTACAGCAAATTTGTGTATTTATTTGGTGGTCTACGTTGACAATATTATTATCATCCACAATGATAAAGAAGGTATCACTAATTTGAAACATCTTTTTCAGGATTTTCGAACTAAAGACCTTGGCAGACTAAAGTATTTTCTAGGTATTGAGGTTGCTCAATCTAAATCAAGTATTGTTCTTTCTCAACACAAATATGCCTTAGACATTCTTGAGGAGACATGAATGATAGGATATAGACCCATTGACGCTCCTATAGATCCGAATGCTAAACTCTTGCCAGATAGGGGGAGCCACTCAGTGATCTTGGAACGTATAGGCAATTGGTTGGAAAGTTAAATTATCTAACAGTGACTAAACCTGACATCTCTTTTGTTATAAGTGTTGTAGTCAGTTTATGACTTCTCCATGTGATAGTCATTGGGATGTAGTTGTTCGCATTCTGCAATATATAAAGTCCGCTCCATGTAAAGGACTACCCTTCGAGGATCGAAGCCATGAACATATCATTGGATATACAAACGTTGATTGGGCAGGATCACCCTCTGATAGACATTCTACATTTGGATATTGTGTTGTAGTAGGAGGTAATTTGGTGTCTTAGAAAAGTAAGAAACAAAGTGTGGTTGCTCAATCGAGTGAAGAAGTAGAATATCAAGCAATGGTTGTAGCAACTTATGAGCTAGTTTTGATCAAATGGTTGCTGGGGGAACTAAAATTTGGAGAAATCGATCAGATAGAACTTGTGTGTGGTAATCAAATGTATCTTGTGTGTTGTAATCAAGCGTATCTTGTGTGTGGTAATCAAGCGGCCCTTCATATCGTATCAAATTCAGTATTTCATAAGAGGACTAAGCACATTGAGATTGATGTCACTTTGTAAGGAAAAGATACTCTCAGGAGATATTGTTACAAAATTTGTGAAGTCAAGTGATCAACTTGCAGATATCTTCACCAGTCCTCGTATTAATTACATATGTAAAAAGCTAGGTAAATATGATTGGTATGCACAAGCTTGAGAGGGGTGTTAAAATCCTAGTAGGAATAGGAATAGTATAGCATCCTCGTAGGAATAAGAATAATATATAAAATCCTACATGGAAAAGGATTGTAATGTAGTATCTATAATTAGGGTCTCAATATAATAATATATATACACAACAATTCGATAATACTTTTCTCGTATATTTTTTTCTCACAAGCAGAAAAACAAAAGAGGCTTTTTTTTTTAAGCTGAAGAAAGACAGAAGAGGCATGCATGTCAAGTTTGCCCTCTCTGTGAAACAAAGTAGACGACAACATCATTAACTATGCTCCAATCATTAACTAATTTTGGGGTTGGCGATCTGAATCATCAAATCTATTTTGTTTAATTTGGACTAGTTTCATTTCAATACACAATAATTTGAATATAAGACTAATTAGGGAGTTATCTATCACAAGAGGGTCTCTATATTTTTTAAAAATCATAAGGTGGGTCTCTTCAATTTTCTACTCACATACAAACCTCTGAACAAGCTAAAAAGACTTCTAGCAAATATTGTATATAATGTAAGTGTATCAGCACGACTAAACCTTAGCCTAACTAGTTTGTATATCCTATTCAAATCGACATCTACTTTTTTTAAGGCAAAATAATGCACAAGAGGAAAAAAGAATGTCACCAGAATTCTCAACCATTAGAGAAGCACGCACCTGATATGCAGAAAAAACAGTGTTCATATCTTTTTCATGCCATAGTCTACTGCAATTCCATGGCTTGCCCTGCTCAGCATCACATGCTATTTGCTGACCCATTTGTGCTATCAAATCATGCATTTCAATCATTCCTTCTGAGATATATAAAAATGATCTTTTAAGGGCACGTATTCCATCAACTGACTCGAAGCCAAGTCTATCCAGTACGGTAATCACATCTTCTTTCTTTTTTCCTCTAAAGAAGCATGCAATATGAAGAAATATATTCTTGTATTCGGCACTCAATGCATCTAGACTTATGACAAGTAACCTAACAATTTTTCCATCTCTGAAATCTTGGAGTCTATATAATGCTCTTATATGCTCTTCTGTACTTTGCTTGTAGAGAAAAGAACCCAAGACCTCCAGAGTTAAGGGTAAGCCTTTAGCATAATCTACTACACAACACGAGAGCTCTTCAAAATCTTTAACTGGAGCTCCTTGTTGAAAGGCGTGCCAACTAAAAAGTTCTAAAGCCTCATTGTTAGTCAGTTCTGGGACACGATATAACACATCATGCTTGCCAAGTAAATCAAAACTTCTAGTTGTTGTAATGATCCTACTGCCATCACCAAAGCAATCATGCTTTCCAACTAAAAATTCCAATTGGAAGCTGTCATCCATATCATCAAGGACAATTAGAACTTTCTTGAAACGAAGTATTTGGCTTATTAGTTCACAGCCTCTAGCAAAATTTTCTAGATTCACGGAATGTTTCTTCAGAATTTGTGAAAGAAGCTTCTGCCATAAATGGTGTCGGCCTCTCAGTCCATGCTTTTCTAAGACTCTCCTAACATTTGCAAGAAAACAAGACTCTTCAAATTGACAAGAGATCTCATTAAAAAGTGCTCTGGCAACAGTTGTCTTCCCTACACCAGCCATCCCCCATATCCCTATAGAATGAACACCACCAGATTCAACTTTCAACAAAGATTTTACTTCCTCTACACGAGATCTAATTCCCACTGGATATTTTGCAATGTTCATAACCTGAGAAGCATTATCAACAATTTCCTCAATACAGTCTTCATCTTTCCTGTGTCAAAGTGAACATATCATATCAATAAAATATTTGAAACGTGATAATTGATGAAAGCGGAAAGCATTACCCATGTCCCAAAAAAAAGGCAACATTAAAATTTCTCTAAGTTTGCAAGAAACAACACCTCAAATTGACAACGGATCTTGTCAAATATTTTAGCTGGAATAGTTGTCCACTCTATGCCACCCAGTGCACACACCCTCACCAAACAAACACAGGTAAACTACATTACAAAGGACCTCATTTGACCCAAATAAAGTATAATTGCAGAGCTAAGTTGACTGGACTCTCTCAAGATGTTGTCGCACATGTGTGAGATCCTTCAAAAATACACCATCTTCATTTTTGAAGAGTTTGAACAACATAGTTGCAGAGCGTTAGGAGTTTAGCTGCAGCTAAAAAAAAATCATCCAGGCAAAGGTCGCACAATATTTATATAGGTTGAGTGATTTTTGGATGGTTGAGTGTACAATATATCTTTATATATAAACACAGAAAGTGTTTTTAAGTGCATATATTTAGACTAAGAATTTGCACTTATTTGGTTTGAATAGGTCTGTGACTCAAAATTGAGGGTATTTTCAGATATCCCTTCCACTTCTAAATTAAAAGGTCAAATTACCACCTCTTGACACCACTCAGAGTTATGTTTCATAATGTATTGTATAAATGAATATATTATTTGGATAGATTATATTGTTTTCCATCATTACATATCACACAATCATAATTTCAATCATAGAACTATAAGAAAAGTAGGGTACAGGTAGAACTACTATGAAAAGGTAGGATAATGGATGAAATATGATTATTAAATGATAAATAAAGACAAAATGAGAAGAAAATATTAAAGTAACCATGTGATATAATAGAATTTCAGGTTCGAAGTTTGTCTGAACTCCTTTTGAGAGTGGATTTAGGACCAAATAAACTCATGAACTTTCCATAAAATTAGATACTTTGTATAGGAAAAACTCTTTTAATAAATAATTACTGATTTTAGTGATATTTTTTACTTATTACCATTTATAATACTCTAATGCATAGCAGTATTATGTTAAATCTGTATTATGTATTAAAAGTGAATTATGCATGTATTATAAGTATTTTAACATATATTATACTTGTTTGGTAAGAAATTGACACAATATATTATAAGTGTATTAAAATATGTGATGCATATATTATCCATTAATAAAACTTATATTATAAATTACTCTCTTTAAAAATGTATTATAAGTGTTTAAATGAAAAAAAATATTATTGCAACATACGTTAAATATTTTCTTAGACCATCTCCAACCCAACACCAAATCCTATATTTGGTGTAAAATTTGGTGTTTTGAACTCCAACCCACACCATTTTTTACACCAAATTTGGTGTAACACTATTCATCACACCAATTCACTTTTTGAATATTATATTATTATTTTATTATACAAACTTTTAATTAAACATTATATAAATTGTATGTTTTAATTAAATCTCTTGTATATTTAATTATTTTTTATGTTATATTTTTATAATATTAATTTTAGATATAAATTTAGCTTTTTTATAAATTAATTTTTCTATATATGACTTTTTTTTAAATTAAATGTATGTCAATTTTACTATAAATTATAATTGAATATAAACTATAATTAACCTTCACAAAAATTAATAATGCAAACATATAAATTTTTAAACAAATAATACAATGTACTTAAAGAAGAAGTGCTACATGATATATTAACTTCATGTATCATAATGCACGATATAATAATTGAGGATGAGCGTGATCTTAATGCACCAATTCAAGATGTGTCGGAATGTCCAACTCCGACCTTAGAAATGGCAATAGATGAAAATTATCAATTTCAATAATTTCTTGCCTGATATAAAAAATAAAGGATAAAGAAGCTCATTATGAACTACATAATGCATTTATGGGAGCACCGTAGAGATCTTGAAAGTTGAATATTTATGTAGAATTTAAAATAATTTTTTCAATTATGTAATGTTTATTTAATTGTATTTCATTAATGATTTCACTTTTATTTGTATTATTCATTATTATGTATAATGTATAATATTTGCTAGCAATTTATATTATTTAAAAAATTTTGGTACAAAATAATTTTATATTAAACGATTGTAAAAGGAAATAATATGAATTATATATAGTGTATGTTTTAGAAAGAAATTGTTTTATGAAATAAGAAAATATAAATGAAATAAAAAATAATAATATAATAATGAAGAAAAAAAAATCATTTTTGGTGTAAAATTTGGTCCAGTGGGCTGGAGTTGATTACACCAAAAATAGTGCTGAAAATTTGGTGTTTGGGTTGAAGATGCCCTTAATATAGCAACATGTAACCCAAAAAGTTCAATGATGAATCATGAGTTTGTTTATCCAAAGAATTTAGGGGTGTTTGGATTGAGTTTTTTTAAAGTGACTTATAAGTTAAAAGTCAAAAAATCATAAATAGCGAACCCCAACTTTTTTTTTAAGCTTTAAAAAAATATTTAAAAACACTTTTTATGTTCTTCCAAAACAAAAAAATAAAATATTTAAAAAACTCACTAAAACAAAGTGGATGCAAACAACACTAAGACAAATTCCCAATTACTACTTTCTTTGTCTTAAGCCACCACTCAGAGGCTGTCGAACCTATCGTTTATGTTTTGTCAAGAAACATAGTATGAAGCAGAGAAATAGAGAATATCCCAAAAAATTGAATCAGACTCGGTTAGTTCTTTTGAGTTACTACTCACCAACAGAAAACTCCGAGAGGATAAGAATAATTATAAACATATTTGTTAAATCCCGCAATAACGAATGCTTTAATGAGAGCGTCCTTCCATCTCCGCACCTTCTCCCGATCAGAACCCTCTGAATATGCCTGGTATCTTTTGATATTAAACATGTGTAATACTGCAGATGGTTCTGTGCAACAGACCGGGAAGAATTCCTGTCCGTGGTTGTCAACGCACTCCATGATCTTAGTGATTTCTTCCGAGCACCGTGTGGAAAAAGCATACATTTTGGAAAAGATTGTAATGGCAATCCTTGATTCCTCGATGGCTTCTGAGATTTCTGTCGAAAATGGTGCTAGTTTTGCATATCTGCCATCGTGTTTAAATGTCTTGATTCCTGTGTCTTCCAGACGTTTGTAAAGATCGGTAACAAAGTTTTCGTTGAAGTCTTCCGGTAGAAAATTCAGGAAAACATCATATTTCCACTTTTTGACAGATCTAAGTTGGGAAGCCATGGGTAAAATTGGACTCTGGACTAGCTATCGTAAAAATGTGAGATCTTGTGGCAATTTGGAACCAAAAACAACGAGTAGTTATCCATTAAAAGCACAAGAAACGATGAGTCAACTTTGCGGATCTCCATCAGCTGAAGTAAACATGGGTCCAGCAATTATAAATAATTGAAGCCACGTGTCTCTTTATTACTCCCTCTACCTTAATTTATGTGGCTTCTTTTTAGTTCGTCCATAAAGAATGACAAAGTTTAAAATTAAATTAAAAGAATGACTTCTTTATTTTGTTGGTAATATTTTAATTTTAATTTTTCACATGGCATATTTAAGACTATAAGATTAAGAATAATTTTGTACATTTGGCATAACTTTAATTTAGAACCACGAGATTCAAAAATTTTCTTAAACGTCGTGTCAAGTCAAATTAAGTCATTTTTTTTAAGCGGAGGGAGTAATTATTTAACTTATCTCTGATGAAATAATTTATAATCGTACAAATTTCTATCATTCATTTTAAACTATAAATTTTAAAAATTTTCATTTCTTTTTTAAACCCTATGCCTCAAACTAGGGGAAAATGTCTGAAATATATTCGAACTTTGACCGAAATTACGGTAACAATACCAAACTTTGGAAATGACATTTATACCCCTGGACTATTTAATAGTGTATTTTAAAAGTATATATGTGCCCACATGAAAATCATAAGTATTGCTTCATTATAAATAATAGTATGTCTATGTGGGCACATATATACCTTTAAAATACACTATTAAATAGTCCAGGGAGTAAAAGGTCCTCCACAAAGTTTGGTATCGTAACAACAATTTCGGCCAAAACAGCGATAAAAAAGATTAACCTCAAGATATCTAGGATTAAGTTTATAGATTCGAATTCGGAAACTATCTTAAGACAACATTTTATGTTAAAAAATCAACTAGCGGGAAACATGCAATAAAACTGTTCATTTCTCCACCTTTACCATTCCCAAATACCTTAAATCACACTAGTACACTCACCTCTAACTCTCGTCTTTATCAACTTAATCACTCTGTTTATAACTTAACCATTCTAACTCCTAGAATAGTCCTCGAATGCAGTTATCACCACTCCGACTAACCACTCACGACATGCCCTTGATTCTACTTCATTACCACTCAACTTTTGACCCATAGTATATTATATTAAGACTTATTAACTGTTAAATACGAATCTCTTTCCCAATATAGCAACTCTTGGACCTTCGATCCCCACTCACCATATCACACCCCAATTTGGGTCGGACCATCCATGGCTTATTCAATAATAAGATAATTCACAAGTATACACAACATAGTAGAATGCTCATATATGTAATACAATAATCAGTTGTCAATTCAAGAGCAATGTACAATTCACATTCTCAATAACAATTAGATATTTCAACTTAATGGTCCTCTTATGGAACTCATACCCAAACTGTTAATGGGTTAGAATGTGACACCCAATCCAATGTATGTATGTGTGTCGGTACGTGACACCCGATCCAATGTATGTATATGTGTCGGTACGTGACACCGGATGCAATATATGTATGTATATGCATGTGTGTCGGTATGTGACACCCGATCCAATGTATTTATATACGTGTTTCGGTACATAACACCCGATCCAATGTATGTATATATGTCAGTACGTGCCATCCGATTCAATGTATGTATATGTATCGGTACGTTGCACCCGATACAATGCATATATATGCGTCGATGTGTGACATCTAATCCAATATATGTATATGTATCGGTACGTGACACCCAATTCAATACATGCATATGTGACGGTATGTGACACCCGATCCAGTCAGCACAATCACAATCATATCCATAATGAATATACTGATCATAATCATACAACTAAGTATTAGGTTTATGACATGCAATTGTTTATATTTTAGTCTTCTCCTTAGGCTCGATTCATAATTCTCAATTTCATACATGTATGCATATAACGAAGCCATTAACAAGTTTATATCACACAAACATGGATCAACCATCATCTAACCCTAACTCACAGAGTGGGGCTTTCCCCTATTGTACACATCATATGTAATAGCTAGGATCACAGGTATAAATATACCTTATTCGGTGCACGAAGGCTTACGCCTGAATTCTACCATATAGCTCCAATTCCAGGCTCCCAAATGACAAGACAGTGATTTTTGATTGAAATCCGCAATCTATCGACATCCTTATGTTAGAAATCTCTTTCTTCTTCCCTTCCAAGCCTAAAGCAGCCTTTGGAGGGTTTCTGGGGCGATCCTCGCTTATTTTTGGTGTTTTAAGAAAAAAGAGAAAGTAAGATTTCACATTATTTAAATACTGTCCCGTCCATCCCACTTTGGCAGCTACTTAACCCGCTAGAGCACCAACGTCCTAGTAACACTTGCTCTAGTGGGCTGAGGGGTGCAGTTTCCCTGACATTTTTAGTTTCCTAATTAACGACGGTTTGAATTGTTACAAGTAGTTAAAAACAAGGATATGAAAGTAAAAGGGTAGTTACTCATAAATAGTTTCTCTTTTTAGGATATAAATGTTCTTTTCCCTGGAAGAAAAAAATATATAATTTACATAAATCTCATAGTGTTAAGAGCTAATTACATTATTTTCTAGTTTTTTTTTTTCAAATTACAAAAACTCCCTTAAAATTTATGAATTTTGGATACATTACTTGAACTTTCGGATACATTACTAGACTTTCGGATATATCACTGGACATTCAAATACATAGAGATGGTATGTATCTAAGAGAGGAGGGATGCATGAGAGAGAGAGAGAGAGAAGGGATATTTGTATACATAGGGGGAGATATGTATCAAAGAAGAGATGGATGTATCCGAGAAGGGGATAAAGATGTATCAGCGAGGGAAGAGTGATGTATCTGAGAGGGAGATAAGAATGTATCAGCGAGATGAGGTTGATGTATCCGAGAGGGGGATATGGATGTATCAACGAGGGTGGATTTCTAAGCAAGTCACCCTGGTAATTGGATTTGGTATTAGTGTAATTACACTATTTGTCCTGTTTGATTGACCACATAATTACCTGATTGGTAGGTAATTACGTGTATTACACTCTCTAGTTCACGTGGGGGGAGGGGGGGATGTGAATTGCTAGTAGTTACAAGCTGATTACTTTTTAATTTCTTCCTTTTAATTCTATTTTTGTCATTGTAGTGTATTTTTTATTTTTATTATTTTAAATTCTTTTTAACTTTTATTATTCTAATGTTTTCTATTTTTTTTTAATTTTATATTATTTATTTTATTTTCTTTTCATTCTCACACATTTACTTCATGTGATTTCAATTTTCATGCATTTTTTCATATTATCTGGAAAAAAATTCATTAGTATAATTTTGTTAGTATTCTAATTTTAAAATTAATGTAGAATTCATTGTTGAATAAACTTATAGACCTACGTTTTTCTTTTCTTTTAAATCATATTTTGTGTATGTTATGCTGGAATTTGACAAAAGAGTACTATGTTAAATTTTTTATATTAAATTAGAACTTTTGTTGTATTTTCAATTTCATTTGTTTTAGGGGTATTGACTCGATTTCTTACATTGCAGGCTATTTTTTTTAAAGTTAGACTTGATGGATTATTTTTTTGTCAAATATTTTATAATTTTATGACATTATATTTATAATATTAATCCTTTTGTCAAGCAAGAACATATTTATTAATTAATATATTTTCAAAAGACAATATATCTTAAATATTCAATTTTATATCATTTGTAAAAGCTCTTATTTGTCTAATACAAATTTTTAATTTTAAAATTAATATAATTTTGTGATTACAATTGTACAATCGAACAGTATAATTATGTCAAACAAATAAGTCAATATAATTACGTTACGAAATGACTTGGCTTATAATTATTACCTCATCTCCAAACACACTTAATAATACTGGAAGTTTCGCACCAACTATTTTGTGAGACGCATAAATAAGGAACTGGAGCAAAGTTGTCCGGTTGACTCTGTTTCTTTAGTTTTAGATTAATCAATGGATAATTGCTTGTATTTGCATCTTCTTTTACCTCATTAGTTTTTTGCTTCACTTCTTCTTTTTTTTTTCTTTTTTCGTTAGTTTTCACCATGGATTCCCAGAAAGAAGCGAACCAAAAATGGAAATACAATGCCTTCTTGAGCTTTAGAGGCGAAGATACTCGCAACAATTTTGTTTCCCATCTCTACAAACGCTTGGAAGAGAGAGGGTTCAACGTATTCAAAGATGATGAGAAACTTGAAAGAGGAAGACCCATCTCTGTAGAACTACTAAAAGCCATTGAAGAATCCAGAATTGCAATTATCGTTTTCTCTGAGAACTATGCTTCGTCCAAATGGTGCCTGGAGGAACTCACCAAAATTATGGATTGTGTTGAAAAGAAGGGACAGAAGCGATCCCAATATTCCACAATGTCGACCCATCAGATCTAAGCAGGCAAAGTATAGCGTTGCTGTAGCATTGGCAAAACACGAGGCAGATCTCAAGGGTAGTGATTTGGGGAAAGTGCAGAGGTGGAAGGATGCTCTAGGTAAAGTAGCCAATATAGCAGGATTGGATGTTGGTAAAGCTGCTAATAGGTAAGTAAATAAATGTTAATTATACTAGTTTATGAGTTTTGAATCTTATAGCCATCATCACCAAAAGAGAGCTATCAAACTGATTAAAAGCTCAATTTGTGGTTTGGTTTGTCATCATTAATTCTGCTGGTTGACTACTTGTGAAGTTGTATTAACACAAAACTTACAGATGTGAGGGCTGTAATTGATGTCTACTCAATAAGTCAACATTTTTTAACCTTCTTGTAGCATGTGTCCGCAGATAATACTATACCAATTTTAGTAAAGGCACAATACATAAACTTGCCCTTTAACTTGATCTCAACTGACATCTACGCTCTCTCCAACTTTGGGTGTGCACAAGTATGCACTTAAACTTGTATAAAGTTGAACACACGCGTTCGACGTGGCATAATACACGTAGGACACCATGTAGGACGCGAATCACCTCATAGGATGCCACCTATGACGCGTGTGTATACTTGTTCAACTATATACAAGTCTAAGTGTCTACTTATGCACACCAAAAGTTGGAGGGCCTAGATGTCAATTGAGGCCAAGTTAAATGACACTTTTATGTATCATGCCTGTATAAAATATACATATAAGCTATCTAGTTTTACAGAACGTGCCCCATTTTCAACATGTAAATTTGTCCGTGTATATGTGATATCTGCTTTATGTGTGAAAGAGATGTTGATATAGACCATCTTTTCATACACTATCTTTTAGCCTCTCAAATATGGATGATGCCTAAGACTATCAGGAAACTATTCATATGCTTGGAAAGGAAGGGACTTGGTGGCAGATTAAAAATGATTTTGGAATTGATCCCGACATGCTTTTCATGGGTCATTTGGATAGAATGAAATCAAAGGTGTTTCGAGAGTAAATAATTGTCTATTCTATGCTTAAGTTTAATGCATCTCTTTGTTAGCCTTTTCATGTAGAATGGAGAATTTCTATGATGCTGGTTATATGAGAGAGCTTCTCAGCTCCAAGCAGAGTCATAAATGAGTTTGAGTTTTCTGTAACCGGTATATTATTATACATGTACAATACTATGTGCTGATTTTATTAAATAATTTTTTTTATTTAATGGTTTAAAGAAAAGGTTTGAAGAGTCAAGAGTAGAAAAGAAGTCACAAACAGCAAATGAACATTTTCTTCACAGAAGAAGTTACAATTAAACTTGAGCGAGCACTTTGAAAGTGTTTCTTGACCCTACCTCTAGCTGCACATAAGCGCTCAGTTCAAATGTTAAATGAGCAGAGTTCCAACATCTAGCTCTTTGCTCATTTGTAATTATTTGAACTGCTATGGTTAATGATTATACTGATTCAAATTAAATGTTTTAAACTTGTTATTGTGAAGTTAGATTGTGTTGATATTGACCTCTCGTTTCTTGGCTAAAAATACATGTAATATCATGTGCTCATTAGACCAATTACTAAATTGGTCTATCTGCTTTGGCACCAGTAGAGTGGCAGGCACAAATGACTATCTGTCTGGAATAATCTTGCTTTATCTTTTAAATTTCTTTTTTCTTTTCCAGAATTTAAAGCTTGGCAAACAATATTATGCCTTTTAAAGCCAGGAATTGTTTTCACATGTCAACATCTATCTCCACACAATTCTTTTTATTCATACAAAACACAATGATGAAAATCTGGTTTGAACTGCATTTTGTTCGGATAAAGTGTGATCTTTGTTCAGAATGGGAATGAAAATGTTTGTATACTTGAATCTGTAAGATGGGTGGCACAAAGGACAGCTTAAAGTTAAACATTATAAGGATTTCATGTTACTTAAACTATCTTGTTTCTTGGCATATATTATACAAGTTCCACAGAAGAATTACATTGAATATGGGCTCTCTTAGTGTTGAGTATATTTCACTACCTTTCCTATTAGTTATTATTACTTAGCACAGGAATGAAGCAGAATGTATTGACCAGATTATAAATGAGAAATTTCAATATTTGCACCACACAGGTTCAGCTATTGAGAAGTGTTTAGTGGGAATTGAATCTCCTACTGGTGGAGTGGAATTGTTGTTGAAAATTGGATTAGGTGGTGTCCATTTTGTGGGGATATGGGGGATGGGTGGTGTGGCGAAGACAACAGTTGCAAGAAAAATCTTTGACAATATTTCTAACCAGTTTCAAGGGTCTTGTTTTCTTGCAAATGTTCGAGAAGATTCAAAGAAGCATGGGACGAAACACTTGCAAATGACACTTCTTTCAAGAATCCTAAACGAAAAATCTATGAATATAGCAAGTTTCTATGAAGGAGCTGACATGATAAAAAGAAAGCTTTGTCTCAGGAAGGTTTTAATTGTTTTTGATGATGACCACCAGTTGGAGTATTTAGTTGGAAAGCATGATTGGTTTGGTGATGGCAGTCGAATCATTACAACAACCAGAAATGCAGAGTTACTTCGTTGCCACGACAAGTTATATTCTGTCCCTAATTGGCTAAAAGTGAGGCTCTTGAACTTTTCAGTTGATACGCCTTTCGAAGAATGACTCTCGATAAAGAGTTTTTTAAACTCTCCAAGTCTGTAGTAGATTATGCAAAAGGCTTACCCTTAGCTCTTACGGTTTTGGGTTCTTTTCTCTACAAACGAGGCATAACTAACTGGAGAAGTGCATTGGATAGACTCAAAGATACTGGATACGAAGAAATTATTAAGCAGCTCAGCTTAAGTCTAGATGGATTGACCTATGAAGACAAGAATATATTTCTTGATATTGCATGCTTCTTCGGGGGAAAACGGAGAGATGACGTGATAACAATTCTAAATAGTTTTGGCTTTAAATCAGAGATTGGAATGGATGTCCTTTCTAAAAAGTCACTTATTCATATTTTAGAGGGAATGGTTGAGATGCATGATTTGATAGAACAAATGGGTCAGCAAGTGGCACCTGATGTTGATCAGGACAAACCATGGAATCATAGTCGAATATGGCATGAAAAAGATATAGAAACTGTTTTTTCTACAAATCAGGTATGTATGTCCTCTAATCATTTTGAGGATGCTTGAGATTTGTCATTTTCCATTGCATTCTTTCGGGATTCCTAAAAACTAGACAATAGACATCGAGGTATACAGCCTTTTAAGGCTAGAACATTTTTCTTTATGTGAACTTCATGCTATGGTATGTTCAGTGTTGTGAAAGGCGATCGCCTCATCTCCAATGGCAAGAGGCGAGGCGACCCTTCATCGCCTTTTAGCTTTGTGGCGAGGTGATCTTCAAAAGGCGACGCCATGGCGACAAAAGGCGAGAGGCGAGCGGCGAGAGGTGAGAAAGGCGTCGCCTTTTGTATTTTCTTAAAAAAGGCTACGACTATAGGGTTTTAAAAGTTAAAAGATAATTTTAGTGTTTTCGACTAGACTCCTCCGACGACCAGCCAGACTTTTTCATTGACTCCAAAGTCCAACCATCGCATATTTATCCTTTTCTTCATCATATTTCTTCTTCCTCTTTCTTCTTCCTCTGTTTCTTTTATCTTCTTCTACAGACTTCAGAGTCACTTCTACCTTTGTTTTGACTTTTGTTATATTTTTTTCTCATTCAAGTTCTAGAATTTCAATATGTACTATCTATTTTCGGTTTTTGAATTGAAATATTTGCTTATATGTAATTTCTATTGAGTTTTTGATTATTTACATATGTAATTAAATATTTAAATTTATTGGTAGTAATTGGTGCCGCACTTAAAAAAGGCGAGCGCGTTGCCGTTAGCCTCGCCGTGTGGCGAGGCAGACCCTTGTTGCCTTTTATTGCCTTTCGCCGTCCAAACCACTGGGTATGTTTCTCAATTAAATCAATTGCAACATCTTGGCCACAAGCATGCTCTTGTAACACTGAACGTGCATGTTCCTGCTATTTTTCAAGCTTGCGCCTCTCATTTGTTTTGAGTATTAACATCTCTTGCCAATAAAATAAGAACCAAGTAAAACTAATGCGCATTTTGTGTGTTATCACAATTCAACTCTACAATCTTTAGTGATTTTTCTGTTTTGATAAGTAATTAAAGATTCTATAGATACTTGCCAGTGCCACAAAACATAGTCAAAGATTTTGCAGATCCTCTATTGTATCTAGGATTGCATCTTCATCATGTACAATAACCAGGTTGCACTAGAAAGCTGGCAAAAACGATTTGGTCTCAATAAAAGAGCCTATGAAAAGAAAAGAAAATGGAATTGAAAGTTCAATATACATCTTTGTTTAAGGCTTTGTATGTTCCTTTTGTTGCCTTAAAAAATTCTGCTATTCCTTTCAAGCCATACGGTCCACCAAATGGCTTGAGGAATGGTATTCCTAGTCTTCCAGGATTAGTAGCTCAAAAATGGATTTTTGCATGGTTTAAGACATGCCAAATATTGCTAAAAACATGCATCACAACTGACTAGTAACTCTAGAATGCAAGAAGAGGTGGCCAACATCTTCAGAGTGTTCTTCACACTGTAGGCAGTAGGCAGCTACTGCAAGGCTGAAATCCCCTCTTTTGGAGTTGGAATAAGCAAGACAAGCTTCCCTAGCCACAATCCAAGAGAAGCAAGAGACCATCAAAGGAGCCTTGCTAAACCAGATCCTTTTCCAAGGCCAAGAAACCCTTTCCAACAAACTGCAGCAACTTCTGCTGTAAAGAGACCTGTGGGATGTCCCTTCCATATGATAGAATCTATTTTTTTATAGCCCAAAACTATGTTGCTAAGCAGCTGAAACAAAGACATAATCTTTCCACTTCCCAGACATTTAAGTTCCTTCTAAGAAAGAGACTCCAGCCTTTAGTTGAATAAAATTCAGGAAGTACCCCGTTGAGCTGCGAAGAGAAACTGTCTATGTGTCTGTTCATTTTATTTGTCTTAATGGAACAGCTTAGTGAGCACTTCCTTTACTATTTGTAGATAGTGAGTTATGTCAATTTACTTTTACGTGCTAAGTAATTTTTCATAACATCTTTTTTCGGTAATGTTGTTATTTGTCTGAGAACTAATTTGATTGATGACATTTGGTATTGTTTCGAGAAGAACATTTTTCTTGTAAATTAGATTGTTGCAAAGTTTTATCCCTCTTAGAAGAGAATTCATTGAGGAAATAGTTGAAGCATAGTACAGGAAATATCTCAACATAACACACTGTCATGAACTTCTCACTATAGCTTTTCTTTTTTGTGGTTTAACAGTTCTTAGATGCTACCCTACATGGAGAACCTTTGAAAATTTTTTCTTTTAAGGCATCCATGTATGCACTTAACATTCAAGTTGAAGAAGCAAGTAAATTTAGGAATTTTAGGGAAGAGCTTTTTATAGTGTAGGGGACTAGAATCTTAAGATCATTGGAGAATGCATCTTTCGTTAGGGAATAACCGAGTAATATGACAAATAGAAAGCAATATCTAATGAATTTAGATTTCAGAAAACTATTTGATTGAGCTCCAAATGGAAGCCAGATGTAAATCAATCGGTGTTTCCCCAAGGCCATTATGCTTTTTTCAAAGGAGAATAGAATTTCGGTTTAGTGTTTACATAGTTCTTTTCTTTTCTTTTCAGTGGACAGAGCGGTTAAAGGCATAATGGTTCCAGTTGGCTCAGACCAACATATATGCAAGTGGAGCAAAGCTTTCAGAAATATGCCTTGTCTAAGGTTTAGAAAGTTTTAGAAAATATAAATAAAATAAGAAATAATAATATAATAATGAAGAGAAAAAAAAATCATTTTTAGTGTAAAATTTGGTGTAGTGGGCTGGAGTTGATTACACCAAAAATAGTGCTGACACCAAATTTGGTGTTTGGGTTGGAGATGCCCTTAATATAGCAATATGTAACCCAAAAAGTTCAATGATGCATTTGGTTAAAATCATGAGTTGTTTATCCAAAGAATTTAGGGGTGTTTGGATTGAGTTTTTTTAAAGTGACTTATAAGTTAACAGTCAAAAAATCATAAATAGGGAACCCCAACTTTTTTTTTAAGCTTTAAAAAAATATTTAAAAACACTGTTTATGTTCTTCCAAAACAAAAAAAATAAAATATTTAAAATACTCACTAAAACAAAGTGGATCCAAACACCACTAAGACAAATTCCCAATTACTACTTTCTTTGTCTTAAGCCACCACTCAGAGGCTGTCGAACCTATCGTTTATGTTTTGTCAAGAAATATAGTATAAAGCAGAGAAATAGAGAATATCCCAAAAAATTGAACCAGACTCGGTTAGTTCTTTTGAGTTACTACTCACCAACGGAGATGTTCGAGAGTATAATAACTATTATTGTTAAATCCCGCAATGCCGAATGCTTCACAGAGAGCGTCCTTCCATCTCCGCACCTTCCCCAAATCAGAACCCGTGAACTATGCCAGGTAGTATATTTCGGTTTGTAAAATATGTGATACTGCAGATGGTTCTGTGCCATAGAACAGGAATAATTCCTGTCCGTGGTCGCCAACGCACTCCATGATCTTAGTGAGTTCTTCCAAGTACAGTGTGGATACAGCATACATCTTGGAAAAGATTGTAATGGCAAACCTTGATTCCTCGATGGCTTCTGAGATTTCTGTCGAAAATGGTGCTAGTTTTGCAGATCTGCCATCGTATTTGAATGCCTTGATTCCTATGTCTTCCAGACGTTTGTAAAGATCGGTAACAAAGTTTCCGTTGAAGTCTTCCGGTAGAAAATTCAGGAAAACATCATATTTCCATTTTTTGATAGATCGAGATTAGGAAGCCATGGGTAAAGTTGGACTCTGGCTATCGGTGAAAATGTGAGATCTTGTGGCAATTTGGAACCATTAACAACAATGAGTCATCCAGTAAACGCGTAAGAGATGATGAGTCAACTTTGCGGATCTCCAATAGCTGCAGTAAACATTGGTCCAGCAATTATCAGCCACGTGTTCTCTTAAATAAGTAAGGGCTACTTTGGTTAATGGAATGGAATAAGCAAAAAGATGGATATCATAATTAAGTTTAAGATTAAATTGAGAAAAGACATAAAGTCATTATTAAAGTTGTCTCAGATTTTCAAAAAGACGCATTAACTTTGCGAGCATTTTATTACCCCACAAAAATATTGAATATCTTTGTAAAATGATCATTTTGACTCATTTTTTCACTATGTCTGTGAACACTCAAATAACAGCGCGTGAAGATCTATTTTAACTGTCAAAAACAAATTAAAAAATGCCACATTTCAATTATTTTCTTTATTAATTAAGTAATTAATTAAATACTTCATCTTCCCCAAATTTGTTGTTGGAGAAGATTTTTTCAAACAAGTACTTTTAGGAATCAACAATGGTGACATCAACCTCGACACCAGGTTCAATGGTTATTGAGGTGATTTGCTTAACAACATTTGGGGAGCTAAAAGGTCAATCCGCGCTTGTGAACCCGCAACTCAAACTTGTCCCATGTATTTGTGCCTTCTCCACAGGAAGACTTCCTAGGGATAATGTTAAGAACCTTTGTTGGCATTTCTACAGGTCCATTTACTCTAATCTCTTGTCCTTAGCACCACAGACCAAATCCGTTCACATTTTCTCAAGATTCTTAACATTTTTGGTAGGAAGAGTGATCCCATTTAATCTTCTCTCAAGCCCCTCTAGCCCTGGTTTTGTTGACTTCATTGTCGCATACGTCATACTTTGATTTGATGAAGAAAATGAAGACCTAACCACAATTTTGATTTTCTTTGAGGAGGGTGGGAGCAAATTTCAATGGAAAAGAAGAGAAAATTTGAAAAAAGAAAAATAAATGGAGGTGTTTTTGTTAAGATTTGGGTTGGATTATCCTCACTTTTATTGATATTTAAATTTAATTAAAATGGTCAAAAAAGTGAGCATCACGCGCCTCTTTATATATGAGGAAATGAGTCAAAATAGTCTATTTACAAGGGTATTTAATACTTTTATGGGGCAATAGGACACATGCAAAGTTAAGGTGTCTTTTTAAAAATTTGGAATAACTTCAGTGGTGACTTTATGTTTTTTCTCATTAAATTTACAATTTCTCTTATGAAATTCCACCACCCCCTTTTATTTATCACTTATTTTTAAAATAAATTTTCATTATTACTTGTCAATTTGACATATAGATAAAAAAAAAAATCATGTTTTACTCTTAGCGTTAAATATAATTTTCTACATCATTTTTCAAGACTCAATACTAAATATTAATTAATATAATATGATAAATACATGTATCAATAATTTTGGATAAAGGATCAAAAATACCTTTAAACTATGCGAAAGGAATTCCTTGTTATATCCTTTGGATTGACTAATGCGCCTGCAGCGTTTATGTCCTTTGGATTGACTAATGTCCTTTGGCTTGGGTCGTAACATAGTAGAGTCATAAAGGAGTTTGAGTTTTCTGTAAACGCTATATTATTATACATGTACAACACTAAATGCTGATTTTATTAAATAAATTATTTATTTAATGATTTAAGGAAAAGGTTTGAAGAGTCTAGAGTAGAAAAGAATTCACGAACAGCAAATGAACATTTTCTTCATAGAAGAACTTACAATTAAACTTGAGCGAGCACTTTGAAAGTATCTCTAGATCCTAGCTCTAGCTGCACATAAGAGCTTAGTTCAAATTTTATATGAGCAGAGTTCCAAAATCTAGCACTTTGCCCGTTCGTAATCATTTGAACCGCTATGGTTAATGATTATACTGATTCAAATGTGTTAAACTTGTTATAACGAAGTTGGATTGTGTTGATCTTGACCTCTCGCTTCTTGGGTAAAAAACAATGTATATGAAATATCATGTCCTCATTAGACCAATTACCATATTAGTCTATCTTCTTTGGCACCAATAGAGCGGCAAGCACAGATGACTATCTGTCTGGAAAAATCTTGCTTTATCTTTTAAATTTCTTCTTTCTTATTCAGAATTTAAAGCTCGGCAAATAATGTTAAGCCTTTTAAAACCTGGATTTGTTTTCACACGTCAACATCTAGCTCCACGCAATTCTCTTTCTATTCATGGTAAACACAACTCAAATTGCATCAAGCTGACTACGTAATCATGAAAATTTGGTTTGAAATGCATCTTGTTTGGACAATGTGTGATCTTTGTTCAGAATGAGAATGAAAATGTTTGTATGCTGGAATCTGTAAGATGGATGGCACAAAGGACAGCTTAGAGTGAAAACATTAACAGGATTTCATGTTACTTAACCTATCGTGTTTCTTGGCACATATTATACAAGCAGGGGCAGACCTAGCGGTAGTCGAGGGGGTTGACCTGAACCCCTTGGCAAAAAATTACATTGTCTATATGTACTTTAAAGAATTTTTATGTCTGTATATTGATTTTGAACCTCCTGAATGTAAGATTAGAGGTTGGCTTAGTGATTGATGGGTTCAAAGATCACCTTGAGGTTCCAAGTTCAAATCTTAGGCACAACTTTTTTTTTCCGAACCCTCTTAATGGAAATCCTGGATCTGCCATTATATACAAGTTCCAAAGAAGAATTACATTGAATATGAGCTCTGCTTAGTGTTGAATATATTTCACTACCTTTCTTATTAGTCATTATATTTTTACTTGGCACAGGAATGAAGCAGAATGTATTGACCAGATTATAAATGAGAAATTTCAAAATTTGCACCACACAGTTTCAGCTAATGAGAAGTATTTAGTGGGAATTCAATCTCGTACTGGTGGAGTGGAATTGTTGTTGAAAGTTGGATTAGGTGGTGTCCGTTTTGTTGGGATATGGGGGATGGGTGGCGTGGGGAAGACAACAGTTGCAAGAAAAATCTTTGACAATATTTCTAACCGGTTTCAAGGGTTTTGTTTTCTTGCAAATGTTCGAGAAGATTCAAAGAAGCATGGGATGAAACACTTGCAAATGACACTTCTTTCAAGAATCCTAAATGAAAAATCTATGAATATAGCAAGTTTCTATGAAGGAGCTGACATGATGAAAAGAAAGCTTTGCCTCAAGAAAGTTTTAATTGTTTTTGATGATGTGGATGATGATCACCAGTTGGAGTATTTAGTTGGAAAGCATGATTGGTTTGGTGATGGCAGTCGAATCATTACAACAACCAGAATTGCAGATTTTCTTCGTTGCCACGACGAATTATATTCTGTCCCTGAATTGGCTAAACGTGAGGCCCTTGAACTTTTTAGTTGGTACGCCTTTCGAAGAAGAACTCCAGATAAAAAGTTTTTTAAACTCTCCAAGTCTGTAGTAGATTATGCTAAAGGCTTACCCTTAGCTCTTATGGTCTTGGGTTCTTTTCTCTACAAATGACGCATAACTGACTGGAGAAGTGCATTGGATAGACTCAAAGATACGAAGAAATTATTAAGCAGCTCAACTTAAGTCTAGATGGATTGACCTATGAAGACAAGAATATATTTCTTGATATTGCATGCTTCTTCAAGGGAAAACGGAGAGATGACGTGATAACAATTCTAAATAGTTCCCCAAAAGACATAATCAAGAACTCAGAATGCTCATAACGGGTCCTGCAAATTGTCTTAGTGTCATCCCCAGAATCCAGCTTATGAACTCTTATGAACTGTGTGGGAAAGCTTAAAGCCTTGAGAACCTGTTGTCGGAAGGGGCATTCAATGGAGTCGTAAGCTTTTTTTCATGTCAATCTTCAGCATCCACCAATTTCTCGGAAGACAGTCATTGAAATGCAGTGATTCACATTCTAAGGTATCAAAGATACACGCGGACAAGTTAAATTTATGACGATGTAGGCCAGGCAATGATTATGACAAGGTAATAATTAAGAAATGAGAACCTTTAACCTAACCTGGTTAATTGAAACAAAATCAACATCTAAAAAGGAAGGGGCAGCAAGAGTGAAAGTTTTGAGCATCCACAGCAAAAAGGGGCAACTCAAGAGGCTACAGAGATTTGTAAATTAGACAATACCCTTTGGAAACTAGTGATAATGGAAAATTTTGAAACAGCTAAGCCTTCGCATGGGGTAAAAATCTGGAAGGACATCAGGCAGTTATTTAAATGGCATACAAATTGTACAGGCATCAGATGACCTAATCCCTAGATCTAAGTTGGGAAAACTTAAGTCAAAATTGTAGCAGCTTCACAGTTCTCTATGTTGAAATCCATCATCTACAAGGTTTTTTTTTACCTAAAGGTATCCTTTATTTTATGGATAAAAAAAGAGAAAGTGTCAAGATGAACATGTCTGGCAAAATTGAATCAAACTCAACTGTTCTATTGAGCTATACAAACCAATGGGAAAATTGAGCTCCAGAAAAATAATCTCTTGATCCTGCCATGTCATCTGCTATACGGAGAGCGTCCTTCCACCTCTGCACCTTCTCCAAATCAAAACCCTTGATATCTGCCTCAAAAGTCCCTAATGGACTTAAGCCATCTGATGGCTTAACTTTATAGAAGACAGAGAAGAATTCCTGTCCCTTGTTGTCAACGCACTCCATGATCTTAGTGAGTTCTTCCAAGCACCGTGGGGAGGAAGTATAGTCCTTGGAAAAGATGGTAACGGCAATTCTTGATTCCTCGATGGCTTCTAAGATTTCTGTTGAAATTTGTTCTCCCCAGTCAGAGTTGACATCGGGTTTGAATGCGTTCATTCCTATGTCTTTCAGACGTTTGTGAAGATCAGCAACAAAACTTTTGTCCAAATCTTGCTGTCTAAAATTAAAGAATACATCAAATTTCCATTTTTGGGCAGATTGAATTTGGGAAGCCATAGGGGAATTTTAGAGTTCTGCAAATCTGCGAATTTATGAGAATGAAAATGACAACAATCACATATCCCATTCACTCAGAGTGAACGCAGAAGAGCTGAAATAGCTTATTGGTCAAATTTGAGAAAATGACCAAAGATGGTTTTATTTCGATGATTAATATGTAACACACGTATTTATTATGAATTGATTGAAATAGTTTTTAATTTATAATAAAAGAAGTTCATTTTGATTCTTTATTCTAAATTTAGTAAATTTATTTAAAAAAATAGTAAATTTAGTTATGAGTCCTATCTGCCTAACAAAAGTTATCTTTGTTTTCTTCTTCGTAATCTCCAAAGAAATAACTTCGTCAAATCCAACATTACTCTCTTTAGAAAGAAAAAATAACAAATTTTTATTGGAGAAAATGATGTTAAATTTGTATGGCAATGCTCATACAAATATATTAAATTATTTTGGCAAAAGAGAAAATACATAAAAATCTCCTAAACTTGACAGCATAATTTACTTTAGCACTTAAATTATACGGGCGTTTATTTACCTCCTTATTTTAATTCATGTGTATTTAATACCTCCTTAACAAATGACATGGCAAAAAAAGAAAAGCAAAATAATGATCCCACTAAATATATATATAAAAAGAAAAGAAAAAAAGAACCCCCACGTACCCCATTCTTCTTCTTCCTCAAACTCCCCACCGCATCCTACCCTAACCCCAACCCATCCTCTTTCTCCTTCATCAAACTCTACATCCTATACATTTTTTTGTTAAACAAAAATAGAAAATCACATTCAAGACCCACATAATTTTCTTTATTCTTTAGTTTTGAGATTCGATTTTCTTAAAAAATATTTTTTCATCTAAGTTTAAACGTTACGTATTCTATACCTGAATATGCATTAAGAAGTGAAACAAGAAAAGTAACAGCAAATCAACAAAATTAGCACATTGATTTTACATAAATTTAACATCGCCATTGTTGATATAAGTTGATAGTTTCACCTAGTTGGGTAAAAAAGGTATGGTGATTGATATAAGTATTGATGGAAGTAATAGTGAATAATTACAAAGCAATGAAAAATAAAATGAATATCAATGTGAAATTTTGAATGTTAAGAAATTGACCCAGATGAAATAATGAAGAGGGAGGATGAAAGAGTGAAAATAAAATTTTTAAAAGTGTGGGGAAATAAAAATAAAGAAAAAATATGTTTTTTTCAATTATCTGACATGTCATCCATGTGGCACCGAGGTGACACTTAAGTCATGAGTATGAAATTGATATTGGTGGTGCGCGTGCACTTCACCCATGAATATGAAATTGATATTGTATGTGTAAGGTGCTATTAAATTTACTTGTAATAAGATTTGAGGGTAATAATTACCCATAAAATTAAAATGCTAAAGTAAGTTATGCTACCAAATTGAGGAGGAGGGGCGGGGGGGTTGATGTATTTTTTGTTGGCAAAACAAAGTTCTTGCTCCTTGTATAGAATGGGAAGAAGACGTGTGACTTTAAAAAAAATTCAATCGCTCATTTTTTCACTCCTCCATATCCGGGTCTAACTAAAAAAAAAACAATCATTTTTTTATTCAATCATCATCTCATGGTTTTGGTGCCGATCTTATTTTGTCGAATAAGCATTATGAATCTAAATTATCAAGATAATGACTGGATAAAAGAGAGATTTTTTTTTTTTTCATTTGGGTCGTTTTTGGAATTGCAAATAAATGAGAGGTAATTTTTTTTTAAAGCGATGTGGTTTTTTTTTTTAATTAAAAAAAATCAGTTTTAGAATTACAATTTTAAGCACTATAAAGAAGAATAACTTTTTAATATAAGAGAATAGTTGGAAAAATATATTATTTTCTGTATTTAAATCCTAAGGTAACACTCATTTTGGGTCACATTTTTTTTTGCTAAAAGTAATACTTATTTTGGAAGAGAGAGAGTAATTTCATAGATAAGTGTCCATTGACGAAAAAAAATATATTCACTATTTATTCGAAAAAGGTATATAATATATATGCACAACTATTTAAACGAAAAATATATTTACTTTAAATCACAAAATTAATAGGCATATTTAATCATTTTCCAAAGTATATTTGAATCTCATTGTACATAATACAAGATCTTATGGCAATCAAGTATGGAACAAATAATTTTTTCTTCTTGAGATGGTCTTTTTAAGATTAACCATATATCAAATGCTTTACATTTTATAATAGAAAAATTACATAAGTGAATCTCTTTTATTTAATAATTACCACTTTTAGATATATTTTTATTTTATTACCATCTTTGTCAACTTTTAGCAATACTTACTCAAACAATTTTGTTCCTTTTATAGGTAATTATAAAGAATTTTCAACTTAGAAAAAAGTATTGTTTCTAATCAAGAACATCGTTCATACCCTCTTTCGCTTTTCTTTCTGTTTTATTTTAGGGTTTTGCCGTTCTTTCTTCTTCAATTTTCAACACATAATTCTAATCGAAGAAGGTAACGAAAATCGCCTAGAAGAAGTCCGCGGATACTTAGTGATGTTGATACTTCGAATCAAAAAGTTTATAGAAGGAGTCGGATGAGGGGTCAAATTTCAGCTTCTACTGCTTCCGACGAAGTTAATGACGGCCCCAATTTTAATTTGGAAATTTCACAAGTATCGGGTGAGCAGAACAAGGATGAGAGAATGCATGTCCATTGTAAAGGTAAAAAACGAGTTAAACAGATGAACAATGTGAAAAAAAAAAAAAAAAAGTTGTGTTGATTTTGCATCTACGTTGAAGAAAATCGTGGACAGCGATAACATTTTGAGTATTTACCTCCTCAATTTCAGTCAAAAAATTGAAAAATAAAGTTGTGCCAGAGAAGAAGAAGCCAGTGAAGATGCAAAAACACGGAATCGATTGTCCAAAAATGTCATACTACCAAAGAGTAGAGATTTGGTATGTGATAGTATTTTGAATATAATTCTACGTGTTTTTCTTAGTTACTTGTTGTTTAGGAATGATTATATACTGATTATTGTGTTGCTTTGATACGTAATATGTGTAATTCATCTTTAGTTTGTAGTAATACATTTTTAATTCAAGTTTAATACATATGCAGAATCGTAAATTCTAGAAACATCCGATTGTTGTGTATATCGCGAGTAGATGGTCATCTTACATTAATCATAGTGTCATCGACCAAATCAAAATCTCTTTATCTAAAAAACAACTTGAGTTGTTCAGGAATACCTATTTTGATCACTTTCTTGACCTTCCAAAAGTAAACACACAACTTCAAGTTATTCATTGCCTTATGAATAAGGAGTTAAAACACACACCAGATGATGTGTTTGCTATTGAAACACATGACAAAAAGTTGTTTTTTGGTCTTAAAGTTGGATTAGTTATTGGCTTAACTTGTGTTAGTGATGGCACTCATGTCAATGTTCCCGATTTTAAGTGTAGTTTGTTGAGCAATTATTTTTTGGAACAAATCATTGTTCAAAAGAGTCATCTGCATGAGTTGTTTCTAGCTAAAAATTTCATAGATGATGACTCCACTGTTTCATTGGTTGTTCTCTTCTTCAATAATGAATTTTTATTTTCATATGAGAACAATGAACACCAAATTAGCAATAGAGAATTTTACCTTGTGGAAAGTGGACAAAGAGTTGAGTGATTCTGTGAGACACGCGCTTAAGTCAACCATAAATACTATAGATTGGGTGGCTTGCCTCTTGCTCCTGAAACTTGGATATTTGAGTGTAGTTCAAAAGTCGATGAAGATATAGTTATTCGGGTTTCTGATTCAATTCCGAGAATCTTGAATTGAAAGACAATTGTTGATAATCCATGACAAAAATATATTGAGAATTGTCTCTTTATGCCTACAAAAAATAAGGTATTTGTACAAAGTTGATGCATTTTATGACATTGTTTAGTTCAACTCAAGTTAATATATCTATTTTTATTCTTTATTTGATTTTTCAGTTTGAGAACATAGTGGCTAGTGAAGATGAAGTTTCTAAATTCAGGCTTCCTGAACCGTAATTACAGTGCTGGAATTTTAAAATTGGAGCCTAAAGGATCAAGTCATGGTCTAGACATGTTGACTTATGAGGTTATATAACTGAGAAAAGTACTTGTAAAGGTATATACAAACTTGATTTTAGGTTTTTTTTTTAAAAAAAAAAATTGTTATATTGTACAGTAATATTTATGTTATGTTTGATTATCTACTAGGCGAATGAAAACCACAAAGCTCTTGAAGAGAAGATAGATTTAGGATTTAATCAAATCATAGCAAATAACTATTGGAGGATATTTCTTTGTTGTTTGCTATGATTTGATTAAATCCTAAATCTATCTTCTCTTGGAGTGCTTTGTGATTTTCATTCACCTGGTAGATAATCGAGCATAACACAAAATATTAAAATATAACAATTTTGACAAAAAAAGCATACTTCATTAGTGTATATAATAGAACTATGCCGTGATTGATTTTCTTTCACTAGGGAATTATAGTGATCACTGCTCCATCTAAATTGAAAAATTGAGCACTTAAGAGACTTTTTCAAGTATTGCAATGTCTGGTCTTGCCACCCTTGCATTTTGGATAGAGTTAAGACAATATAAGAAAATCCATATATGATGCTGTAAGCAATAAAGACACTAAAAATTGTAAAATGTAGTCCGGAGGAGATGAATAAAGAACACTTGAATATTTTTGATAGAAAGTGACGCGAAGAAGATGGAGAAAGAGTCGGTGAAAGTGATGGTGGTGACGATGGAGAAGGAGATAATGATTGTGGCAGAGGAGGAGAGTTCATCATCTTTCAAACCTCCTCATTAATATGGTAGCGCTTTCCAGATATCTTGGGTCGGAGACTTGTGAATATAAGATAACCTTTTGGGGAAAGTGCTTTACCCTTTAGTAACTCTATCTAGCACGAATTCAAATTAGTCAGGCCAATGACTAACAGAGATGTGCTTTCCCTGCTCTCAAATCTGTCTAGATACACCACTACTTGTGCACTCATCAACTTTTGCTCCAACCATCCTACAAATCACAGATTAAGATAGATATAAAGTACACTCTTGATGAGGAGCCATATGATTATTTCCTACTGTTTTGTAATACAATCCACTGAAAAATGTAACTTAATATGCATGAGCAAAGACTCTGATACTTAGCTATATTAGTTTACTCCATCTGTTTCAACTTGTTTGTATTACTTTCCTTTTTAGTCAATGTAAAAAAGAATGTCTCTTTCTTTATTTAGCAACTCTTTAATTTCAACTTTACAAAACCACATGATTAAAGAATATTTTGGTAAATTCTTCATATCTATAGTATGAAACCACAAGATTCGAGTCTACATTTTTTTTTGAATAAGCAATACTTGTGTTATAACTCAAAAGTCTTTTTTATTTTCTTAAATTTCGTGTCAATAGTCAAAACTAGACAAACATATTGAAAAGGAGGGAATAGTTTCTTCTTTTGCTTGACATTTAAATTACTAAAGAATCGGCAGAGCTTGATTGAGCAACCAAGACCCAATATTAAAGGATCGGAAAGAACATAGAACTAATATTTATAAGGAAAAACATTAAGAATAATGAAAAAGAAAAAGGATGCACCTGATACAGAACATATATGACGGGTTGTTCAGTGTTCATCTCCTCTTTGAGCTCAAACAAATGACACTGCCTCTGGGCTCTGTTAGACAGCAACAAACCAAATAGTAGTACATTTTCTATAGACCCCAAAATCATAAATATAGTAGGAGTGCCCTGGCTAAGACTCCAACCTCTGACCACTAGACCTTCCAACTTAATTCTTGAATACTAAGAGTCTTTTAGTGATTGTTAACGATGGTGTAGACTTGAAGGTTAAATTATTATTAGCTGAAGATTCTAAAGCATAAGAAAAATATATAGATTGAAGTCTTAATCACATCCAAGCGGATTTGTTTCCCACCTAATGCCTAGAACTAATCATCTCTGGGCCCCGACTAATATGAATTTGTGTCGGTAAATCCTATTTTGAGGGGTAAAGTGCTTCCTACCAAAGGCAACTCCGTTCTCAGGGGTCGAATCTATGATTTGATTAAATCCTAAATCTATCTTCTCTTAGAGTGCTTTGTGGTTTTCATTCGCCTAGTAGATAATCGAGCATAACACAAAATATTAAAATATAACAATTTTGAAAAAAAAAATCATACTTTATTAGTGCATATAATATAAGTATGCCGTGATTGATTTTCTTTCGCTAGGGAATTATAGTGATAACTGCTCCATCTAAATTGAAAAATTGAGCACTTCAGAGACTTTTTCAAGTATTGCAATGGCTGGTCTTGCCACCCTTGCATTTTGGATAGAGTTAAGACAATATAAGATAATCCATATATGATGCTACAAGCAATAAAGACACTAAAAATTCTAAAATATAGTCTGGAGGAGATGAATAAAGAACACTTTAATTTTTTTGATAGAAAGTGAAGCAAATAAGACGGAGAAAGAGCCGGCGAAAGTGATGATGGTGACGATGGAGGAGGAGGAGATAACGAATGTGGCAGAGGAGGAGAGTTCATCATCTTTAAAACCTCCTCATTAATATGGTAGCGCTTTCCTGATATCTTGGGTTGGAGACTTGTGAATGCAAGAGAACCTTTTGGAGAAAATGCTTTACCCCTTTAGTAACTCTATCCAGCACGAATCCAGATTAACCAGACCAATGACTAACAGAGAAGTGCTTCCCCTGCTCTCAAATCTGTCTAGATACAACACTACTTGGGCACTCGTCAACTTTTGCTCCGACCATCCTACAAATCACAGATTAAGATAAGATATAAAGTACACTCTTGATCAGACAATCAAATTGAAACGGATGAAGTACTTTTTTTTTTCCTTAGACATTTTAAATTGCAAAAACCCCGGAGAGCTTGATTGAGCAATCAAAACCCAAATTAAAGGATCGGAAAGAACATAGAACTAATATTTATAAGGAGAAACATTAAGAATAATGAAAAAGAAAAAGGATGCACCTGATACATACAAAATATATATGACGGGTTGCTCAATGTTCGTCTCCTCTTTGAGCTCAAACAAATGACATTGTTTCTGGGCCCGACTAATATGAATTTGTGCAGGTAAATCCTATTTTGAGGGGTAAAGTGCCTCCAACCAAATCTCAGGGCTCAAATCCGAGAGCTATGGTTTAGGATATAGGGGTACTTACCACCCTATCACAACCTTTGGTGGTGCCTAATACAGTCTTTAGTTTTCTAAAACACCTACTACTACATTCATATTAATTTAATTCTTAATTGTAATATTATTCAGTAAATTTAACATGGAAGAGGTACTTTTACGCATTAGATTTTGAAGATTTGTTACACAACCATCTCTACAATTAGGTTCCCGCTTGAAGGTCAATATATAAACTAGTTTATTTCGAATTGGGTTGCTACAAAAATGAGAATATACAACCTCAAGAATAATGTGATTTAAAATGTAACTATTATATTTTCGTTTAAGCCATCAGATTGACTTCAAACCTGTTACTTATAATTTAAATGTAATTATTGATTCGCCTTATTAATTCATCAATGCTAAGTAGATCGCCTAATATTTTCCAACATTATTTATCTAATACTTAACCACATTGAAATTAATTGTTAATCTAACTGTATTCAAAATTCAAATTATTAAACTTCAATAATAATAGGCATTTTGAGTTACCTTAAACTTGGTTTCTTGGTAATCCCCTCAATATCCCAGCATATAGAGCTAATTTAGCCTCTCTTCCGCTTAAGTGGTGTGAAACCAACACTTCCATATTTTTCTGCAAAAAATGTACTTTCATCTTCATAGATCATATGAACTCCCCACTGTCTCACAATGCGCCCATGGATAGATGCCTCAAATAGGCTATACTGGTTAATGTCTCCAACCTGAAGTGAAGAATACAATGGTATGCAGGCGAAGCAAACGCACCAGCCATATGTTCTAGATGCTGTGCCCACTTTACATTCTTTCTCTATCACTTTAAGGTCTTTCAAATGATCACTGCATATCAATTTGGCTTTGATGAAAGCATAGTCATACTTCTCAGATAGTCCTAAATCAGGACTGTAGACACCTGCTCCCATGAGAGTCACACAGCATATAGCAAAGCCCTTGAACTTATCATTATACCAATTAATGGGCAGTTTGAACGAGATCTTTTCCTCAACACTCTGATGCATAAACCATGTGGGAATTGCACGTTCAGGAAAGACAATGGAACAGGTTACCCTATGATCAGAGTTAAGAGTGGGGAGGATCACATCATCCATATTGTTTGATAGAAACAAACTGAGAATCTCATCTGAAATTGAGCTACCATTGCTCTCCTCTGTATAAGATTGTTGATCAAAACTATAATTGGTGAATGATACCAAATTCAACCTTGGGTACATCCGTAGCTTTGCAATACTTTCTTTTGCCAAAAAATCTTCTACATATAATTCCTCTATACTCTTAGGAAGTACGGGCAGTTTCTTAAGTTCCTGACAGTGTGTAATATTGAGATATCGAAGGTGAGAAAGTCGGCTGAAGACATCAGGGAAATAAATAAACTTATTTCTGCTCAGGTTCAATTCCAATAAAGAAGTTAAGTTCATAAGAGCAGTAGCTTGTCTATCACATAAATTACATCCACTGAGATCTAAGCTTTTCAATTCCCTCAAAGCATGAAACACCCCGGGTAATATCAAACTGCGAGCAGATTGATGCTTTGCCTTCCGCCCTTTCCTTAATGAAAGGATCTTGAGTTTGCTTAAGTTTCCAATAGAATCTGGCAGTTGCCAAATGGCAGTGTTGCCAGCATAGAGCTCCTCCAACTCATTTAGATCACCTAGATTTTCAGGAAAAATTGAAAGTCTTGAGCAGCCTTTCAGATTCAAAATTTTCAGTTTTCTCATCTCAGAGACACTGGCTGGGAGTCTTACAAGGTATTCACATGATCGCAAATCAAGCAAGCTGATACCACTGAGCTGTCCTATTGATGAGGGAAATTCCCAAATTGCAGTACGTGCCAGAAGGAGCTCTGATAGCAATTTCATATTCCTCTGAATTTCTGGAAATTTTTCTAATTTCTGACAACCTGAGAGGTTGAAGCTTTCAAGAGATTCCATTTGAATACTACTTGGTAAAGACTTGAGACTTTCGCAGTTTTCCAGATTCAAGAAGATGAGCTTTTTGAGATTTCCAATGGATGGATGAATTTCAACCAAACTTACACAACTTTTCAGTATTATCTTCTGGAGGTTTGGAGTCTCACAAAAATTGGGTGTTCGGAGTAAACTTCCTGAAAAACTTAAATTGAGGATTGTCAACTTGTCAAATGCCTGTTCATAAACAGAGAACAAATAAAAACATCAGCTTTAACTGTCATTTCTTTTCTTTAAATAAAATATGATTCTTTTTTGAAGGAGATGAACAATACCTTTGGTTCCTTGAAGATTTCAACAAGAGAACTAAAAGTCATAATGAGAGCAACTAGGTTTCCTGGTTCAAAATCTGCTGGTAAAGATACAAAACTGTAGTATGACCAGTCAAGCCATTTCAAGTTACTGGGGAGATACTCAATAGGGTCACAAATAGGGTCATGATGGCGGGCCTCCTCCCCTTTGACAATGAGTAACCTTAGACAAGGCATGTTTCTGAAAGCTTTGCTCCACTTGCATATATGACGGTCTGAGCCAATTGGTACCATTATGCCTTTAATTGACTCTGTCCTCTGGAAAAGAAATTAAAGTAACTTTGTTAAACAGAACATACTTCCAAGATATGTTGCTCGGACTCTTCAACAATGTCAACGGGTGCGTGTCGAATTCGCCAAATGTAGTGTATTTTTGGAGAATCAGACACGGGTGCGGCATCAAAAGTGAAGAGTCCGAGCAACTAAGCTTCCAAGCATAGAACCTATTTTCCTAAATATACAAATCTTACTCTACATCATTTTTTGTTGGAATTAGTTACTGAGGTTAGGATAATACTGGTAGTATAAGATTTATATCTGTGTTTGCATTATAAGTTCAATCAAATTAATTGAGAACTTCAAATATTCTTATTTCCACTTATGACCCGATAAGAAATCCATTCTCCAATCAATATAAGCTCCTATTTGACATATGTTTACATTAGGAGGTGTTTTCCCTATCAACCAAAAAAGCTAAAATTTGAACTTATCAAAGAATATCCTGTAAGAGGGAGAAAACTTTGTGACAAACTATTTAACAAGACAAATATTACTATAAACTAGTACCAAATTGTCATCAATAAAAGTACTTCAAGGGGAGGGGGGGCAACAAATTATTCTGCATGTAAATATATAATAAAATCACTACATGGGGAACAGGAGGAGAAAAAGAAGATGGCATGTTCTACGCTAGCCCTCATGTGGGTACTTTGGAGAGAAAGGACCAGGTGAACTTTTGAAGAGAAAGAACATGAGTTTGTACGGTTTAGGTCTTGCCTTTATTTTTGCTTGATTTTAAGAGCACCCACAAAGTTCTTGTAGGACTAGATGATTGGGTGTCATTGGCAGAGAACCATTTTTTTGCAGCCCATTTTTATTTGCTCGGTGATGGATGAATTGACGTGGTAAATCCAAGGTGAGGTGTCATGGTGTATGTTATTTAGAGATGACATACTTCTGATTGACGAGACTGGCGGTGGAGTTAACGCTAAGTTGGAGGTCTGGAGACAAACCTTGAAGTCTAAAAGGGTTCAGGTTGATTAGGACGAACACAAAATACTTAAGTGCATGTTCAGTGATGTAACACACGAGGCAGGCGTGAGAGTGAGGCTTAATACCCAGGTCATCCAAAAGAAAGGAAATTTCAATTATCTTGAATTTGTTATCCAAAGTAAGGGGGAGATTGACGATGATCTCACATATCATATTGGTGCAGGGTGGATGACATGGAGGCTAGCTTCCGGAGTCCTATATTATAAGAAAGTGCCACCAAAACTTAAAGGCAATGTCTAAAGACCGTCGACCTGCCCGTGGTTCACACCCACCCAAAAGTGGTGGACCACGGGACTCTTCACGAGCCGTGGACCACCATACGAGCCGTGGGAAGGCTCGTGGAGGCTAGGCAAAGAACACCCAAGTTCATGCCCAAGACCACGGAGCCCACCACAGGCCGTGATCTTCATGACAGGTCGTGAGAGGGTCCGTCGTCCTGAGCCAGCAGATCCCCATCCTAAGTAAAGAGTCACGGTGGCCTTCACGGTCCGTGGTTCTTCACACGGGCAGTGGTAGGGCTCGTGGAGGATTCCCCCTAGAACCAGTAGCGCTGGCCAAGAACCACGACCCGCTTGACGGACCATCAGTGGTGCCGTGGTTAGCCCTTGTCAGCTTTTAAGTCAGGGTCGTTTCGATCTTTTCGCCTATGCATTGGGCATTTAAACTATGTCGTTTAACACTTGAACTACGTTGTTTTGCTCAGTTTAAGCCTGATAATTTAGTCAGAACCTACCTAAAACCTTTATTCCCAGAAATAACCAAAACTTATAGCAAAAAGAGAAGAAAGAGACGCTAGTTTTCTCAAGAACACGTAACTTCTAGCCCTGAAATCAAAGGATTTCTCCGTGAATTTTGTCGCAAGGTATGTGGGATTTCACTAGCTTTCATCCACTAGGTTCCTAAAATTCAGTTAGATTCTTGATTCTCTATATCTTGTTTAGACCTACGGTTTCTAAATCCTTGGATAATTGTTGTGATTAGTTGTTGTAGTATTCTTAATCAAAATATCATGATTTCTTGGAAATGTCGTTTAGTTCCTTGTATGAAACTCAGAACCCTAGTTGTGTAGATTCTCTTAGTTCCTGAATTACACTAGCTAGGTCAGTTAAGCAGATAATCATGCTCCAGTTTTGAATGTTACATTATTAGTATATAAATGTTGTATTCTCAAATTTTGCATGTCAGTATTTTGAGCTATTCAGCATTTCAGTAATTCAGTCATAAGGTGTCATATACATATTCAATTGGGAGTAAACTTAGCACCGAGTTGGACTAGGGTTCAGTGTACCCTCATAGTCCAAGAACTACGTGCCCCCGTAGGATATAAGCCCCTCTGTTGAGCATTAGATTTAGTGATCATGCCAGTCGTGCCTTTATACCCCTGACAAGGTATATTGGGTCCTCTCGATATGGCGTATACATCGGACTCCACAATTAGCTCATGTGGTTTTATGTCGGTTAATAGTAACTCCCACAGTCAAACTCTTAGCGCATTTGACCAAGTTTTCAGTATATACTTTAGTATTCAGTTTAGCATGTCATATTCATAATTAGCACTAGGTCATTGCATTCACTTAGCTTTTCAGTTATATTTCAGTACTTACATTCTTGTTCAGTTTATAGTATTGCTCAGTTATATCTTGTTTCAACTTATATATGTTTGTTCAGCTTAGTATCTATATCCTGCATGCTCAGTACATTCAAAGTACTGACGCATACTCTGCGCTACATCCTTTTATAATGTGGGTTCAGGTACTCAGCATTCAGACCGTGCTTAGATCAATCCTCGATCTGTATTCAGCAATTTCAGTGGTGAGTCCTCATACTTCGAGGACAATAAACATGTTTTCATTTCAGCCTTTACATCTCAGTTTCAGTTTTGTTAGAGTTAGCTCGGGGCATGTCCCAGCAACTCAACACAGTTATAGGCTTTTTTAGACATAGTAGTAGTATTAGCTTGACTTGTTAAGTTTGATCTTTCAGTTGTTATTAAACTCTTAGTATGGTTTATACATTCAAACTAGTTGGGTATTCCCCATTTTTCAAATAACCACTATTTTAGCTTCCGCATAGTTCTTGCTTAACCTTTCGAGGTGGCCCAGTGGTTTGTGCTTGGGACTTTCATGTTGGAAGTCTCAAGTTCGAAACCCCTTGCCAGCGAAAGCAAGGGATTTGCCTTCTGGGTCGAGCTCGTCGTACCGGACTTACCTATTGCGGATTACCTCTCCTATGTGATTTGTGAGCTATTGCATAAGAGTGGGGGTTTTACCCTGTGCGCATCCAAAGGGTAGCGACTGCGGGTTTCCCTTGTCATAAAAAAAATAGTTCTTGCTTATTTAGTTATCTTTCAGTATGCTTATGATATGCCAGACGCAGGTTTAACTTGGGGTCACACGTGATCCTAGGTCCCGTGTTACACCAAGGGGGTAGCCTCGGGGCGTGACATTAACACACTCATTTTCTATTCGACAATAAATGTTCAAGATGATAACAATCTAAACTACAAAATCATAATTAGAACTAGAACTCTAGTAAATGGATATTGAGTAAGATAGTCTAGTTGAAATCTTTAGATGGCACATCAGTAATCTATGAAACAAAATATGCAACTCATCTTCCTAATTGGTGGCTACATGAGATATCCTTGTGTGCAAAGTAATATGGAAGAACAAATTTGAAGCTACGTGGCCATACTTGTTACCAAGATATTACATGATTAAAGAAACTATCCTATGAGATGCAGTTTAGATTGAGAAAAATGTACTAGTGCTTAAGTAAGTTGTAAAATTTGGATGTCTACTTCCAGTGAGGGAAAATAATGCAAAAGAGAAAATGGAAATCTCCAGCAGAGGACATGTTTACCTGATTTGCAGAAAAAACAGTTTTTATATCTTGTTCATGCCATAGTCTACTGTGATTCCATGGCTTGTCCGGGTCAACATTGCGTGCCACTTGCTGACCCATTTGTTCTATCAAATCATGCATCTCAACCATTCCTTCAGAAATATATAAGAGTGATTTTTGGATGAGGATATCTGTTCCAATCTCTGATCGGAAACCAAAACTGTTTAGTATAGTAATCACATCATCTCTCTTTCTTCCTCTAAAAAAACATGCCATATCAAGGAATATATTCTTCTCTTCATGGCTCAATCCATCTAGACTTAAACTGAGCTGCTTAGCAATTTTTTCATATCCAGTATCTTTGAGTCTATCTAATGCACTTCTCCACTCAGTAATGCCTCGCTTGTAGAGAAAAGAACCCAGGACCTTAAGAGCTAAAGGTAAGCCTTTAGCATAATCTACTACAGATTTGGAGAGTTTCAAAAACTTTTTATCAGGAGTCGGTTTCTGAAAAGCGTGCCAACTAAAAACTTCAATAGCCTCATCTTTAGCCAATTCAGGAACAGAATATAACTGGTCATGTCTACGTAGCAAATCTTGGTTTCTAGTTGTTGTAATGACTATACTGCCACCACCAAACCAGTCATGATTTCCAACTAAATATTCCAATTGGTCTTCATCATCGACATCATCAAAAACAATTAAAACTTTCCAGTGGCAAAGCCTTCTTTTTATCATGTCGGCTCCTTCATAAAAACTTGCCATATTCATTGATTTTTCTTTTAAGAGTCTTGAAAGAAGCGTCTTTTGCAAGCACATCAGCCCATGCTTCTTTGATTCTTCTCTAACATTTGCAAGAAAACAAGACCCTTGGAATTGATGAGAAACCTTGTCAAAATATTTTCTTGCAACAGTTGTCTTCCCAACGCCTCCGATCCCCCAAATTCCAATAAAACAGACATCACTTGATCGAAACTTCAGCAATGATTCTACTTCACCCATACGAGATTCAATTCCCACTAGATATTTTTCAGTTGCTGAAACGGTGTGGTGCATATTTCGAAAGTTATCATTTATAATCTTGTCAATAGAATCTGCTTCATTCCTGCATTCAGTAAAAATAAAATAATAAAAATGGAACATTTGAAACTCAAGAAATGTTAAAGTAGCCAAAAGCAGTCCATATTCCATCCATTGCTTCTCCAGGACTTGTCTAATATGTGAGAGGGAACAGGGTCTTCAAATTCACAAAAATCTCGTTTGAAGTTTCTCTTTCAATAGTTGCCTTCTCTATGCAATCCATATCCATTATCACATCCACTTCCATTTACATTGTCAGCAAAAATCACGCTTCTCCCAAACAAGATTCAATTGCAACTAGATTTTTGTCAATGTCAGATACTATGGTACTCAATTATTGTAATAAGTTCTCATTTTCTTTATAAGTAAGAAGGATTGAGTTCAGATAAATGCTCATGAATTGAAAAAAAATCCTTTTTATTACCTACAATCAACATATTCTTCTGTAAGCTATAAATTGCGCCTACTACTGTACCAGTACAAACCAGGATAGCCTGATCTAGTAATTGATCATATGACACCTTTTTTTTTTTGGACAAAGAAGCTCAAGGTGAAGTTCAATAAAAAGGAAATATAATAATTAAAAATATCAAAACCCAATTTTCCTCTCTCCCCCAGCTTCTTCTTCTTTTCCACAATTTCACCTCTTAATAATAGTACATAAAGCTCAATACAAAATGCACAAAATAACTTTGTTCGTTTCTCAGCGAGTCCGGTAGCAAAAGCAAACAAACAAACCACATCGAATGAATGCTATTTTAGCAATTAAGGGTAAATTAGGAAATTTGATCTTTTAGCATTTGGACATGGACAATAAATACACCTTACGTGCTCAAAAGCAATTGAATTGCACGCGTGTTGCCAGGTCATATCAAGGGGTTCAAAAGACACACTTGTGCCAACGAAAGGTGTCTATGGTCACTAAAATAATTGAAGTGTCTACGTGACCATCGCTGACAAGTTTAAGGGGTTATCTATGTAAGACGAAAGAGTATATTATTGGCCACGCAATATTAATTACTCTTGTTAATGAGTTTGTGGATTGCAATCTACGTTTTACTACTCTATTAGCAGCTCACAACTTAGGGACCCAGAGAAGAAAGCATTAAGTTTCACTGGAAGTAATTTCACTTGATTACTCTCACAGTCGTACATGGATGTTGATTGATTTAAACAGAGTACACATTTCATGAGCCTAAATGAGTGCAAAACACAAAATTGAAGTTTGCCACTCAAAACTAAAATAAAGAAGCATACTGTAACCAAAATAATGTCATGTTCACATGATTCTGCATCTCTCTTGAATTCCATCCCTACCCCCTCCATCCACCCCTGCCAAAAAAATCTGTTAACGAGTTCATCTAAAGTGTATTTTAGCCCAAATGCTTTAAATGCACATCCAATTGAATGGTATTTTCAGAAGGTAATTTGACATTTTAAAGTAGAAGATAGAGGGGTCTTGAAATACTCTCAATTAGAGTCGGAGTTTTTGGTTACTTATCAGTAATTATATAATAAACTGATCCCTAGTGTTTTCATGATGTTCTCTTTTGATAAATTAGTAATTTTATTGAATTTTTGGGCAAAGGCATCCGTAACAAGAATTATATAAAAAGATAGAAAACCTACAAAAGTTTACATGCTAGTCTTAAAAGCATGTTTATTTCAAAGACTACAGAAACCATTGAACTTTGCATAGCATTTCCCAAAAAAATGAAAAGATGTCCCAATAATTAAGTGAAAACTCAAGGGATCATTTACTACTCACCCATTAGCAGTTTTACGAACATTCAGTCCTGCTATTCCAGCAGCTCTATGTAGAGCGTCCTTCCACCTCTGCACCTTCTCCAAATTATCCTTGTGATTTGTCTCATCTTTTTTCCTGAGAGCAAGATCTGCCCCATGTTTGGTTGCAAACTTCTCAAAATTAGCCTTGAAATCTTCCCTGTGTTTTTCCAACGCTTTAGCAAAGCTGCTGCTCTCAGCTTCACAGAAGAGAAAATATTAAAATAATGATTAGAAAAGTTATCTTGAAAGAGAACTTAAGTTTGATAAGTTAAATAAGTCAGAACAATAAATAATATTATTAGAGGAGTGTTACTTTCAAGTTTCAACGAATATTTCTGATGGCTTACTTTTCATGCGTATATCTGATGGCTCAATGTTATAGAAGACAGGATATGCTTTCTGTTCCTTCTTGTCAACACACTCCATGATCATTGTGAGTTCCTCCAAGCACCAGGTGGATGAAGCATAGTCCTCGGAGAAGATAATAATGGCAGTTCTTGATTCCTCAATGGCTTTCAAGAGTTCTGTTGAAATGATCTTTCCTCTTTCAAGTTTCACATCATCTTTGAATACGTTTATTCCTATGTCTTGGAGACGTTTATAAAGATGGGCAACAAAGTTATTGCGGGTGTCGTCTCCTCTAAAACTCAAAAAGGCATCATATTTCCACTTTTGATTGGCTTCATTTAGGGGAGCCACAGAAAATGTATGGGTTCTGGCAATCTGCACATATACAAGCAAGATAAGGTAAAGACTTGGGAGCAGAGCCCAGAAGCAAAAAGAATTAATAAGATAAAGAAGAAAAGGGAATCTCAAGGAAGGTTGACTTAAAACAATGAGTTATACATTAACAGAAAGACAGAAGAGGATTGCATGTCAAACCTTCCCTCTCTGCGAAACAAAGTAGACGGCAACATCGTAACTATGTTCCATTTTATTTAGACTAGTTTCATTTCAATACTCAATAATTTGGATATACGACTAATTAAGGAGTTCTCTAACACAAGTTGGTCTCTATATTTCTTTTAACATCGTAAGCGGGTCTCTACATTTTCTACTCACATACAAATCTCTGAACAAGCTAAAAAGACTCCTAGCATATACCGTATCCTAACCAGAACTCTCAGCCATTAGAGGACCACGCACCTGATTTGCAGAAAAAACAGTGTTCATATCTTTTTCATGCCATAGTTTACTGCAATTCCATGGCTTGCCCTGCTCAGCATCACGGGCCACTTGCTGACTCATTTGTGCTATCAGATCCTGCATCTCAATCATTCCTTCTGAGATATATAAAAATAATCTATTGAGTACATCTATTTCATTAACTAACTCGAAGCCAAGTTTATTCAATACTGTAATCACATCTTTTTTCTTTTTTCCTCTAAAGAAGCATGCAATATGAAGAAATATATTCTTGTATTTGGCATCCAATGCATCTAAAATTATGATAAGTAACCTATCAATTTTCTCATCTCCGAAATCTTGGAGTCTATATAATGCACTTATCTGCTCTTTTGTACTTTGTTTGTAGAGAAAAGAACCCAAGATCTCCAGAGTTAAGGGTGAGCCTTTAGCATAATCTACTACACAGCACGAGAGCTCTTCAAAGTCTTTAACTGGAGCTCCTTGTTGAAAGGTGTGCCAACTAAAAAGTTCTAAAGCCTCATTGTTGGTCAGTTCTGGGACACGATAAAACACATCATGCTTGCCAAGTAAATCAAAACTTCTAGTTGTTGTAATGACCCTACTGCCGTCACCAAACCAATTACGCTTTCCAGTTAAATGTTCCAATTGGTGATTGTCATCCATATCATCAAGAACAATTAGAACTTTCTTGGAACGAAGCATTTGGCTTATAATTTCGTCGCAACTAGCAAAATTTGCTAAACCGACAGAATGTTTCTTCAGAATCTGGGAAAGAAGTTTCTGTTGCAAATGGTGTAGGCCTCCCGGTCCATGGTTTTCTAAGACTCTCCTAACATTTGGAAGAAAACAAGACTCTTCAAATTGACAAGAGATCTCATTAAAAAGTGCTCTGGCAACAGTTGTCTTCCCTACACCAGCCATCCCCCATATCCCTATAGAATGAACACCGCCAGATTCAACTTTCAACAATGATTTTACTTCCTCTACACGAGATCTGATTCCCACAGGATATTTTGGAATGTTCATAACCTGAGAAGCCTTATCAACAATTTCCTCAATACATTCATCTTTCCTGTGTCAAATAAAATATTTAAACGCGATAATTGATGAAAGCGGAAAGCATTACCCATGTCCCAAAAAAAAGGCAACATTAAAATTTCTCTAAGTTTGCAAGAAACTACACCTCAAATTGACAACTGATCTTATCAAAGAAAAGTAGGATACGGCTAGAATTACTATGAAAAAAATAAGATAATAGTTGAAATATGATTATTAAATGATAAATAAAGAAAAAATGACAAACAAAATACCAAGTTTATCTGAATTCCTTTTGAGAGTGGATTTACGCCCAATAAACTCATGAACTTTCCATAAAATTAGATACTTTGTACAGGAAAAACTCTTTTAATAAATGTGATTTTTTTTATTTATTATCATTTATAATAATGCATAGTAATACTATATTAAATCTATATTATGTATTAAAAGTGAATGACATAATATATAAACGTGAGCCTTAACTTGACTTCAACGGATAACTATATCCTCCAACTTTGAATATGCACAAATGGACACTTAAACTTATATAAAATTGAACAAGTAAACATACATGTCCTACATAACATAATACACGTAGGACGCCATGTAGGATATAAAATTGTCATGTAGGGTGTCATGTAGGTTGAATGTATCTATTTGTTCAATTTTATACAAGTTTACGTATCTACTTGTGCAAATGTAAAGTTAAAGGTCCTAAATGCCAACTGATACCAAGTTAAGGGTCATATTTTATGTATTATGTCAAAGTGAATTATGCATGTAATATAAATGTATTATAAGTGTTTTAACATATATTATATTTTTTTGATAAAAAATTGACACATTATATTATAAGTATATTAAAATATATTATACATATATTATTCATTAATAAAAATTGTATTATATGTGTTATAAATTATTCTCTATAATATGTATTAAATTGTACTATAAGTGTTTAAATGAAAAAATAATTATTGCAACATACGTTAAATATTTTCTTAATGTAGCAAAATATGTAATGTAACCCAAAAAGTTCAACGATGCACTTGGTTAAGAGCCGGTATGAATTGACTTAAAAAATAGTTTTTAAGTTAAAAAATAAAAAGTCAAATTAAAATAATTTTAAGTCAAAAAATAAAAAAATATGAAAAATCTATTTTTAATTTTTGATTTATTTTAAGTCATTTTTTATCTTGTCAAATAATTTCCAACTTATGTTAAGTCATTTTTAATTTATTTTAAATTATTTTTTTATATTTACTAAACATTTTTCAAAAATCAAAAACTGACTTAAAAATACATCAAATTCAAACACCCCCTAAATCATGAATTGTTTATCCAAAGAATTTAGGGGTGTTTGAATTGAGTTCTTTTTAAAGTGACTTAGAAGTCAAAAGTCAAAAAAACATTTTTTAGCTTTATAAACACTTTTTATGTTCTTCCAAAACAAACAAATAAAATATTTAAAAGCTAAAACTCACTAAAACAAAGTGGATCCAAACACCACTGAGACAAATTCCCAATTACTACTTTCTTTGTCTTAAGCCGCCACCACTCAGAGGCTGTCGAACCTATCGTTTATGTTTTTGTCAAGAAATATATAAAGCAGAGAAATAGAGAATATCCCAAAAAATTGAATCAGACTCGGTTAGTTCTTTTGAGTTACTACTCACCAACAGAAAACTCCGAAAGGATAAGAATAATTATAATCATATTTGTTAAATTTCGCAATGTCGACTGCTTTAGAGAGAGCGTCCTTGCATATCCACACCTTCTCCCGATCAGAACGCTCTAAACTTGCCTTGGAGCTTCTGGAAAACTTGCGTAATACTGCACGTGGTTCTGTGCCATAGACCGGGAAGAATTCCTGTCCGTGGTTGTCAACGCACTCCATGATCTTAGTGATTTCTTCCAAGCACAGTGTGGATTTAGCATACATCTTGGAAAAGATTGTAATGGCAATCCTTGATTCCTCGATGGCTTCTGAGATTTCTGTCGAAAATGGTGCTAGTTTTGCAGATCTGCCATCGTGTTTGAATGTCTTGATTCCTATGTCTTCCAGACGTTTGTAAAGATCGGTAACAAAGTTTTCGTTGAAGTCTTCCGGTAGAAAATTCAGAAAAACATCATATTTCCACTTTTTGACAGATCTAAGTTGGGAAGTCATGGGTAAAATTGGACTCTGGATTGGCTATCGTGAAAATGTGAGATCTTGTGGCAATTTGGAACCACAAACAACAATGAGTAGTTTAGTTATCCATTAAAACCACAAGAAACGATTAACTTTTCGGATCTCCATCAGCTACAGTAAACATTGGTCCAGCAATTATAAATAATTGAAGCCACGTGTCTCTTTATTACTCCCTCTACCTTAATTTATGTGGCTTCTTCTATTTAGTTCGTTTAAAAAGAATGACACATTTTTAAATTAAATACTTTTTTCATTCGAAAAAGAATGACTTTTTTTTTTAGTATGTTTTAAAAAGAATGACTTTTTTATTTTTTTGGTAATATTTTAATTTTAATTTTTCACTTGACATGTTTAAGGCCACAAGATTAAGGACAATTTTGTATATTTGACATAACTTTAATTTAGAATCATAAGATTCAAAAATTTTCTTAAACTCCATGTCAATCAAACTAGGTCATTCTTTTTTAAACAGATGGAGTAATAATTTGACTTATCTCTAATGAAATAATTTACAGTCATGCAAATTTCTATCATTCATTTTAAACCATAAATTTTAAAAATCTTCATTTCTTTTTTAAACCCTATGCCTCAAACTAGGGGAAAATGTCTGAAATATATTCGAACTTTGACCGAAATTACTGTAACAATACCGAACTTTGGAAAGGACATTTTACCTCCCTGCACTATTTAATAGTGTATTTTAAAAGTATATATGTGCCCACATGAAAATCATAAATATTGAATCATTATAAATAATAGTGTGTCTACGTGGGCACATATATACCTTTAAAATACACTATTAAATTGTCCATGGGGTAAAATGTCCCCCACAAAGTTTGGTATCGTAACAATAATTTCAGCCAAAACAGCGATAAAAAAGATTGACCTCAAAATATCTAGGATTAAGTTTATAGATTCGAATTCAGAAACTATCTTAAGACAACATTTTATTTTAAAAAATCAACTAGCAGGAAACATGCAATAAGACCGTTTATTTCTCCACCTTTGCCATTCCCGAATACCTTAAATCACACTAATACACTTAACTCTAACTCTCGTCTTTATCAACTTAATCACTATGTTCTTAATCATAGCTTAACCATTCTAACTCCTGGAAGAGTCCCCGAATGCAACTACTACCACTCCGACTAACCACTCACGACATACCCTTGATTCTTCTTCACTACCACTCAACTTTTGACCTATAGTACATTATATCAAGGCTTATTAACTGTTAAATACGAATCTCTTTCCCAATATAGGATTTACTTATTTATTTACATCCCGAACACTACCTCCGATTCTCATCTTTTAAGAACACAGACAACTCTTCTACATAACCAATAGCAACACTTGGACCTTCGATCCCCACTCACCATATCACATCCCGATTTAGGTCGGACCATCCATGACTTATTCAATAGCGAGATAATTCACGAGTATACACAACATAGTAGAATGCTCATATATAGAATACAATAATCAGCTGTCAATTCAAGAGCAATGTACAATCCACATTCTCAATAATAATTAGATATGTCAACACAATGGTCCTCTCATGGAACCCATACCCAAACTATTAGTGTGTCGAAACGTGACACCCGATCCAATGTATGTATGTGTGTCGGTACGTGACACTCGATCCAGTATATGTATATGTGTCGGTACGTGAGACCCGATCTAATATACGTATGTATGTGTGTCGGTACGTGACACCCAATCCAATGCATGCATATGTGTTGGTACGTGACACCTTATCCAATGTATATATATGTGTCGATACGTGACACCCGATACAATGCATATATATGTGTCGGTACGTGACATATGATCTAATATATGTATATGTATCGGTACGTGACACCCGATTTAATGCATGTATATGTGTCGATATGTGACACCCGATCCAGTCAGCACAATCACAATCATATCCATAATGAACATACTGATCATAATCATACAACCAAGTATTAGGTTCATGGCATGGACTTGTTTATATTTTAGTCTTTTTCTTAGGCTCGATTCATAATTCTCAATTTCATACATGTATGCATATAACGAAGCCATTAACAGGTTTATATCACACAAACATGGATCAACCATCATCTAACCCTAACTCACAAGTGGGGCTTCCCCCTATGGTACACATCCTATGTAACAGCTAGGATCATAGGTATAATCATCCCTTATTCGGTGCACGAAGGCATACGCTTGAATTCTACTATATAGCTCCAATTTCAAGCTCCCAAATGACGAGACAATGATTTTTGATCGAAATCTGCAATCTATCGACATCCTTGCGTTAGAAATCTCTTTCTCCTTCCCTCCCAAGCCTAAAGCAGCCTTTGGAGGGTTTCTGGGGTGATCATCTCCTATTTTTGGTGTTTTGGGAAAAAAGAGAAAATAAGACTTCGCGTTATTTAAATATTGTCTCGTCCATCCCACTCTGGCGACTACTTAACTCACCAGAGTGCCAATGTCCTGGCGGCACTTGGCCCGCTCTGGCGGGCTGAAGGGCCCAGTTTCCCCAACATTTTTCGTTTCCTAATTAACAACAGTTCGGATAGTTACGAGTAGTTAAAAATAGGGATATGAAAGTAAAAGGGTAGTTACTCATAAATAGTTTCTCTTTTTAGGATACAAGTGTTCTTTTCCCTGGAAGAAAAAAATATATAATTTACATAAATCTCATAGTGTTAAAAGTTAGTTACATTATTTTCCAATTTTTTTTTTCCAAATTACAAAAATCCCTTAAAATTTATGAATTTTGGATACATTACTTGAACTTTCGGATACATTACTAGACTTTCAAATACATTACTGGATATCCAGATACATAGAAATGGTACGTATCCAAGAGAGGAGGGATGCATATAAGAGAGAGAAAGATGGGGGATATTTGTATACATAGGGGGAGAGAAGTATCAAATAAGAGATAGATGTATCCGAGAGGAGGATAAAGATGTATCAATGAGAGAAGAGTGATGTAACTGAGAAGGGGATAGGAATGTATTAGTGAAAGGAGAGTGATGTATTCAAGATGGGGATATGGATGTATCAACGAGGGTGGCTTTCCAAGCAGGTCACCCTGATAATTGGATTTCATGTTTGATTGGCCGCATAATTACCTGGTCGGTAGGTAATTAGGTGTACTACACTCTCTAGTTCACGTGGGGGGAGGGGGGCTGTGAATTGCTGGTAGTTACAAGCTGATTACTTTTTAATTTCTTCCTTTTATTTCTATTTTTGTCATTGTAGTGTATTTTTTTTTATTTTAAATTCTTTTTAATTTTTATTATTCTAATGTTTTCTATTTTTTTTTATTTTATATTATTTATATTTCATTTTCTTTTCATTCTCACACATTTACTTCATGTGATTCCAATTTTCATGCATTTTTTCATATTATCTGGAAAAAAATTCATTAGTATAATTTTGTTAGTATTCTAATTTTAAGATTAATGTAGAATTCATTGTTGAATAAACTTATGGACTTACGTTTTCCTTTTCTTTTAAATCATATTTTGTGTATGCTATGCTGGAATTTGACAAAAGAGTACTATGTTAAATTTTTTATATCAAATTAGAATTTTTGTTGTATTTTCACTTTTATTTGTTTTAGGGGTATTGACTCGATTTCTTACATTGTAGGCTATTTTATTAAAGTTAGATGTGATAGATTATTTTTTTGTCAAATATTTTATAATTTTATGACATTATATTTATAATATTAATCCTTTTGTCAAACATGCATTTCATGATGTTCATAGTTTATAGAAAATTTATATTTTTACCTTTTTATGATTAATTTAATTAAATTATACTAAACTGAAAAATATAAATCAATTATTTTTTTTATGATTAAGAACATATTTATTAATTAATATATTTTCAAAAGACAATATATCTTAAATATTCAATTTTATATCATTTATAAAAGCTCTTATTTATCTAATATAAATTTTTAATTTTCAAAATTAATATAATATTGTGATTACAATTATATAGCCGAACAGTATAATTGTGTCAAACAAATAAGTCAATATAATTCCGTTACGTAATTACTTGGCTTATAATTATTACCTGATCTCCGAACCCACTTAATAATACTGAAAGTTTCGCACCAACTATTTTGTGAGACGAATAAATACGGAACTGGAGCAAAGTTCGTCCGGTTGACTCTGTTTCTTTAGTTTTAGATTAGTCAATGGATAATTGCTTGTATTCGCATCTTCTCTTACCTCATTAGTTTTTTGCTGCACTTCTTTTTTTCGTTAGTTTTCACCATGGATTCCCAGAAAGAAGCGAACCAAAAATGGAAATACGATGCCTTCTTGAGCTTTAGAGGTGAAGATACTCGCAACAATTTTGTTTCCCATCTCTACAAACGCTTGGAAGAGAGAGGATTCAACGTATTCAAAGACGATGAGAAACTTGAAAGGGGAAGACCCATCTCTGCAGAACTACTAAAAGCCATTGAAGAATCCAGAATTGCAATTATCGTTTTCTCTGAGAACTATGCTTTGTCCAAATGGTGCCTGGAGGAACTCACCAAAATTATGGATTGTGTTGAAAAGAAGGGACAGGAAGCGGTCCCAATATTCCACAATGTCGACCCATCAGATCTAAGCAGGCAAAGTATAGCGTTGCTGTAGCATTGGCAAAACACGAGGCAGATCTCAAGGGTAGTGATTTGGGGAAAGTGCAGAGGTGGAAGGATGCTCTAGGTCAAGTAGCCAATATAGCAGGATTGGATGTTGGTAAAGCTGCTAATAGGTAAGTAAATAAATGTTTATTGTACTAGTTTATGAGTTTTGAATCTTATAGCCATCATCACCAAAAGAGAGCTATCAAACTGATTAACTGACATCTACGCTCTCTCCAACTTTGGGTGTGCACAAGTATGCACTTAAACTTGTATAAAGTTGAACACACGTGTTCGACGTGGCATAATACATGTAGGACACCATGTAGGACGTGAATCACCTCATAGGATGCCACCTAAGATGCGTTTGTATACTTGTTCAACTATATACAAGTCTAAGTGCCTACTTATGCACACCAAAAGTTGGAGGGCCTAGATGTCAATTGAGGCCAAGTTAAATGACACTTTTATGTATCATGCCTGTATAAAATATACACATAAGATATCTAGTTTTACAGAACATGCCCCATTTTCAACATGTAAATTTGTCCGTGTATATGTGATATCTGCTTTATGTGTGAGAGATGTTGAAAATATAGACCATCTTTTCATACACTATCTTTTAGCCTCTCAAATATGGATGATGCCTAAGACTATCAGGAAACTATTCATATGCTTGGAAAGGAAGGGACTTGGTGGCAGATTAAAAAAGATTTTGGAATTGATCCCGACATACTTTTTGTGGGTCATTTGGATAGAATGAAATCAAAGGTGTTTCGAGAGTAAATAATTGTCTATTCTATGCTTAAGTTTAAATGCATCTCTTTGCTAGCCTTTTCATGTAGAATGTAGAATTTCTATGATGCTGGTTATATGAGAGAGCTTCTCAGCTCCTAGCAGAGTCATAAATGAGTTTGAGTTTTCTGTAACTGGTATATTATCATACATGTACAGCACTATGTGCTGATTTTATTAAATAATTTTTTTATTTAATGATTTAAAGAAAAGGTTTGAAGAGTCAAGAGTAGAAAAGAAGTCACAAACAGCAAATGAACATTTTCTTCACAGAAGAAGTTACAATTAAGCTTGAGCGAGCACTTTGAAAGTGTTTCTTGACCCTAGCTCTAGCTGCACATAAGCGCTCAGTTCAAATGTTATATGAGCAGAGTTCCAACATCTAGCTCTTTGCTCATTTGTAATCATTTGAACTGCTATGGTTAATGATTATACTGATTCAAATTAAATGTTTTAAACTTGTTATTATGAAGTTAGATTGTGTTGATATTGACCTCTCGTTTCTTGGCAAAAAATACATGTAATATCATGTGCTCATTAGACCAATTACTAAATTAGTCTATCTGCTTTGGCACCAGTAGAGTGGCAGGCACAAATGACTACCTGTCTGGAATAATCTTGCTTTAACTTTTAAATTTCTTTTTTCTTTTCCAGAATTTAAAGCTTGGCAAACAATATTATGCCTTTTAAAGCTAGGAATTGTTTTCACATGTCAACATCTATATCCACACAATTCTTTTTATTCATACAAAACACAATGATGAAAATCTGGTTTGAACTGCATCTTGTTTGGATAAAGTGTGATCTTTGTTCAGAATGGGAATGAAAATGTTTGTATACTTGAATCTGTAAGATGGGTGGCACAAAGGACAGCTTAAAGTAAAAACATTAACAGGATTTCATGTTACTTAAACTATCTTGTTTCTTGGCATATATTATACAAGTTCCAAAGAAGAATTACATTGAATATGGGTTCTCTTAGTGTTGAGTATATTTCACTACCTTTCTTATTAGTTTTTATTACTTAGCACAGAAATGAAGCAGAATGTATTGACCAGATTATAAATGAGAAATTTCAATATTTGCACCACACAATTTCAGCTATTGAGAAGTATTTAGTGGGAATTGAATCTCATACTGGTGGAGTGGAATTGTTGTTGAAAGTTGGATTAGGTGGTGTCCGTTTTGTGGGGATATGGGGATGGGTGGTGTGGGGAATACAACAGTTGCAAGAAAAATCTTTGACAATATTTCTAACCAGTTTCAAGGGTCTTGTTTTCTTGCAAATGTTCAAGAAGATTCAAAGAAGCATGGGATGAAACACTTGCAAATGACACTTCCTTTCAAGAATCCTAAAAGAAAAATCTATGAATATAGCAAGTTTCTATGAAGGAGCTGACATGATAAAAAGAAAGCTTTGCCTCAGGAAGGTTTTAATTGTTTTTGATGATGTGGATGATGACCACCAGTTGGAGTATTTAGTTGGAAAGCATGATTGGTTTGGTGATGGCAGTCGAATCATTACAACAACCAGAAATGCAGATTTACTTCGTTGCCACGACGAGTTATATTCTGTCCCTGAATTGGCTAAAAGTGAGGCTCTTGAACTTTTTAGTTGGTACACCTTTCGAAGAAGGACTCCCGATAAAGAGTTTTTTAAACTCTCCAAGTCTGTAGTAGATTATGCAAAAGGCTTAACCTTAGCTCTTATGGTTTTGGGTTCTTTTCTCTACAAACGAGGCATAACTGACTGGAGAAGTGCATTGGATAGACTCAAAGATACTGGATACGAAGAAATTATTAAGCAGCTTAGCTTAAGTCTAGATGGATTGACCTATGAAGACGAGAATATATTTCTTGATATTGCATGCTTCTTCAGGGGAAAATGGAGAGATGACGTGATAACAATTCTAAACAGTTTTGGCTTTAAATCAGAGATTGGAATGGATGTCCTTTCTACAAAGTCACTTATTCTTATTTCAGAGGGAATGGTTGAGATGCATGATTTGATAGAACAAATAGGTCAGCAAGTGGCACGTGATGTTGATCAGGACAAACCATGGAATCATAGTCGAATATGGCATGAAAAAGATATAGAAACTGTTTTTTCTACAAATCAGGTATGTATGTCCTCTAATCATTTTGAGGATGCTTGAGATTTGTCATTTTCCTTTGCATTCTTTCGGGATTCCTAAAAACTAGACAATAGACATCGAGGTATACATCCTTTTAAGGCTAGAACATTTTTCTTTATGTGAACTTCATGCTATGGTATGTTCAGTGTTGTGAAAGGCGATCACCTCATCTCCAATGGCGAGAGGCTAGGCGACCCTTCATCGCCTTTTAGCTTTGTGGCGAGGCGATCTTCAAAAGGCGACGCCATGGCGACAAAAGGCGAGAGGCGAGAGGTGAGAAAGGCGTCGCCTTTTGTATTTTCTTAAAAAAAGGCTACGACTATAGGGTTTTAAAAGTTAAAAGGTAATTTTAGTGTTTTCGACTAGACTCCTTGGGCGACCAGCCAGACTTTTTCGTCGACTCCAAAGTCCAACCATCGCATATTTATTCTTTTCTTCATCATATTTCTTCTTCCTCTATTTCTTTTTCCTTCTTCTACAAACTTCAGAGTCACTTCTACCTTTGTTTTGACTTTTGTTATATTTTTTCCTCATTCAAGTTCTAGAATTTCAGTATGTACTATCTATTTTTGGTTTTTGAATTGAAATATTTGCTTATATGTAATTTCTATTGAGTTTTTGATTATTTACACATGCAATTAAATATTTTAATTTATTGGTATTAATTGGTGCCACACTTCAAAAAGGCGAGCACGTTGCCGCTCACCTCGCCTTGTGGCGAGGCAGACCCTTGTTGCCTTTTATTGCCTTTCGCCGTCCAAACCACTGGGTATGTTTCTCAATTAAATCAATTGCAACATCTTGGCCACAGCATGCTCTTGTAACACTGAATGTGCATGTTCCTGCTATTTTTCAAGCTTGCGTCTCTCATTTGTTTTGAGTATTAACATCTCTTGCCAATAAAATAAGAACCAAGTAAAACTAATGATTTGTGTGTTATCACAATTCAACTCTACAATCTTTAGTGATATTTCTGTTTTGATAAGTAATTAAAGATTCTATAAATACTTGCACTAAGCCAGTGCCACAAAACATAGTTAAAGATTGTGCAGATCCTCTATTGTATCTAGGATTGCATCTTCATCATGTACAATAACCAGGTTGCACCAGAAAGCTGGCAAAACGATTTGGTCTCAATAAAAGAGCCTATGAAAAGAAAAGGAAATGGAATTGAAAGTTCAATATACATCTTTGTTTAAGGCTTTGTATGTTCCTTTTGTTGCCTTAAAAAATTCTGCTATTCCTTTCAAGCCATACGGTCCACCAAATGGCTTGAGGAATGGTATTCCTAGTCTTCCAGGATTACGGTAGCTCAAAAATGTATTTTTGCATGGTTTAAGACATGCCAAATATTGCTAAAAACATGCATCACAACTGACTAGTAACTCTAGAATGCAAGAAGAGGTGGCCAACATCTTCAGAGTGTTCTTCGCACTGTAGGCAGTAGGCAGCTACTGCAAGGCTGAAATCCCCTCTTTTGGAGTTGGAATAAGCAAGACAAGCTTCCCTAGCCACAATCCAAGAGAAGCAAGAGACCATCAAAGGAGCCTTGCTGAACCAGATCCTTTTCCAAGGCCAAGAAATCCTTTCCAACAAAATGTAGCAACTTCTGCTGTAAAGAGACCTGTGGGATGTCCCTTCCATATGATAGAATCTATTTTATTATAGCCCAAAACTATGTTGCGAAGCAGCTGAAACAAAGACATAATCTTTCCACTTCCCAGACATTTAAGTTCCTTCTAAGAAAGAGATTCCAGCCTTTAGTTGAATAAAGTTCAGGAATTACCACGTTCAGCTGCGAAGAGAAACTGTCTATATGTCTATTCATTTTATTTGTCATAATGGAACAGCTTAGTGAGCACTTCCTTTACTATTTGTAGATAGTGAGTGATGTCAATTTACTTTTACGTGCTAAGTAATTTTTCATAGCATCTTTTTTCGGTAATGTTGTTATTTGTCTGAGAACTAATTTGACTGATGACATTTGGTATTGTTTCGAGAAGAACATTTTTCTTGTAAATTAGATTGTTGCAAAGTTTTATCCCTCTTAGAAGAGAATTCAGTGAGGAAATAGTTGAAGCATAGTACAGGAAATATCGCAACATAACACACTGTCATGAACTTCTCACTATAGCTTTTCTTTTTTGTGGTTTAACAATTCTTAGATGCTACCCTACATGGAGAACTTTTGAAAGAATTTTCTTTTAAGGCATCCATGTATGCACTTAACATTCATGTTGAAGAAGCAAGTAAATTTAGGAATTTTAGGGAAGAGCTTTTTCTAATGTAGGGGACTAGAATCTTAAGTTCATTGGAGAATGCATCTTTCGTTAGGGAATAACCGAGTAATATGATAATAGAAAGCAATATCTAATGAATTTAGATTTCAGAAAACTATTTGATTGAGCTCCAAATGGAAGCCAGATGTAAATCAATCGGTGTTTCCCTAAGGCCATTATGCTTTTTCAAAGGAGAATAGAATTTCGGTTTAGTGTTTACATAGTTCTTTTCTTTTCTTTTCAGTGGACAGAGTCGGTTAAAGGCATAATGGTTCCAGTTGGCTCAGACCAACATATATGCAAGTGGAGCAAAGCTTTCAGAAATATGCCTTGTCTAAGGTTACTCATTGTCAAAGAGGAGGAGGTCCGACATTATGAACCAGTTTCTGACATTATTGAATTTCTCCCCAATAGCTTGAAATGGCTTGATTGGTCTTACTACAGTTTTGAATCTTTACCAGCAAATTTTCAACCACGAAACCTTGTTGGGCTCAACATGACTTTTAGTTCTCTTGTTGAAATTTGCAAGGAACCAAAGGTATTGGTTGATCTCTTTCTTGACAGTGCTAAGCATTGATTTTTCTCTTACAGAAAGAGTTAGTTAAAGCTGACATTTTTATTCTTCACCTTTTTATAAGCAGGCATTTGACAAGCTGACAATTCTCAATTTAAGTTTTTCACAAAATTTACTCCGAACACCCAATTTTTCTGAGATTCCAAATCTGCAAAGAATTGTTCTGAAAAGTTGTTTAAGCTTGGTTGAGGTTCATCCATCCATTGGCAATCTCAAAAAGCTTATTTCTCTGAACATGAAGAACTGTAAAAATCCCACGTTCTTACTGAGCAGTATTCAAATGGAATCTCTTGAGAGCCTCAACCTGTCTGGTTGTGAGAAATTAGAAGCTCTTCCAGAAATTCAGGGGAATATGAAATTACTAGCAGAGCTTCTTTTGGGATGTACTGCAATTCGGGAACTGCCATCGTCAATAGGACAGCTATTTGGCATCAGCTTACTTGACTTGCATTCATGTGAAAATCTTGTATGACTTCCAGCCAGTTTTAGCAAGATGAGAAAATTGAAAGTTTTGATTCTTATAGGCTGCTCAAATCTAGCAACTTTTCGAGAAAGCCTGGGTGATCTAGAAGAGTTGGAGGAGAGCTCTATGCTGGAAACACTGCCATTTGGAAACTACCAGATTCTATGGAAAAGTTAAGCAAACTTAAAATCCTATCATTAAAAAGTAGATGGGAGACAGTCTCAATTTGCTACAGGTATGACATTCACTCATGCACTTTGTGGTTTGCATGAATTGAAAAGTTTGGATCTCAGTGGATGCAATTTATCTGGTGACAAGATTAATGCTATTACACGCTTGACTTCTTTAGTGGAACTAAACCTGAGCAGAAACAAGTTTGTTTTTCTACCTGATAGAATCAGTCAACTTTGTCGACTTCAATATCTCAACATAATACAGTGTCGTGAACTCAAGAAACTTCCCAAACTTCCTCAAAGTATAAAGGAACTGTATGCAGAAGATTTTCTGGCCAGACAAAGTATTCTAGCTCTGTCGATATACCCAAGGTTGTATTTGGTCTCATTCACCAACTATTGTTTTAATCAACAATCATATACAGAAAAGAGCAACGATAAGTCAGTTTTGGATCAGATTCTCAGCTTGTTTCTTGCACTGAGTATAGGTGATCAGAGGAATTACTCTATAATCTTTTCTGAGTGTGCAATTCCTACATGGTTCAAACATCAGAGTATTGAGGAAAAAATCTTGCTTAAACTGCCTCAGGATTGGTATGATAATAGGTTCGAGGGCTTTGCTATATGCTATGTCACTTGCATGGGTGCAGGTGTCCACGATCCTGATTCAGGGCTATCAGGGAAATATGACCATACTTTCATCAAAGTCAAATTGATATGCAATAATCATTCAGAAGAGCTTAAAGTGCTGGAGAAAGAATGTGAAGTCAGTACCACATCTAGAAGTTATAACTAGTGTGTTTGCTTCGCCTACATACCATTTCATTCTTTGCTGCAGTTGTCTGCCACAGAAGTTAGAGACTTTAACCAGTATGGCTGCAGTTGTCTGACACAGAAGTTAGAGACTTTAACCAGTATGGCCTATTTGAGGCTTCTATGACTATCCAAAGGCACATTACGAGACAATGGGGAGTTCATTTGATTTACAAGTCTGAAAGACAATTTTTCCAGAGCAGGACTGTGAAAGAGTTGCTTGCCAAGAAGTTGAGTCAAGCCAATCAAATTCAGAAAATTGCTTGGTCAGAGTCATTAGGAAGAAATGTTGAAGCAAAATCAAAATCAATTGCAACAGCTGCAGACCCCCTATCTAAGGGATGACCCTATGGCACCTGCACTTGAGGCCAGACTGTAGTAGCTCCACAAGCTGGTGCTTTTGAGGGATTACCAAGAGTTCAAATTTAAGGTAACCAACAAATGCTTATTCTTTCTAATGTAAAAATAGTTTTTCGAGTAGGTTAGATTTTGAATGATGAAGAATAAGGTTGGATAAATTTTAATAGAATTAGGCTAAATAATAATAATTGAGTTAAAGGTTATTCAAGTAATAAGTCAACTGTAGGCTTAATTTTTTTAAGAAGACATTATTACGTGAAAATTAAAAGGTTAATAGAAATATAAGTTGCATAAACTAAAAGCTGAATTTGAATAAGGAGTGTCCATGGAAAATGTTGTGGAAACGAAGGTGCTCATAGGAAAGCTTTGAATAAAATCTTCCTTGCACAAGACATATTAGTGAGAAAAGGCTGTTCAATGTGCAGTAGTTGCTATTTGTGTTGAGGGAAACTAGAAAGTATCTGTTGAATGCTAAGGGAATGTGTTTAGATTCATGTATAGAAAAAAATATTATAATATTCTATAGGATAGTGATTATCTATCATGTCTTAAATAGCTCAAGACTCCTACGTAAGGAGTTCCGCTTCTATATTATCAATTAGCAAAAGTCAATTAAAAAAAGTTTCCTATTTTTATGTGGTATCAGAGTCTTTACGATCATAGTAGAGATTTAAGTAGTTTCCGGCTGTTAGCAGGAGGCCTTACACCGCCTTTCCAACCAATGTTTTCTTCTTTCTTTCCTCTTTCGGGTGGCAGTTGCCACTTCTCTCTCCTGTAACTGGCACCATTCCTCTAAGAAGATCAGAGCCCTCCACTATACCTTAATCTTTTTGTCCTTGTTTTGCCAATCAAGTTATGTTGATGATGTCTGGGAGATTTACAACACCATACCTCCTCCGTGACTTGAATAGGTTCATATCCCTATTCAGTGCAAGAATCACTTTCTTTCATTGTGCATTTCCTTTGATGCTAAAGCAAGTTATGCTACCATTTGTCTACCTTTTATCGTCGTTCTGGAACGCTGAACATGATCTTAACTGCTGAATTTTCCCCGTTTCTTCTATTGTATTAACCCTGCCTGATTTTGCTTTTGCTAGGGGCTTAGATTCCTGTTTAGCAGATTGATTGTATAGTGCCACTTATACTGACACCAAATATTGAGCATTTTTTGTCCTAATTTTACTGTCTGACTGGTGTCCCAGTTTGCTTCATGTATCACCTATCTCAAAAAGAAATTGATAAATGCATTGATTTCATTTTGTAATTATGGATTTTAAATAGTACAATATTCTGCCTGAATGTGTTTGTTTGATGTTATATAGTTATGACGTGAATTAGCATCAGTTGTGCCCCTAGTGGCGTTGGCCTTGTGGTAAGAGGTGATGTGTGTGTTAGACGCATGTCACGGATTTGAACCCTGCCGCAAACAAAAAACCTGGCATTTACGTGATGAAGGGTAGAGGAGTAGGCCCATTATCCACAAAGTTTGGGATCGTGTGTCGCTGGCCCCGTAGGATTTCTTGGTTATCAAAAAAGAGAAGAAAAAAAGAATTAGCTTTAGCTTTATAGTTTTGCAGGGTTTTTTTTTATCAGAAAGGTTTTATCAATAAAACAGCACTAAGATAATGCTGATTATTACAGAGTATACTTGATGTATATTTTAAATTTCATTTCGAAACAAGTATATGGTGATTATAGTTTTTGGGTTGGCAAATTGTAATGTAAAGACTAAGTAACATCTCTGTACAGTAATCTGACTAGATATTTCTCTGTTTAGTAGGCCACTATAAGAATTGGCATTGCATTAACTGTAGTTCTGAAGGAAACCATGACCATAGCTCGCATTTAAAGCTAGAAATCATGCTAATCTTTGGTTCCATGAACGGAAAGAGGCTGTGAGTTGATGCCTGGTTTGAAAACTTGTGTTAAGGTTATTCTAAAAGTCACTGCAGTTAACTTCTCATGCCATATATTACTTTGGAGTGTATAAGTAGTGTATGACACAGACAAGCTGCATGTCAATGATAAGTAAACAAGTGAAAATACAAACCCCGTCCCGCTTGCCACTTACCAAAGGAGGACCTTAGGATGAGAAGATTCTTTATACTTGCTTCTCCTTGTTCATGTTCCTAACTCCTTCCCGGGTAGTTCCCAATGTTTAGCACTTTCATACTTCAAGATCTAATGACCATATTATGTTAATTGTTGTGAGAGAAAGGTACAGTCAGAGATTCTCCAACAAAGGCATTACAGTTGGGATATTTGAAACTGATCTTGAATCTGGAAAAGCATTTCAGATTTCTAATAGATTAACATAATATAAGGCTTATTATCCATTTAGGAATGATTTTTGAGGATTAGTACTGAGAATAAGAACAAAGATCCCTGAAGGCTCTCTTGAAAATATTATTTAATCGTGGAAATGCCATGTCAGGCACACCTATCAGAATAGGAACAAACCAATTACCAGATCCACCTATCATCACCAGCATAACCATAAAAAAGATCATTAAAAAAGCGTGAGCCGTTATTAAAACATTATAAAGTTGATCATTCCCACCAAGAATTTGATCGCCGGGTCATGCTAATTCCATATGAATCAGTACTGAGAAGCATGCGCCCATCACTCCAGCAATGGCACCGCTTCGATCCATTGTGATTCGCTTTCTTGGTATGGATGCGGCCCCTAGGCCCCATTGCTGGAAAGGCTCGGCTTAAAAACTGTACGTGGAGCTTCCGCCTCATACGGCTCCTCTAGGGATGGAGGTAGGCCGAGCCCAGGCTTGTGCAGTTAAGGTTGTTGAATGATCGATTCACCATTGAGAACATTAACCCCAAAAAGAGGAATATTGTGGTGTTCTAAGAGCGGCATTATCCCTTCTATCTATTTGAATTATGCAACAAGAAAAGTAAGTAAAAAATTTTTTATAGCTTTTTAAAAGTCTTTCTGAAAAAGTCTATAGGCCCCTACTTTAGTTCTCTTTTGGGGGCTTACAAGGGTGTTCCGTTAGCAACGGGAAGGTTAGCTCAAGTGATAGAGGGAGGTGGTAAGAGACGTTTCTTTGCCAATCTGATTTCGGGGGGCATGTAGGCGGAGAAGGGGCCCTTAGTTGAATACCGATCAAAATTGTTTGCAATTTTGGTTTTGAGGGAGAGTGCTAACTGTTTAATGCAGAATCTTGAAGGAGCTCTACTACATCTTTGCAACAAATTAAATAGGATTTTAAAATTTCTCAAGGACATGATTACACTTATCAAAATCAGTTTATATATTTCTGTGTTTTTAAAATTTACTTTTCTAACAAAAATTAGTAACAATAACAATTCAATATAAGCTTTTATATTATTAATAAGAAATCAAATCCTGTCATTCATTGTTTCTTTCTTTCCATTCTCCAGACATATCTCATCAACACCACATTAAAAAACATTGTTCTCATAAATATTTTGATGCATTATGTAAGACACTGATAAATTGGAACTTTATTGGTAGCTCAAAATTGTACCTACTCATTAAATGTCACCAAGAATTTTAATTCTTGATATTAGTTATCATCCATCAATGAAATTGTCTTGTAATTAATTTCCACTTAGACTAATGTATTTTAGAATATGAATATATGATATTACTCAACAGAATGCAATCCAATATTTAATGAAGCTATTGATAAGTTGTCTGCTTGAGATCATATAATTAAATTGGGAATAGAACAATAACAACTTATATAATTGAACACACACACAAAAAAAAGTGTGTATCCAGTAAAAGCTTCTTCAACTATATTTCAAGTTTTTTTAATCTTTATTTCATCGAAAAAGTTGTCAGTCACAAATTAACTATATGTCAGCTAGCATGGAAAGTATAGATTCAATAAAATCTAATAATTTTGGTACAAGTAGGGAGCTACTGTGGAAAATATGAGTTCAACAAAACTCAGTAATTTGATTCATATATTTTATATTTGTTGAGAAATCCACTAAATATGTATATATAATGAATGTTTGAACTTATACACTTCAAATTCTAAATTCACTATAAGTGATTATATGTCGTAGTAATGTATCATGATAAATATGAAACATGTTAAACTTCTACACGCGATTAATAATATAAATTAATTAACTTGGTAAACGATTGTAATAAACCTTAAATAGTAAGTCTTAACATCTGAAAACTTTAGTCTAAAATTACTCCAAAATTGTAAAACTATTTTAGTTTTAGTATCACTGGTTGCTTGTCCTCTTCATTTAAAAAATGGAAAAGGGCCAAAAATATTCCTGTACTATTCGAAAAGGTTTAAAAATATCCCTCATCCACCTATTGGGTTAAAAATACCCCTCAGTCAACCTTTTTGGTCCACTATTACCCTTTATACTAACAACCTTATATTTTTTAATTATTATTATTATTAATTATTACGTGGCATCTTTCTATTGGTTAAAGTAAATTCCAGCCCACCAAACTTTCTCCTACCCACCCGACCCAACCCATATTGACATCCCTGACCCAAACCCAATTAAAAAAATTGGATTATCTCCTCTCCCCTAAACCTAATATCCTATTTTTCTTCTTTTCCCTTTTCTTATTAAGCAATTTCAAGATCAATTTCACCCAAAATGGGTTTGATTTTCAGTGCAATAATTTATTGAAGTTGAGGGATCCAAGTTGGTGGATTGAATTTTGAAGTCTTCTTCTCTTCATTCAAATATCTGAATCTTCTTCTGTTACTTATCGTGATGTTGGAGAGTTTTGAATGGTTGCCAACTTTTTTACTGCTACGAAACCTAAAACGATGGTCGTAGGTTTGTTGTCGCTATGAGACGACGAATGGTTGTCATTATTGAGAATGGCAAGGTAAAAATCAATGTCCATCTCATGTGACAATGTTTATTCACATTTTTTTAAAAAAAAATCATTGGATGTCATTCGTCAAAAACACAACATGTTAAGGAAGACGTGAATGATATGTCTAAATTGACAAATTTGAATTATGTATCTACCTTGAGGAGAAAGTTTCAAATTTGGAGTTCAAAGACAAGCGATGGAGGAAGATTGTGCTATGGTCATGGGTTTTTTTTTCTTTGAAGATTATGTCTTGAAGTTTTTGTTTTTGTTACTTTTCTCTAGAGAAGTTTGTGATACGAAAAATTGTTGATGGTGTATAGTTAGTGTAATGTTCTTAATTGTAATTTCTATTATTGTTGGTATTGTAGCGAAATTGTGTTTAGTTTGCAAGCTTCATTGTAATGTATTCCATTGCTAATGAAGTGATTTAGGATCAATTTTGTGTTCATTTTTGGATCGTTTTTTTAATCTCATAATGGTGCATGCACTTTAGTTGAGTTCTTGCTGCTGTTTTTTCTCTCCAATTCCTACATTCCTCCTCACGATCTTTCAGTAATTTCATTACCTTTTAAACAACGAAAAATCCATAATTAGCAAAAATATCACATAATTCTAACTAGAAATATCTTTGCCTACTTGGTATCAATTTTGATGTACTTTTTTGAGCTTTAAATTTCAAATACGCACAAAAGCAGTTTAGTGTAATTGAAATTGTAAGCTAGATTAGGCAATTTAGTGATGTGAAGGTGATGAATGCCTTGCAACTTCTAGCAACCTGAGAAATGATGACATCTATCTACTTTCCACCAGCTTATGTAAATGACAACCAAAACAAGATAGAAATGATGTTAAAAAATTTTCTTGAGATGTTTTCTAAGTTTGTGACACAATACTGGAAAAAGGAAAAAATGCATAGTGAAGCAGAAGTTGGAGAAAGAAGTTAAAGTTGTGCTTACAAATCTATAAAAATCTAAGTTGCACGCACTCTTCACTTTTGATGCCACATTCGTGTCGAATTCTCTAAAAATACACTATTTTTAGAGAATTCAACATGCACTCGTTAGCATTTTTGATGAGTCCGAGCAACATAGGTAAAGTAATGACACAGTGTGCTTAAAATTTTATGCACATCAATGTTATAAATACAAAAAATTGATAGTAATATAAGTGACAAAAACTCTAATAATGAAAAAAATTATCAAAGACAAAGTAATAGTTAAATACCTCGACTCTTATCTCTTCCAACATCTTGATAATTGGTTTGTGTCTTGCCTCTAAAATTCATTTATTGAATGATTCTGTAAAGTTGTTGTTAATCATTTGATTCTTGCATTTGGTGTCAAAATAAGCTCTACACCATTTTTGGGGTGGATAACCTATTAGTTCTTTGGCAGCCATTTCAGAAACAGTCCCTAAAGTTGTCAATTGGTCATTGAACTCTTCTCCATAAGTGCTCCAAGCACACCATCATATTAATTTCTTATTAGTACATCCCTCCAGTTCTTACTCCAGTTAGCTTCTATATGTCTAGCACACCATCTCTGATGTGATTTAGGAAGTACATCATCAACATCACCAATCAACCCCTATGATATCCAAACAGTTAAGTAAATAAGATAAGATTAGTAATTAAAAAAAAATTACAACACAAATGTAAATTAAGTTGAGAATCTATAACCTTTTGCATGTCTAATATAAATGTAACTCCTTCACCCTTCCTCAACTCTAAAGAAGATCTCAATAGCTCCATAAATCACTTCCAAGTTCTATTTGTTTCTTTATCCACCATGGCCCAAGCAAGTGGATAAAAGTGTTTTGCTGAATCTTGTGCCATAGCAACCAGTAAAATTCCCTTACATTTTCCTTTAAAAATGTGCCATCCAAACCTATTAGAGGCATCAATCCTGCTTTCCAACCACTTTTCAAAGCTTGAAAGCACACATACATTCTCAAAAATCTCTTTTTTCCTTCTGTCAAAGCATTTTTTGATATGTTTATAACCACATCTGTACCAGGATTACTATCCCTCAATTCTTAAGCATTAGCCTTTAACCTATTGAAATCATCAATGAAGCTACCCTCTAATTCCTCTAAGACAAGTTTCTTAACTTTCTTCATTTTAGAATAACTAATATTTAGTTTAAATTTCTGATCCACATCCACCCTCATTTGTTTGATCTTGTACTTAGGATCATTTTGGACTTTGTTAACATCGGGAGTAACTCTTCTATTATGAAATGCTGGATCACATTTATGTTTTGTCTCCAAAGTCTTGATTTTAAATTCTTGATCTTTATTATCCTTAGATATCAAGCACACAAAAGGGCATCCAATATCACATATATATCTAAGTCTAGTAGTGTCCGATTGTTTTACTTTAAGACCAACCTTATTAGCAACTGCATAGAATCCCACAACCCTTTTAGCTTTCAACAAATCTTTAAAACTCATGCCTTTTTCCAAGTGTAAAAACTTGTCAAGCTTTTCATTAACATCTTGAGTTCTTTCCTTTCTATAGAGTTTTAATTCTTCATTGTCATGATCACTAGAGTTAAGTCCAATATTTTTCTCCTCATCAGATGAATCACAATCTGTTCCAACATCTACTGCAATATTATGACGTTCATTTTGATCAATGATGCTAGGAGTAGAGACAGGTAGTTCACCTTCATCTATAACATATAATTAAAGCTCACTAACCTGGTTAGACAATAAGGGTTGCAATGATATAATGCTAGGAGAAGGAACAAATAATTCATTTTCATCCACGGCATATAGTTGAAGCTCACTGAACTCAGTACACAATAAAGATTGTAGTGCTATAATGCATGCATCATTCTCAATCAGAAAGTATCTACCAAAAGGCCCATTTACTAGTACCTGCTTCACCTTATTGAAACCTAACTTTTCAATATACTCTGCGCAAATATCTATGTAAGATAGTAAATCTGCATCAAAATCTTGCATCGTGTGCTTCAACTTTTTATGATGCATCACTTCAGGTCTCAACACCCACTTGCCTCCATAGTTAAACACAAAATCGACCTTCTCAATCATTCTTCAAAAAGAGTACATGAAATAAAACAAGAAAAGGGTGCCATCAGCATCATTCAAAGAATGGGTTAAAGAAGTCAATATTTATTACCCTAAAATACAGACAAGAATAAGAGAAAGGGTCCACAACAAACTATAGATAAATAAACAAAACATTTTTTGAATAAACTATTGCAAAAGAGAAAGAGAATACACTATATCAATAACTAAACACAATATAAAGAAATATTAAAAATCAAAGTTCAGAATATAACAATTGAAAAGGGACCACTAAAAGTCGAGAACTAAGTAAAGAAAGAAGTAAAAACATTCAAAATATTTGAGAGTAACACTACATGAAAATTTCAGAAACCCTAAGCCATGAAAATGAAAAAACGACCTACTTAGAAAAGAGAAGAATTCAAAAATCAATGCTCCAACTTGAATCCCTCAACTTCAACAAAGTATTGCACTGAAAATCTAAGCCATTTTAGATGAAATTGATCTTGAAATTGGTTAATAAGAAGGAAATGAAGAAAAATATGTTATTAGGTTTAGGGGAGAGGAGATGATTCAATTTTTTTTTTATTTATGATGGATCTTTTTAATTGGGTTTGGGTTAGGGATGTCAATATGGGTCGGGTCGGTGGGTAGGAGAAAATTTGGTGGGTTGGAATTTACTTTAACCAATAGATAGACGCCACGTAATAATTAATAATAATAATAATTAAAAAATATAAGACTGTTAGTTTAAAGGGTAATAGTGAACCAAAAAGGTTGACTGAGGGATATTTTTAAGCCAATAGGTGGATGAAGAGTATTTTTAAACCTTTTCGAATATTACAGGGATATTTTTGACCCTTTTCCCTTTAAAAAAATACTATGTACATAATTAAACTCTCATGGGAGGGATTTTATTTTATTTTTTTAAAAAAGAAAAGCTCCCCAAACTTTACAAAAATGCATTAACCCCCACAATATCTTGTAGATTTCTTTTTTTTTTCCTTCTCTTTTTATTTCTTTTCATAGGGGCCCAAGCAATTATGTACATTATTAAAAAGACAAAACAAAAACTAACGGACCTACTACTACTAGTGGACATGTCAATTGTCATTCACTTGTCCACCTAACATTTTCTATCTAAAATCAATTCCATAATAATAATAATACTATTACTAATAAAATTAATAATATTAATAATTCATTTCCGTTTAAAAAATACACTTCATGTGTCCCAAAATATTGGGTTTTGGTGGGGGGGTGGGGGGGAGGGTGAAATATGAGGTCCAAATACTTGAATTTAACTATAAATTGGGATATAATTTTAAAAACTAAAATTTATAAATCAACATAACTAATAATTCAGAATATTTTTGATAAAATTATAATCAAAGAAAAAATAATTTAACCATAAAAAAAAAATACCTTCACGTAAAATAAAACAGAAAGAATTAACAAACAACCATCATCACCCCTTTTAGTTTCGTTCATTATCCAGAAGAAGATAGTAGGACAAAACATGTGGATGTTTAGGTGAAAAAGCTTATCCAAAAGGGTCGACACAAACACAAACACAAATTTTAATTTTCACAATCCTTTTCATTAAGAGGGTGAAGAAAAGCCGAAACAGCCAACTTTGGTAGGTATGAGTAACATGGGTTCTTTGCTCTTTTTATGGGCCATGTTCTTCAATTGAAAATAATGTCCTCTTATCCATTTTATCGTTTCATCTCAACCAAGAATTTAAATATTCACATATGATCATGTACATCACCAACAAAATCTCATATATTATATACTCCTTCCGTTTCAAAAAGAGTGACCTGATTTGACTTGGCACGGGGTTTTAGAAAATAAAGAAAACTTTTGAATCTTGTGGTCCTAAATTAAAGTTATGTCAAATGTACTAAATTGCTTTTCAATCTTGTGGCTTTAAATATGTCACGAGGAAAACTGAAATTAAAATGTTACCAAAAAAGGAAAGAAGTCATTCTTTTTGAAACAGACTAAAAAGAAAGGGAGGTCATTCTTTTTGAAACAGAGGGAGTGGTACTTAAAAACGAGTACTTTTTCTTTATACCCCTTGAAGTTTTTGATAATTATATAGACTGCCTTTATAGTATTGAAAATTACAAAATTAGCACTTGTTTTTTCATTAAAAGTTGTAGGAAGAGTCCAACAGAGAAAAAGCTCAAAATAGTCCCTTTTTCTTTGCCTTTAAGACTCAAAGTTATCCTTAAGTTTTCCGAGCACTAATAGTCCCTCTTATTTACAATATTATTGCACTTTAATTTGGTCCTCTCCCAATATTTTGTCTATTTTTTAACTCTGCGTTTACCCACAATGTATGTATGGAATGCTCAATCGTCTTTTTATAAATTTAGTAGAAATAACTCAATCAAAGAGAATTAGCTTATAAGAAGAACACTTGTTTTGTTTAGTAGAAATATTATGGCAACTAAAATTGGGAGGTTCATCACATCGATTCCTTGTGCAATAGTATAATTTTTTATTTTCTTACAACGGCATATGTCAAAATGTTTTTAATTTAGCTGCAATAATATTTCTACTAAACAGAACATTATGTTCTTCTTCTCTCACATGGAGTTATTATTAAATATGTATATTAAAAAAAATATTTAATATTTCATATATAAAAGTATGAAAAAAATCAACATTAAAAAATATACAAAAGTTTGAGGAGGACAAAAAATGCATCAATATTACAAATATGAAGCACTATTAGTGTTTCATGTAAAAACCCTTCCTAGAAGGTAGCTGCGTAGATTAGTTACTCCACTAATATTTGTAAATTGTAACTTCTAAGTTATAAGTTGCAATTAGATTTTATTGAATAAATTTGAAGGCTTTATTCAAGTCTTTTTTATACAACTATTCTCTTGCATTTTAATTTTAATATATACATACATATTTACATATATACTAAACTAACTTTAAAAATTGAATTTGAAATTTGAAAATCGAATTTGAAATTTCAAGTTTAAATTACTTTAAAATATTTCAAATACAAATTTGAACTTCTCAAATTTGAAATTTGAAGTTTGAAATTTGAAAGTTGAATTTGAAATTTGAAAACTTAAGCATTATTTATTAGCTAAAAATGTATAGAAAACCAAATAAATAAGTATATAAAAAATAAAAAATCCCACGTCCCGTCCGTCCCACCAAACCCCGTCCCATTCGACGGAATGTATTTTTGTCCCCCTAATCCCGATCCTGGCCAAATCCCACCAACGCCGTCTCCCGTCCCGTTCTGTCCCCCTTCGTCCCGTCCCCCAGTCCCCTTGCCAGTCTTACTTTGAGTATTAACTCAAAGATAAGTAACTATTTTGGACTTCTTTTTAGTCCAACAAGTCCTTACTTGCAGCATATATCTACAATCCTTTTGAGATGTAAGAAAGTTAAGAAGAGCAAAGTTCCTTAAATATGTATGTCTTATAAAGCAACTTGTTATTGTATACTTCCTTCGTCTCAATTTATGTGGCACTTTTCGTTTTTCAAGAGTCAAATAGTTTAAGTTGACCGGAGATTTGCGCATGAAATTTTCAATTTTTTTGAAATAAAATTTATATATTTGTACTTACGTAAAAAGTACTATAAGTCACAATAATTGATAATTCAAAATGTTTAAAAAATCTATGAAAAATTTACGGTCAAAATTAGATTTGTTTGAATCTCAAAATTTGAAAGGTGTCACATAAAATGGTATGAAGGGAGTATTTTGTTTTGTTTGGATTTAGTCCCTCATGTATATGAAAATAAAAAGAAGAAGTAACTTGATCCTTCATTTTTTGATTTGCTCAGAGTTAGGGCCCGTTTGACAATGCGATATGGAATCATGATATGGTATCGTGATATGATATTATGATATGGAATCATGAGATGAAATTAAAGTTTTGTTTGGACATGTGATATTGAATTTTTGTGTTGTATATTTTCTCATAAACACAAGAATCCCATAAGTTGTAAAACTATTAGAATAACCAATTGTTTATTCAATCTTATCAAATAAACAAAAAATTATAAAATCGCATAATAAATTATTACAAAGCTATTTGTTCTCCACATAAGTAATTGTTTCATCGAACTTTAATTTAATAAAAAAACATAAATTGTACTGTACTAGTCTTTAATATAATCCTCCCACATAGTACGGACAATTTTCTCACGTTGAACTTGCATTTCTCGATCATGTGACCGAGAAGATGAACCAACATTGTTACTTTGAGCCATTTGTTGGTCAATATCATCCGCAACTATATTGACCAACCTAACTTTCATATCAATTTATTAGAGTAAATGAAGAGAAGACGTTTCACTCCATGTTCAAATAGATATAACTATAGTTGTAATAAATACAAAACGGTAGAAGTAATAAATTAAGTGTTGGAGTAAATGAACAGAACAAATTTATTACTCAACAATCGCTTGGTGTGAGTTAAAGTGATTATATGTTGGTGAGAATAATAAATTTTATGTCGGTGAGAATAATAAATTTTAAAAAGTAAAGATGTGATTATAAATTTTATTTACATATGAAATAAATGGTTAGTAGATATAAATGTGGGGTTGTTTAACGAAATATAAACTCGTTGATCAATTTTTGTATTAAAATATCTCAAATTATATAATTCCATATCCTTGTTTTTGGAGAATATGGAATCACATCTCATGATATGGAATCATGAGATGGAATCAGCGTAAAATCGCATGTCCAAACGATGATTCCATCTCACGATACCAATTCATGATATGGTATTGCATGGCAACGCCTACTTAATACCCTCATATTTTTCCAATTAAGTAAATCAAGACCCGTTTGTTTTTATTAAAGATCAAGATATTGACAATAAATATATCTGAACATTAAAATGTGTATTAAGATTAAGATATTTAAATTTACATATACATCTAAATGTTAATTAAGATATTTTATTAAGATTTGAATACTTAATACATATAAATAATGAATGTATAAAGCTTTTTGTGACTGCCGATTGAGGGTGGTGACAAGGTGGTGGTGGTAGTGGCTTATGATTGTTGTTGCGGATAGTAGCTAATGGTGATGAATGATGATGGATAATAATATTCATTACAATGGATTAGTCATCTTTGTGACATTAAAATTTTATTATAGATATTAATCATTCAATTCAAACCCATTAAGTAGTTATAAAATTTTAAAAATTATCAAATAATAATCAAGATTTAAATGATCATGATTCATACTTTTATTAAGTGCAAACGAATAAAACTATATTAAGAAGTTGATTTGTTATTTCCCTTTAAATAAACATAAGGCCCATAACTTAGTATATTTATGGGAAAAAGTCTGAAATATATCTGAACTTTGACCGAAAGTGCTGTAATAATACCAAACTTTGAGAAGGACCTTTTACCCCCTGTACTATTTAATAGTGTATGTAAATGTATATATGTGCCCATATGGACATCATAAATAATATTGCATAATTATAAATAGTAATATGTCCACGTGAGCACATATATATCTTTAAAATACACTATTAAATAGCACAGAGAGTAAAAGGTCCTCTATAAAGTTTGATATTGTAACAATAATTTCGATCAAAATTTAAGTGTTTTTCAGACTCTTTTCCCTATTTACAAGTCTATCATGTAAACTTGTTTTTATTACATACACAAAACAATAACTTTTTGTAATTATCTAAACCTTTGAGTGTAGAGGTAAAAAAGAAAAAAAGGAGAAAAACTATATTAAGGTGAAGATAGTAGAGCCCAGGAATTGATGAGAAGAGACATTGGTAGTTGTAATATCTAAGCTCACTTACTTACCAACCACTGCCTATCTGTCCTTAAATTTGTCTCTGTCATCTCTTTTCATTTGTCCTTTTTTTTTTCTTATTTGATGTTCACTTTTTTTATTAGAATTTGATTAAATTTGATTTTGCACTAAATCCCTTTTCTTTTCTTTTTTTTTCTTATTTGATGTTCCATTTTTTTTATTAGAATTTAATTAAATTTGATTTTGCACTAAAAGGTATTACATTAAAAGGTAAAATGTTTCTTAACAAAAGTAAATTCATACTTAGGAGGACTCGATCTCAAAACTTCTAATTAAGAATGAATGAGTATTTACCACTTCAATTAAATTTGAATTCAGATTGAACAATCATATACTTGGACCAAGTGTTCTCAAATAAAGATGATTTCATATTTAGTGTTCGAATCAAAATCTTTGATTAAAAATAAATATATTAGCCATTTACCACAATGTTTACTGACCTTTCTTAGTATTTCAATCCATGTTCATGGTGGAGTTTTTGGTAATCACGTATTTTCTTCGTTTAAATTTGTTTGATATATTTTCTCTTTTAATTCTTTTAAAGAAGTAACTTCTTTAATAAAACTTTAATTTTTTTCCTGACATGTTTAATTAAGACAACATGATTAAATGAACTTTTTGTTATATTTAACAAATATTTAATTTAATGTCATAAGATTCAAAAATTTATTTTATTTTTAAATTTTTTTATATTAAGTTAATATAGATTAAACAAATTGAAACGTTGGGAACATAACAATTTAGTACAAGTCAATTGCCTTAGTTTTGCCAACTTTTTACCATTCACTCTAGTTGCCTTCACACACATATATGAACAGTTTAGATTTAACAATAATGGTTCTCTTTTTAAAATTAAAATACACTTTCTCAAAAAAAAAAAATTTAAAAATTGTTCAATAGTGTTGGTCTTCTAGAAGAAAATAAAGAAATTAAAATAATAATTTATCACATACATGTTAATTAGGGAAAGAATTGGTAGGATATAAATCTTAGGCAGCAAATATAATAGTGTAGGTGCAGGTTGACACTCAAAAGTTGTTTGTCAAAGTAAAATATGATGATTTCATTTGACGAAGATGGAAAATATAAAATAACTAAAATTAAACTTTATTTAAGTTTGTTATGGTCAATAATAGATATCATGAAATTGACTCCATCTCTAGATCATAATATCTTCTTTTTTTTAAAATAAAAAATAAAAATAATAATAAAGTTTCTATCACATGATGTTTTTCGGTTATAATTAGGTGGTGAGCTAATTTGGTATTATCCTTTTTCTAATTTTGTCTACGTAAGAAGATTTATATAATATACTTTGATTTTTAAGAGGTAAATAACAAAATATTTGACTGTAATTTATTTGTATGTATTTTAAATATCTAAGTTGTTAATTTTTGTGAGTTGTAATACTTTTCATATAATTTTTACAATATGTAAATTATTAAATTTGTCTGAATCTACGGTTAAATAACAAAATTTAACTCTCGAAATTTGAACTATGTCATATAAATTAAAACAAATTAATATTAATTATGCGAAATTAATCTGAACTTCTGATTGAAATAGTCTAATTTTTTTTAAAAAAAAAATACATCACACAATCAAACGCGATTAATAATTTCTTAATATTTTATAGAAGCTGCAAAATACTTGCGTTTATGAAATGCTACACATGTCATTTTATATTAAGCAAAACTGATTGAACTTGTCTAAAATAAAGTAGGCCTATTTAGTCAATCTAGAAAAATAATTTCTTAAAATACGGTGCAAAATACAAAAATAGTTTTTAATATAGTTAGATTTTCTACATTAAAGGTACATATTATGAATGGAACACTCAAAGTATTTATTTATTTCTTATTCTTATGTGTGATCTCAAGGTCCCAAACAATTGTATGATTATAATTCTACAAGTTATAATTAGTAGTATAAAATAACATAACCTATATGATCAAACCATAGAAAGAGTCATTTGGATTATAATTTAAATTTGAAAATTGTATAAAGGAAACCACTGAGGGCATTATAATTTTGTTGGTATAAGCTAGTATTAAGAAAAATTAAACTGATCGTTTGAATGATTTATAAAATTTGGACTTAGCAAAGATCTCCTCGACCCAAACGAAAAAGAAAGGGGGAAGGAAACTTGACGGCAAGATCCATTGAACACACTTAGATAAAATGAGATGTTACTGATTAATTCAAATTTAGGGAGTGTTAGTATGAAATGATTTCTAAATTTTTTATGTTATAAGAAAATAAATCTTCTTGAAAATGAGAAAATTGGTTTTTTAAGTGGAACAGAGAAAGCATGTCTCATGAATGGCCGTTGACGCTTATTGATTATCTCATTTCAAAAATCCAACCCCTAGCTCCCTCACGTCCCACCCCAATCCCATTCCGCCCTAGTCTCAACCCTATACACCGTAGTGTCTGAATAGATTATGTACCAATAATTTTTTCTTATTTACTTGCTATAAGTTAAATATCAAAATATAATTAAATAGGAGATCCGGTAAAAAAAATATTTCCTTTCATAGCAAACACACCTTTTATTAGAGTTGAAATTACTTCTAAAGAGAGCAGGCTAATGATATTGCTTGCCCATTTGATTTGTACCCCCAAATATCTCACAATCACAAGGTAGGCCAAATTGACAAGCATCTCTTAATCTTTTGACTTAGGAATTAATTAGACATTTCATTTTGCTAGTAACTATACTAGTAAGTAATATTTATGATGAAATTTAGTTAATTAGAATGATTACTTGTAAAACCAGAAAAGCATAAGGAATTTATTTTTCTCTAATTTAAAATAGAAACTTTGAACAACTATACAGAGAGTGCAATAGCCATATAATCTATATAATACTATAGTGTGGATATTAAAAGTCGCAGATTGAAAAAATAATAAAAAGGACTTTTAGGTGGGCAAGAAACAAAGAAGAAAAAATAAAAAATACTAATAATGGAAAAAATGTGAATAAATTAGAAAAAATGACTTTGATAAGATATATATGTATACCAACAATTAAAAACGTGGACGGACTATGTTGTGATAGGGGTGTACATTCGGTTTTTTGGTTTTGTTTTACACTATTCGATTTGGATTTTTCGGTTTTTGATTTTGTAAAAGTGTAATCCAATTCAATTCAAAATAAATTTGGTTTGGTTTGGTTTTCCTCTATTCGGTTCGGCTTTTTTCAGTTTTTTTTCCGCAAATTTACAACTAGACAGTGTCTAGTGGCCTTTTATTAAACATAAAAAATACCAATTGGGATAAGTGGAAGCAAGGGGCTAGGCCTTACCTTACTAATCCTAATGAAGTGTCTATTATCTAACAAGCATGAAGAAAATAAGAGCTAGAGAGAAATAAATATTTTCTGATCACCACAGATACACTCCATGATGATATTACAAATGAGGATGCTTAAATAATGTAAAAATACGTCAATCAAGAAGAAAGTTGAGTTATCAGCCTCAAACTTTCTATTGCAAATGCATGAATTAAAAAAGATTGATTGCCCACCAAAAGTAACTTGAAGTATTTTTCTCTTGTCTTCTTCTTCAAACCTATCCAACAACACTTGATAATTCATACTTTCTTTATGGATTTGTTGGATCTCGTTAAACCTATTGATACTATCAAATGGTTCTGCTTTGCCTGTCGCATCGGTAGGTGCCTTGGAACAGACTCCTCAGTCATTTTACTGTCCCAACTATGTTGCCTTCCATGTGTCTTCTTTTTGCTTCTGTTGCTTCCACTTCCTTGTTGCCTAGGTGATATATCTCCTTCCCTAGCCACTTTATCAAAGCACATGTCCAGCATATCTTCCTCATCTTCATCAAGAGAATCCTCGCCAAAATCAAGCATATTGTCTTCCTCATTTTCATCAAGAAAATCCTTACCCAAATCAATTGTATTTGACACTAAGATCCTTGACTCATTCTTCTTTGCAATCACACATTTAGGCACAAATACGGGAGCTTCTGGACTTAATTTGCTATTCAAAGTAGATGGTGAGACCTGCTTTTCTTGGGTCAAATCGTTGTCATTTTCTGTTAACTTCACTTGCTTTCCAGTAGTCTTCGATAAAACATCAAAGCTATTCGAACATAATAGGTCTCTTGAGGCATTACTAATATCTTGCCTCTTCTCATTGTCATAAAAATTTCCAGTCGCACCCTTTTCACTACATGGAGAATTATTTTGGCTAGTCGGGGAAAGGCTCCGATTACTAGTTGAATTTTTATGTGCAACTAGTGTCCAATTTTTAGTTGCATTCTTGGTTTCAACTTGCAAAACATGCTCCCCAGAATTTTCAACATCAAATGTACCCATTAGTTTGTGTCCTGAATCCATTAATTTTTGGCCTGAACCAACTCGCGGAGAATCAACCCCAACTCTTGGCGTTCTCCCTTTGTTTTCGGTAGTTATTTGAACACTAATATTACTTGTAACAACATCCATAAGATTTTGCTCAGAAGGGACAACAACCAACTGCCGATCTAACGAAGTAGCTTTACTTTGATTGACATCTACAACCTTTCTTTTTTCATTTAGTATTTCTCTCGCATCACCTTGATACTTTTCACTATCGATAGTACCTTTTGTAGCAACTTCAATGGTATCATCAATTTGTTTGTTATTTTGATTTCTTTTTTAGATCAAACAATAACTATCTTCATCATGACCTTGGTGCTTACAATAATTGCAATACAAAGGTAAATTATCATATACAATCTCCTGAAGAACCTCGATCAACTTACCAGATTTTTCATCCACAAACAACAATCATATACGATTTGAAAGTTTTTCCATTAGAATAAGTATAACCTTGACCCTAGTTGTGCTAGGTCTGGACTTGATTTGAGTAGCTTTATCTATAGCTATTGGTTTCCTAATTGCCGATGCTATAGACAACAGAGACTTCTTTGCAAACAAATCTGGAGATAAGTTTGGTAAATAAATCCAAACCACAGCTAACGTCGTTTCCTCCTTAGGATTATATCCAATGGACCATGGAAAAACCCTACATTGATGCTCCTCTCCATTGTAGAGAAGATAATTAATGAGTGAGATAAAGCTAGTACATAATCTTCATATTGATCAAATCTCAACAAAATTTGTCTTGGAGCAAGTAAGCCAATTAAACAATTGCTCTTGGTACCAAGATGTTTCGGTAAAATTGACCTTAATACCTTCAAATTTGGTGCACCATGGATAATTTAAACACCACTACTTGATGCAATCCCTCTTCAATCATAAAGTCTTGCCTTTCCTCCATTGAAAACGTGATAGTAGGTTGTCCATGAATTATTTCGATTGATTTTGCGATTGTTTTTGAGTTAATTAGGGCAGATTGTTTAGGATTTATAGTATTGAAATTGAAAAGGGTGGTGTATGTGCTGGTTTGGGTGGTGGGACGGGCTGGACAACCTCGAAAGGAGGCCGTCCAATGGTCATAGCAGCCATGAGAGCTGCGCAGCTGCTGGCTTAAAACCCTAGGTCAGTCGTCGTAACGTCGGCTTTTTTCAGTTTGGTTATTCGGTTATGTCAGTAATTAATAACATAACCAAAGTAATAATATTGAATCCCTCAAATATACTTTCTAATATAAATCATAAGAAAAACTTAAAACACAGTACTTATAAGTATATTTATTATAGATGTTCAAACATAAAATATAAACATAATCATCATGAAAGGCAATAACCAAAAAGGGTAAAAGTGGTTAACTCCAACTTAATTCTAAACCTAAACATTATATATATATATATATATATATATATATAAATCACTTTTTTTTGTTTTTATTTTTTAAAATTCGAAACCAAACAAAAAAATCAAACAAAGTAATTTATTAATCCAAAATCAATCCGAAAAACCAAAATACCAATCCAAATAAAAGTTTGATTTGAATTAATTTGGTTATTCGGTTTAATCCGAATAGTGCACACCCCTAGTTGTGACAATTAAAATTCTATATATATATATATATATATATAACAACTTAGTCTAAAGAAATTTACACTATCGGTAAAAGTTAATTATGTTGTAACAAGTTATTTGCCTAATTTCTTAGGTTATAATTCAATTGATATGAAGAAATTTTCTAAAGTAATTTGCAAATTTGCAAATAGGCTGCTTTAGGGCAGCAAAATATGTTTCTTTTTAAAAGGAAAAAGAGAAATTTTTATTGATAGTGGGTTTTAACCCAACACTAGTGTTAAAACATTCTCAATATCTTTCTTATCACTGAATTGTCGAGAAAATGGTCTAAAACCCCCCCAACCTATACCCGAAATCCCAACTACACACTCTAACTTCACGGGTGTCCTATCACCCCCCTAAACTATTTAAAACTAAATTATCACCCCCCTAAACTATTATAAATTGAAATAATTACACACATAAAAAGTCACAACTACATTAAATGTTGATAGGTGAAATGCACGCGCTTGACACGTGGAAATGCACGCGTTTGACAGGTGGAAATTTTATTAAAATAATTTAGTTTTAAATAGTTTAGGGGGGTGATAGGACACCAGTAAAGTTAGAGTGTGTAGTTGGGATTTCGGGTATAGGTTGGGGGGTTTTAGACCATTTTCTCCTGAATTGTCAATTAATTTTGTTGAGGGTTCGCAAGTTAATATATATATATATATATATAATTTTTTAATACAAATACAAAGTCTACGAAAAAAGTCAGTGGGTTCATGCGAACCCACGAACCCCCTACCTAGCTTTGCCTCTATGCTAGAGTGATGTGTTTTCCGTTTTTGTCGAATTTTTTTTTTTTTTTTTGACCTATTACTCGTGAATCATTATTTGTGTAAAATTTACATAACGATCCAGTCAAATTAATTTTCCAACTGTAAAATTGACTCTTCACATTTGTTCTGAATAAATATGACCTTTTCTCAACATGCATGTCACACTTTTTAATTTCCAATTTCGTGGCTATAAATTTTGAGGTTTCGTCTCAATCACTCTCCCTCTCTCTTTTGCATTGTTTTCAAATGTAAAAATATAGGTACTCAGTGTGTGATTTGCTTTGTTATTTGAGCTTGTTTGAAGTTTTACAATTTGCATTATCGTTATTGAAAATAGTATATTCATTCTATCGTATGAAAATTAATTCATATTTGTACCATGAAAATAGTAAAGGATTTTTATTTTTTTTAAAACACACAGCGAATTGTGGGATAAAAAAAAAAAAATTTTGTTTCTTCTACGTTATTTTCTGATTTAGTACTCTTGAAAAGTGGGTAATTTACCTATTTATCAGTTGGTTATTAAAATTTTAATATTGTGTGTTTTCAACTGAAAAAATGTGACAGTTATAACGTTTTAGCTACAAAAGACATGATTTTATGATTTATAGGACGTATTTGAAGTGAAACAACGACTTACACTTGTGAATTCGTTCGTTGATAGTGAGTAGTCTAACTAACCCTTTGATTCTTGATTCGTCTTCTTGATCATCAATACTATGCGCATTCTTTTATTTATAATTCAATTGTTGCACATTTTATGGGTAACTAAATCTATAGCTAATGTTGAGGAGCCCTAAAGGTGGAGTAACAATGACATAGTTGTGTGGTCAGATATCCTAGACGGTAATTTTTGGGATATGGTTATTTTTTTCGTTTTGTATGAATTTTAATGAAGACTTGCATTATAATTTGTATATATTCTTCACTTGCTTGGAAAGAAGTTAAGATTAGGAAAACAACTTATAAAGGACAAAAATTTGAAACGTCTATTCTATTTAAGAATTAGAGACCCGGCGGTGATAATCAACATGTCACATGAGTTAGTAGTTATTAATGCAACAACCAAGCATTGTGAGGACTTATGATAATATATCTCATAAAAGGGTCAGAAGGACTGAATTTTTAAGGAATAAAATCAATTATTTAAAAATGAGATTGATAATTATCATTCAAGAAATTTATAAATTGAAAATTATTAATAATATATAAAATCAGATCGAACTAATCAATAATTAAATAAAACAAAAAAGTTGGGAGGAAATTAAAGGAAAAGAAATGATCAGAGAGGTGTCAGAAACAAAAGACAAAGGAGAGGCTCATCACATGTAATAGAGTCTTATCTACATCAACAAATCATGTTGTTATTTTCCAGATATGACGCATGAGAGGGGTTAGGTAGCTAACAAAAACAAACACTATCGTAGAATAAAGTGAAAAGCGGAAATAGTTATTGAGTCGTGTCCATTTTTAAGAAACTTTAATTATTAGTCCGTTAGCTCATTAGTTTGTTCCTTTTCTGAATTCTATTGATATTATAAAATTTGATGATCGATGATATGAATTGTGATTGCAGTGTTTATAATATCACCTTTCATGAATAGAATGACTATGCTCTACGCAGTTTTAAGTTGATTGAAATAAAACTTTATGATAATTAACGAATATAATAAACAAAAAAATGGATGTAAAAGAGAGAGAGCATGTGATTTTGTTTGCAATTATAATGAGAATATGGATGTTTGAGTGTTGATTACAACAAATACAATAAAAACAAAACATTATTAATTAGTAAAAGAATAAACGCCATCTGCCCGGAACGTGCTTTCTCCTAAATGCATGCACATGCACATTCTTATTCTTCAAAGCTAACTTACGTATTAGATCAGATGCGTTTGGTGAGACTGGAAATGTTTTTTCGAATATTTAATACGTAAGTAAAAAAATATTATGAGAGGTAGAGATAGAGGTAAGGAAATATAGGAGTGATACAAATGATTGATATGATGATGAGGTGTGTTAAAACTTGTAATGTGAAAATGACATAATCAATGTAGAATATAAAGTTATTGTGTAACTTATATTTTACTTGTCACAAAGAAAAAAAGTCATCTACCTTATTTAAAGAATTTTTTATTTTTCAAGAGATTTTCTTTTTTCAAAAAAATTTGCTGAATTGAAAAAAATATTCATAATGTTTTCCGCGTTCCTTTTAAATTTATCTTCTGACTTTTGAATTTTGAATTTGAGTATGCAGCTATCTCATCTTTTTATCTAAAAAAGTCATTTAAAACTTCAGATTTTTACGGCACGACTTTATCATATCACATTAAAGATGGTTTAGCTAGTTTTTAATTAATTTATTTTTTGGGCAAAGGCGTAGCATGTGTAAGTAAGAGTTGAATTGATAATAAAATAAAAATGTTGACAATTTGAATAGGTAAGCCTTCAAATGAAGAAAACGGTATTTTTGTGTGTAACATGAGGGCGGTTCAAGTATTTCGCCGTGAGATTCTTCTGAATTTAATAATTTATTTTTTATGCAAAATACAAAATTTAACATGAATATTCATGAAATTTTACCAATTACTATATATAAATTCATGATTTTCAAGTTCAACGAGTTTAATAATAAGGACCTAATAGGTCAAATCCAACAAAATAAAATCCTGGAACTATCTTTATTTAGTTATATATGTACATACTCTTTAGCAATGCGCCATTTGTTCTTTTTTGGGGAAGTAGTTTAGAAAATACTACTTATATGATATCTTCTACTTCTTTTGGCCACTTATGATGTAACTTAATTTTTTCATAAGAAAATATTAAATTGGAATAGAAAACTTTATAAATTATTCCTAACATTATACATAAGTTTAATAAAACAAGGTTATGAATATGTATAAATAAATATTATGCCCAAGTCTAAAATGGTATGAAAAGATAATATTGAAGTATCAAAAATCACTCTTAAATTTGGTGTATTATTAGTTTTATTTTGAATTATTGACAACCTTAAAAGATCACTCTACTTGACTAACTAAATTTATATACACAACTGATTTGCTACATGACATATATAGCAAGTGGTGCATGAGACTCTCAATAAAAAGCCGAGAAAATTGTTGAACACTCATTTTATAAGATTGATGTTGTATTTAAATTCAGTTAGTTAAGTAAATGTATGTTCTTAAAATTGTCAATAATTCAGAAATAAAACTAATAATTTGTACAGTGTTAAAGAAATATTTTCAATACTACTCTCCCAATTTTACTATAAAGCTACTTAAGCAATGATTTTTTTTATAAAATTTTAACTTTAAACTGTTAATCTTACTGAGCCGACCCTACCTATAGATAATAAAATTTAGAACAGGGTGGAGGCAAAAGCTTGTCATTTCCAACTGGACTTTCTTAAAAAAGAAGTCTTTTTATTTCTTTAGCTGAGCTATTAAAATAGGACTTAGGAATAAAGAATCCCATACTTACACTGTATTAGCACATGACCATGCCCCCACCCATGCCTACGCACCTACCTTTAACTAACACATTGTTTTCTTCTCTATTTCCTTTTTCTTTCTTTTTTTTTTTACTACTTTAAGCCAGAGATTGGGTTACCTACCTTCCAAACATGTCACATGTTCTTTCCCTCTTTTTAAATAGTTTTTAATTATTTTTCTTTTTCTTTAACTTATTTTGTTTCTAGAAGCACATTATATTGTGTTTAAAGCAGTGACGGTATCAGAATTTTTACTAAAGAAATTCTAAATATAAATAAGCAAATCCGCAAAAATATCAAAGAAAGTGTAACTTTTAGTACTATATATTTGTAGTTGACCATATATATAGACAGTGTATTTTTCGCATAAGGAGGTCTCTCAGTCTTAGCTGAAGAAGGTTCAATATATTCATAATTAATCATATATAAACAATGTACTTTTTCGAAGAAGAAGGTCTATCGGTCTTATCTGGCTCCGCCTCTTTTCAAAGCTAACAACCACAACCAATAAAAGTAAGGTGGAGTTATATTCTAGTTTCATTTGTTTGGATATTAAAAAAATTAGAAGGAAGATTCCCTTATTTCCCACTCAATCCAAACAAAACTAAAATCTCACACAACCAACATAGTATTGTTATTATTATTATTATTCTCTTATAGTGAGTTAGTTGTGTTATTAGGTGGAGGAAAATCCGCCATTCTTTCTGGAACCTTAATATAAAGCAGTACTGGATTCCCAACAAACAAATTACACATTTATTAATTAATATGTACTATATTTAAACAAACATTTGAAAGCTTAACCATTGGCCAAACGCCACTTGATCCAATTCCAAATCATACTTTGATTTTTTTATTAAATTCTTTTTCCATCGAACATCCATCTTTGCTTTTATGGCTTGAATTGTCTTCCTTGATACTAAATAACATTTAATTTTTAAAATTTAACATAGCATTTTAATATAAGAAAAGCCGCAACTTTTTATTACTTTTCATAAAGTTATAGAATATCGTATTAAGTTGATCTGATCTAATTTAATTTAATTTTAAACTTTTTATTTAAAAGAAATATGATAACTAATTTGGAAATAAACGAGTGTATGTATTATTAGTACAACATTTAGTTTACTTTGTATACTTCCATATATTTTTATAATATTAATTTGCAACTTCATTTTAAGCTCTATTTATTGAGACTTGTGTACCTACCCCCATTATTTTTGATAAAATATGGCACTAGTGCCTCCACCTTTTGAAACATTGAATTCTTGTAGACCAAATTTCACCGTTCCACTACAAAAAACAGCAACACTAGATTATAAGGTTGAAGAAACCTACAATTTAATTTGGGGTATTCAATGTTTTTCTAAGTACAAATTAAAGTAGTTGGATGAATAATATCAAACTAGCCATTTCGAGAAACAAAAAATAAAATGATAAGAATAAATGTTGGGTTCAAAAGTAGTTTTTCTATTTTTCAAACACATATCACCATATCAAAAATGATTTTTACAGACAATTAATTAACGACAATAGTTTAATTATCGCTAAATATGTATTTTAGCGGCAATTAACACTTTTTATAAATAACTATGAAGCCAATAGCAACATTAAATCTATTGATAATTAACATGCCGCTATTAACATTCTTTGTTAATGTGTATTTTTATTATCGCTAAAGTCATTTTTGTTATAGTGCATATAGAATTTATTAATTCACCTGACTTTGTTGGCTCATTAATTTGTAGCCACTACCAGACCAATTACCAAACTTAATTTTATTATATGTTCACATTTTAATTGCATACTCATTTGTCCCTTTATAAATATGCTCAGTTGATAAAATTGTGTGCTTTTTTATTAGTCAAAATTAGAATCTACTCCATCGCTAGATGAATTCCTTCAGATAAGATTTGGTTGGGTCGAATCTTGTCAATTCCATACTCAAAAGTTCTTTTAAAAAAATAAAAATAAAAATTAAAATTTGACTTTTGGAAAGAAGAAAAATAGACCATTCCTTAAATAATAATAATGATGCTATTATTATTTTCAAAACCAGATAGATAATTAGAATATAACTTTCAAATTGAACCACAGTGAATATGTGATTTCTCAGTTTTTTTCTAGCTTCTTTTTAAAATTATTTCCATAAGTTCTATGAAAAAAAAATAAAATCTTGACTTTGTTACGGGGGAAAGTTTTCATCTTTTATATATGAGGAGAATAGAAGTAAACTGTGTGTGAAAAAGACACCTGTGATGAACTGGACCAAAGGAAAAAAAAATTAATTTGGCTCTATCCTCACGGAATTTAGGTGAAAAAATGTCTTTTGCCAAACCAGAAAGACAATTATTGTGATGGACACTACTACGTACGCAGAAAATACCTCACATGACCAAATATATTGTTAGGTGAAATTTCTATACGATAGTTGAAAAAGAAAGGAAACAACTCAATTATTATACGTTATGGAACCTTAAAAGCACAAATCAAAACGATAGGTTACTATTCGAGTTTTGAAAAGTTTTGACTCGATTATGCTATATTGCTATTTTGTTGTCTTATTTTTCTTACAAGTCTGCATTGAATACATTTCTGGACAATAGGTGCATTTTTTATCACATGAGAGATATTTTTTTATGAAATTATTAACGAAAGATAGTTTATTGAATTTCAAATAATTTAAAAGCATTTTGACTCTTTTTCATATTTTTAATTAACAACAATATATTGATTTAAAAATTATGAGAGAAATTAAATATACTAAAATTGGAAAATTAAATACGTATTCCAATTCATACCATGGTAAGTTGTTGCAACAAATGTACTACAAAGGTTTGTGAGTAGATGATTACAATTAGAAGGCAAAAAATGAAAAACAAAAAAAAATTAATATCTAAACCTAAAACCCAAAATATTCACTTATCACAAAATGGTAAAAGTAATATTTCAGAAAAAAAAATTAAGTACTAAGGTACTTAAATAATATCCAAAAAAGCCAGGTCAGCAATATCTGTAAAATCCATTTGTGTTTTTGCATTTACCACACCACTGACCACCACCACCACCTTGATATCCAATTTGCCAACACAAACAAACCGTTTTCGCCACCGTATCCGCCGCCGGTACCGCCGCAGTTGGCGGCGGTGCTACGGTGGTCAAGAAGTTGTATGAGGCCGTTGACTCTGGTGAAGAAATATGATCACTATGTAATGGCAACCCAATAGAAAGTTCAAGATTTATCATAACTTGTGAGGGTATTTTCGGAATAACAATTTCTAGTGGCTTTGTTTCCTCAGTAGTACCACTGTTGCATTTTGTTTCATCATATGATGATGACGTGGCAATCATAGTATTGGGTTGTTCTTGGTCAACGTTTGTGAAATCCACGTTGATGTTTTTGGTTGTGGTGGTGGTTGTGACGGCGGTGGTGATGATGGTGGTGGAGTTGGTGGCGGTGGCGTTGAGTGGACGGTGAGTTTGAGGATCAATGCCACGACTGATGAGTTTTCGTTTGATGTGTGTATTCCAATAGTTTTTGATTTCATTATCCGTTCTTCCAGGTAATCTTCCAGCTATAACTGACCATCTGCAGAGAAAATATTATTAGAAAATGTAGAATAAAAAGAAAAGAAGGAAATATAAATCAGTTACATTAATGGTTGGAGAATATCAACAAAAAATAAATTTTGTTTTGAGCTTAAGTTTCCAAATACATATTTTGTAAGAAACTTTTAACCCATTGTTTTTTTAAAAAAAAAATTGACTCTAGAAATAGCATTAACTGATCACTTTTTGACCATATTCAAAAGAAATGGAGTTATTGTCTTGAAGTTTTAGTTGCCTGAAAAATAACTATTTGTGAAGTTTGACCTGATTTAACAACTTTCAACCTTTTTGCCAATCACAAAATATTTAAAATTAGTTTAAAATAAAGCTTTGATTTAATTTTTGAATTTCCTTTTGTTTTAATAATTAAAAAGGACTTTAGAATCTAAAGATTTTATAGGTTTGGTATTTCAAGAAACAGAGAAGTCCTTCCCACTTGTTGAAAAAATTTACTACTACAACTACTTTTTTATCTAGAACATTTTAGGTCTTCTTTTACAACTTCTTAATGTGGTCCCCAATTAGCCAAACAAAAAAAAACAATTTTGACTTTTTATTCCAATTTTCACACATTTTATGATACAAGGAGTACATAACTTATACTCCTAAAAAAACTGACCTTTTTGAGTTTCAAAATGAATGATTTTTAGTAATAATATTTTAATTTTAATTTTTCACGTAAGTCATAAAATTAAAAAATAATTTTATATATTTAACATAATTTTAATTTAAGATTATAATTTTTTTTTTTAAAATTTCGTGCCAGATCAAAAGAGATTATTCTTTGTAAAAGAGAGGAAGTAATAAGTAAAACCAAAAAAATAAATTAAAATAGCAACAAAAAAAAAGGGAAAAAAACAAAGATCATATATACATACTTGTTTCCAAGCAAACTATGAAGTTTGATTATCAATTCATCATCTTCTTCAGTAAAATTCCCTCTTTTGAGATCAGGCCTTAAATAATTTATCCATCTCAATCTGCAGCTCTTTCCACATCTTGACAATCCTAAAATATTAAAAAAAATCATGAAAAATTAAATATTTACACAAAAAGGAAAAAAAAGTCTCAAATCTTTGGATCTTTTATCCACATCCATAATCTTTTTTTTTTTGTGGCAGTAGATCCAACAATTATTAGATCCTCTTAATTCTGAAATTAAAATTTAATAAGTTTAATTTTCACTATATGTATAGAGAGCGGGAGATAAAAAAAAATTAAAATATATACGGTATAATTTTTCGAGGATGAATACCTGCAGCTTTAGGGAGAGAACGCCAACAACCTTCACCATGAGCACGTATATAATTGATGAGGCGTTGGTCTTCTTCTTTAGTCCATGCTCCTTTATTTGTATGTGCTTTTTCACAACAAGGTGAACGTCCCATGCTTTGAATTTTTTGTCTTTTGAGTATTCAAGGAATTGAGTTTTTGGTACTAATAGAGAAAAAAGCAAAGAGTTTGATGATAATTAAGTAGAGTCCTAGTTTCTCTTTCACTAGTTTTTTTTTTTTTTTTTTTTTGTTGTTGTTGTTGATAAGACTAAAACTGTTTGGTACTTGTACTCTAGTTTTCTCTTTTTCTCTCTAATGGAGATGGGAGGAAAAAGGGAAATAGAAAGATATATATCTTGAGGGTGTGGATGGGGTAGGCTTAACAAGTGTTAGGTAGGAGGTGTGGGGTAAAGCTTTTAATTTGGTTATTGGAAGAGACTTTGGAGCTATTCCCTTTTGTAAATGGATGGGTCTTTCTTTTTTAGATTTTTCTTGCAGGTGGGTTTGGGGTGGGGTGGTAGGGGGAGGCCAACAACAAGTAACAACCATTTAAAATTGTTAGAACTGATAATCGAAGAATACACACAGTTTTACGTTTGAATTCTAAATATAAAAAAATACGATGTGAATTTGAAATAATCAAACTCTAATATGATTATTTAGTACTGTGTCATAAATCAGTATTTTTTTAATGATTCATTTGGTTAGAGTTAAGTTATCTAGTAATTAATTATCTTAATTAAATAAGGAATAAATTCATTTTAAAATTAAACATGCGATTATTTGTTAACTTATCTTTCGTACTAAACAAATTGAAGTGTAGAATATCATTGAATTTTGTAAGGGGTCTATCAGAAATAAATTTCTATACCACAATGATAAGAAAATAGGTATATAATATACACTTTCAAATTTTACTTGTGAGTGTGTTTTTAAGAAAAAATATGATTATGAGTATTACAAATTTATGTTAAATGCATTGATAACGTAGAGAATTTTACTAAATAGACCAATAATGGTACATGGTGACAAAAGGACTTGTAATAATACATAATCTTTATATCAAGTCTGAGTTGATAGTCTTAAATAAAATAAAATATTTCTTTTCTTTTAATTTATGCAGAAATATTGCTAGTGTGCTGAGAAAAATAAAATATTTGAGACTTGTGATTTATAACAAATTATTGATATTTGTGATTATAATCATCTCATTTAAAAAAATGAAAAAAATTTAAAGTTAAATTATTATTAAATATTTTTTAGATAGATTTAAAAAAAGATAAGGTGTTAATAGAAAGAAATGGTAATAACTTATTATAAATAATTAAATTTATATCAACAGCTCAAGTATTATTATAAATAAATAAATTATATTAATAATATAAAAGTATACTTATGTAGATTAACAAATATAGATTACTTGAAGTTTACATATACATCCTCCACTAGGAAAGTGGTGAAGAAAATGATGATATTGGTAAGGAAGGAAAACAAACACATTAACAATTTTAGTGGAGCGAATGAGTTTGTTTCTTTTTTAATTAAAGTTTCATTTAAATTTTAAATATAATTTATTTTTTAGAAACATTTACCTAAAATGAAATTCTACATAATACATATTTTAATTAATCAGACAATAATACGAATTTCGTGCGCCATATTTTTAAACAAAAGGGAGAGAAAGGAGATTGGATTTGGTAGGTAGATTTTCTTTTATGATGAGTTGTCCATGTGGGTCCCTCTCTCTTACTATATCCTCTTTTATTTATAATAATAATCTGTGGGAGCCACTTGCACATTATCACCACGTCCGTACATGTGGCAGTTTGGAGTTGGCCCACTAAAGATATTCACCAATTTCAAAATAAATCAGAATATCATTTTACCATATAATTGAATCTTCATCTTAAATTAAAATATGTTAAATATATAAAAAGTGATAATTTTAAAAAATGAATTAAATAAATAATAAAAATTAAATGAATATCTTTTTAAGGAAGGTGTAAATAAAAAAATAGACAAGTATTTTGAGACGGCAAAAATAATACCTATCTACTTAACTATATTTTGTTGTACAATTTTCTTCATCTCTACTATTTTTATTCAACGTTCAAAATTGATGCCGATTAATTTTGAATTCGCCCACAAATTCTTTATTAAAAAGGAATAAAACGTTTTTGAGGAGGTCTCCATTATGTTTGAGCATTTATTCTTAGTTTTTAACTCTGGTTCTAAGTACTTGATCTCAACTATATAGTTTTTCCATTTTTTTACACTTAAAGAGAAAGAGGAAAATCGACATCATTAATCAAGAGATTATAGTGATTTGAAGTTGTAATACGATGATTTGAATGATAACATATAAATTAAGTGAAGTTTTAAGTTTTTTTTTTTTTTTTAAAATATGATAGCACATTATTCTTATGACTACGGATTTTTGTTACTATTAATTGTTTTTTTTAAACCTCAATTATTATATTGTTTTGTTGTAGTTTTCGTTCTGTTACTAGTTGCTATTTTTGTTACTGCTTGTTGTTTTTTATACTTCCGTTACTACTTTTTCGGGACTACTTTGGAGTTTAGACTTTTTTTATGCGAAGGTATGCATACATTCTACACTTCTCATACTTCATTTTGTGAAACTACACTAAATATGTTACTATTGTTAATAGCATATTATACTTTAATAAAAATATATTACTAGCACCCTATGATATGGAAGTGCCCCATTTATCCTTGCCTCCTCTTAATTCACAAGTTTGGTTTCTCCTTATCCTAAAATTTACTCTAATAAATAAACAAGAGAGGAAAAGAGAAGAAAATAATTTGGAATATATTAGAAACCGTGTAATAAAATTTGATTTTTGATTGATAGAATGTAGGTACTGTAAAGAGAATAGAGATGGTTTGATAAGAAATTTTCTATATATTTAATAGTATTAAGGCAATTTAATTTCTCAAAAGTTTGTCCAATTTATGTTAAAAGAATTACTATGGAATTTCAGATGGGGAAAATTATACAAAATGTCAATTCAGCCATTTGTATCACCAAACAGTAAGCTAAATTTTCAAAATTATTGAAATTGGTCAAAATAATCATCTTTTCTATTTCACCATTAATGGCTTCTAACCTGCTCCTTCTTCCTTCCAATTTCGCTATTAATGGCTTCTTTTTCTTCTTCCTTCCAATTTTGCTAGAGGACTTCATATCTAAAATTTGGGATTATCTAGAGGTTGTTTTGAATTGATCGAGATTGAATAGTCAGTGTATACTTTATATATAGTTAAACTATATTCAACTTTTTGAGCGTATCCTAATATATAATCAATATATAACTTATGTATATGTGAGATATATTGTATAGTTAGTGTATACTTTCTATGACCTTTGACAAGTTATATTACATAGTTAATGTATACATTCTATGATTTTTGGATATTTTTATCGTAATAAAAAACATATATATATATATATATATATTTCTATTATATAGAAGAGTGAAGAGCAATGACGATAAGGGCAAAATAGTAATTGTGTTGTTAGTCTAGAAGAATCCGTTCTCTCTATCTCTAACCCAAAAAAAAAAAAAGCAAAAAAGTAACAGGGACGCAGCTTGCATAACCAACTCTTCGCTTCATCTTCTTCAAATCAGTGAGTCGCCAATAGTCAGATACGGTTTCCTTTTAATATTTGGTTGAAGTTTTATCTGTTTCCTTCCATTTTTTCAATTTTTGATTCACCTTTGTTTAATCTATTTTATATTTTTTGCGTTTTTGATCGCACTCGACTTTATCAACAAAAGAATTTCAGACCTAAAGTTTCTCAAAAGAGTACCTCCTCAATCTATGGAGACTTGAACAGTTATCACCAGTGTTAGCTGCATATTGACAAATTTAATCTTAAATTATTATCACCAAGTTAGATTTAGTTGTCAATAACCTAGAAATTTTCAATTTGAAACCCAAAGATTTGGTGGAATTCGAAGTTTTCCACCAAAGAAATTTCAATTCAATGTGTTCCACCAAATAAAATTTTCAGCTTTCAATTTCATCTTTGGAGATTGCAACACTAGAGTCTCATGCCTACAAAGGAATTTTGAGAAAGACCTGAAATTTAAAATTGTAAGCTAAAGCAATTTTTGAACCACCTCTATCAGTACATAAGAATCCTCTCTTTTGTCAAAGAGATTCAATAATTTATATGTAAGCAAAAAAGATCATCTTTTTCACTAGACATTATAATTTCAATGAAGGAGATTCAACTGACCCTCTCGTCCATCTAATGGTGCCCCTGGATATAGGGAGATCACAAAGGCTAGAGACAATGGAACTATCTGGGAGCAGTTTGTTCAAGAGAGAAGCTTAACTAGCCAACAACTCCCTCCGGAACAGAGTCCCAAATCTAATGTAAGCAGATCCATACTGCATAAACATATCCGTAATCTGTTCGAGTGATAACTTGACAAACACGGATTCAGTAACAACAATCAAAGAGTTCACATTATTATTCAGACTAGAGCCATTCAGACACCAAAAATAAAAGTGAAAACATCTGAACAAAACTCGCAAGTACATTAATAAAGAAATACCGAGGAATTATGCTAATAGCTTCGATTATTTCCTGGACAAGGCAACAAGAGAATCTACAAAATTGAAACAAGCTCACTATTTTAGAAAAAGATCATCTCAACAAACTAACTAGACTCGAAAGAAGATGTTTTGTTAACAGGATAGCTGAACGTCTTATCAATTTGATCGTCGAACTACCTTTAATGAAAAATTAATCAAGACTGTCTCTAAGGGCATCATACCATGCTTTTATTCTTCCAACTTCTGGGGAATCTTCTCTAAAATTGTCTCCAATGTCATAGTGACCATAACCATGAAACAATATGTTAATCGGACTCTCTTCCTTCATCATATATTCTTCTCCATAATTTGATATGTTTATTAAACTTCCAGAGCTTCTATCTAACATATAGACAGAAATCGAGGACCTGCAACAAAAAGTTAGAAAACATATCAACAAAATTGGATAACAGATTCTAGAATCGATGCCTTAACCAGTGTCATCCAAAGATCACATGTAGCTACTGAGTTATTTTATGATGAACCCTTATTATTGACATACCCATGGATTTAATTACAATAAAGAACCAAATGAAGGCCAAGGATGGCTCCGGTTATAAGCATGTCATAGATTTGTGTTGATGTTAGGCTGTTGTTGAAGAATGCAATGAAGTACAATGTGTTAGTCCATATGTTACTATGTTTAGGTTTAGTTAATGGATTCCTATTAGGTTAGGTTTAGTTAATGGATTTCTATTAGGTTAGGTTTAGTTAATGGATGTTTATATATAGCCTTCCTATTCTTTTTGTATTAAGACGAATTCTATTATATTGTAATATAACTCTTGCCTCTTGTTCTTTAATTAAAGTAGTTCTGTTAACATGATATCAGAGTCTCTACAATCTTGGTAAACAACCAAAGAGCTTCCGCTGCTGGCGGGTAGCACCCATATATGTTGCCATTCTGGCCAATGATTATGTTTGCAAAAGTTGGGTCACCGTAAATCGATCCATGCTCCTTGATTTGTTGGGTTCAGTTTTTGATTTGTTTGGTTTGGTTTTTGATTTGTTCGGTTTGGTTTTTGATTTGTTCGGTTCGGTTTTTGATTTGTTTGGTTCGGTTTTTGATTTGTTCAAACTAGGGTTCGATTTTGTTCGGTTCAATTTTTGATTTGTTCGAACTAGGGTTCGTTTTTGATTTGCTACTTTCGCTGAGTTCTTGATTGTTGCTGCTGTTTGTTTAGATCGGTTCAGTGTGTTTAAGTTCCTGAATTGGGGAAAAAAGACGAGGCTGTTGAAGAACCCTAAAAGCGAACGTTACGCTTTTAAGGTCGGTGACAAGTTGCCGGAATCTGTTGATTGGAGACAGAAAGGCGCTGTTTCCCCTGTTAAAGACCAAGGCCAATGCGGGAGTTGCTAGGCATTCTCGACAGTTGGTGCTGTTGAAGGAATAAATCAAATTGTAACTGGTGAATTAATTTCCCTCTCTGAGCAAGAGCTTGTTGACTGCTGCTACCCGCTGTGATGACAACAACAACTGCTGTCCACATGATTATCCTGTCTATGATGTTAATGCAGACACTTGTCAAATGAGCAAGGATAGTCCATTGAATGTAAAAGCATTGAAGAGAAGTCCTATTACTGCTAGAGTAAACAGCTCGGGATCATATCGCTTTCTTTTGTTTTGTCGATCTTGCATATTGCTGATTTTTTTACGAAGGCGCAATCGGCGTCTCGGTTTCGGTTTTTGTGTGACAAACTCTCAATGCTTATTGCCGTTGCATTGTGAGTTTGAGTGGGGATGTTAGTCCATATGTTACTATGTTTAGGTTTAGTTAATGGATTCCTATTATGTTAGGTTTAGTTAATGGATTCCTATTAGGTTAGGTTTAGTTAATGGATTCCTATTAGGTTAGGTTTAGTTAATGGATTCCTATTAGGTTATGTTTAGTTAATGGATGCTTATATAAAGCCTTCCTATTCTTTTTGTATTGAGACGAATTCTATTATATTGTAATATAACTCTTGCATCTTGTTCTTCAATTAAAGTAGTTCTGTTAACACAATGATGGCAAGAGTGATGTTCATCTGATGGCAAAAATATTACTGGAAAAATTTGAAGAGAAATGGTTACAATTTCTGCCAAAAGTTAATGAGAAGGTAACTATTACTTTGGACAATTCTGTTCTTTGGTATGGCTTCCGTAATTTCTTAATATAATGATGCTTGTGTTTCAATACTCTATATTTTTACCTGTAAATATTGTATGTTCATCTTTTAATTTTTTGCATTTATTCCAGGAAAAAAAGACAAGAAGAGGAGAAAGCAGAAACCCAACTGAATATGCAGCTTGCTCATGCCAAACTAGCCAGGGATCTGTGTAACGAGGTAAAAGCCAACCTACTCTTGAAGCTTAGCTTTTCTCAAAGTGATGGCTGAGTAATTCCCTCAAACAAGCTTTGATAATTCAGAATGATATCCTCTGCCTCTCATTTGGAGCTTGATCTGACCTTTGGTGAGTCTGAAATTATGTAATTATTCGCAGCTTTATGAAGTTGATACACACGTGGAGGAACTCAGAGAGATGGTGGTCAGAAGATGCAGGTTTAGCTGAATGACTGATATTCAAATCTATAATTGCTACCTTTTATCTACTCTATTTGTTTTCTCTTTTTTGAGATTGACCTGCTCAGTTGTAATATACTTGTGTTATGTGTTTGAGAACACATCGGCACTTGTTTAAAAGCTTGCAGGATTCACATTGCACAGGCTTTGAGCAATCTTAGAATATAAATTTCTACAACACCCACTACTTTATTTTCTTGATTGTGAGAGAAATGACAATGAAAGGAAATCAGGTATCTTGGAGCTCTCCTGGATATGCTGCAATTCCTCCGTTCTTTAGTCCAGTGGCCAGTTCTGCCAATGTGCTCTCAGATATTGAATGAAGAATCATTGCATGATCAATTAACAAATATGCCCTTTGCTCAATATCCACAATCTGGTTCTCCCTTTTCAATATCCAGGTGCTAACAACCTTGGTATTCCAAAGGCTCAACTTGATGAGCATAAGATACTTTTACAACAACAATAAAGGTATTAAAGTTTCTCTGCTTTATTATGCCTCTGTTATACATTTGGTATTATTCTGCAAAAGAGTTGGTGAGTTCCAATGCACAGATCAATTCTACATGCACGAAACTTGAAGTGGTCTTTTGTTCAATTCCACTCACCTATGTTTGTGTAAAATTTTTCCAGCTTACATTTTGGAAATACTAATGTTAATCTTAGTGAACTGCTATTTAAGTTCTGGATTAAGGTACATCTGATAACCAATTTGATCTTCTCAAATGAGTTGTATTCTATTTGTCCTAGAGTATTTTCTCAAGTAATTTGGAGCTCTCATGGCTCCTGACTGATATTTACGATTCACTACTTTGTTTTGTGGACAATGGTATGTAGGTAGAGTTCAATAACAGAGGGAGTACTATCAACTATCCCTACTGCTCCCTCTCCAGTGCAATGGTAGACTTTCTTGCCTCTTCTTCAACAATCACTACAATGGCAGACTGTCTTGCCTCTTCTCCAACAATCATTGCAATGACAAACTTTCTTGCCTCTTCCCTATCAATTGTCATTGGTACTGTTACTAATTTTTAAACTCTTGCATCTAAAATTTGGTTGTAATGTTGGAAATTCTCATATTTGATAGTCATCTGTTTTCCTTCTTAAATAAAAATAATAATTAGCTATTGAGTTATCGAGAACATTTCTTGATAACAATGGATATATTTCACTATTTCTGTATCCATCCTATAATTAATTTCTTTTATAGTCAAAATTTATAAAATAACTGTAGTTGAAATTCTTTTGTTTTTCTGACAAAATTTAGTTCAACATTTGGAGTTGGGGATTGTAATGTGTTTGTTAGTTGACCGATTGTTAGTATAGTGGTATCAGAAGTGGTATTGATTCTAGAAATCGATCAGTGTTGCATCCTACTGAAAAATTGTATCAATACATGTATCAACCAATAGTTACTTACTGGTAGATATTTGCTGGTACACCTGAAATAGTGTACAAATTTGTGAATTGAAAAATATTTTTTAGCAGCAAAATAGGACTATGTTTATTAGAAAAAAAAGAGTGGATTTGTCCTCTGTCAATTCAGGTAAGAGGCGGGGAAAAGGGGTGGGGACAGTTTTTTAATAAGAGTTACGATATGAGCCTTTTTGAAAATACCTATATATGAGATAGAAATGACTTATATAATAAAATTTAGCAATATGATTCCTTTTCAAATACTCATACGTAAAGCATTTCAATTACTTTCAGAAGTTATACTATAATAATGTTTATGCCGTTATTTTATTTTTATCCAAATTTGTGACTTCTTTCGTCACAGATAGGTGTAAGATAATTTTTCATGATAAACTCGATTATGATATTCTCTGTTGTTCTAGCTGCTTTCTTGTGTGTAAGACCCCTAATGTTCTTTTGACACACCTTTGGTACTTTGATTAGGGTATAAAGAAGCAGTTTGAAATCCTTTTAGTTAGCTATATGGTATTAAAGAAAAATTGAAGATTAGGTTGTTTAAAAAAACAACTGAAGATTTCATCTTTGTACAAGAACTAGGAGGCAATGAAGTACAAATTTGATGAACTCAGTGGCAGTATCTGGAAACACCAAGCATGTAAGTTACCAATTTCGTTTTTTTCCATCCTATGCCTCTCTTTTTTTTAATGTGAAAAATACTTACATATCTTTAAGGTAGGAAAATGTGACGCACATCCCATATGGAGTTGAATTCTTTTGATACTGCAATAGATTTAGTTGTGCTAACACTCAAATTGAAAAGGTTATCACTGTTTGACCATAATAAGGTGAATAATTTTGTTTTCTCAGGCTGAAATTTTATCTACTCTTGTGAATATGATTGTTATATTATCTGTCTCATTACTTACTTAATAGTAGCTATTACGTTGCAGTTTCTGAAGTAAAAAAGGCAACTAAAATTATTAGAAGAAAGCTTTTAAAAACTAACTCTCTATATTTCAGAGCTTTAAGATTTATAAAAGAATTTTGGATCTTTTGAAAATCAGTGATTGGACCACGTTGTCACGGAGTTAGAGTCTTACTAATGTTCTATGCGGCACTCGACAACTTGCTCACGACTCTTTCATGCTCTTGTAAGCTCAAGTAAGCCTTTTGAAGCTAGATCGCTAAGATAATGTAAGAAAGACTTAGAGAATTTTGGAAGAAGGCGACAAGGAACTCGGTAGTTTCTTCCAAACAAGGAACTCTGTAGCTTCTTCCAATCAAGTTTCAGATATGCAGAAACCAAAGGCAACTCTCAGGCCATTTGAGTGCACACAAATAGTTTGTTATTATATCCTGCTCGCTTTAGAGAAAATGACCAAAATAGTCCTTAATATATGGGTAATATTTTCTCTCGGTCCTTAATATATTTCACTTTATTGAAATAGTCCTTAATGTATAACAAATGTGTTCATTTTGGTCCTTAATGTATTTTATTTGATTGAAATTGTCCTTAATGTATAACAAAATGTATTCATTTTGATCCTTTACCCTAAAATCTAACAGATTTGTCAAAAAAAAAAGTGTTAAATTCAACTATGGACCCTACGTTGCTAATAAAATTCACCGTTGTTGTCTTCTTTGTTAGCTTTAAAGAAAGAACTCCAAGAAAACTAACACCATTTCTCTCTTTCTTTATCTTTCCTAAAATATTATTCCACCAACCTAATATCCATTTCTTTTATAAGCAAGGGAAATAATATTTTTTTAGTAAGAGAAAATAGAGACAGTGGTATTAGATTTCACGGAGTTTTTCTTTGGAGCTAACAAAGAAGACAATACGGTGGACTTTGTTAGCCACATAGGGTCCATAGTTAAATTTAATATATATATTTTTTATAAAATCCATTAGGTTTAGAATAAATGATCAAAATGAACACCTTTTGTCATACATTAAAGATCATTTCAATCAAGTAAAATATATGGAGGACAAAAATGAACACCTTTGTTATACATTAAAGATTATTTCAATAAAGTGAAATATAATAAGAACCAAAATATAGCATTACTTATACATTAAGGATCATTTTTGTCATTTTCCCGCTCACTTTACTACTCCTTGAAATATTTATGCTAATGACCCTTAAATTATAGCAAGAGCAGCCTCAGCCCCTTTCCCTCGAGGCTATTTCACAAAATTTACACGTGGCTTTTTATCTACTAACAAAAGGATTTTGGTGAACTTGTAAACTGCTGATATTTTATATTTGTACATGAATAAAAACTTTTCTTACTTATTTCATTGGAGTAATGATAATGTATAGCATTATTTATTATTAATCTATGTCTCTAATGAATTAGAGTGACATTTTCAATTACCCTTTTCTTTAACATGTTAACCACAGGCATCATATAGTTTAAACGTATGATAAATAAATGAAAGTTTTTCATCGAGGTGCACTTGTGATCATGGATTGGGTTGAAATTCTTTAACCTAGAAGATGAGCTTAGATGAGTGTTCATCTTTATGTTGATTAATGTATTAGCTTTCCGGCAACACCATCAATATAAACCTGAACTGATATCACCTTGATTTAATAAAAGATGGCTCATCAGCTAAGTCTGTTTTGGTAAAGAATAACAAACCTTGCCCAAATATTCATCTCGCTTACAGCTCCACTCAATTGTTGTATCAAGAATTTGGATTGTATTTTTATCATATTTACATGTGTTTTGCAGGTTCACCTTATAAATAAAGTTCAAGCTCTCTTTTCTCCTATATAAAATATCTACAAGGAATCATATTGTTACAATATATTCTGTCGTGCATTCTATATGCAAAGCTCCTTCCAGTTGCTGTGAATTCTTCCAAAGTAAGTAGAGTTATTATCATTTCCTTATCTTTGTTATATATAGTAGAATACAACAAGAGGCCCTTTCTGATTTTCACGTATTAATGTTGTTCGTCTTCGTTTCTCCCTTAAAAGCAAGGTATCACGGTTAAAATAAATTATAAGTTAGCAGTTCCCTACTGTATGTATAGTGGGATGGAGCACAAGAAAAGAAAATGTATATGGGGCAGAAACTTTTGTCATAACCGATGGTGTTAGGACTTTTGTAATTTCAAAATTTGATGCACATCTGAATAAACTTTGGTCCTGATTTTATGGAGATGACAACTAATGCTATTGTAGCTGACTGTTGAGTTTTTGCTTTTTGAGACATTCCAAGCAGGAGTCATAGAAATTGGTGCTGAAGATAGGAGGTTGAGCATTGTGAAATGTGTTAAGTTTCATGTTAAAGAAATTCTGACAAGTCATTTTCTTTTGTAATCAAGATTTTAACTTGATAATGTTGGTAGCTTATATCTGTACACTGTTGTACTACATGTTATTAGCAAATTCCTTCTGGAATCTTTTCTGTAGAATCATTTATGTAGTATTTATCAAAAGAGACCAGCGTGTTTCATGGTTGCAGTATATGATTCTTTAGGATTGCCTCTTGCCTTTTGTCAATAAGTGACGGAAGCTATGCTTTTTAAATTATACACAAGTATTTATTGCTATTTCAGATTTTAATCATATTTCTAAGTTAGATTTGAATAAATAAAATCATATCACAATTTAAAATGTAAGCACGGGCAAACTACTATATGTATATATTTATTTGAAATTAGCCTATTCCAAATTGAATGGCTGAATGTGATAGTTACTAGTTAGTACTAGCCTTCGGCAAAGAACTGTCAAGTTAAACTGGATCGGCCCAACTAGCAGTTATTCTACGGGCTTTATTATGCAGGCACGCCTCACAAGCCCAATCTAGTGGCCTACAACTAGGGCCTAGGGGTGTTTACATGTAGGTTCGAGTCGATTATTGATCAAAATTGAAGTCAATTTAATTTAATTAGTTTTTAAATTATTAAAATTAAATTACATATAACATGTATTTATTGATTTTGGTTCGATTTGATTTGCTTATTAATTATACATGAAAATAAATCAAAAGATAAAGTGGAAAATAGAAAAAAAAAAAAAAAAAAAACAAAATTAGTTAGCAAACATATAATAACCAAATAACCTACCAGCCACTCATTATGCTGGACTTTTTGTATGAGGCTTTCTTTCTATCATAAATAAACAATAAATAAATTTTGATGATGATAAATCATAAATAAATTTTGATGGCATATGTAAGATATTTAAATTATTCATAAAAAATAACATATTGTGCATATATAGCTATAAGAAATAGGTATATAATTTTTCGGTTTAGATTTACTTATTTCTTCAATTTTCTTTGTTGAACAAGATCAAAATCAAATTCAAATAAAATTCAACTTGGCTTAATTTTTTAATTTAAATCAATTTTTATCCAAATAAAAATCAACTTGATTTAATTTTTCAATTTAAATAATTTTTTATTCAAACCGTAAACAGCCGAACACCCCCAACAAAGGATTAGTCTCAAAAAGGTATCACTTCGCAAAAGTTGCTTACAAATAATGACACCACCGCCACCCACCCACACATTTTCTTTGGAAGATCTTCCCCCTCCCCAAGGAACATCTACTTTTTTTCTCCCTACAGTGACTCAAGCACACAATCTTATACTCTTTCTATTAGGTTGTTAAAAATTGAATCGAAACCGATAATTCAAATTAAAAAAAAAGTTATTAGTTTATCAGTAATGGGTTATTGATTTAGCGGTTTAGATAACGATTTTTATTTTTTTTTGTTATCGGATTATCGGTTCTTAACGGTTTGAGGTTTTTTCTTAATGGGTTAACCGATAACCCGATAGTAAATTAAATAATTCTATTTATACTATTTTATATATAAAGTCCTTGACTTAAAGTTTAGTTTTCTACTTTTATTTCTGGCTATTTCAAAATCTTGGTTATTCTATAATGTAAAAGTGTTTGCTTTTGAGCAAGATGCAACTTGGGAACTCATGTACATGATTCCTTCGATTTGTCACCTTGTTTCTAAGTGATTTTCACTAATTTATTTTTGTGTCAAATCTTAACGGTTAAATCGATAACAGAATTGATAACGATCAATAACCGATAAACATATGTCTTAATGATTCTATAACGGTTTAGCATCTCTACAAACCGCGATAACTAATAAATCAAACCGATATACTTCAAAACAGAACCGAACCGAACCGACCGATACGCAACCTTACTCTCTATCTCTAATTATCTATTCATTTTTAATTGACACATCTTCTAAGAAACAATGATTAGTATAGTAAGTTTATCATTTTATCCTTATTAATTATAAAGTAGATGAATTAAAAATTTAAGATTTTCAATAAAGTTCTACCTTTTTCAAAATTAATTAATTGAGGGTATAGTAGGTAGATTTTTTTTGTTTTTTCTTGATTTGTCAAAATAAACAAGTAAAAAGGAAAAATCGGACAAATAATTAGAAACACAAGGAATAATAGAAGGTGGGAGGTATTTATTATCTGAGCAATTCTTTAGTCACATTTTCTCTTTTAGCGACTTTAACGCACAATCTTATAATAGAAGGTAGTGGATGGTTATCATCCGAGCGGCCACATTTTCTATCGTAGACCGAGTAAACATTAGGGGGGAAAAAATGTAGTAGAAGCCGGCCATCTTTTTGATTAATAAATATTTGAGCCTCAGCCAAGGGTATAGTGCCAACAGCTCCTGCCAAAAAATTGTTCTACTTTATATATTGCCTTGGATACTTCCTAATCCAACCTTTCGATGTAATATTTCTATCTTATAAATACTTCCTATTATATGGTCTCACATCCATCCTCCTAGCACATAATAGTAATTAAACAAGCATGGCTACTACCAAAGTTATTGGTATCCTCTTTCTATGTGGTATGCCTTTTACTTATTGCACATATTTCTTTTTCTTTCCATTAGTAGTACATTTAGCACCAAAACTGTAGTTACTTCAAAAAAACATTTATTTAGATCAATGAAATTAGTGTTGCTAAAAATAAGAAGTTAATTAGAGTCGGATGTAGCATTGTTGCATCATATATTCATTTGAATTCAGTATTTTCGATGCAAAATATGAATTGAGTTAATGTGTCTCTCTATTTATTGTAAACAGTGATATTGCTACATGGAATAAGCAGTGTGGAGTATGCAGAAGCAGCCAAGTTTTGTACCCAGAATTGTGATCCTAGAGTGTCATTTATGACTTGTCCATTTAGAGGGCCTAATAAAAAGTCTATTCCAAAATGTATCAACTGCTGTGGAGCATCCAAAGGCTGCAAACTTTTCAGTGAAGATGGTTCTTTGTTATGTACTGGAACCTAATTAATATTATAATTAATACTATTATTAAACTTAATCAAATTAAATTCATATTGGACTATGTATCACTAAGAAGAGATCCCATTTAATGATAATGATGGTATTTTAATTTCCACTACTCTTTGTCTAATTAGAAGCATTAGTATTTCTTCTTTGATTATAATTGTCTTGCAGTTTTCTTTGTTTGAATCTGTTTTAGTACAAATTTATAAACTTATTGCCAATTGCAAATTAGTAAAATTGGGAAGCCAGTAATTAGCCAGTATTGTAAAGTTTACTATAAACAGTCCAGGACTAAATTTTTTCAAATGAGATCAATGATAAATACTAGGGGTGTACATGGCTGAGTTGGTTCGGATTTTTTAAATATCAAACCAAATTATTTGTGTTGAATTTTTAAATTATTAAACCAAATCAAACCAATAAAACTCGGGGTTTTTCAGATTTTTTCGAATTTTTTGGATTTTTGGGTTTTTTGGGGTTTTTCCAGTAAAGTAATCATACAAACATACAATTTTATTGTACTTCAAATATTTCTTTAGTCCTACCAAAATACAACTATCTAAGGTGTTTCTTAAGAAAATAACACAAAATATGATATGATTAATGACACTAAAATATCCAACAAAAAATAATAATAATTAAATCTCGTAAAACAAAATTGCAAATTAACAAGTCATAATGAAAATGATCATAATTTAAAAGTACTAAATCATGCTAAAATAAGTTTAATAAGTATTAGTTACATGACTAAATATTAAAGGAAATTAAAATTAGATTATGTATTTTAATTGTCTAAACCAATGTAAAACTAAAGAACAAATATTCAATATTATTGTCATTCTTAGTGTTGAATTAATTTCCTTTTTGCATTAGTATTAATTTGATTTTGATTTAAGCTTTATTATAATTACCAACATATGTGGACTATAGTTTTTATCGAACCATTCAAAATTCTAAGTTTCAAACTTGAAATAATATATTAAAAAATAAAAACTATGAAAAAATATAAGAAATATTTTAAAATTATATCAAAATAAATATTTTTATGTATAAAATAAAAAATTAAAATTATATATATAATGTTGGGTTGGTTTGGTCTCGGGTTGGTTTTTTTAGTTAAAACCAAATCAACCCAAATATAGTTGATTTTTTTTCCAATACGAAACTAAGCCAAACCAAATCACTCGTCGGGTTTTTTTTCGATTTGACTTGATTTGCGATTTGATTGGGTTTTCAGTTCGATTTTGTACACACCTAATAAATACACTAATTTTGGTGCAATTTCATGTATAAGATTCGGGCACAATCATCAATTTTTTCACTATTTAAACATAACATGCCACGAACTCTCTTTCACGATCTTATAAGTTCAAGTAACCCTTTTCAAACTTAGATCGCTAAGAGAATAAAAAAAGACACAAGATATTTTTTTAAAGGGGCTTTTGTATTGTTTTGAAAGATTGCTTACTTGATTGAGTTACGTACAAATTAATGTCCCTCTATTTATACTACACACCTAGGAGCTAAAATGTAAATAAAATTTGTTACATAAGTCTCTATATATTTACAATTTAGTCCTTTTTCTAGAATTTTCTACAAGTCTTCCAAGAATTCTCTTTAGGTATTCTAGAGTCTTCTCCAAATCACTTTAAGACTAGATTCTTCCTCTTTAATTTTATGCCTAACTTGAATGCCAAAGTAGCGGGTCATAGCAGACCAGACCAAAAAAAGTATTAAGAACAAACGATACTTATTGAAAATGATAATTTTTTTAATATAAAATCTTTAATAAAAGAAAATCATGTTTCAAAATTCTAAAACAATGGAACTTAAATTCTGATGGGACAATATTCCTTTTTAAGAATGATCCTAGAATACTGAAAATATATAGTTGATGGTACATATGGGTTGTAAGCTATTTACTTCTGATTTACATTATTACATTATTACATTACTTCTCATCTTGAAAATATATAGTTGATGGTACATATGGGTTGTAAGCTATTTTACTTCTCATTTACATTATTACATTACTTCTCATCTTGAAAATATATAGTTGATCCATCAACATTTTCATTGAAGAGACAATAAAGAATACTATATAATATGCTAGAGTGTTCCATATATGGGATGCTAAAACTAAAAGATAACCACAAAAAGAGGTAGCAATACAGACAAAACTCAAAAGGATTAATCTTTAGTTGTACACAAAAAGAGCTAGCAATAATATTATTATCTGTATATATACTTGTCATAGTTTTGAAGTATATGCTAATGACTCATCTATCTCAAATACTCCTTCCGTTTCTTTTTAGTTTGTCATGTTGCATTTTTAGACAGTTAATTTAACAAATTTTCAAAGCTAAATTAGATTAAATTCATTCGATATTTTAAAATAAAATTTTAGATATTCAAAAACTGTACGGAAAGTACTATAAATTGCAACTTCTTTCATATCAATATGATGAAAAAATAAATCTTAAAATGTTAGTCAAAATTTATATCATTTGACTCTAATAAAGGAACCTATGATAACTAAAAAGTAACATGAGGAAGTAAAAGTTAATACTACTACCAGATCTAGATAGTTTGTTTCAAATAAACCACCTTGCATAATTCCTTCGTCTTAATTTATCTGACACATATAAGTTTTTTAAAATATATTAAATTATAAAGTATATGTGACACGTAAATTGAAACAGAAGGATAGTAAGAATCTTCGACCTTATACCACCTAGACAACTATCTACCTTATCTAAATTTAGAATGAATTTAAACCTCACGACAAGTTCTTTTATCCCTTTGTTTTTTAGTAACACTCGTTCACTATAAATAACTATATAGAATAACATCCAAATTCCAATAATACGCAAAACAAAATTGGTCATGGCTATTCACCGAGTTGTTTTCCTTGCTCTCCTTCTTTTGTCCGGTAATAAACTCTTATTCATCGATTCAATCTATCTACGTAGAGTGAATCGATTATTTAATTATTATTAACATGCATAATATATTGTAGGAACGTTTTTACTTGGAAGTAAAGTTGAATCAGCAGATGGAAAGGCATGTACTAGGAATTGTGATCCAGATGTAGCTTATATGGTTTGCCCATCAAGTGGACACAGGATTATTAAACAAGTATGTGTCAATTGTTGCTCTGCAAGGAAAGGTTGCAAACTTTTCCGTAATAATGGATCTGTAAAATGTATTGGAAATTTATTAGGATTTGTCAATTAATTAATTACTATTAGCTAGAAGGGCCACTATTTAAATAGTTGTACATACCATAAGCTTGAGCTTATATATATGCTCATAGTGTGTGGTATGTAATGAGTGTGGTATTTGCCACTCCTAGCTTTGTTTTATTAAGCAATAAAATACAAGACTTGAATATAGTCATCGTCTATTATGGAAACTGTTGGTCATGAATACTTTCGAGTCGTTGCCCTATAAACGAGCCTGCGCAGTGAACTGTAATTGTGAAAAGATTGAAACATATGATCTAAGAAGGTGATATCCATGTAGATTCATTCGTATGGTTTGATCCCCCCTAGTAAAAGGGATTGGCTTTTCGTTAAGTTGGCAAATTACTAAAATTCAATTAATTAATTAGTTCTCCTTGTATAATCCTCCTGTTCAAATTTACTTGTCAAATAAATTTCTAATTTAATTTCTGCTTTTACTTGTAATTATTTTTGACAAATCAAGGAAGGATTAAAAAATTTTCTATTATACCCTCAATTTATAAATATTGAGTTAATGTCTTTGAAAAATGTAATGAGTAAATATGTTTGAGCCCATCAATTAATAGGGCTGAAATGATAAACTCAGTATATCAATCATTATGTCGTTAATAGGTGTGTCTAGTTAAATTTTGACTAGTAAATCTTAACAGAGGAAGTATAATTTTGTAATATTATAGTGAGAGATATAATGTGCGACACTCATACTGGGTAAGTCTATGGAGGAGGACAGCATATTACCACGTTAGATGAACTTCACATCGGAATGGGAGATGAAATGAAAGTTAATTAGAGACCTTGTAATACTACCATGTTAGACGAACTTCACATCAGAATGGGAGATAAAAGTTAATTAGAGACCTTGTAATAAGAATGAGTTAAAAAAAAAATAATAAGAATGAGTTGAAAATTAACTATTGAGGTTTTTTTTTTTAGATCAAAACTGAACGGAAAAATTTATGTAGACTTAAATTCAGACAAATTATATTTTAACCTTTGAACCAGGATACCTTACATCTGTGTGCAAATGAGGATCCTAGGCGATATTGTTGGTTGATGGAGTAAAGAATGAGATGAGAACTAGATATTTGCAATCTCATATCGCCGATCTACTCCAAGATATAATGTGGTGCGTGCGTAGACGCAGTATCAAAATTAGAGGTGGATTCAAAATTTGATGATTATGAGTGTCGACACTATTTTAATGTAAGCTTGTCATTAGTAAAAAGATTGAATTAAGGTGCATGTTTGATTCGTTTTGTTTTGAATTAATTCAATCATTTATAAAGTTAAATTGAATATGTTGAGATGCTGCTTCGATAAAATTTTGATATATAGATGAAAATTTTATCACCTAACTGTAAACTTGGTATCTTAACCATGGCACCCGCATAATCACAAATTGGCCGCGGGTGCAATGGTTAAGCTGCTGCATCGTTGCATATTTTTGGACAAAATTTCCCCTGCACTCTTTAATTCCCAACAGAATCACTGTTGTTATTATTATGTATGAAACAAATTAAATCAAGACATGTTTAGTAGAAAATAGCAATAAGTGAGGAATCATTTTCCTTATTTATAAGAATTTTTTCTTTCTTAGAGAACATGTTTTAATTTTAAAAATTTTTTATCAACCAAACGTGAAAAAGTAACAAATATTTTCTAAAGAAAAATATTTTCTTTCTTATCAAACACATTCTAAGTTGTGAATTCGTCAAGACAAATATATTTGGTATGATTTCTTTTTAACCCTTCCTAAAAGCTCTTAGATTTTTTACCTTCTTGACAACATGAATTCACGGTCTTAAAATCAAAGGTGGACGGTATTTATTATTACCTGACCAGTCCCATCAAAAATGTTTTACACGAGAAAGTTTGTTTGTCAAAAAAAAAAAAAAAAAAAAAAAAAAAAAATTAACATTATGTTGATAATAAACATTTCAAAAATTTCATAAATTTATGAAATACTCACAAAGAGATCAATATGTGATCGGACTCCTCTTAACGAGTAAATACTTTAAGTCATTTTTATCTCTGTAACCTGTATTTTAATAAAGTTTAATATATCAATAAGTTCTTAAATTTTATTTAGACATTCAAACTTATACGGTTTGTTGAATTATAAATTCAAGTTTTGAAAATATTTTTGTTCTTGTTCTCAAGTGCTTATTTTATTTCAACTAGAAAAAAGAAAACAAAAATATAACATTGATAAAATTAGTTAAAAATAATTAACCACCTCATGGGGTAATCTTTGTTTTAAATGTGGCAGATAATATATACATGCAATTCAACAATAACTTAAAAGTATTCTCTATCTCATTAAGATATTAATTAATACTCCATATGGATTAATTAAAACAAATAAACAAATCAAAATGACTTGGTCAATGCTAATATTAAGAAATCTAACATTTCTTTCCTTTTCTAAATTATAGAAATTTGCTTTACCAGTACAGTTCTTTCTCTATTCTCTCTAATAATAATAATAATAATAATCTCTTCCATACGTTATACAAAAAAATTCATTTTTTTTCTAATAATTAAGTAGGAAAATATTTTTTCTAATAAAAAATTATGAATTGAATTTTTCGTTGAAGAATTTTTTGATTACAAATACCCTGAAAAGAGAAAAAGAAAAAAAAACATAATTTTAATAGTTTTTAAAGTCAATATTGAAATTTGAAAATAGCTTAGTGCAGAAGAAAATCCGTTTCCCAGAGAAATTATCCTTGGAAGAACCAACAAATTATACACGAAGTTTCATTAATTCAAAATGAGAATTTTCAAATTTCAATTTTATTTAAATATCAACTGTCAATAAGCCTAGCTAGACAGTAGACCAATTTATTAAACCAACTTGTCATTTTTATAGTGGTCGAAGGAATATTTTAAATATCTTCTTTTCTTAAAATAATTTTTGTGTTTGAATTGTTTTAGAAGAAAAAGGTTATTTGAAAGAAGAGTGGAGAAAAAGTTTATATAAACACCTACTCTGAAAAAAAAAAAAAATATCAAAAGAAAGTGGTGCAGTAAACTAAAAGTCTTGGGTTTAAATTTTGAATATAAAAATTTTCTTGTAATGGAGCACTTCTCCCGAATGAGCCCTATGGAACGTGAATCTCGAATAGTCCGACTCCAATATACTGAATAGAAAGAGAGCTCTCGAAGGAAAAGAAGAACTAAAGTTATTTTTCCAAAAGCAATGCTAGTTTGCTTTTCCTTTTTTTCCTTTTTAATTAACTTTGGGTCACTTTTATCGAGTATTTAACGAAATAAAATAAAGCATCTCTGAGTTAGTTTGGTTTTCAGATCAAATAAGATTGTTTTGCTTAGTTATAACCTTCCATTATTAATTACTCACTCGGTCCCTAATACTTGTCAACTTTTGAATTGACACACCTATTAAGAAAATAATTATTGACAAAGTGAGTTTACCATTTTACCCCTATTAATTATGAAGTGGATGAATTAAAAACCTAAGATTTTCAAAAAGTTCTACTTTTTTCAAAATAATTAATTGAGGGTATAATAGGTAAAAATATTTTGTCCTTTCTTGATTTGTCAAAATGGGTAAATAATTAGAAACTAAAAAAAAAAAAAAAGTGGACAAATAAGTAGAAACAGAGAAAGTATTAATTAATTATATATAGATGACTCATATGTCACACGTGTTTTAAATGGCCTCTCAGAAAATATCAATCAATTAAAGTTGAAGTTAGATAAGGATCTTTTATACGTAGAATTAAAAACTCGCCCGTGTGTGATGATGATTAAAATATTTTTTTACATCATTATTGTAAATATATTTTTATAAAGTTAGGCATTCAAAGACTATTTATAAGCTAGTCCCCTTAAAATGTGGATTCAAAATTTTCAAATAAAATAGGTTACTTGTTGTAATAGATAAAGATGACTGGATAATGCAATTTTTCTTTAAGATAATGTTTCTCCAATAAACCTTTTGAAAAATTAATGTATTTTAAAATCTTTTCTCTATACCAAAATATATAGTACCGAACTATCGATAAACAAATTGGAATTTTCAGAATCGAACCATTATAGTCTGTATATTCTTTAAAATAATAATTTATATAACTTATTAAATCACCAATTTATAACAAGAAAGATTATTTTCTACCAAAAATGCTTGCCCCGGATTACAAACGGAATTCAAATATCAAGACAGTGAACTTTTCAATTTCTGAAAACCAAAAACAATTGCCCTTTGGTTGCATGACAAAGGTAGAGTAATGAATATTATCAAAAAAAAAAATAATGTCTCAAAAAATCAACCCAAACAAAATACTCCCCCATCCCAGTTTATGTAACATATTTCGTTTTTTGAGAGTCAAATAGTTTAAGTTTGATTGGGAAATTGTGTATGAAATCTTCAATTTTTTTGAAATGAAATTTATATATTTTTAAACTATGTAAAAAGTACTATAAGTCACAACAATTGACAATCCAAACTATTTAAAAGATATATGAAATAAATTTACCATAAAAATAGACTTATTTAAATCTCAAAATTCGAAATGTATCACATGGGGCGATCGGAGTACTAATTTTCTAATGGCTATTCTTGTTTGGTGGTCTTACTTCTTTTTCATTACAAATTACAACCATGTGTAAACCTTTCACACGCACATGGTTGATTATAGAAAGTTAAACTAAACAATTAACTCCTAGCTAGCTCCCTCACACATTTTATTTATTATAAATAGAAGGGGGTTGCAATTTCATTTCCATAACACAAACTAAACTAAAATCTCAAGCACTATGAAAATTTCTCGGTTTTCCTGTCTTTTACTACTTCTTGTTCTCTCATCATCTCCATGGTCAACATTAGCTGATAATCATCAAGAATTCATCCAATGCTTATCTCATAGTAATTACACACCAAGTAACTCTTCTTTTTCATCAATCCTTCAATTCTCCATACAAAATCTAAGGTTCAATACAACTGAAACTCCTAAACCTCTTGTGATTGTTACACCAGTGAGTGAATCCGAGGTCCAACAAGTCATTCTTTGTGCTAAGAAAATTGGGATGCATGTTAGGGTTCGTAGTGCAGGACATGATTATGAAGGCCTTTCTTATGTCTCTGAGGTTCCATTTGTTATAGTTGACCTAATCAACCTTAGAACAATCAATGTTGATGTCAATGATAAGAGTGCATGGGTTGAAGCTGGATCAACTATTGGTGAACTCTATTATAGAATCGCGGAGAAAAGCAAAACCCTAGGGTTTCCGGCTGGTGTTTGTCCAACTGTTGGTGTTGGTGGACATTTTAGTGGAGGTGGTTATGGTACTATGATGAGAAAATATGGCCTATCAGCTGATAACATTGTAGATGCACGATTGGTTGACGCGAATGGGACGATTCTTGATAGGGTTTCCATGGGAGAAGATCTATTTTGGGCAATTAGAGGAGGTGGTGGTAATAGTTTTGGACTTGTCCTTGCATGGAAGATCAAATTGCTAGATGTTCCTGAGAAAGTAACTGTTTTCACACTTGACAAGACATTGGAACAAAATCTCACTAAGCTTATTCATAAGTGGCAAAATGTTGCTCCAAGATTCCATAAAGATTTGTTCATTAGGATCATAATTCGTAGAGTGGACTCAAGTGATCAAGGTGGTAACAACAAACAAACAATTGTAGCTTCATTCAACTCTTTATTCTTTGGTGGAATCGATCGATTACTTCCCATCATGCAAGAAAATTTCCCTGAGTTAGGGTTGAGAAGAGAAGATTGCATTGAGATGAGCTGGATAGAGTCTATAATGTACTTTGCAGGGTTCCCAATAGATGGATCTTTTGATGTCTTGCTAAGTAGGGTTCAACCCACAACGCGCTACTTCAAGGCAAAATCAGATTACGTGTATCAGCCAATTCCAGAAGGAGGTCTTGAAGGAATATGGAGATTCTTATTTGAAGATGAAGCTAAATCATCTTATGTTATCTTGACTCCATATGGCGGGAGGATGGATGAGATTTTACCATCCGATATCCCGTTCCCCCATAGAGTTGGGAATCTATACAAAATTCAACATTTGGTGTATTGGGATAAAGAAGGAGAAGAAGTAGCTGAGAGGCATATAAGTTGGATAAGAAGGCTTTATTCTTACATGGCTCCTTTTGTTTCTAAGTTTCCAAGAGCTGCTTATGTCAACTATAGGGATCTTGATATTGGAATGAACAACAAAAAGGGATATACAAGCTATATGCAAGCTAAGGTTTGGGGGATAAAGTATTTCAAGAATAATTTTGATAGATTGGTTAATGTGAAGACTAAGGTGGATCCTTCAAACTTCTTTTGGAATGAACAAAGCATTCCTTCACTTACTTCATAGAAGAAGAACAAAGGCGAATGAAGTTATCTTGTCTAGTAATTTTTTTTTTATGTAATTTGCTTTTTTTTTTTGAAATTATTGTATTATATTGGTTGATAATAAAGGTTGTTTAATGTAATGTATTGTTATGGTTTTATTTCTTACATATTTGATTTTGATTTTTTTCTCAATATTAAATTATTAGTTTCAACTTGTTGAAACACCACGCTTGGGAGTGTCTCTATTTTTCTTATTAGAACATTCACACCCATTATATTATAGTTTTAAAATTTTGGAAAAAGTCTTATATTAATTTTAATTGATTTGGTCTTGATGAGGATGTATATAATAGGACGACTAAGAGGACAAGTATTAATTTGCTGAAGGTGCAATAACTTGCTAAATTAACTTATCATCATTGATTGTATCTTAATTACCAAAGATTTATACGAAGTTCACTGAAAAATGATCTAAGCCTTAATCAAGTACAAGTATATATGTACTCTAATACTTTTCTTTTGTTAGGGACATTTTCCGGACTTTACTATTAAAAAATATTGTGTGGAATGCTTTGGTCTCTATATTGGATGCATTCCTTAAAAATTTCGAAGGAATCAGCATTGCTCACAATATTTTAACTAGTTTCAGTATTCGCAAAGACAAAATTGCTTTGTATTGTCAATTTCTAGAATAGAATTATTGATTTTTTATCGTGTGCATGTATTCAAACATAAAATTTCTTGGATATTTAAAATCTACGTAAAAAGAACTATACGTCATATCATTTCTAACATGTTATAGATGTTGAAATGCAAGCCATATGTAGACCTAAGTAACCATGTTGAAACCATGACTTCTATAATATAAAAATGTTAGTTTTCTTAATATTAATTAGCATTGACCACGTCATTTAGATTTGTTTATTAGTCTTCATCCATATGGAGAATTAGTTAATGACATAATCATTGTCAATCTAAGTAATTAAAGATGTAGAAAAGGAATTAAGAGTCTGATGTGGAACTTAATAAGATAAGAGAAGAGATTTAAGTTATTGTTGATATATATTTAAAACAAAGATTACCCCATGAGGTGGTTAATTATTTTTAACTAATTTTATCAATGTTATATATTTTTTCCAGTTGAAATAAAAGAGCAGATAGACCATGAGGCTTCTTATTGAGTTTATGTTTGTACAGAATGTGTAAGAAAATTGCATTATCCATATATTTATTATAATTAAATATATTTTTTTGTAAAGCTAGGTCATTCAAAGACTATATATAGGCTAGTCTCTTTAAAATGTGGATTCAAAATCTTAATATGTTATTTGTTATAATACGTAAAGATAATTAGAGAATGAAATATTTCATCAAGATAATATTTCTCCAATAGACCTTTTATAAAAACAATGTATTTTAAATTCTTTTCTCTATACCAAAATATATATTGCACCGCTATATATATATATATAACTTATTAAATTACCAGTTTATAACAAGAAATATTATTGTCTACCCAAAATAGTGCCCAGATTGCCAAAAAAATCGTTTCTCAAAAATTCAACCCGAACAAAATACAATATATTTTTAAAATCCATCGTGTTGACTCCAATTAAGCACAATTGGTGGTCCTGATCTGGATGATTATTTGACTATTCTTCTTTTGTGGCCTTATTTCTTCTTTTTATAATAGAAAGTCAAACTAAACAATTAACTCCTAGCTCCCTCAGACATTCTATATTATTTTTATAAATAGAAGGGGGTTGCAATTTCATTTCCATAACACAAACTAAACAATATGAGAATTTCTTTTTTTTCCTATCTTTTATTACTTCTTGTTCTCTCATCATCTGCATGGTCAGCATTAACTGATAATCATGAAGAATTCATTCAATGTCTATCTCATAGTAACCAAACACCCTCCAATATTTACACACCAAATAACTCTTCTTTTCCATCAATCCTTCAATTCTCCATACAAAATCTAAGGTTCAATACAACTGAAACTCCTAAACCTCTTGTGATTATCACCCCAGTGAGTGAATCCGAGGTCCAACGAGTCATTCTTTGTGCTAAGAAAACTGGGATGCACGTTAGGGTTCGTGGTGCAGGACATGATTATGAAGGTCTTTCTTATGTCTCCGAGGTTCCATTCGTTATAGTTGACCTTATCAACCTGAGAACAATCAATGTTGATGTCAATGATAAGAGTGCATGGGTTGAAGCTGGATCAACTATTGGTGAACTCTATTATAGAATCGCGGAGAAAAGCAAAACCCTAGGGTTCCCAGCTGGTGTTTGTCCAACTGTTGGTGTTGGTGGACATTTTAGTGGAGGTGGTTATGGTGTTATGCTGAGAAAATATGGCCTAGCAGCTGATAACATTGTAGATGCACGATTGATCGATGCCAATGGAAGGATTCTTGATAGAGCTTCCATGGGGGAAGATCTATTTTGGGCAATTAGAGGAGGTGGTGGTAATAGTTTTGGACTTGTCCTTGCATGGAAGATCAAATTAGTAGATGTTCCTGAGATAGTAACTGTTTTCAGACTTGACAAGACATTGGAACAAAATGCAACTAAGCTTGTTCATAGGTGGCAATATGTTGCTCCAAGATTCCATAAAGATTTGTTCATTAGGATCATAATTCATAGAGTGGACTCAAGTGATCAAGGTGGTAACAACAAACAAACAATTGTACCTTCATTCAACTCTTTATTCTTTGGTGGAATCGATCGATTACTTCCCATCATGCAAGAAAATTTCCCTGAATTAGGGTTGAGAAGAGAAGATTGCATTGAGATGAGCTGGATAGAGTCTATAATGTACTTTGCAGGGTTCCCAATAGATGGATCTTTTGATGTCTTGCTAAGTAGGGTTCAACCCACAACACGTTACTTCAAGGCAAAATCAGATTACGCGTATCAGCCAATTCCAGAAGGAGGTCTTGAAGGAATATGGAGTTTCTTATTTGAAGATGAAGCTAAATCATCTTATGTTATCTTGACTCCATATGGCGGGAGGATGGATGAGATTTCACCATCCGCTATCCCGTTTCCCCATAGAGCGGGGAATTTGTACAAAATTCAACATTTGGTGTATTGGGATAAAGAAGGGGAAGAAGTAGCCGAGAGGCATATAAGTTGGATAAGAAGGCTTTATTCTTACATGGCTCCTTTTGTTTCTAAGTTTCCAAGAGCTGCTTATGTCAACTATAGGGATCTTGATATAGGAATGAACAACAAAAAGGGGCATACAAGCTATGTGCAAGCTAAGGTGTGGGGTATTAAGTATTTCAAGAATAATTTTGATAGATTGGTTAATGTGAAGACTAAGGTGGATCCTTCAAACTTCTTTTGGAATGAACAAAGCATTCCTTCACTTACTTGGTAGAAGAAGAACAAAGGTGATCAATGGAGTTTTGGTGGAACAAAAGATCATTATTAAAAAAAAATCAAGGCAGATCAAGGCACTTGATAAGACTTGCGTAGTGATTCTTTTTATGTAATTTGCTTGTTCTTTGAAATTATTGCATTATTGGTTGATGATAAAGGTTTTTTAATTTAAAATTTTGGAAGAAGTTCTTAAATATTTTTTGATTGATTTGCTCTTGACGAGGGTAATATTTATCATCATTTATTACCCTCGTCTGGTTATATATCATCATTTATATTCCCTATATTTTGAAAAAAGCGACCTCCTTTTCTTTTTAGTCTGTTTAAAAAAGAATGATCTCTTTTCATTTTTGGTAATATTTTAATTTCAGCTTTCTACGTGACATGTTTAAAACTACCAAATTAAAGGAAAATTTAGTACATTTGATATAACTTTAATTTAGGACCACAAAATTCAAAAATCTACTTTATTTTCTAAAATTCCGTGTCAAGTCTTTTTGAAATGGAGGGAGCTGTAGCTTAATTACAAAAGATCTAAGGAATCAACAGGTCAACTTGGGTGGGTTAAGCTATAATCCATTATTCAGCTCATCTTAATTAGTTCAAGTATACTTTAAGCGAGGTTGTGCATTGACTTTATAAATAGCTTTAGTTTGGATCATATTTATGAATAGTAATTATATTTTTATTAATTACAATACATAACATCAATTTTAGAGAGATAAGGGTGAGCTATATTGAGAGAGAAAAAGAGGCGGCGTGACATCGAGAGAGACGTATCTCAATTGAAATTGAGATACACATATATGTAGATATACATATACAATCTTTCTCTCTCATTCTTGCACACATATACACATATTAGTTTTGAAGCTGAAACATAAATATATAAATTTACATGGTAGCATCCCCAAATAAATACTCAGGTACAATCTGTATATTTTTTTGTTTGATACACAAATTAAAAAAAATGATACAATGTTTGAATATGATTGTAATCATTGTATCATCCCTAAAATACATATCTTTTTTTAATGATAATAGTTGTATCAGTTTCATTTTAATTCAAACCAATAGTAGTTATATCAATTTTTTTCTAATACACAAATACAGTTTTTGCTGATACATAAATATAATTGGTTGTATCAATATGTATCAAACAAAAAAGATACAGTTTGATAATAAATGTACTATGATACACATATACAATTTTTCATGATACGTAAATGATATATACAATTGATTGCATCAATCTAAAAAGAAGAGAAGATTCAAAAGTGAATTGATACTTGAACAACAATCCAGACAAATTTGAGTTTACTTTGTCAACTTTAGTTTCTTATTTTCTTCGTCTCTCTTCTGCGAGTATCTTTTTTAGATTCAGAATTTTAAAACTGATGAATGCATCGCCATTATCGTTAGCACCACAAATTTTGTACGTAGTATAAAACAACTAACAAAGATATCTCCAATTTTAATGGTTTTGAGTAGAGGTGTCAAATGCGCGGGTTGGATTGAAATTGGAGATATTAAAATGGGTTGAAATAGAAATCGGGTTGGGTCTTCACCCACCCAAGTTTACTTTGGGCTCAAATGGGTTGGGTTAAAAAGTGGGTTGGATCTTGACCCGCCCAATTTGACCCGATTAATCTCAATAATTTTAACATAGTGATATTTAACTTTTATAATCACAATTCGAATTTCAGCTCAAGATTTTTTTTAAAAAAAGTAACAAATGAATAGATAAATCCTAAAAGATGTTAAATAGATAATAATTTATATCTTTAATATAGGAACATATCTTAGTAAATAGTTTTAAAACGGGTTGAAATTGGAGATTGAATTGAGCTCAATTGAGGATTCTCTTAAAATGGGTTAGACTTGAATGTGTTGAGTTGAACCCAATTCAAATTATCTTGAGCCCAACCCTTAAAATTCTGGGTTAGTTGGGTGGGTTATCTATGTTTGGGTTTATTTTTGACACCCCTAGTTCTGAGGATTTACATAAATAAAATCAGCTTTTTTATTTCCGTTTTAATTTATTTGTTTTTTTAAAAAAATTTGGTTAACATTTTAATATATTTATTTTTCGTTGAGTTCTGGATAATTTGTATATTTTCTTTAATAGGCGTAAGTTCTTTATAATTGGAGATCTAATAGAAACAACAATTGACCCTCTGTAGTTAATTACTCTGAATAACCATGTTTGCCGTACTTTAATCAATGTATCTAATTTTGTTTATTTGTTTGTATCTTGTCATTAATTTGAACATTTAAAAAAAAAAAAACAAGGCACACATATTCAGAAAATATATAAAAATTAAATACTATACTATAAACAAATAAGATTAAGTTTCTTGATATTAGCATTGACCACGTCATGTTAAAGATGTGTGTCTGATGTGGAACTATTTTGATAAACATAATGAGATAGATAATGCATTTAAGTTATTGTTGAATTGCTTGTATATGTATATATTATTAGAAATCTCTACATTATCTGCAACACTTCAAACAAAGAGCAGCCCATGAGGTGATTAATTATTTTTTTATAACTAATTTTATCGATGTTAGTATTTCTTTTCTTTTTTCCAGTTGATATAAAAGAGCAGCCCATGAGGCGTCTGGTTGAGTTTGTGTGTAAAATTTGCATTATCCGTATAATTAAATATATTATAGTATGATAGCTACTAATTTACGATGATGTTATTAGTGAATAAGATTTAAACTCTATTAATTAAGAGGAACAGATGATGAGACCTTTCAATTTATGATTATAGATATATTATCGTGCATGTAATTTGAATACAATTATATTAGTTTTATTTAGTTTGAATCCGTCGTTGAAGTCTTTTGAAATAATCTTTTTACGTTCACAAGATAAAAGTAACATATGTACATAGTATACACTATACTCTTTCTTCAGACTCTACATATAAAATTATATTAGATATGTTGTTATTGTTGACTCTAACGCCCCAAATCACTAACATGTTTCAAAAAGTTTTTTGGACAACATAAAAGAAACATACCGTATTTTACTTTTAAGGATCAAAGGACCTCGTGTGCCAAGGAGATGACGACAATTATTTATTGGATAGAAAATGAGTGACCAAAACAATATATGATCGATCATGGTTTGATCTCTTTCAGTGTTACGTTGTTTATTCAATTAGATATTTGGTTTGTAATTACAAATTTGTACTCTACAATATGCTTTGCGTATAACATATGAGTTTGATAATATTTAGAAAGTTTCAAATGAATTATGTTGCCCTTTTTGAAGAAAAAAAAAAAAGAAAAAGAAGAAGAAGATCTTATGCCTTCAGCAGCTCTGGCATTTTTTGAAAAAAGAAAAGATATTATCTTCATGAAATAAAATAAATTTACCTTACCATGCACCAAGGTTTTTTCTCTTTTCTATCTAATAAAAATAATAAAATTATCTCTTCCATACGATATGCAACATTTTCATTCTTTTTTCCCTATAATTAAGTAGGCAAAAATTGTAAGTTTAGTCCTAGAAACAAAAATACAAAATTATGAATTAGCTAATTCGTTGAAGAATTATTCATTTATGAAAGTGAGTTTGGGAAAAAACTTCGTTTTCGACATTGACCTGTCATATAAAAGTAAAACTTATAAACGTCCCCAAAAAAGAGAAAAATAAAATAAAATTGAAACCATAAACTTTTTAAGTCAAAATATTGAAATTTACAAATAGCTTGGGGTAGAAGAAAATATTATTATCAGAGAAATTGTCCAATGAAAGAACCAACAAATTGTATACGAAGTTTCATAAATTCAAAGTGAGAATTTCAAATTTCAATTTTGGTTAAATTTCAATTGTCAATATAAGCAAAGACCATTGACCAATTCATTAACCCAACTTGTCATCTCTATAGGGGTCCAACAATTTAAAATATCCTCTTTTTACAGCAATTTTGTGTTTGAATTGTTTAAGAAAAAATAATCATTTGAAAGAACAGTGTGAAATATAGTTTAACAACTGTACATCCTTGTTGTTTATAATCTTTTATAGTAAAATTTAAAGGTTGAATTCGGAAGTTTCAAAATAAAATATGCTACTTGCTTTAATAGCTAAAGATGTTCAATTATTGAGAAAGTCTCAAAAATTATAATTTATTTATATTAATAATGTATATCACTTAAATATGAGGATTTCATTAACTACGAGTGATTTAACTCAAGGGACATTATATCAAGCTTTAGAAGCCTTAACACACCATTTGGTTGTAACTATCTTATCCTTTCTTAGAAATTAGAATCATGAAGTTAAATCTGGTCCACAGGGCTGTTCATGGTTATGGTTAAAAAATCAAATCAAACCGCAATTCGAATCAAACCGATTACAAAAACTGATATTTGGTTTGGTTAGGTTTGGCTTTAAATTTTGAAAACCGATACCATTTGATTTGGTTTTGGTTTTACTAAAAAACAACCACAAAAATAACCAAATCGAACCGATAAATTAGATACATAAATTTTATAATTATTTATATATTATTCATAAATAAAATATATATATATTTTGTTAAATTTTAATTAACTGAAATCTTTAATTTACCATTTTCTCAAACCCAACACTTTAGTCCAACTATAACAATCCTAAGTCCAAGTCTATCAAAATCCATTTTAGTCTTTACCTACCCTGCTAACTGATAAGTTAGTATTGCTTAATTAAACCGACAATAACTTTTTTGTGGATTGCTCATGTACTAGGTGTTCGTGTCTATCAAGATAAGTACGTCCTAAAAAAATTATTACTTTCAAACCGAATAAATCAGAACCGACAGTTATTTTTTTTCGTTTGGTTTGGTTTGGTTTTGATTTTAATCAATAACCGAACCACGAACACCTCTAGTACACACATATGAATTTTTTTTTAAGATAAAGTTTTTCCACCAGACCCTTGAAAGAACAAAGTATTTTAGTTTTTTTTTTTTCTCCTTAGCAAAATTGTATAGTAGACAAATTCATTTTTCACGATCTAGCTATCCGTTATAGCCTCCAAGCATAAAAGTCCCTTGTGAACAATTTCGAAAGACTTTTTCAATTGTAGTCAATATCTTATTACGGATAATTCTAGAAAAAAGAGATATTTATCTATATTAGAGATGGTGTAATTTATTATTTTTTTTGAATTATTTTATATTTATTCATATATCTCAGCCTTACGAGTAGAAAGACACATATTGTGCGAAATTTTATGAAAAAATCTACGGTTTTGAAGGTGAAATATAAAAATTGAACAGCTCATTTTTTTTGTATATCTTCGAATTAATGCAACCTAAAATACTATGTTTCAATTTTCATAATTAACATACGTGGGACTCAAGTCCCCTACCTTGCAATAGGATCATAACAAAATCACCACCATCTGCGCGCGTCTATCGCTCTCAATGGGTGCGATAGATCATTTTTAGCCCTGGTCCAACATTGCAATTAATATCGACGTCACCATCCAAGGCACAATGGATATGAAAAGTAGTGGATAATCTGATATCATTAAAATATACAATTTAGAGATAATTACACCCCAAAAGCTAGCTATTGAGATGGAAGAACCTGCGATTATGTAAACTCTATTAAACCAACGTGGAAATCAAGCCCCAACGACCCCTACCTTGCAAGTTGCAATAGGATCATAACATTAAGAAATAGCTCATATAGGGTTGAATATAGATGGCTAAAAATTGTTTTTTCGCAAGTTATTAATTAAGGCCAAACAAATGTGAAATGCTATTGATGGCCTTGATCTGATTTGACAATTCTTCTTTTTTGGTCTTATTTTTTATTCATTACAATTTCACACGTTATTGATTATTATAGAAAGTTCAACTAAACAAATAGTAGCTCCTCCCTCACACATTATAAATAGAATGGGGTTTGCAACTTCATTTCCATAACACAAACTTAACAAAATCTCATCCAATATGAACATTTCTTGGCTTTCCTTTATTTTTGTACTTCTTGCTCTCTCATCAGCTTCGTGGTCAGCATTAGCTGATAATCATGAAGAATTCATTCAATGTCTATCTCATAGTAACCAAACATCCTCCAATATTTACACACCAAATAACTCTTCTTTTCCATCAATCCTTCAATTCTCCATACAAAATCTAAGGTTCAATACAACTGAAACTCCTAAACCTCTTGTGATTGTCACCCCAGTGAGTGAATCCGAGGTCCAACGAGTCATTCTTTGTGCTAAGAAAACTGGGATGCACGTTAGGGTTCGTGGTGCAGGACATGATTATGAAGGTCTTTCTTATGTCTCCGAGGTTCCATTCGTTATAGTTGACCTTATCAACCTTAGAACAATCAATGTTGATGTCAATGATAAGAGTGCATGGGTTGAAGCTGGATCAACTATTGGTGAACTCTATTATAGAATCGCAGAGAAAAGCAAAACCCTAGGGTTTCCGGCTGGTGTTTGTCCAACTGTTGGTGTTGGTGGACATTTTAGTGGAGGTGGTTATGGTGTTATGCTGAGAAAATATGGCCTAGCAGCTGATAACATTGTAGATGCACGATTGATCGACGCCAATGGAAGGATTCTTGATAGAGCTTCCATGGGGGAAGATCTATTTTGGGCAATTAGAGGAGGTGGTGGTAATAGTTTTGGACTTGTCCTTGCATGGAAGATCAAATTAGTAGATGTTCCTGAGATAGTAACTGTTTTCACACTTGACAAGACATTGGAACAAAATGCCACTAAGCTTGTTCATAGGTGGCAATATGTTGCTCCAAGATTCCATGAAGATTTGTTCATTAGGATCTTGGTTAGTAGATTGAACTCAAGTAATCAAGGAGATGGTAACAACCAACAAACAATTGTAGCTTCATTCAACTCCATATTCCTTGGTGGAACCGATCGATTACTTCCCATCATGCAAGAAAATTTTCCTGAATTAGGGTTGAGAAGAGAAGATTGCATTGAGATGAGCTGGATAGAGTCTATAATGTACTTTGCAGGGTTCCCAATAGATGGACCTCTTGATGTCTTGCTAAGTAGGGTTCAACTCTCAACGCGTTACTTCAAGGCAAAATCAGACTACGTGTATCAGCCAATTCCAGAGGGAGGTCTCGAAGGAATATGGAGATTCTTCTTTGAAGATGAAGCTCAATCATCTCAAGTGATCTTAAGTCCCTATGGTGGGAGGATGGATGAGATTTCAGCATCCGCTATCCCGTTCCCCCATAGAGCTGGGAATTTATACAAAATCCAACATTTAGTGTATTGGGATGAAGAAGGAGAAGAAGTAGCTGAGAGGCATATAAGTTGGATAAGAAGGCTTTATTCTTACATGGCTCCTTTTGTTTCTAAGTTACCAAGAGCTGCTTATATCAACTATAGGGATCTTGATATTGGAGTGAACAACATAAAGGGATATACAAGCTATGTACAAGCTAAGGTTTGGGGGATTAAGTATTTCAAGAATAATTTTGATAGATTGGTTCATGTGAAGACTAAGGTGGATCCTTCAAATTTCTTTAGGAATGAACAAAGTATTCCTTCACTTACTCAGTGGAAGAACAAAGGTGAATGAAGTTCATCACTATACAAAAAATAATATGATGCATGTTATTATTAAATTAATTAAGTACATTGTTTCTCTTCATTGTTTGTATTATAAAGGGTCATGCATGTGAGAATATGGCACTTGATAAGACTTGTGTAGTAATTTTATATTTATGTATGTAATTTGCTTGTTCTATGAAATTATTGTATATTATTGGTTGATAATAAAGGTGGTTTAATTTAATTTATTTTTATGGTTTTTTTCCTTATATATTGCTTCTTATTTTTCTCAATATTTTAAATCATTACTAACAAATTGTTGAATCGTTTTATTTTATGTCCTAAAATATATTATAAGTGATATGACAGACCCAACAATTTACTTCATGTTGCTTTCTATAGAACGTCTAATTGTAAATTCTATTATCTTAAATTTTCAAAAATATGGGGCTGATATTATCAACTGAATTTTTTTTCTAGAAATAAAAAAGATAATAAAGAATTGAGTTTCCATTAATAGCTTTAACCTCATTAAAATTTACCTAGCTAGCTAGAAAACGAAAGAAAAAAAAGGTGGACTTGACTTTTGACTTGTCAAAGCATAAATATTTTAATATTCTTTGTTAAAGGGTTTTGAATTTTGACTTGTCAAAGAATAAATGCATTATTATTACCATCATCATCATTACCACGAATCATATACATAGTATAGAACAACTAACAAAGAATAACTCCAAGTTTAGTGGTTCTGAGAATTTACAGGAATTAAACCAATATTAATTTCTTTGTTTTAATATATTTTACGTATTTTAAATCTAAGATAATAATATGTCATTTTAATATATTTTGATGTATCTTTTTTAATATATTAAAAAAAATAACGAACAACTAAAAAGTGAATCGGAATAACTCTTATATATTCTCAAGGCCAAAGCCTTCTTAACAAACCAAAACGTCAGCCATCTGGCCGAAATATCGAAAAAGAAAATTTGCAATATATATATATATATATTATTATTATTATTATTATTATAATACTATATAAATTCATTGTTTATTCATTATTCAAATTCAAATTTCATCCAAATTAAAATTCAACTTCTATTATTAGAAACTTTTATTTATTGCATTGATTTTCTAAATCAAGAAATTAGTATTATTACTAGTAAAAATAATTGCCTCTCTTGCTTCGAATATAAGAATCGAGTAAGTAGGGGTATGAGTATCATCGTCACTGTCACGAACCGGCTACGTAGTACTTATAAGCCAACTGACAGAATTCTGAGAAAGTAGTATTTCCTCAGTCTTATTTTATTTTTCGTATGACACTTTAAAAAAAATTAAAATTTGTAATTTAAAATAATTTTTAAATATTTATGTGGTTATATACTCGTATATTATTTTATTAAGGATAAAAAAAGAATTTTAAAATTAAATAGTTTTAATTATAGTAAAGTGGCATTTTTTTTGGAACAAGAGAATAACTCAATTACTTATTTATTCATATATATATATATATATGTTTGTGTGCGCAATAACAGGTACACGTATTCATCTCCATCTGCGATTTTTTAAGAAAGAATTCAAAAAATAAAAAGTAAAAATTTAATACTTATATTTCAACTATATATAAATAATATAGTTTAAAAAATTATGCATATATATACTTTGAGGGGTAGATATAAGGCTCAAAAATACCCCTAAACTATCCGAAATAGCTTATATTTACCCTTAAACTATATTCCGGCTCAAAATTATCCTTTCCGTCATACTATTGGGTCAAACATATCCATCTAACTAACAGAAGTGTGTTAAGTGCCATGTGGACGTCACATGGACACCGCATGAATGCCACGTAAGCACCATGATTTCATCCATTTCCACGTAGAGTAATAATTAGATTCCTAATCCCTAATTTTCCCCCTCATTTCTCCATTTCCATTTAAAACGATTTCACCCACCTCTTTCCCCTCATTGTCGCGGGTGTTCTCCATGAAAAGATTCAGTTACATTGTTAGTTCTTATATATTCTCTCATCCTTCCTCTCTAGATTTGCAAACTCAACACAACTTTGGAAATTGGTGCTTAAGAAGCACCAAGAGAATCAAGGTTCACTGGTGCTTTATTGGTGGTGCTTGCTGACTATATTCAGAAGAAGCTGGAGAATTGCCTAAGCATGCCTAAACTGGGCGGGTGAAATCGTTTCAAATGGAAATGGAGAAATGAGGGGGGAAATTAGGGATTAGGAATCTTATTATTAGTCTACGTGAAAATGAATGAAATCCTGGCGCTTACATGGCATCCATGTGGCATTCATATGGCACTTAACACACTTCTATTAATTAGAAGGGTATGTTTGACCCAATAATATGACGAAAAGGATAGTTTTGAGCTGGAATATAGTTTAAGAATAAATTTGAGCTATTTTAGATAGTTTAAGGGTATTTTTGAGCATTTGTGCATCTTTACTAATAGAAGTGTACTTGTCCGTGTTGGTTGAAGTTGTTGCTTTTATATAGGGGCGGATCCACTCATGGTCAGGGGTGTCAAGCGACACCCTTTTGTCGGAAAAGTACATTGTATATAATAATCAAATTTTGATTTGATAAATAATATAAAAGAATTAACATCTCTTAATAGAGGTGAAAGATTTAGTCTGGGATTAAGTGGTTGTAAAAGTTATTTAAGGTCGTGTGTTTAAGCATCGTTGGTCGTAGTTTTACTATAGTAAGATAATAGTGCCCTTGGCGATCTTTAAATTCTAGATTTGGCTCTCGTGATTGCTATATATATATTATCCACACACAGAGCTTCACTCTTCATCATCATTCACAAAGGTAATAAATAAATAAAAAGGAGGATTAAGGAACAAGATGAATATTTTTGCCATTTTCCTTGTACTGACCACACTTATCACAGCAGGAATCGTCTCTCCAAATGAAAGGAACATCAAGATCTCAATTTCCCCACAAGAAACAGAGCAAAATGGAAAAACAGAGTATGTTTCAGATACGATAGCAAGTGCACTTGAAGGAACCAAACACTCTGTTTCTGAAAAAATGGAAGAAGATGCTAAAGGGATTTTTGATAAAGTGGCTGGAAAAGCCCATGAGGCTTCAGAAAAGGTGAAAAAATGTGTTGGAATAATAGTAGATAAAGTGAAAGGAAAAGCCAAGGATGCGTCTGATACAACAGATACACTAAAGGGTGATGTGGAGGGAAATGCAACAGAAGATGTTGATTTGATAGCAAATGCAGTGATTGAAGATGCACATAGGCTTAAAGGGGAAGGCAAAAGGGGTTATCAAAAAATTCAAAGATTCTTTTCTCATATGTCAGCATATATTTTTTCATCCTACACTTTTCGATCTTTCATGGGGATGATCCATTTGCTTGGATTTGCATTGTCTTATGGGGTTTGTTTTTGGGTGACTTTCATATCTAGTAAGGTTTTGGCAAAAGCTTTACCGAAGCAGCAGTTTTCAGTGGTACAGAGCAAGATTTACCCTGTTTACTTCAAGACTCTGTCTTACGGCGTCGCCACGGCGTTTCTCGGCCATTACTTGAGCCAGAGCCGTCCATATTATGCGAGTCGGGGAGAAACAATCCAAGGTCTCATTTTTCTGGCTATATTCTCCATGACTATCTTCAATTCTTTCTACTTGGAACCTCGAGCATCTAAGGTATGCACTTACTTCCCCTGTTTCCCATACCTTCTTTGTTTCATGGCATTAATACATAAATAGACGCTCAATTAATACATAATTTTTGAAGGTATTTAAATGATTATTTTGTAAGTTCAATCTCAATTTGAATGTATGTTTATGTTAATTATAGTCATAATATATAAATATGTCATTTAATTTGATTTTTGTTGTCCTTCAATTTTGGGAATGTATAAGTACATACTCAAATTTGTATAAAATTGAATAAGTAGATACATTGCATAATACAACTAAGATAAATGTGTCTATTTGCTCAATTTTATACAAACTGAAAGATATAGATGCCAGCTAAAACCAAATTGAATGGTACATTGTATGTCTAAAGCATAAATGCTGGTTTATTTGGTTCTACTCTTTGATAGATGCATTTGAAATTTTGCAGTTGATGAGGGAGAGAATGAAATTGGAGGAAGAGGAAGGGAAAGGGAAAGATGCATTTGACATAGAACCAAGCACCAGAAACGTGGATGCAGTGAGAGATCTAACAGGGACTAAAACAGGGAAAACAACAAGTGATGAACCTCTTGAAACTCAACAAGAGTTGTCAGAGGGAGCAAAAAGAGAGAGGCCACAAGTTAAGATATTAAGCCAGAGGCTAAAGAAGTTGAATTTAATGTCATCATTTCTCACTGTACTCACACTAATAGGTCTTACTTCTCACCTTTTCCACCGTAGCCAATTGGTGCATTCCAGCGGTTAACTTCTTGTTTTTTGTTATGTTAATACCTCGCCTGGCGAAGTGGCACGCCAACAAAGTCATCTAGCAGTTTAAAAGCATACTTTGTAGAGTTGAGATTTTTGTTTGAGATTTTTGTGCACCTCACTTGTCATGTATAACTTAATTTTGTTTTCTAAATAGCCTGCATATTCATCTAAGTATTTTTATCTTTTTGAATTTGTGTGTTTTTGATGGACCAAACTCTTTATCTTATTTATATATAATAGTATGGTGTAACTATCATCATTTTGTAAAATTTACCTTTCAACTTTTGTGATTTATTTTTGTCGCTCAATAATCAAATGCAAGTCTTTATTTTATTCATCCACTTCAAATGCAACTATCATTATCTAAATGTGGCTGGATATCGAAAATAAGGATCGCTCTCTCTACATGGTCAGGCTTGTACTTGCAACAGAGGGGAGTGATACAAAATCTACCATGGTTCCAGAAAAAAAGATAGAAGAGGTTCCAAAAGGAAGTAGTTGCGGCAATTTATGGTGCTATGATTTATCACACTTGGCGAGCAAGGAACATGAAGATTTTCAGAAACATACATGTAAATACAAGTTTTGAATCCCAAGGGAGATTAGGGAGAGGATAAATATATTACAATGCTCCAAAAGAGCTCATAGATGCACTAACTTAGGGCCCGTTTTGTCATGTGATATGGAATCGTGATATAAAATCATGATACGATATCATAATTTGAAATCATGAGATGAAATTGAAGTTTTGTTTGGATATGCGATATGAAATTTTTTATGTTATATATTTTCTCATAAACATAAGAATTCCATAAGTTGTAAAACTATTAAAATAGCCCCACTTGTTTATTCAATCTTACCAAATAAACAAAAATTTATAAAATCGCATAATAAATTATTACAAAGCTATTTGTTCTTCACTTAAGTAACTATTTCATCTAACTTTAATTGATCAAACTTTTATTCAATAAAAAAATTGAACATAAATTGTAGTATATTGGTCTTTAACATAATCTTCTCACATAGTACAAACAATCTTCTCAAGTTAAACTTGCATTTTTCGATCATATGACCGTACCAGTGTTGTTACTTTGAGTTATTTGTTGGTCAATATCATTCGCAACTATATTTTCATGCTCATAGACCAAAAATATGTCATCACTCCTTTGATATTCTCGCAAATAATTATGTAACACTGTATAACTTATGACCTATTTTCACTTGTATGTCAATATCATAATGGTTCATGCCTTTGTTTCACTTGTATGCTATTACACATTTTCAATGCATTAATTTCATGCTAAAATCAAACATATTGAAAGTAGTGATTATCAAACATACATCACCAATTTTGTCTTTTTTCATATTAAATTATTTTAAACATTTTCATATGTAGCTGAAAGAGACGTTTTTTTTTATTATGAAAAATCAAAAAAGTATCTCCCTCCGTTCTTATTTATATTCACCAAATCAATTTCTACTTTATCATTTATTTTCACCAAATTTAAAGTAATAATAAATTTTAAAAAGTAATGATATGATTATAAATTTTATTTACATATGAAATAAATTGTTAGTAGATATAAATGTGGGATTGCTTTATCAAAATATAAATTTGTGGGTCAATTTTTATATTTAAAAATCTTAAATCATGATATGGAATTTTCATATCATGATATTTGGAGAATGAAATTCCATCTCATGATATGAAATCATGAGATGGAATCAGCGTGAAATTGCATGTCCAAACACTAATTCCATCTCACGATTTCATATTGTTAGATCGAGAAAGATTTTGATAATTGACAAATAGAGGAACAAATGAAAGGAACCGGTTGCGCGACATGTTCCTTTCAGACCAAATTCGACTAGGATAAGGAGAACGCCAACCACGTGAATTAGAAGTTATAAAGCAATGAAGGGATTACTTTTTTGACAAGCAACCAATACAGAAAGTTTCCTTTTTATCAAGGAGTCCTACAAGGAAAATGGAGCGCATAATAAGTCAAAGTGTAAACATAGGTATAAATCCTAAGAGAAGTAGGAAATATGATCAAAGAAGGAAATAAGGGGTGTAATAAAGAGTTCAAGAAGGAAATAAATCAAAGTGAAGTCAAGAAAGAAAACTGAAAACAAGTTCGAGTTGAACAAGGAGTTGAGGATGCAGAAAAGTCAAGTTCGAGTTGAACAAGACTTTGAGGAGGTTTAATCTATAAATAGGGCAATAACTTCTTCGAAGAAGTTTGCGCACTTAATTACATAGAGAGAAGATCAAAACACGATCAAGAGTTTGAGAGAGTTTTGTGATTTACTTGGGGAGTGTTGCGAGTTTGTGAGGGAAAAGTTATAAGATTGTAGTTAAGAGTTTTGATTACAATCAAGTGTGTGTAGGATTCGTCTAACAAGTTTGAGAAACTTGACTGACAGTAGAAGACTTAAACCTGGGGGTTTTTGTTTTGGGTAGCTAGGAATTAGAGTTTATAATTCCTTAGATTACCTAGGTGTGTACTCTTTATGTTTTTTGGAGTTGAGATAAATAATACAAAGTTGTGAACTAATTATTATTTTACGAAATTATTTACTAGAACTCACAAACAGTAAAGAACAAGTAGTTAGTACGTGTTTCTTTACAAAATAAAGGGGGTCATAATTCCAACACATATCATGATATGGTATCGCATGGCCAAACACCTATTCAGTGTATAGAATTTCTAACTATATTGTTGGTATGGCTTGTTTTATTTTTTGTTTTGCTTGAGTCTAGATATTTGCTGCAATCTTACTAGAAGGGGTTGGTGATACTAGATGCTCCTTAGTTCTGTTAATGGTTCTTGTTGCAATGGTAATATTTTACGGTTATTACCGAAACAAAATTAAAATATGATAAGCAACATTAGATTAAAATATTTAAAACTTTACTTGAATATGACTTGGACTATAGTGTGCGTAAGATATTTTATTTTTACATTGGTAAAATCAATTACCAGATTGAATTTTTTAAAACTTTTATATCTTGCTTAATTTATTATCACAATAAGCAAATTAGAGAACACTAAAAGATTAGCTAAATTAAGCAGGATTATTATGTTAAAGCTTTAATTAGATGCTAAGATATTAAGACAAATACCCAACAAATTGCATTTCGGATCCTAATCGGAGGGAAGCTCTCACTCTCCTTAGTAAGGAAAGTAAAAGGAATAGGAATGTTATACTTTATACTCTCAATTAATATGATATTTCATATTTTGAGAAATAAATGAAAAAGTTGTTCACACTTAGTTTCATATCGAGAGTTTTATTCACACAAATTTACTTTCGAAAAGTTATATGAATTCCTTAACGTCTTAGCAATAAGGAAAATAAACTCGACTCAAACATTTCACTCAACTTCTCCATCTCTATGAAGAATCGTTACATTTATAAATTAATTTGAGAACAACCTTTCTATCTCTATGAAGTAATGATAAAATCTACATATATTTTATCCTCCTCAAACTTCACTTAATGAAATTTCACTAAATATATTATTATTATTATTATTATTATTATTATTATTATTATTATTAACAATGTTGTAGAATAAGTTTTAAATATACAATTTATTTTTAACATTCTTAAAAGTTATACTCTCTCTATTTCTTTTTAGTTGTCATGTTGCGTTTTTCGAAAGTTAATTTCATTGTTAAATTAAATTACATTAGTTCAATATTTTATACTAAAAATGTAGATATTCAAAAACTATATGAAAAATATTACTCCCTCCATCGCATTTTATTTGGCACTTTTTGAATTTCAAAATTCAAACCAATCTTTTTTTTACTGTAAGTTTTTCGTCGATCTTTTAAATATTTTGAACTTTCAATTATTGTGACTTATAATATTTTTTACGTAGTCTACAAATATATAAATTTTATTTCAAAAAATTTGAAGATTCCATGCGTAAATTACCGGTCAAACATAAATTGTTTGACTCTTAAAAAACGAATAATATCACATAAATTGAGATTAAAAAATATAAATTACAATTTTTTTATATTAATATAATAAAATAAATACATCAAAATATTAGTTAAAACTTCTTATTATTTTATTCTAAAACAGAAAGAAAATTATGATAACTAAAAAGAAAAGGAAGTATATTAAAGTTCACAATTAAAAAATTTTAAAAAATAAGTAGGAAGTGTATAAGTTTATCACTCAAAAAGTAAAGAAGAAAATCCTTGTTCAGAGGGAACATTCCAGAACATAAATATATCAGTTAATGGCACCTGTTTTAGTTTTAGTGGAAAGATGAGAAAGAGCCACGTAGTATTCCAAGAACCCCATGCAAGACGTACACGTACTCATCTTCATCCAGCATCACCGACTAACGTGGGTATTCTCAGTTTAACTTCCTTTATTCAAATCCCCATTTTCCCTCTTTACTTAACTGTCTCCATTTTTTTTTCATTAAATAAAACAATTGAAGATGATGAATGTTTTCTCCATTTCTCTTGTACTTACCACACTTGTTACAGCAGGGGTTTTTTCTCCGAACCCGGAGAAGAAAGATGATGTTATTGTTAAAGATGGTCATAGAGTTGTAGTTGTTGAGTATGAGCCAAATGATGGACAAACTAAGGTATCAATTTCTCCACCTGAAACAGAGCATAAAGCGAAAACAGAGTATGATTCAGTTTCAGATGTTAAAGATAAATTATCAGAAAAAGCAGAGGAAATTGAAGAAAAAATTGGTGGGTTTCATGGGATGAATGCTAGAGAACTTGTTTGTGATGCTTATGGGAAGTGCAAACATAAGATAGCAAGTGCACTTGAAGGGACTAAAGAGACTGTTTCTGAAAAGATGCATGAAATTCAAGAAGATGCTAAAGAGGGGTTTGAGAAATTGACTGGCAAAGCCCATGAGGCAACAGAAAAGGCAATAGAAACTGTTGGGAAGAAAGTGGATGAAGTGAAACAAGGGGCTAAAGAAACGGCTGAGAAAGTTAAAATAAAAGCAGTTGACACGACAAATACACTGAAATGCCATTTGATGAAGAATGCTTCGGAAGATCTTGATTTGATAGAAGAGAAAGTGAAAGAAGATGCGCAAAGGCTTAAAGTGGAAGTCAAAAGAGACTATCATGTTGGTCGTAGATTCTTTTCAGATGTGTCAGCATACATCTTCTCAGCCAAGAATTTTAGATCTTTGATGGGAATAATTCATTTGCTTGGATTTGTGTTGTCTTATGGGGTTTCTGTTTGGATGACTTTCGTATCGAGTAATATCTTGGCAAGAGCTTTGCCCAAGCAGCAATTTGCAATGGTACAGAGCAAGATTTACCCTGCTTACTTCAAGACTATGTGTTACGGCATCGCTACGGCGTTTTTGGGTCATATGTTGAGCCAGATGCTTCCATATTATGCGAATCGGACAGAAAAACTCCACGGTCTCATTTTTCTGGCCATATTCTCCATGACTTTGTTCAATTGTTTCTACTTCGAGCCTCGAGCCACTAAGGTATGCATTTACTTCCTCTGTTTTTTTTGTTGGTGCTGAATTCCCTCTAGTGATCTTCTTCCCAAATTTTAGCAGTTCAGTTGGTTGTTTATCTAAATTTTATTTATTTTTGATGTTTTTACTAGTGGGGTTGGTGGGTTTTATGATTTCCATCTGACAATCTCCTTGCCATTTTTCCTTTTGTCCCCGTTTTCTTATTTAAAAAGAATGATAAATCTTAGTAACTCAGTTGGTTGTCTATATTGAACTAGAAATCTTAATAACTTGGTTGTCTATATCACTTAGTTGGTCGTCTATATTGAACAGAAATCTGAGTAACTTAGTTGGTTGTCGGCAGGTGATGACGGAGAGAATGAAACTAGAGAAAGAGGAAGGAAAAGGGAGAGACGTTTTCGACGTAGAACCAAGCACATCAAGTGTAGATGCTTTCAAGGATCCAAAGGGTATTAAAACAGGTAAATCAACACCTCATGAACCTCTTGAAACCCAACAAGAGTTGCCAGAGGAAACAGCAAGATTGAAACCACAAGTTGAAAGATTAAGTGAGAGGCTAAAGAAGTTGAATGTAATCTCATCGTTACTCAATTCACTCACTCTAATGGGTCTCTCTTATCACCTTGTTTACCTTAGCCAACTCGTGCATTCCAATCCTTATTAATTACTAATACTCTTCTCTTTGTAATTATTCGCATGTAAAATCATACTTCTACCGTTTTAATTTTTTTTTTTTTTTGTGTGTTTACTTGCTATTTAAGACTAGTTCTTCTAGTTTATTTTAATTCAAACAGTCAGTTTATCAGTACGAGCACGGCTGGCCATAGTTTGGCTCAAAAATTCGAAATTCAACAACTTTTTGGATTTTATTTTTGTAAGAATGTATGAATTTTTCATTGAATATTGAGTTTAGTATTATGATTTTTTGAATATTCATTAGGGTGATCTTAATCTTGGTCAACTATACGAAGTATAATACTAATGAGCAAAACTATTAAGTGAATTGTTAAAACATACAACACTTTGTTTTAAAATATAGCAAAACAATTTTGTGTTGTGTTTTACTGTGATATACTCCTTCCGGGAAATAAGTCTTATACTAGATCATTTTATTAAGAATAGTTATTTTAATAAAAAAAATTAGTTATTTCAGATCATTTATTAAAAGTAGTTATTTATTTGAAATTTTCTTAAGGTGAATTAGTGAAATTATTTTTTATTAGAAAGTCAATCTATCTTTTTAAGTCCATACATTTGTAAAAGAAAGTTTTGAGATTTCTCCTTGGCTTTTATGATTTTTTATTACTTAAGAATTCTCCCTTCTAATATCATAATAGTGTGTAGTATAAACTTTATGATGATCATAGAATATCTAGTGCTTTCTAGCTCGTATTTTATTTATGATTGTTAATTAGTAGAGTATAGGTATTTCATTAGGATTGGTAAGGTAATACTTAGCCTCCCTTACTTGTACTTATTCCTATTGAAAATTTTTTATTTTTATTATTAATAAAAATCCACTAGCTAGTGCTATAAAAAATAATAATAATAAAAAGAAAAATTATTTTTTTATTTATGATTTTTTAATGTGTGTAAAAAAAAAGTGATTAACTAATATGGGTGGAAGGGAGTAGATTGAAATAAATTGGGTTAATATTTTTATTTAGCTGATTATATTTGCCCATTAATTATTTATCTTTTATCAATATCTCTATTTGATTTGAGGTATAACGAATTGTTTAATTTTGCAGAAATCTTATGTTCAATAAGATCGTTTTCTTGTACAAGTGTACCCAAAATATTTGTATAAATGCCCGTGATTTTAGATTGAAGTCTAAAATTTAAGAAGTATCACTATTATTTATTAGGATATTTTGCTGGTTGATTTGAGACTTAATTAGCAAGTATAATATCATATAACATTATCTTGTGAACATTTACTTAAACGTTTTAAATTAGAATTTAAATTTAAAATTGATTGTTTTAAGGTCCATCAAAATGATGGAAAATTCCAAAGCACTCATGGTTTGGCTTGTTGTTGTCTTACTTTTTTTAAAAAAACAATCTTTCGGAAAGAATCTCTTTTTTTTGTTAATAAAAGATTTTATTTTTTTTAATTTTTCATTTGACATGATTAAGATTACAATATTTATTTGATTTTGGCACAAAAATTTTTAAAAAATAGAAAAGACTTTTGAATTTTATAATCGATATATAGGATGTACCAAAATTTTAATATTATACTCTTGAATATGTTATGTACCAATTTATTTTTTTAAATGTACTAAAAAGATAAAATAAAACAAACAACTTGAAGCACAGGATTTAGGAATAAATTCACCCTTGAACTTGTCTCGAAAAGTTAGTTACACAAAACTAATATAGTGACTTATAACACACCTCTGCTACTAAATAGAAATTTTTTCACCCCCTAAGACGTGTAGCACCACTCTCATAATGGGAGGTGTATCACACTTGCGCCACATCAATGTCATGTCACGCCACATCAATGTCATGTCACGCCACATCATATGCCGCATCAAATTTTGACTAAATTCTCCATATCATTCAATTGTTTTTTCTTCAATGAATACCACCATGAAACCAATACCATTGCCGTCATATTACTACCAAATCAATATATTTCACCATGAAAATTAAAATAGTCACTATAAATTTCACCACCTACGATCAAATCCACCATCAAAATCATACTATCACCATTATCCCCACAAAAAATAGAAAGATCCACAACAAAAATTTAACACTCATAAGCAAACTTATCACCAAAATTACACCATCACCATCAAAAGGTACAAACCCATCATCAAATATCACTACCAGCATTGTCAATATAGATTTTTTCTTTTCCACCACCTTCAATTCCCGCTTCTTTGTCACTCCACGCCAACAAATTCATCATTATATTTTATTTTTTAAACTTAATCATCAATTTTATCAATCACCAACAAAATCGAAGAAGAAAAAAATCAAATATAATGAAAATGGTGAAATCAAATAAACATTAAAATAGGATATGATGGGGGGGGAGAGGATTTTGGTGGAGGTATAGTGTGGTGGATGGAAATTGGGTATGAAAAAATGATGAAAAAAAATAAAGAAGAAAAAAAAATGATTGCCTATGAAGAAGAAGAAGAAGAGGCATGGGTGGGGGTGGAGGGTGGCGGTAGGGTGATAGTAAAAAAAAGATTTTAATTATTATTTTTTTCTTTATTTATTGTAAAACACGTTTTTTTTTTTGCCATGTCAGTTTTAGGGTGTAAAAAAATTCATTTTTAAATAGTAAATGTGTGTAATAGGTCATCATGCTAGTTTAAGCGTGTAACTGACTTTTCGAGACAAGTTCAAAGGTGAATTTATGCCTTTTCCCAATTTTTAATCTCACTTTTTATAACACACTATATATATTATTTATGTTTGTTTTGAATATCTTTTCTTTTACAATTCTTTTTTACTTTTAATAAAATGAGTTTTATCACTCAAAGAATGGTTGAAACGACAAAATTTTAAAAAAGAATCTCTTTCTTAAATTTTATGTTAAATTAAGCAATACAATATAATTAGAATAGAGGAATATCGTTCAATTATTTTTGGTCACTGAAATGTCAACCTATTAGGTGGTTAAATTTCTTTTGACAAGTGTCTGACCTATATAAAAATGGAAAAATTATATATAATAACAAACTATTAATTCAAATTAAGTGATATAATCATAGTTTGATTTACTTGTACTCTATAGCAAATTGTTGCCTGTTGCTATTTTGCCTCTCTCTGGTGAATTTCGCTCACCACTCTCGTTCTCGTTGGGCGGTCTCGCTCGCCTCTTTCACTTTTATACAAACACAAATGTATAAAATGCGTTTGTGTTTGTATAAAGCGAGAGAAAATTATATATATACATATAGTTTTGTTCCCCTCTCTCCCCTCTTCCAGATCTCGCTAGCCACTCTCACTTGCCTCTCTCACTTTATACAAACACAAATGTATACATTGCGTTTGTGTTTATAAAGTGAGAGAAAATTGTATATACAAATACAAATGCATATATTTTCGTCATATATATTTATGATTATACAAATATGATCTTTTTCTGCCCAGTTTTCTTTTGTCTTTCTCTCTTTCTCGCTTTATACAAACATAGATTATACAATTAATTCTTTTGTATATGTATACCGAAATAGATTATACAAACATAGATTATACAATTAATTCTTTGTATATGTATACCGAAACAGATTATACAATTGCTTCTTTTGTATATATGTATAGCGAAATAATTAGCTTCTTTTGTATATATGTATAGCAAAATAGCCATAGCAAACATGAAGTTTGTTATGGAGCGCAATTATGCAAACTATAATTATAACATACAAATATGATTTTTGTGTTTGCTATATGTGAAAGTTGCTCAAAAAAATTAAATAACGTGTTAAGCTTATCTTACCTCTATGTTAAGCTTACTAGCCTTCCTGCATAGTGCTTGTGCTCTTTGGGCTTGTAAATATAACTGTAAGGGTAAAATTTAAATGCCAAATTATAATGGAAGTAGTATATTTGCTTTGAAACTTAAATAATTAGTGTATTTAGACTATTTCTGATAATATAAGAACATATTTGATCCTTTTCAAAAATAAAATAAAAAATACCACTGTATAAATTAGGAAAAAGACAAGGAGCAATAATATATAAACTTCATATCCGTATGTTATTCCACAACACAAAGGTTACATGAGAAAGACACAACAAACATCAAAGATAAAAACGAAATAAAAAGTACACAATCAACATGGATTATTTTTCACCATACTCTCAAACAACAAACAAAGTGTGAGGCATTATATTTATGTAAAGCTCACATGCACATAAGATGATCAATTCATCTTGACATGGTGATCGTCAACCGCTTTGGTCATACCAACAATGAAGTCCAACAAATTTACTAGTTCAGGGACATTCTCATTTGGCCTTTCATACTCTATTGTCCAGCTTATCAAATCGATTTCGCCTTTTGTTTCGACATGAAGAGTTGCCTTATAATTACCATATATATCCACTACATCACCTTCAAATTCTTTGAATATGACCACCTTTTTTTCATGATTTATAGTTTCAATTATCTGCTTGGAGATCTTCTTTTTCCCTTCTGCCTTACAAGAAATAAAAAGAGTTAGATAACCATAAGAGTCCTTAAGAATAGTTGAGTGGAAAATGATATCATGAACGGAGAGTAGAGGTTTAACTAAGATTTGAAGCCAATGTGTTTTGAATTTGTCACCAAACTCGTCTCACACTTAAATATTCATAGATATTTAATGAAATTCCTGACACAAATATATGATCTAACAATATAGCTACTCGATTTGTCCGATCCCGATAGCTAATACTCTCCCTCTGCCCCTAGTGAAAAGTCATTTCCCCTTTTTTTGACGAGAAATATTTTTGTTAGGAATTTTTTAAATATTTAGCTTACCAAAGGTATACATCCAACAAATTTTGGACCCAACTGTTCCAATGACACCATCAAGAAGTTCAAAACCTTGTACATGCAAAGGGCACATAGTAGACATATGGTGTGGTTTATTTGTAAAGACATCATAAAACACATCCTTGTTAGCCTTCATTTCTATCTTGGCACACAACACAGACTTTAGACCCATTTTACTAAAGACTTAGAAATAAAAAAATATCGTGACACTATAGGAAACTTGTAGAGGAGAAGTGTTGATGTCCTTTACAATGATTATTCAACAATATATATAGACTAGAAGGGGGAAGGCGGAATTTTTTCTTGTTTTTTTTTAAATTAAACGATGGTATAACATTCCAATTAGGGGTACAAAACCGAACCAAACCGCAAACCGAGTCAAATTGAAAAAAAAACCCGACTAGTGGTTGGTTTGACTTGGTTTGGTGTTGAAAAAAAAAATCCGACTATAGTTGGATTGATTTGGTTTTAACTAAAAAAACCAACCCGACATTATATATATAATTTTAAAATTTTATTTTATACATAAAAATATTTACTTTGATATAATTTTTAAATATTTCTTATACTTTTTCATAGTTTTTATCTTTTAATATATTATTTCAAGTTTGAAACTTAGAATCTTGAATGGTTCCATAAAGATTATAGTCCATAGATGTTGCTAATTATAATAAAAACTTAAATCAAAATAAAATTAATACTAATGCAAAAAGAAAATCAATTTAACACTAAGAATGACAATAATATTGAATATTTGTTCTTTGTTTTTACATTGGTTTAGACAATTAAAGTACATATCTAATTTTAATTTCCTTTAATATTTAGTCATGTAACTAATACTTATTAAACTTATTTTAGCATGATTTAGTACTTTTAAATTATGATCATTTTCATTATGACTTGTTAATTGACAATATTTGTTTTACGCGATTTCATTATTATTATTATTATTTGGATATTTTAGTGTCATTAATCATATCATTGTTTGTGTTGTATTCTTAAGAAACACCTTAGATAGTTGTATTTTGGTAGGACTGAAGAAATAATTGAAGTACAAGTAAATTATATGTTTGTATGAATACTTTAGCGGAAAAACCCGAAAACCCGAAAAAAACCAAAAAAACCCGAGGTTGAAAAACCCGAGTATTATTGGTTTGGTTTGGTTTATAGATTTAAAAATCTGACACAAATGATTTGGTTTGATATTTGAAAAACCCGAACCAACCCGACCATGTACACTCCTAATTCCAATCATGTCCTTACGATTTTGTTTTTTTTATTGTGTATATATATATATATATATATAACTACATTTGTGGAACTCTGCACGTGATCAATTTTAGTTGGGACTTTGAAAGATGTATTTGATTTAAGTTAGAATTCTTAAGGCTACTCTAACCCTAAAACCTAGCTTATGCCTATATAAAAGATATTATATTTTCTTAAAGAGGCATCTCAAATATTTCGTAAATTTATTTAATATTCATAAAGAGATCAAATTCAAATCATCCTAGTTCAAGAAATAAGACAGTAACGGTTATCAGATCATAGAGAAACCTTATGAGAGAGAATCAAGGGAAGAACAAAATTGTACTCATATTGATTTATCAATAAAATATTATTGTTTCTTTAGATTTTATTTATTATTGATTTATTTTTCATATATTTAAAATTGGGTGAAAACAAATTGGCACTCCCAGTGGGACCAAATCTACCCTGCATCTCTTCTCTCACTAATCAGATATGCAAATCTGAAGCCACAAAACTGCAAAGGTGGAATAATGAGTACTTCAAACCTCGTCTTTGAGTCAAGTCTACACACCGATAAACCTTGAAGCAAGAGTATTTTAGATATTGAAAATTTGTAGGACTCTGTAAGACGTATTCAATTCTAGTTGTGACTCTATAAGAAGTATTTGATTCCACTTAGATTTCTTGGAGGCTACTTTAACCCTACACCCTAGCTTATGCCTGTATGAAGGGTATTATATTCTCTTAAAGAGACATCTCGAATATTCCGCAAATTCATGACATATTTATAAAGGATCAAATTCAAATCATCCTAGTTCGAGAAATACGTCACTAACGGCCCTCAAATCATGGAGAAATCTTATGAGAGAAGAATCTAGGAAACAAACAATATTGTATCCATATTGTTTCATCAATAAAATTGTGGTCTTCATTTTTTTGTGATTGTAATTTATTTTTTATCACTTTAAAATTTGTTGCAAATGGTGACACAAAATCATAATTTTCATGCACTTGTAGCAATACTAATATATATTGTGCAATTATATTTCAACCACTTTTACTACTGATGCAATTATGTTTCGACCACTTCGATGCAATTTTGTTTCAACCAATTCTAAAGGATACTATTTTTCTTTCTAAAAAGAAATGATTATAATGCAAAACGAAGATCTAGGCTCATGCATTAGCCAGCGATAAAATTTTCATTCGAAAGAAAGTGATGTTTCAAGTGAGCATGCAAAAAAAGACAAGATTTTTAAAAGTTACGTGGGACTCATCATTTTTCAAAGCTAAAGTAAGGTTTATTTTAGTTTGATCGGTATCTGTCATAGTTAGATTATTTATTAGAGTAGTTTTTCCTTCGGCAAGTTGCTTATTTATTGCCTTAAATGGTTAGTGGGCATGGTAGAAAGACAAGATTTTTAAAAATTAGGGATAAGAGTCTGAAAAATATCTTAACTTTGGCCGAATTTGCTGTTACGATACCAAACTTTCATGAGGACCTATTACACCCCTAGACTATTTAATACTGTATTTTAAACATATATATGTGCCCACGTGGACATAAAAATATTGCATAATTATAAATAGTAATGTATCCACGTGAGCACATATATATCTTTAAAATACACTATTAAATAGTTCAGGAGGTAAAAAATACGGTATTAAATTGTCTAGAGGGGTAATAGGTCCTCATGAAAGTTTGGTATCATAACAACAAATTTGGCCAAAGTTGGGGTATTTTTCATCCTTTTCCCTAAAAATTATGTGGAACTTATCATTTTTCAAAGACAAAGTTAAGTCTCTTTTAATAAAGTAGTGATGTTTTTTATTATATATATATATATATATTCTATTTTTTTTCTACGGTAATTTTCAGACAATAA